>JACBWV010000610.1:74385299-74637799 GCA_013435795.1 Chlamydomonas sp. ICE-L
AACATAATAAATACATACATACCATACATATTCCATACACCCAACATACATACGTACATACATACATACAACATGTAAATACAGACGTACATACATAATACATAACATACATACCATACATATCAAGACACACATTACATACATAATACATACCTACGTAGATAAATACTATCCATACAACATAAATACTTAATACATACATACATGAATACATACATACGTTAACACATAAATACATACATTAACATTACCTACATACTGTATATATAACACAGACATACATACACATTACGCTAACATACATACATACATTATACTACACAGCAACAACTTACATACATACCTACATACATACATTACAACATACATACACGAGCGTGAGGGGACTGTGAGGGTGATGGGGTGGCTGGGTGGGGTTGGTGGGTAATAATAAAAGCGTCTTGCATTGGGTACTTGGGCGAAACCAAGTGACCCTGGACTGTACACATCAAATACCGTTACAACATACATACAGACATCCATACATAAATACATACATACATACATACATGTGTGTGGGGGTTGCGTGTGAGGGTAGTGGGGGATCGCGGTGGGGTAATAATAAAAGCTCTCGCATGGGTTACTTGGGAACCCAAGATGACCCCCTGGACGGTAAACAGACATACAACATACTACATAAATACACGTGTGTTGGGGGTGTGTGAGGGTTGGGGGGTGGATGGGTGGGTAATAAATAAAAGCATCTTCACATTGGGTATTGGGAACCAGTACCCCTGGACTGTAACATACATACATACATAATACATACCTACATACATTACATAATAATGTGGTGGGGTGTGTGTGAGGGTTGTGGGTGGATGGGTGGGGTAATAAATAAAAGCTTCTTCACATTGGGTACTTGGGAACCAAGTTGACCCCTGTACTGTAACATACATATATACATAAATGGGTGTGAGGGTTGGGGGATGGATGGGGGGGGGGTGTTAATAAAATAAAGCTTCTGCGCATTGGGGTATGGGAACCAAGTTGCCCCTGGAGTAACATACATAATACATCACATAACATACATACATACATACATACATACATTACGTACATACATACATACAACATACCTATATACATTACACACATACATAACATCATACGTAATATCGTACCTTACATACATACATACATACATAAATACGTTACATTACATACCTACATACAACATACAATCTACATACACCCATACTACCGACATAAGTACATACATACGTACCATAAACAGACATACATATATACATACACAAGACATACATACATACAATACACATAATACACGGGTGTGAGGGTTGGGGTGATGGGTGGGGTAATAAATAAAGCTTCTTCGCATTGGGACTTTGGGAACCAAGTTGACACCCTGGACTGTAACATACATTACAATACATAACATACCTACTACAACCTACATGTGTGTGGGGGTGTGGTGGGGGGTTGTGGGTGGATGGGTGGGTATGGTAATAAATAAAAGTTCTTCACATTGTGGTACTGGGCAACCAAGTTTGAACCTGGACTGTAAATACATACTAAATTACATACATACATGTGTGTTGGTGTGTGTGTGAGGGTTGTGGGTGGATGGTGGGGTAATATATAAAAGCTTCTTCACATTGGGTATTGGGAACCCAAGTTGACCCCTGGACGTAACATAATATAATAAATACCTACATACATACATACAACATACATTTACATTGTGTGTGGGGGTTGGGGTGAGGGTTGTGGGTGGATGGGGGGGTAATAAATACAAGTCTTCTTCACATGTACTTGCGGAACCAAGTGACCCTGAACTGTAACATAACGATTATACATACATGGGTGTGGTGAGGGTTGGGGGGTGATGGGTGGGTAATAAATAAAAGTTCTTCGCCTTCGCAATTGGGGTACTGGGAACCAAGTTGAACCTGGGACTGTAACATATTTGACATACATACACCATAAATACATTACATAAATACATACATACAGACAGACGTACAGACATACAGAACATTTACAATATACATTTACCACATACATACATAATACAGACATACAGACGAGTAAATACTACACTACATACATACATATATACATACACACATTACATACATACAGACAGTACGTACTACATACACCCCCTTATTACATACATATATAACATACACCACATAATACATACATACATAACATTACATACCTACAAGGGTGTGAGGTTGTGGGGTGATGGGTGGGGTCATAAATGAAAGCTCTTAGCATTGGGTATTGGGAACCAAGTTGACCCCTGGAATGTAACATACATATACATACATACATACATAAACTGTTGTTGGGGGTGCTGTGAGGGTTGTGTGAGGTGGTAGGGGTGGGTAATTAAAAAAAGCTTATTCACATGGGTACTTTGGGAACAATTCGACCCTTGACTGTAACATACATACATACTACAACATACATAATACATACATGGGTGGGGGTGTGTGTGAGGGTGTGGGTGGCATGGGCTGGGGTAATAAATAAAAGCTTCTTCACATTGGGTACTTGGGAACCAAGTTGACCCCTGTACTGTAACATACATATATACATACATGGGTGTGGGGTTGGGGGGTGGATGGGTGGGTAACAATAAAAGCTTCTCGCATTGTGTACTTGGGAACAAGTTGAACCCTGGACTGGTGGTAACATACATACATTACATACACAACATACATACATTACATACATACATACATAACATACTTAATACAGACCTATCCTACTACATACAATTATGATACTACAAACATACTACGACACATACATACATACAAATACATACGTACATAGATACATACATAATACATACACATATTTTATACATACACACACCATACACATTAAGACCTAAAACTACATACAACATACATAAATACATACATACATACATACATACATACATAATACTATTACTACACACATACATTACATACATTTACTACCTACATAACGGGTGTGAGGATTGTGTGGGGATGGGTGGGGTTAATACTAAAAGCTTCTTGCCATTGGGTATGGGGAACAAGTTGACCCCCTGGACGTTAACATACATACAACCTAATCCTTGACATACATACATACATACTACATACCTGTGTTTTGTTTTGTGGGGTGGTGTGTGAGGGTTGTGGGTGGATGGGGGGGTAATAAAATAAACGCTTCTCGCCTTGGGTACTTGGGAACCAAGTTGGAACCTGGACGTAACATACATACAGACATACATACATAATACATGTGTGTGGGGTGTGTGGAGGGTTGTGGGTGGATGGGGGGGTAATAAATAAAAAGCTTCTTCAGTTGGGTACTTGGGAACCCAAGTTGACCCCATGGACTTAACATACATTACATACATACATACATACATACATACATACATACATACATACATGTGTGTGGGGGTGTGTGTGAGGGTTGTGGGTGGATGGGTGGGGTAATAAATAAAAGCTTCTTCACATTGGGTACTTGGGAACCAAGTTGACCCCTGGACTTGTAAACATACATAATATAACATACATAGAATACATACATATCATATAATACAATATTATACACTACATATAACACATACATAAGAAGGGTTGGCTTTAAAAATTCCACCACTCCGATTTACCAACAAAACTGGTTTGCAGCCAACATCAATGATGGAATGGCTTGATTCCCTTTACATCGGCCTTACATAAGCTAGGATCAGATCGTTCTATAGCATTCAGTTTAGAAGGGTTCCCCTGGCTGAACACAGAAAGAGATGAGGGTGGTGGATATTAGACCAACATCCCTCGCTCATGAGACACTGTCAAATGTGTGGGTTCCAAAACAACCTGAGGATGAAATGCATATGGTGAGTATGCCCTTTGTATAATGATATTCGCCCCGCTACACGATCTTTTTACAGTCTTTTTTCTATTTGATAGGCATGGTCCATGAGGATATCCGACTTAAAACCGTATGGATATGTCGGAATTCTGCGATATTCTACATTCTAGGAAACCTTTATGAAGGAAATGGCACTAAGTCTTTTTGAGAGCACCCTAGCCAGACTATCTTTCTACTTGTAGAAGAGCAAGGACAAGGAATGCCCTGGACTTTTCCTTCTTAGTTGGCACCGTAATTTTATTATCCTTTTGTTCTTCTTGTGACTTCTCAATTTGTTAGCTTCTTACCTCCCTCCGCCTACTGTAAGTGCGTTGAGATCTGGGTCCGCTCTAAGGGGTTTTAATCCCTACGCACAAATTCGGTGGTTGGGAGTTTGGTTGTTGTCCTCGACACACCCCTGATGTAATGGGGTTTTTGCTTTTGTGGGGCTTTTCTTTTGTTTAAAGCACAGAGCCTCATCACCCTCGCTGGTTTTTTTTGGCAAGAGACTTTAACATGTAATGTAATGTAATGTAATGTAATACATGGGTGTGGGTAGAGGGGGTGGATGGGTTGGCGGGTAATAAATACAATCTTCTTTCACTATTGGTCTCGGGTACTGGGAATCAAGTTGAACCCTGGACTGAACATACATACATGCTACTACCTCCATGTGTGTGTCCTCGGGGTAGGAGGCGTTGTGGGTGGATGGGTGGGGTAACAATTAAAACTCTCAGGGCATGTGAGTACATGGTGAATCAGTGACCTGGACGAAAACATCCATAAATACACAAATACATTTATCTACATACATAATTAACACCACTACGACATACATACATACAATACAATAAGTATTAGACATACCCCCTACATAACAGACATTCCAGACAGACATACAGTACATACATACATACATATATGGACAGTCCACACCAACATTAAATCATTACATACGTATCTAACATATTCTATACACTATTCAGGACGACACGACAGATCATAAAGGTTACATACAGAACAGACATACAGAAGACTATTATTTTTTTACATCCACACATTACAGACATACCTACATACGTGACATACATACATACTACTACATGTAATACATGTCATACATACATACGATACATACACATCTCTCAATTACATACATACAGTACACATACTACATTACATGACATACGACATACTAAACACATAAATAAATACATCTACGTACCATACATACATTATATACATCCTCTCACAAGACCATAAAAACATACATACATACCTACATATATAACTATTACACACATAAATACATACAGTTATCATACATACACGGGTGTGGGGTTGGGCCCGTGGGGTGTGAGGGTTGTGGTCGGTGGTACCTGGATGGTGGCGCCGTACTAAATAAAAGCTTCTTCGCATTGGTATTGCGGAACCAAGTTGAACGGAGTAACATCACATACATACATACATACATAACATACATGTGTTTGGGTTGGTGTGTGTGAGCTGTTGTGGTGGATTGGTGGGTAATAATAAAAGCTTCTTTCGCATTGGGTACTTGGGAACCAAGATGATCCTACTGGGACTGAACCATACATACATTAATACATACATACAGGGTGTTGGGTGTGGTGAGGTTGTGGGTGGATGGGTGGGGTAATAAATGTAAAAGCCTTTTCACATGGGTACTAGGGAACCAAGTTGACCCCCTGGACTGTAACATACATACATACACACCTACTAACAACATGTGTGTGGGCGGTTTTTTCTTTTTGTTGGTGATTCTTGGGTTGTGGTTGTGGCTGGGTGGGGTAATATGGGGTAATAAATAAAAGCGTTCTTCACATGGGTACTGGAACCAAGTTAAGTTGACCCTGTACTGAACATTACATATTATACATACATGGGGGTGAGGGTTTGGGCGGGTGGATGGGTGGGGTACAAATAAAAGCTTCTTCCCATGTACTTGGGGAACCAAGTTTGAACCTGGACTTTGTAACTACACATACACCCATACATACAGACAGAAATACATACATACGGATCATTACATACAGACATACATACATTTTGACATTATAGACATACACATACTACTATACATATCGATACATACGGAAGATTATTACTATGTACATACATACATTTGACATACATACGTGTACATACGTACATACTTAACTTTCATAAATGTATATTTACAGAGACACAGTGACATAAATACGAATATAACGTACACATAAGACATACATAACATACATTTCTATACATAAACACATCCATACCTAATACATACATTACATACACGGTGTGCATTGGGTGTGGGTGGATGGGTGGGGAATACATAAAGCTTCTTCGGAATGGGTACTTGGGAACCAGTTGACCCTGGACTGTAACATGATACTACATACATACATTACATGTGTGTTGGGTGTGTGTAGCGTTGGGGGTGGATGGGTTGGGGTAATAAATAAAAGCTTCTCACATTGGGTACTTGGAACCAAGTTGACCCCTGGAACTGTAAATAATACATGCATACATGACATACATACACTACATACATTACATAAATACATACAGTGGTGGGGTGTGTGTGAGGGGTGTGGGTGGATGGTTGGGGTAATAAATTAAGCTTCTTAATGGGTACTTGGGAACAAGTTGACCCTTACTGTAACATACATATATACATACATGGTTCTTCGGAGGGTTGGGGGGGGATGGGTGGGGTATAAATAAAAGCTTCTGCGCATTGAGGTACTGGGGAAACCAATGTTGAACCAGGACTGGGTAAACACATACAGACACGTACACACCAGACATAAAGAAATACAGACATACATACATACAACAGACATACATACGTACATACAGTACTAACATACATACAGACATATTACTAATACACATAACATACAGTACGTACATACATACAGACAGACCTACGTAACATTACATACAATACATACGTACATACATTACATACATTATACATACAACATCATTACATACAGACAGACGTACATACATAACATACAGACATACACACATACATACATACATAATACAGTACACACACGGGTGTGAGGGTTGTTTGGGATGGGTGGGGGTAATAATAACGCTCTTCGCATTGGGTACTGGGCAACCAAGTTGACCCTGACGTAAAATACATACTACATACATTACATACATACAACATACTACATGTGTGTTGGGGTGGGTGTGAGGGTGTGGGTGGGGTGGGGTAATAAATAAAAGGCTTCGTCGCATTGGGTATCTTGGGAACCAAGTTGACCCCCTGGATTGAAACATACATACATACCTACATACATACATACATACATACATAACATGTGTGTTGGGGGTTGTGTGTTGGGGTTTGTGGGGGAGGGTGGGTAATAAATAAAGCTTTCTCACCATTGGGTACTTGGGAACCAGTTGACCCCTGGCTGTAACCAAATACATACATACATACATACATACATAACATGTGGGTGGGTGATGTGTATGGGTGGTGTGGGGGATGGGTGGGGGAATAAATAAAAGCTTCTTCACATTGGGTAATTGGGAACCAAGTTTGACCCCTGTAATGTATAAAACACAAAAAAAAAAAAACATACATATATATAAAACACATGTACCGTGAGAGGTGGGGGGGGGATGGGTGGGGTAAAATAAAGCTTCTTCGATTGGGTACGGGGAACCACGTGAACCCTGGACTGTAACATACTACATAAACACATACATACATACATGACATTACAGACAGACAGACAGACAGACGGACATACCATACATACATACAGATAGACAGACAGACAGACAGACGATACATACATAATACGTACATACATACATAAATACAGCAGACGTACATACATACATCCATACAATATTTACATACAACATTACATACATACTCATAGTACATAAATACGTACATTAAATACATATCTACATACACACATACCATACATACATACATACCATTACAAGGGATTGTGCGTGTGAGGGTTGGGGTGGATGGGTGGGTAATAACTAAAAGCCTTCTTCGCATTGGGTACTTGGAACCAAGTTGACCCTGGACTGTAAACATTAATAAATACATACATACATGTGTGTTGGGGTGTTGTGTGAGGGTTGTGGGTGGATGGGTGGGTAAAAAATAAAGGGGGCTCTTCACATTGGGTACTTGGGAACCAGTTGGACCCCTGTACTGTAAACATTCATACATACATATCATTACATACATACATTGTTGTGGGGGTGTGTGTGAGGTTGTGGGTGGGATGGGTGGGGGTAATCAAATAAAAGCTTCTTCACATCGGGTACTGGGAACAAGTTGACCCCTGTACTGTAACTACTATATATACATTACCGGTGTGAGGGTGGGGGGTTTGTTGTGAGGGTGGGTAATAAATAAAATGCTTCTTCGAATTTGGTTACTTGGGAAAACCAAGTTGAACCCTGGACTGTAACATACATACATACATACACACATACATGACATAACATAATGTACATTTACATACAATCCTACGGACAGATCAACAGACATAACTACATAGCCTACAGAAGACACCACATACATACATACGTACATACATACATACATAACATACTTTGGTGGTTGCACATAATACATACATGAAATACCTCATACAGATATACAGCACACACATGACTTACATACATACGTACCATACATACATACATACATACACACAGTACATACAATACCATACATACATACATACACACACGGGTGTGGAGGGTTGTGTGGGAGGCGTGGGGTCATTCCCAAAAAGCTTTTCGCATTGGGTACTTCGGGAACCAAGCTCGAACCCTGGACCGTAACATACATACATACATACATACATACATACATACATACATACATTACATGTGTGTGGGGGCGTTATGTGTGTGAGGGTTGTGGGGGAGGGTGGGGTAACTAAATTAAAAGCTCTCGCATTGGGTAACTGTGGAACCAAGTTGGGGGACCCCTGGACTGTAACATACATACTACATACATACATACATACACATTATACATACATGTGTGTGGGTGTGGTAAGGGTGGTGGGTGATGGGGGGGGTAAATAAATAAAGCTTCTTCAACATTGGGTAATGGGAACCAAGTGACCCTTCCTGGACTGTAACATACATACATACATACATACATACAACATGGTGTAGGGGTGTGTGTGAGGGTTGTGGGTGGATGGGTGGTAGTGTGTAATAAAATATAAAGCTCTTCCATTGGGTACTTGGGAACCAGCTGCCCCTTTACTGTCACTACATATATACCACAAGGGGTGTGAGGGGTTGGGGGGGGGAGGGGTGGGGGAAGAAAGCAAAAGCTTGCCCGGAGCCGGGTGTACGGGGGAAACCCAAGTGAACCCTGGACGGGTAAAGCATACAGACAGGACACACATACTATAGACAGACATAAAGACCAGCATTACAGGCGGGACAGTACAGACAGAACATACATAGGATACTATCATACAGAATACTATGACGGACTACAGACAGAAGACATACAGACATTACGGACCAGACATACATAATACATACCAGAATATGACAGGACACAACATATGAATACAGACTACGCACATACAGACTACATACATACATATCATACCCTACACACATACCATACATACATACATACATACCGGGTGTGAGGGTGTGGTGGGTGGATGGGTGGGTAATAAATAAAAGCTTATTCGCATTGGGTACTTGGGAACCAAGTGACCCGGACTGTAAATACATACATTAAATACTACATACATGTGTGTTGGGGGTGTGTGAGGGTTGTGGGTGGATGGGTGGGGTAGGTACTAAATAAAAGCTTCTTCACATTGTTGTTTAATTGGGAACCAAATGTTGACCCTGGACTGTAAAATACACATAATCCTATACATACCATACATTTACATAATACATGTGTGTGGGGGTGTGTGATGAGGGTTTGTGGGTGATGGGTGGGGTAATAAATAAAAGCTTTCTTCAAATGGGACTTGGGAACCAAGTTGACCCTGTACTGTAAACATACATTTACATACAGGGTGTGAGGGTTGGGGGGTGGATGGGTGGGGGGTAATAAATAAAAGCTTATTCGCATTGGGTACTGGAACCAAGGTGAACCCCGGACTGTAACATAAATACATACATACATACATACACATACATTACATACATACGTACATACATACATACATACATACATATATTACACATACAACACACATAACATTACATTACGTACATACATACATACACTACATACGTAATCATACATACATCCGTTACCATACATTTTACATACATACATTAGACAACACACATACAACATACATACATACGTACAGTACAGACAGACCTACATACATACATAAAAACATGCCATACATACATAACATAATTACAACGGGGCTGGAGGGTTGTGAGGCTGGGTGGGTGTAATTATAAAAGCTTCTTCGCATTGGGTCTTGGGAACCAAGTGACCCCTGACTGTAACATCATACATACATACATACATACATTATACATACATCCATACATGTGTGTGGGGGTGGGGTGAGGGTTGTGGCGTGGATGGGTGGGTAATACATAAAAGCTTTTCGATTGGGTACTTGGAACCAGTTGAACCTGGACTGTAACATACATACATACATTACATACATACATACATGTGTGTGGGTGTGTGTGAGGGTTGTGGGTGGATGGGGGGGTAAGAAATAAAAGCTTTCTTCAATTGGGTACTTGGGAACCAGTTGACCCCTGGACTGAACAAACATACATAAATTAAATACATTAAATACATGTGTGTGGGGGTGTGTGTGCGGGTTGTGGGTGAGGGGCTGCTGGTAATAAATAAAAGCTTCTCAACATTGGGGACTTGGGAACCCAGTTGACCCCGGATGGAACATACATAATATACATAATATGGGTGTGAGTTTCGGGGGTGTGGATGGGTGGGTTAATAAATAAAAAAGCTCTTCCACATGAGTACTGCGGAATCAAGTTGAACCTAGACCTGTAACAACAGACCTATGCGTACTTACCTACCATGTGTGTTGGGGGTGAGGGTTGTGGGTGGATGGGTATGGTACTTGGCACCAAGTTGAAATTTTCGAAAGAGAAATCAACCGTATTTCGTTTGTTTGCGTTGGTTGCAGGTGCTTCTGAGCATGACCTGCTCAGTCGAATAGTTGAAGCCATAGGTATGCCCCCTGCCTGGTTGTTGACTGCTGGCCAAGCTAACGATAAGTCTGCAGTGAGAAAACTTGTTCAGGTTAGTGCCAATCGCAATTCTCTCTGGCCATGTCCCGATAATTCCCTCCACATTACTCCTCACCATACACCTCCATAAATGGTATATACACATGCCTAACCACTCCACTCCCCACCCCGTACCAACTTCCCACCTTGCAACCTTCCCTTCCACCTTCCACTCCAACATTACACTCCACAGTCTTCCACCTTCCTCCCACCCCTCCCACCTCCCCTCCCAACCCGTACCACCTTCCATGTCACCTTTCTCTTCCACCTTCCCTCCACTGCCCTCCAAATTATTTCCACTTCTGTTCCCAACCCCTACCACCTCCCCTCCCACCCTGTACCACCTTACCTTCACATGCCTTCAAACTTCTTTCCACCCTACGTCCCACCAACCTCCAACCGACCTGCCTACCCCCGTACACTTCCATTTCCACCCTCCCTCCACAATGGAATTATGTCATGCGCCTTCCCTCCACACCCCTTTTGCACGCCGAAGTGTGTTGCATTATCTCTCCATTTCCTCCACTCCCCTTGGTTTGCCCTTCTGTCCATTTCCCCTCTTCATTTTGCTTGAACTAGAGCTTGGTTACTTGGCTCCAGCCAGCAATTTGCACACTTTTGCGACTCGCCAGCAACTTGCACACAATTACACTCCCTCTTCACTCCACGTTCCGCCATCTCTCCGTCTTGCTTTCCATCCCCTTCTTGCTCTCCACTCGCCACCCTCTCCACACTACACCCCCTCTTCCCCCTTCAGGGACCTGTGAGTGACCCCTCAGGGCACCACAACTTCCAGCACGTGTTGATGACCCTGGCAGAGTTTGAGGACGAGAATGGTTGCAAGGCAGCAGCTGGAAAGCGATACTTCCAACACACCTCTCTGCCCGACATAATCAATGCCTACCCAATGAAGAGTTCCTTAGGGGTGAGCACCAGGATTGCGCCAGAATAGCACGAGAAGTGCATCATAGTTATTTATTGCACCCTAGGGGATGAGCACAAGAATTGTGCCAGAATAGGACCAGAAAGCAAAGCAACTTCATGTTCAATGTTCTTACCTTCCAGTCAGCTCTTAAGCTCGGCGACCTGGAGTTCTCTCTCAACATCTCCCAATCCCTGGATGAGGCTGGGGAGGTCGTAATCCATCTCGTCCCCCAGAGCTCTGGCAGTATCGCGTTCTTTGTCATAGTTGTTCTTCAGCCTGGCCTCCTTATGATACTTTATGTTATATTTAAAAATGTTATGTTACATTATTAAACATTATATTACATGATGGTACCAAGTTATAATACATAATAAAACATCATATTACATTATAATGCATTATGATACATTGTAATACATTATGATACTCATTAATAATTTATAATACATTATAGCACATTATATTACATTTTAATACCTTACAATACATGATGTTACATAATAATGCAGTGTAGTACCTTACAATACATGATATTACATCACAATACATTATAATGCATAATAATACATCATGAGACTTTACAAAAAGTATTGTACATTATATTACATTACAATACATTTTAACACCTTATGATCCCTTGTGATACTTGATACGTTCTTGCTTTCACTCTCTCCCTCACGGGAGTGCCGCCGAGGGGACTTAAGGCATGAAGTCTTCCCCTTCAAGTTATTTTGTTCCAACCTTCATGCCTAATTAATTTGGGTCCAATCGGGGAAAATAGATTCGTCTCTGCGCGGCTCTACTTTGGGGGACCGGGGGCAAGAGGTCTGCCCATTATAGTGGCTTTCACCTGAAAATAGAATTTGACAAAAACCGGTCAGCAGCACCCTAAGTCCAATGCATAGGGTGCTGCTGACCCTATGCATTGTCATGTTGTATGTATGTATATTCATATTGTACATCGATTTGTTAATTATCAATACTTAATTAATTATCAATTTGTTAATTATCAATCAATTATTCATATTGTACATCAATTTCTTAATTATCAATTAGTTATCAATTTGTTATTATTTGTTTTTCTATTTGGCGTCTAGAATGGGGTCGGCCTGTCAAATTGGGCCCTTCCACTTGCAGGATCCGGAGAGAAATGGAGTCACCATTCTTATTGTTAGACCAAACACTCCTGAAATCTTTTTAGCGATCTCACCAACATCCAACCACATGCTCGTCAGTTTGTAGCGCACCATACCTCACCTACATCCAACCACATGCTCGTCAGTTTGTAGCTCACCATACCTCACCCTACCAGTTCAACCACATCCCGCAGTCAGTTTGTAGCTCCCAATACCCCACCACACTCCATCCACCCAAATTGCTCGTCACAGTTTGTAGAGTCACCCTTTCTTAGACCTCAACCTACATCACAACCACATGCTCGTCTTTCGTTGGAGCTCACCCATACATCCCACCTACATCCAACCACATGCTGTCAGATCTGTTAGCTCCACCATACTCCACACAACATCCACTACAACCATGCTCGTCAGTTTGTAGCTCACCATACCTCTTACAGATTTACCACCCATTTCCTGGTACTGAGGATTCCCCCCGGGGGCCGCCCCTGTCGAGAGAGCGCAAACACCGTGAAGCGTTTATCGATTTCCTCGTGGGCGTTCTAGACATGGACCCCCGCACACGATGGACGCCCCGCCAGGCAGCAGCCCACCCCTTTGTCACTGGTGAGCACCGCGGCGACCTCAACTTACAAAACCGCCCTGCCCCCCCACCCCCCACCCACACACACCAACACACACACACACATGCATACATGCATGCATACACACACACACACGCACACCTACCCCCTCTAGGTCCATGCCCCCAGCCCCCTCCCCACACACACACACACACACACACACACACATGCATACACACACACACACCTACCCCCTCTAGGTCCATCTAGTTCACCGGTCTTTTTTGTTTCGCGTTCTCCTATGTGCAACCTGGATTTCCCCATTTTACAGGTTAAACCACACTAAAAAGGCTAAACATTACTCCCCTTTTGCTTTTACTTCCCGAGTGGTGGTTGGCCTTTTTGTAAGCAAACTGGCTGGCCTCCTCAACCTCATGCCTTGTAATAAGGCGTACTATTTATTTATTTATTTATTTATTTATTTATTTATTTATTTATTTATTTAACAGTACGCAACGTAGTGCACCCAAAATCCGAGCGCAGGGTCTAAAAAACATTCTTAGGCCCCCCTCTGCCAAAACATATCCATTTTTGTATTCTAAAACATTTTCAAGCATCATTCCAAAACATATAGTTTACAAAAAACTGTTGATATCCAAATCTTCCCCTGTCCTGCTTGCTCCTTCTGCAGGTGCTGCCTTCAAAGGCCCTTTCCAGCCCCCCCAGGACCTCCGAAACCACGAACCCGCTGGCATGCACGAGCCCTCCGGCCTGGCAGCGCAGAGTCAGCCGCAGAATGCTCAGCCGAAGCCAGTGCAGGTGGCAGCCCACCCTCAACACGCGCAGCCGCCACCCAACCTCGGAACCAGTCCAGGGGGGCTTCCAATCATGGTCATGGCTCCGTCCACAGCCCAGCATGCGTCTACAAAACCCCCTCAGATCGCGCTTTGTGCCAGCTACGAGCCCAGCTGTGCTCATGTTCCCAGCACCAGCTCAAGTGCCAGCGTCAGTTTTGCAGGAGCCTCCGGCTCCATGCAGGTTCCTGTCATGTCGGCAAACGCGTCAAAGCAGCTGCTGCTTCAGCAGCAGCAATCGGCCCAAGCGCAGGCGCATGCCATTGCGATGGCCACCCTCCAACACCTGGGTCCCAAGCTGGGTTTCCAGAACCCTGACGGCAGCGTCGCAGGGTCTCTTCAGCAGTCCAACTCCGTCGGCGACTTGAATATGTACTTGAACGGTTTTGCACCAACCACCACTAACCTGCTCGGCAGCTCCGTGAGCCAACACCCCCCCCTGCTGGCCCCTGCTGGCCCCGAGGCCTTCCTCTCCCTGCACCAGCAGTCGCAGCTGGAGCAATCCCTGCAGACGCCTCCTGACATGGGCGTGGCTCAAAGCCAGGCTGTCATGATGACCCATCAGAGCCTGGCCCACCAGTTACAGCCACATCAGGCGCAACAGCAGCAGCAGGCAGGCATGGTGCAGCTGGGAGCTACGCCCTCCATGTCTTATCTCTCCCAGCAGGCGCATGGCATGAATCTGTCCGGCCAGGGTGCCAGCAGCAGCATGAACATCGGCACTGGGAGGGGCGCTGCTGCTGCCAAGATGGCTATTCCAAACTACGTGGCTCCTAGCCATTCCTACTTGGGGGGCCAATCCCTGGGAGGCCAATCTCTGGGGGGAAACTTCCTCCTTGGGGGGCTTAGCCCAGCAGACTTTCAGAGTGCGGTGGCTATGGTGGCAGGCGCAGCGAGTCGGCAGGCTCAAGCAGCTATGCAGCAACAGCAGCAACAACAACGGCAGCAGCAGCAGCAGCAACAACAGCGGCTACAGCAACAGCAGCAACAACAGCAGCAGCAACAACAGCGACAGGCTGTCATGTCCCAGCAGCATTCCGGGCTCCAGCCTACGCAGCAGCCCATGCAGCAGTTTGGGTTTGACATCCCCAGCCAGCCAGTTGCCATGGGGAGCTTTTATGCAACACAAGGATCCTCACGGCTGAGCCCCATGCAGGAGGGGGACCCTTCCAGCCCCACGGTCGGCATGGTGGGGGAAGCTATTCACAACCAGCAACAGCAGCAGCAGAACAAGCTGGCGGCATCCCTGGGATTCGGAAAGGTGAGCCTCACAATAACGGTGTGGGTTGGTGGTTAACGGTGTGGGCCGGTGGTTGACGTTGTGGGTTGGTAGTTTAAAGTGTGGGTTGGTGGTTAACGGTGTGGGTTGGTGGATAACAATGTTGGTCGGAGTGTGCCAATGCATAAGTGCGTATTTCTGTACTTCACTCTGCACTGCGACATTCACTTCAGCCATAGCTTTTTTTCAACTACAAGCAGCAGCTTCTAGGCAGCCCCTAGCTTGCTAACAAGCCAAACGCAAAGCTACCCTGTGCGTCTGCAAGCTGATAGAATGGGCTCTCCTATGCTGTTGAAATCTTGGGGCTTAGCTCAGTGGCTGGCTCAGGGAGCTGCCTAGAAGCTGCTGGAAAAAAAGCTATGACATCAGCCAATGTAGACATGATCACTCGTCTCGTTAGATGAGGGGGGCCACTAGGAACTGTCGTCAGCTTTGACAACTCATATATCATAACATGCTTCAACTGTGGAACATTTCTGGTTCAGCCGAAAGCCAGGGTGGGGAGTTGGGAGATATGCTATTAGTAACCCGCTAATTCAACTGATAGCCAGGGTGGGGGGTTAGGTGATACGCTATTAGTAACCCGCTCATTTAGCCGATAGCCAGCTAGCGTCGGCATAATTTAGCCAATCGCCAGCCCGGGAACTATTCACAGAAATCCATGCCATTTTGATACACACGCTCACCCAGCCCACCCATACCCACCCAGATTACCGGTACCTACCCAGACCCACCCAGACCACCCATGCCGACCTAGCTTTAAAATATGGATCTTCCGCTACCTGTTATCTGGTCACGATAAGGGCAACCATTCCACCAAGTTCTAAACTGTATCCACCCACCTGTGCTTGCAGGATCAGCTCGAATCTTGCAACTCCCCTACTCAACAAGTCATTCACAACCTGAGAGAGTCGGCCATGGGTGTAGACACTCCAGGCGGTTCCCCAGGCCTGCGGCAAAACAGCCAGAGCCCTGGAGACTGGGACCCCCTTTTCTCCGAAGACCAACTGCTGGATGAGGGGAGTAAGCACGGGAGATCTGACGCTGCGGCAGCACTGGGCATTCTGACGTCAGGTGGAGTCCGTGGAAACATGAGCACCTTACGTCAAAGCTCGCTATCCGCAACCCACCCAGCAGCCAGCGGGCTGGCAGCCTCGACAGCCTGGCAGTCTGAGAGCCTGGCAGCCTCGACCATGGTTGGGCAGGGCCACAGCATGGCGGAGGGTGGTGCTGTGACTTACCAGCAAGGGCTTCAGGCTGCCCCCCTGAGTAGCCAGCTAGGTGGCGAGGGGCCCAAAATGATGCGTCTGAGTGCCCAATCGGCTACAGCAATGGACATCCCCCACAGTACATCTGTCACCCCGGCAATCGGCATGGAGGGGGTCGAGGATGGTGCGCCACCACCCTATCTTGCTTTCAGCTTACCCTATAGTGGCATTATGCCCCCCTCAGGCCAGCTGCTCCCTTCCACATTCAAACCAAACAACAACTCCAAGCCTTGACGAGTGTACCAAGGCAATCGTTCGTGTTTTCCTGGTGCAAGTGTTCCTTCTTTGGGCTACGAATGGCAGCTAGCTCCACTAGCCAGCCACCACCCTACCTTGCGTTCAGCTTGCCTTATAGTGGCATGATGCCCCCCTCATTTGTGTTTTGTTGGTGTAAGTGTTCCTTCTTTGGGCTACGAATGGCGGCTAGCTCCACTAGCCAGCCACTGGGTCAAGTCCAAAGCTTTCTCCAGCATTGGGATGCTTGTCATGTCAGCCTTCAGGCGCACTCCCTAGGCTGTGCTTTCACCTTGCATCAGACCTAGCCAAGATCCTGCAGGTGGTCAGGGTGTTAGTTGCACTGCCAATGCAGTCGGCAGTAAGGCAGTAAGAGAGTTAACCAAAATATCCATTGGCTTACCAACCCATTCCGAGTAAACCCCCTAAGGGGTAGACACCTGCAGGTGGTCAGGGTGTTAAACACTTGTTCATGTACATCACTGGTTAGACATGAAGTTGTTGAATAGCTATTCAGGGTGTTAAACACCTGTTTATGTACATCATTGGTTTGACATGTTGAATAGGTGTTCAACACCCTGGACACCTGTGTATGTACATCATTGGTTAAACATGTAGCTGTTTAATAGGCGTTGAACACCCTAAGCGCCTGTTGAACAAGCTGAGCAGGTGCAGGCTGCCGTAGGGTACGAGCCGGGGTAAGAAGCCTACGTTGCATCAAGGTCGGTGAACGAACCTGCTTCGGAGTACCCCTCCTCCAGCATTGGGATGCTTGTCATGTCAGCCTTCAGGTGCTCTCCCTAGCCTCCGGTTTCGCTCTGCATCGTACCTGGCCAAGATCCTAGGGAAATTTTCTTGGCTGTGAACAGCTGCATCTCGTCTTTTCTCTCAGCAGTATACGTTGGGACCACCTTACCTTACTTCACATGTCATGACTTCTGATCATATGTACAGAGGGGGGGGGGGGGGGGGGGGGGGGGGTAATGGTATTGGGGTTGCTTTTTATTGTATTTTTTAAGCCAACCCTGGACTGTTCCCCGTCTTCCCTTTCCATTCCAAGTCCACGTGTGCGTATTGCATGGAAAACCTCACCTTGCTTCATATGTGTGTTTGGGGGTGAGTGTGTGTGTGTGTGGGGGGGGGGGGGGGGACAGTTGTATACGATGGGACCACCTTACCTCACTCCACATGTTCAATATGTTAAATGCCCACATCTCAGAAATTTGATGTACACGATATCAATGAATGCACACGTCTGGAATGAAGTCTTTTATGGTTTCTTTTTGAAGGTTTGAGTGTTAAGATTTTTTAGATTTGAAGGTTGAAAGATTTGAGGGTTGCAGGTTCTAAGATTAACAGCCTGCTGTTTCACGCAATCCACACCAACACTGGCCATCTAGATTTTAGGGTTTAGGGTTTACAGCCTGCTGTTCCACGCAATCCACGCCAACACTGGCCATCTACATTTTAGCGTTTAGGGTTAACAGCCTGCTGTTCCACGCAATCCACACCAACACTGGCCATCTAGATTTTAGGGTTTAGGGTTAGCAGCCTGCTGTTCCACGCAATCCACACCAACACTGGCCATCTAGATTTTTGGGTTCAGGGTTTGCAGCCTGCTGTTCCACGCAATCCACACCATTGGCCATCTAGAACATTGGCTGCTGTGTTCCGGTGTGTTGAAGTAGGATAGGAGGGGAGTACACCGGTGTGTGTTGGTTTTCTTTAATTGAAGAGTTAACTTATGAACCAAAACTGGGATTTCTGAAAATGAAAAATTAAGAATTCAAAGTAGGATAGGAGGGGAGAACACTGGTGCGTGTTGAATTATATATTCCTTTGAAAATTGAAGTCATTGAAGAGCTGTGCCCATGAGACCTAAAGTGCATTGGGTACTTGGGCATGAGCCAATCATCGCTATCTAGTTTGAGTGTTGAACCTAATGTGTAGTGTTGAGTGTTCAAGTTTTCATGTGTTGTTATTGTTGAACCTAGTGCGCGGTGTTGAGTGAAGAGGGTTGTGTCACGTGAATAGTGTGGACATACATGTACAGTGTCTCATCACCTCACCTTGAATCGTGTATTTATGTATGATTACAGGTGCTTTGCATGTACACCTAGTACAGAACTCCTATGTGTAAGTTTCTCAGTGAAGTGAGTAGAGCAGGCTGGCAGCCTCGACAGCCTGGCAGCCTCAGACAGAACTCCTACGTATCTCAGTGAAGTGAGTAGAGCAGGCTGGCAGCCTCAACAGCCTGGCAGTCTGACAGCCTGGCAGCCTCAGACAGAACTCCTACGTATCTCAGTGAAGTGAGTAGAGCAGGCTGGCAGCCTCAACAGCCTGGCAGTCTGACAGCCTGACAGCCTCAGACAGAACTTCTATGTATCTTAGTGAAGTGAGAAGAGCAGGATAGAGAATGGGGCTGAACTCAAACTTGGCCTTATATGGCCCGGGCCTTTAAGGCTGCTCGCCGTCTATGGCAGCAATGTAATAAATTCAGGTCAAAATCAGACAGGATGGGGCTGAGGACATGCATGAAAAAAGCTAAGATTGATATGGTAGTTGATTGTTAGGGTAGACCCGTAAAGAGTACGGGTTAGCGGGTCATGCATCAAAATCCCACACTTGTTAGATGCGTGACGGCAGGCTTTCACGCACATTCGAGCACAATCTGCTGGAGCACTGTGGGGAAAGGCCTAAATTTGGGCACCTTCTCTTTTAGGGGCTACGTGTAGCAGCTTCTAGGCAGCTCCCTTTCCATGCCCTTTGGTGGAACCTAAAGCTAGCAAGTTTTCTGGAAGCTGACATGACAAGCATTCCAATGCAGCTGTCAGCTTGCGGCTAGATCCAGTGGCTGGCCATTGGAGCTGGCTGGCAGCTGCCATGCGTAGCCTCAAAACAAAACACTGGAGAGGAGTATTTTTAATGGGGCACTGCTTTAAACCCCGTACATCTTGGAAGGTATGTGCAAGATGTCCTTTACATTCCCTAAGGTGCTTGAACTTACTGTATTGTTTGTGTGCAACGTGTCGCTATTCCGTCGCTACATGGCGACGCATGGCTCCGGCTAAACAAGTCGGAAATACCCCCTCACCCCACCCCAGCCCACCCCCCAGAACCTCCCGGGCTCCGCTGGCTTTGGGGGCAGCGTGTTGCACTGGGGCCGCACCTAAATGGGATTGCTAAATTTGCAACATGTTCCACAAAAAACCAGTGCTTGAACTACCATGTTGATTGTGCGTGTGTCCCAGAGCACCACTGGTGAAACCGTATTCATGAGTGAGTGTACACCATGAGCCATAGATTTTCTTCCCAGCTACGAGCAGCAGCTCCCCTGGCCTGCTAACCAGCCAACCCTGTAGCAACGTAGTGCATATGGAAGCTGACATTATAATCTTTCCAATATGTTTAAACTCTTGATGCTTGGCCCAGTGGCTGGCTCGGGGAGCTGCTTAGAAGCTGCTGCTCGTAGCCAGATAGATAAGATGTGCAATGAGCTTAGTTTAGAGTTTGTCATAAGCCTGAGAGAGTGTGCACCATTCGCGGAAGTGAGTGTAAGCCATAAGCCTAAGTGAGTGTACCCCATAAGCCTGAGAGAGTTTACACCGAGCCTACGAGAGTGTACACCATTGTACAAGCACTGTACAAAAGATTAGGTTGATAAATACAAGTAGTTCAAAGCAAACTATTGCCGATTTTGTGTTCAGTTCATCAGTGCTTTATCGTTTTAGCCCCTCCTGTCATTGTTGGACAAGTCCCTTCAGCCTATTTGGTCTACCCCTGGACTGTAACAACATACACAAGGTCCTATTATAAGGCCTATCTGCTTCTAAGTGTAGGCCTGATGACTATATGTTGACACTAGGCAGTTGTGTTGGAAAAGGATTCAAGTGGCTCAACTCCATCTGATTAGGTTGGATTTGATTGTTGCATGTTTTTTCAGCCAGCCCTGGGCCGCTCCCCGTCTTCCCATTCATAGTCCGCATGTGCGCATTACACTGAAAACAGGGACCATATTAAGCGGATTCGACATTGTAAAAACTGTCCAGGTCGATCTGAAGTGGTACATGGCTAAGTAAATACCGTACAGCTTGAACTTGAACTTGGCTTACGTGGCTTCCGCCAGCAATTGGGCTGGCCGCAGTCTTAGGCAATAAAAAAACAATCTATCAGGGAAAAGGCAAGAATAAGAACACACTGGGGCCTGGAGTGGGAGTGGCCCGATATGTTTTCTGTTTAGCCCATCGTGATGTCATGGCCGAGCAGGTCACTGAAGCTTATTTTGCTACCCCCTGGACAGTAACATACATGCGCTTACTAAAAGAATTCATCACCGATTTCCCCCAATCGGCCTAACTCCTAATCCTTCAGGATGATCGTCTCGAACTCTCAAACTCTCTTCGAGTTCCGTTCCGCCGGCGATTAACCATCTCTAGTCTCTACCAGGATAAAAGAACCCCGATTTAGCTGGGATCCCCCGAGGGCAGTGCAGCTGGAATCGGTCGCCCACCCTTCCAATAACACGCCTAACGCATATCCCCACGTTGCTCGGTCGCATTTCCCTCCGAACAACGATCCCGCTCTTGTCGATGAAAACTCCTTGTACCCGAGACAAAGAAAACACGATCCCAATCTGTCAATCTATCAATCTGTCAATCAATCAACAAATCAGGGAGATATTTGTGGAGAGGTTGGGGGAATTGTTACAGATTATCCAGATCCAGGTCGAAAACCGTTGGGGTCGGTTAAACAGTTGCAGTTGATGACAGCAGAGGCCCGAGAAGAGGCGCTACACGACACCTCCCCCCGAACCCGCCCGAACCCCCCTAATGGTACCCGTAGTTGCCCGTAGTGGAAACTCACCTCTCGGTGTCCAGCTTCTACCGCGTTGCATCCCCTTCATTTTGCATTTCTTTCCCTTTCTGTTTATTGTGTCCGTATGTGTAGTTGCAGTAAACACCAGTTAGAACCCCACTCACGAGCAAAGACGTACAGGTAGGTTTCGCGCCCCTTGCCCCAACCTTGTTTCAACCCAACCCACCCACGCCTCCTGACTCGATAATAGCGCGACCCTTTAAGAAATGTTAGAGTAATTGTCTCGCCGCGACTTAATTGCGCACAGGCGAGTCCGACTCAGCCTCTGGAGGCCTTGGGGGTGGGTAGAAGCTGCATATGATCACCCTCGTCAATTATATCTATCCAGCCGGGCTTCACTGCTCTCCCGTCCTCACCAATTCCGCCCTCTTGACGCCTTAATATGGCTTCCCTACCTTGTGAACAAGCAACGCGCAGACCTGCCCGTGCGAGTCTGGTCAGAGCGTGTGGGTGTTGGTACGTGCATGCGGGTGGGCTAGGTGGTTGGATGAGTGCGTGGCACCAGTGGGTAGTAATCGGATTGATCGTCGTTCTCAATTTCAATATTCTACCTCAGACGAACAATACTGAAACATGCGCTTGGCATCAACAATAGCAGCCTGAGCATCTTTCACAATCAATCAATATGTCATTGTCGGTGGGACAGTAACAGTTGAAACCACCCTCTTGCGTTTACCTCTGCCAGACTCAGTGCCATTATCATTATCCAGGGTCTCTCACCCACAGCGATACAACAACAGTGAATATCCTCCCCTGCCGCGTTCGCGGTGATATCGCCAATATCCAGTTTCGTTGAACAGCACCCCCGAGTGGGGCACTGACACAAATTGGATGACACCCTAGATGACGAGGCTAAGGTCAGAGAGCCCTAATGAGCTTCGCAGGCTTCTAACGCGTTGCCCCACCTGGTTCATTCATCAACTCGCCGTAAGCATTGAGCATGCCCATTAATGCAGAAGATCCGCTCTCCCCTCTCCCCCCCACTCACTCACTCACCCACAGGCAGATGACAGCACGCTGGAGAGGTGCCTTCAGTGCCAGCGAGCTTACGCAGATGAGAGGAACTCGCGTACAAATAAGTTAACCGGCTGTAACCGGCCCAAATTGCGCAACTCAAATATGGCACCATTCATCCGTTGCTGATGGCATTCCCATCTTCCTCCCTTGCAGCAGGTGCCCATTCATCTCAGCTGCCTTCTGTACCGGGCCTAGGCGTGGGTGACCTATCCCTCCACCTGAAGTAAGCAAATCCACTTTGTGTTAGGTCCTGAAACTGTCAACACCAATTTGATTGCATCTTGCATGAAGGAGTGTGGTTGTTGTATGTATAGCGCATCGTATAGCGCATTGTTGTATTTATAGCGCATAATAGCATTGTTCGAATTCATATGGTATGTCTGCCTTTATCCTGTAAGCAGCCTGAAAGCTGATATACCATGTATCCAAGAAGCATACACGAATGCACGAATCCTGCAAGAAGTGTTCACTTTGTTTTGCTCACTTTATTCACTGCCTAGTTTCTTCACTGCCAAGATCCTCTGCCTAGTTTTGTCACTGTCTAGATTCACTGCCTAGTTTTGTCACTGTCTAGCTTCGTCACTGCCTAGATTCACTGCCTAGATTCACTGCCTAGTTTTTTCACTGCTAGATTCACTGCCTAGTTTCTTCACTGCCTAGATTCACTGCCTAGATTTACTGCCTAGTTTCTTCACTGCCTAATTTCTCCACTGCCTAGATGCACTGCCTAGTTTTGTCGCTGCATAGATGCACTGCCTAGCTTCTTGCTTACTCATGCCCCTTACTCAGCTATGTTGTTGTTTGTTACAGTCCAGGGGGTCGCCAAATAGGGTCGAGGGACTTTCCCAACCTTGGAATTAAGAGGGGCTAAACATAAAAAGCACTGATGAACTGAACCCCAAATAATCTTTCGACGGGGGCCCTCAGTTAGTGCTGCAGCGATAAATGTTTTGTTGTGATTCTCGTCACATTTTTGGGCTGAGCGCCCCCTTCTCAGTGTTACCCCGTTGTCCGTTTGTGCGACAAAAAAATTGAAGCCTGGCACGTCAGCCAACTGTCTCATAACTAACTAGCTTCCGTCAGCTCCATCGTTGCCACCTTTCGTTCCGTTGCCAACACACTCTGCCAATTTTCCACGTCGCTTGCGACGCTGCATAGGACTTGTCTAATAGCTATAGAATGGTTGGAAGACCCTCCTGGATTTGTTGAGCGGGCTTGTCTTGGGCCAACCATGGCCATGGCCTGCCTTACACAATGTAATTGTTGCAAGCGATGATTTCAACCATTGAGCTGTCTGACCAGTAATGAATAAATGCAATTCAAGCATCTCCGGTTTTATCTGCTTATTATGCTCCCTGGTTTCAGTTGGGTCATTGCATGGGGGGACTTGGAATTGGAAGAACATGAGCAGCCCAGAGGTGGCTGAAAAGACCTGTAAAAACCCAACCCAAACCAAACCAAACCAGACCAAACCAAACCAACCCAAACCAACCCAAACCAACCCAAACCAAACCAAACCAAACCAAACCAAACCAAACCAACTCAACTCAACTCAACTCAACTCAACTCAACCCAATAAAATCATATCAAATCAAATCATCTTCAGTTGTCCATCTGGTGGGACCAAATGATCACATACCATGCACAGCCATGATCTGAATCCGAATCATGTCCAAAACCTTAATGCCATATCTCCCTCTGCCTCAAGTGGATTCCTGGTTCATTTTTCCATGACACCAAATCCGTAAACTGAATCCAAATCATGTCCCAGCCCATACTGCCCTCTTCCTCCCCCTTTACCCCCAAGTAGCTTCCACGTGCATTGTCCATCTCTGATAGGAAATCCGATAACTGAATCCGAATAATGTACCATCCCTAACTGCCCTCCTCCTCTCCCTCTTCCCCAAGTAGCTTTTTGGTTCATCTTGCCATGTCCAATAGCAAATCTGTAAACTGAATCCGAATAATGTCCCAAACCTTACTGCCCTTCTTTTTGCCCTCTTCCCCTAGTAGCTTCCTGGTGCATTAACCGTGTCCAATAGCCAAGCCGTAAACTGAATCCGAATAATATCCCAAACCTTAATGACCTCCTCTTTCCCCTCTTCCCCAAGCATCCTCCTGGTTCATTGTCCATATATGACAGCAAAACCGTATTCTGAATATGAATCATGTCTCACACCTTCATGCCCTCCTTTCCCTCTTCCCCTGTAGTTGTAGCTTCCGGGTGCATTGTTCATGTCCGATAGTGAAGACTTTAGCTTGGTGGGTGATGAGGACCTCGGGAGCCACAGCGACGTCTCTACAGACTCTGGGATAGTGGTACTGAGAGTCAGCAGCCAGCAGGTAAGACTGGGACAAACCTACAGGCCAGTGAGACTAATTGTCAGCATGAATGCTCCCTTACAGTAGTGTGCCAGCTGTGTGTATGTATGATACAGTCCAGGGTTAGCCTAGTTCGGTAGTTCATGGCTAGTGGTTCTCAGAGCCAGCAGCCAGCACTGCGGACTAACCAACAGGCAAGTGGGACAAATTGTAATGAGAGATGCTCCCTTATTAGCAATGGGCCAGCGGGGCTGTGTGTATGTATATTTGATGCAGTCCAGTTGTTTGCACTTTCCACGGTAATGTATTCATGTATGATACAGTCCAGGGGTAGCCAAGTCCTCTAGTCCAGGGTCAGCTAGCACTAGCACAGGTCTAGCTAGCACGAGTCCAGGGCCAGCTAGCACTACAACAGGTCCAGCTAGCATGAGTCCAGGGCCAGCTAGCACTACAACAGGTCCAGCTAGCACGAGTCCAGGGCCAGCTAGCACTACAACAGGTCCAGCTAGCACGAGTCCAGGGCCAGCTAGCACTACAACAGGTCCAGCTAGCACGAGTCCAGGGCCAGCTAGCAATACAACAATTCCAGCTAGCACGAGTCCAGGGCCAGCTAGCACTACAACAGGTCCAGCTAGCACGAGTCCAGGGCCAGCTAGCACTAGAACAGGTCCAGCTAGCACGAGTATAGGGTCAGCTAGCACTACCGCAGGGCCAGCTAGCACTAGTACAGCGTCAGTGGTGCTGAGATTTAGCAGCCAGCAGGTAATACTCAGACTTTTGAACGGTCCAGTGGGGCTCATAGTGACGTCTTCACAGACTCTGGCCTAGAGGTGCTGAGAGTCAGCAGCCAGATGTTAGACTCAGGACTATCCAACAGGCGAGTGGGACAAATTGTCAGCATGAATGCTCCCTTATAGTAATGTGCCAGCTGTGTGTATGTATGATGCAGTCCAGGGGTGGCCAAGTTCCATAGTTCACGGCTAGTGAAGCCCATTCACTTGGCCCATTTTGCTTGAAGAGAGCGCCATAAGTAATGATAACGCCTGGTGGGTGTGGTATTAAGGGAGCCCCGTCTTGCGGCGGTAGGGAACGGGCTGCTACTTTACCTGGACAAAGCTACCACGGCGGTGGACAGTGACCACGAACACGTCAGCTTACCCGTGGGGATTCGAACCCGGCACCTACGTCGTTCTTAAAGCTCTGCCACTGCGCCATTCGTCGAACAGGGATTAGAGCGACCTACAACTAATAATGATGATTGCGCCCATGTCAGCCATGGGCCAAGAGATACTTTAAAGACTTTCGTTTCTTACAAAAAGGATTTACGCCTTTAGAAAATGATTATGATTTCAGAATAGTTGATGGTCCACCACGTACTTCTTCGGTATCACCACACCACAACACATCACAACACACCTCACCACAAGCACCACAACGCACCAAAACGTACCACACCACACCACACCACACCACACCACACCACACCACACCACACCACACCAATGAAAGAAGTTGCACATTTAATAGCTGGTCTTTGAAGGTGAAGGTTGGCTCTGCGTGCGCTAGCCACATACTCAAGGATTTTGACTAGATGAGCAGGGGGGGTAAATGTCAATCTACTAGGTTTCGTCTGCATTAACAACTGAACAACCTTTTTGTAATTTAAATCACCTCATTTCTTGTGTCATTAGTTTAATCACATCAATTTGATTATTTAGTTTTCTGCATGGAAGGAAACCATCTCAGGTAATGATAACGCCTGGTGGGGCGTGGTGTTAAGGGAGCCCGTCGTACGCGGGTGGGGAGCGGTCTCCTACCTCAACTGGACAAGCTACCATCGCTGTTGACGAAAACCATCTCAGCTAATTGGGCCCCGTCTGCTCTCCTCTTTTGCGCAGCGCTTTAGTAATAAATGCATACATAGTACGCCTTATTACGAGGCGTGAGGTTGAGGGGGGCAGCCCGTTTGCTTGCACAGGGGCCAATCACAAAAGCGCTGAAGTAAAGAAATAAAGAAAAATTCAAATCCAAAATCCTTTCGGCTAGTTCTGCTCAACCCAGGGCCCACTTTGGTAAACCGATTGGTTGGGGTTCAGTTCACCAGTGTTTTTTATTTGTTACCCCTCCGTCATGGTTATGCAAGTCCATTTAGCCTATTTTTGCCTACCCCTGGACTGTAACAACAACAACAACAACAACAACAACAACAACAACAACAACCAACAACCAACAACCAACAACCAACAACAAACAACAAACAACAAACAGCAAACAGCATGCTCCCTCTGCCCTTAACCTCCCAGCAGCGATCAAGCTCTCTCAGAGCCGGCCATGATGATTTGCAGCTTCCATCTAGCTCCCGGGCCTGCGATGGTGAGCCTCAGCTGGACTTGAGCCCCAGAGCTTGCAACGGGGACCTTCAGCTGTCTCCTGGCCCCAACGGCGGTCAATCCTTCCACCATAGACCAAGCATCATGCTTGGTTTGTCTCCAACCAGCTCCGCATGCGCCTTAGATCTCACTGCTCGTGAAGACAGCTTCTCCCGTGCATCTTCTGATAACTTTGTTAACGACATCCTTTGCTCAACAGACCTGCTGGAGTCCTCACTTCTGGTCTCGACCGCCGCTGCCACAGCCGCCACGGCATCTCCCACCAGCCCCGCCATAACTCACCCTCATGATCTGGACCAGCTAGCTCCAGCATGCGAACCCTCACCTGCAGCAGCAGCCGCAGCATCTACCACCAGCCCCACCACAACTCACGCCCATCACCAGGGACAGCCAGCTCCAGCTTATGACACCTCACCTGCCGCCTCTGTCCATGCTCTAACTCAATCCACAAGCACGTGCACTGCATCAGCGGGTTACCAGAGCCTACTGGGCTGTGCCATGCTTAACTCAGTGCCTCCACCCCCACTACCAGGCTGCTCGCCAAGTGACCAACAGAGAGGTAGTACTCTAACTCAATCCTCAAGCACAAGCACTGCATCAGAGGGTAGCCAGAGTCTGTTGGAATGTGCCCGGCTCACCTTCGTGCCTCCGCCCCCACCACTAGGCTGCTCCCTAAGTGACCAACAGAGAGCCAGTTCTCTGACTCAATCCACAAGCACAAGCACTGCATCAGAGGGCGGCCAGAGTCTGTTGGACTGTGCCATGCTCACCTTCGTGCCTCCGCCCCCACCACTAGGCTGCTCCCCAAGTGACCAACAGAGAGCTAATGCTGCAACTCGATCCACAAGCACAAGCACTGCATCAGAGGGCGGCCAGAGTCTGTCGGTCTGTACCCAGCTCACCTTCGTGCCTCCACCTCCACCACTAGGCTGCTCCCCACGTGACCAACATATAGCCAGTTCTCTGACTCAATCCACAAGCACATGCACTCCCTCAGCGGGTAACCAGAGTCTGCTGGACTGTGTCTGGCTCACCTTCGTGCCTCCGCCCCCACCACTAGGCTGCTCGCCAAGTGACCAACAGAGAGGTAGTACTCTAACTCAATCCACAAGCACATGCACTCCCTCAGAGGGCAGCCAGAGTGTGTTGGACTGTGCCCGGCTCACCTTCGTGCCCCCGCCCCCCCCACCAGGCTGCTCGCCAAGTGACCAACAGAGAGCTAATGCTGCAACTCGATCCACAAGCACAAGCACTGCATCAGAGGGCGGCCAGAGTCTGTCGGACTGTACCCAGCTCACCTTCGTGCCTCCGCCTTCACCACTAGGCTGCTTCCTAAGTGACCAACAGAGAGGCAGTGCTGTAACTCAATCCACAAGCACATGCACTCCCTCAGAGGGCAGCCAGAGTGTGTTGGACTGTGCCCGGCTCACTTCAGTGCCTCCGCCCCCCCCACCAGGCTGCTCCCCAAGTGACCAACAGAGAGCTAATGCTGCAACTCGATCCACAAGCACATGCACTGCATCAGAGGGCGGCCAGAGTCTGTTGGACTGTGCCCGGCTCACCTTCGTGCCTCCACCTCCACCACTAGGCTGCTCCCCAAGTGACCAACAGAGAGCTGATCGTGAGTCAAGGTCTATGGCCGGCTACGACCTCATCATTGCAACAGCTCCCCACACTCAACTTACGCAGCGGCCTGAAGCGGAATCAGATTTGGATTTGAATCCAGATCAGAGGGAAGCAGATCCACTCATGCACGGCACCAGCCCAGTCACGGAAGGGCTGCTTGATTTGAATTTTAATTCAGATCAGAGGGAAGCAGATCCACCCATGCAAGGCACCAGCCCAGTCACGGAAGGGCTACTAGAATTGAATTTCAATCTAGATCAGAGGGAAGCAGATCCACCCATGCAAGGCACCAACCCAGATTTGAATTTGAATCCAGATCAGAGGGGAGCAGATCCACCCATGCAAGGCACCAACCCAGTCACGGAAGGGCTACTAGAATTGAATTTCAATCTAGATCAGAGGGAAGTAGATCCACCCTTACAAGCCACAAACCCAGATTTGAATTTGAAACCAGATCAGAGGGAAGCAGATCTACCCATGCAAGCCACCAACCCAGTCTTGGAAGGGCTACTAGGCAACAGCTACAGCACCCAGGACTCTGAAACAGGTCGTAGCCCCATGAACTACCTGCCAACGCCACCTCTGCTCGCATACTCAGGTGCTGGCTTGTCCGTGGCCTCAGTAAACCTCGTCACCATGGAGACCCAGCACACGCCACCTGAGCTCGCATACTCTGGTGCTGGCTGGTCCGTGGCCTCGGTGCACCTCAGCCCCATCGAGGACCAGCCCACGCCACCATCCATGACACTCTCCCGAGGCAGTGGCGGTGCTGGCTGGTCCGTGGCCTCAGTACACCTCAGCCCCATCGAGGCTCAGCCCACGCCACCATCCATGACTCTCTCCCAAGGTGGTGGCGGTAGCTGGTCTGATGTCTGGCCTTCCCAAGCGACAACAGTTCCTGATTTTGAAGCAGTCCCTTCTGTTGATCCATGCTGGCAGCATTGCCATGTGTGCAATGCCATTTGTGGCCACCCCCGTGACGGGACTTGTACCGTCTGCCGTCAAAGCGCTCAAAGGACGCCGAAGCAAATGTATGCACAGGTGATGAGCGAGCTAACGTCCACCCTTCTAGCCCACCGTCGAAACCTTGACCTGCACCACTCCTACTATAACACTCCCACTCCTCCAGCAAGCAGCTCCACACAGACTGATGGAGGCATCGCTGAAGATGTGTTAGATGGAGGTATTTCTGTAGAAGTCTCGGATGCGAATGTACCGCCAGAAGGCTCTGGTGGAGGTATCTCTCGAGAAGGTTTATATGAAGGCATCCTTTTAGAGGCCTCGGATGAACACGAACTGCAAGAAGGTTCCGATGGAGGTATCACTCAAGAAGCCTTAGATGTATGTATCCTTCTAGAAGTCTCCGATGTACATGTAACGCAAGAAGGTTCAGATGGAGGTATCACTCAAGAAGCTTTAGATGTAGGTATCCTTCTAGAAGTCTCCGATGTACATGTACCGCAAGAAGGTTCAGATGGAGGCATCACTCAAGAAGCCTCAGAAGTAGGTGTCTCGGACGAAGTTTCAGAGAGAGGTGTCCCTCCAGAATGTTCAGATGGACGTTTTCCTGAAGAAATCGCAGATGTTGGTATCCCTCAAGATGTTCCAGGTGGAGATATCCCTCGAGATGTGTCAGATGGAGGTGACCCTGACGGAGGTTCAGATGGAGGAATCACTCAAGAAATTGCATGTGGAGGTATCCCTCGAGATTCGTCAGATGGAGGTGTCCCTGATAGATGTTCAGGTGGAGATGCCCCTCAAGAATATTCGGATGGATATATTCCTGAAGAAATTGCAGGTGGAGGTATCCCTCAAGAAATTGCACGTGGAGGAGTTCCTCAAGAAGGTCCTGATCGAGTTATTCCTCGAGAAGTTTCAGATGGAGGCATCCCTCAGAAAATTTCAGGCGGGCATGTCTCCCAACAAGTCTCGGATGTACATGTACTGCAAGAAGGTTCAGATGGAAGCATCCCTCGAGAACTGTTAGCTGGTAATGTCCGCCAACAAGTCTCAGCTGTACTTGTACTGCAAGAAGATTCAGATGGAGGCATCCCACAAGAAATGTCAGCTGGAGGTATTCCCCAGCAAGTCTCGAATGTTCATGTACCGCAAGGAGATTCAGATGGAAACATCCCACAAGAAATGTCAACTGGTAATGTCCCCCAACAAGTCTCGGATGTACATGTACCGCAAGAAGGTTCAGATGAAGGCATCCCACAAGAAATGTCAGATGGAGGGTTTCAACAGCAAGTTTCTGAAGGGGCCGAAGCTGTTGCTCTCGGCCGCCCCGACAATGGAGTAGGGCTAGCTAGCGCCGGTTCCACTGGAGAGGCCGGTGCCCATCCTCTGGTTATTCCCCAGCAAGTTTCTGAGGGGGCCAAGGCTGATGCTCTCGGCCGCCCTGAGGATGGAGTAGGGCCAGCTAGCGCCGGTTCCACTGGAGAAGCCGGTGCCCATCCTCTGGTTATTCCCCAGCAAGTTTCTGAGGGGGCCAAGGCTGATGCTCTCGGCCGCCCTGAGGATGGAGTAGGGCCAGCTAGCGCCGGTTCCACTAGAGAGGCCGGTGCCCATCCTCTGGTAATTCCCCAGCAAATTTCTGAGGGGGCCAAGGCTGATGCTCTCGGCCGCCCTGAGGATGGAGTAGGGCCAGCTAGCGCCGGTTCCACTGGAGAGGCCGGTGCCCATCCTCTGGTTATTCCCCAGAAAATTTCTGAGGGGGCCAAGGCTGATGCTCTCGGCCGCCCTGAGGATGGAGTAGGGCTAGCTAGCGCCGGTTCCGCTGGAGAAGCCGGTGCCCATCCTCTGGTTATTCCTCAGCAAGTTTCTGAAGGGACCAAGGCTGATGCTCTCGTCCGTTCCAATAATGGAGTAGGCGTTAGAGCCGGTTCCGCTGGAGAAGCCGGTGCCCATCCTCTGGTAATTCCCCAGCAAGTTTCTGATGGGGCCAAGGCTGATGCTCTCGGCCACCCCGACGATGGAGTAGGGCTAGCTAGCGCCTGGGCCGCTGGAGAAGCCGGTGCCCATTCTCTGGTTGAACAGACCAGCAGCAGCTCTCTGAGACTTCATGAGCTGCAGGAGTCCATGAGCATGCTTGAGCAGCTGCAGTCCAACACAGAGGGCTCCCAACAGCTTGGGGATAACTTCCCCTCACGGGAGGTGGGGGGGAGTGGGAGGTGGGATGTGTGTGAGGAGGGGAAGGAGGGGGAGGAGGGGGGAGGGGTGTGTGTGGGGAGGGGAGGGGAGGCGGCTGCAGCATTTCAGGATGCAAGGCCGTCACTGCTGCCTGCTGTGATCAGTCTGTCCCATCACCTGATCGGGGACGTATCTAACGGTGAATCCTGCCTATTGCATGAAGGGCAGGTTAGTGCAGGCCAGGACTCCGTGTCGGACTTGATAGGAGCATCCGGGGATGGAAGTCTCTCTCGACAACAGGCTGGGGACGTAGCCACCGGTGAATCCTGCCTTTCGCCTGGAGGGCAGGTTAGTGCAGGCCAGGAGCCTATGGTGGCCTTCATAAGAGCATGCGGGGATGGAAGTCTCTCTCGACAACAGGCTGGGGACGTAGACACCGGTGAATCCTGCATATTGCCTGATGATTGGCAGCGAGTGAAGGATTTACCTGCTACCGATTGCGTGATTATCCAGGAGCTGCCAGGAAGCACACATGTACCTCCCGCGGCCTGTCTGAATAGCCTGGAGCTGTTCCCAAGGCGAGGTATGGATCACACAGACTGTCTGGGTATCCAGGAGCTGCCGGTAAGCGCATGTGTGCCTCCCGCGGCCTGCCTGGATATCCAGGATCTGCCGATACACACACAAGTGCCTCCCACGGCCTGTCTGAATAGCCTGGAGCTGTTCCCAAGGCAAGGTATGGATCACACAGACTGTCTGGGTATCCAGGAGCTGCCGGTAAGCGCATGTGTGCCTCCCGCGGCCTGCCTGGATATCCAGGATCTGCCGATACACACACAAGTGCCTCCCTCGGCCTGTCTGAATAGCCTGGGGCTGTTGCTGGGCCATGGTGTAGATTCCACGGACTGTCTGAGTATCCCGGATCTGCTGGTAAGCGCACATGTGCCTCCCGCGGCCTGCCTGAATGACCAGGAGATGATGGAACGTAGAGGTATGCCTGCTGCCGACTGTGTGAGTATCCAGGAGCTGCTGGTATGCACAGATGTGCCTCCCGCGGCCTATCTGAATAGCCTGGAGCTGTCCCCAAGGCGAGGGTTGAATTCCACAGACTGGCTAAATATCCAGGAGGAGGCAGTATGCATGGCAAAGAGTCCTAGTGGTGCCCTTCTGATGAAAGAGGATCCCGAGGGTCCAGAGGAGAACATTGATCCAGATGAGAAGATCGCTTCTTTGGAGGATGAGATTTATGAGCTCAGGGGCAGCCTGCTCAGCATCGGTGAGTCGTCCTCTTCATAGGTGCAGTCCAGGGTCAGGGTGTGTGGGTGTGGGTCTTTGTGTAGGTGTGTGGGTGTGGGTGTTTGTGTAGGTGTGTGGGTGTAGGTGTGTGGGTGTGGGTCTTTGTGTAGGTGTATGGGTGTTGGTGGGGGTGTTTGTGTAGGTGTGTGGGTGTGAGTCTTTGTGTAGGTGTGTGGGTGTTGGTGTGGGTGTTTGTGTAGGTGTGTGGGTGTAGGTGTGTGGGTGTAGGTGTGTGGGTGTGGGTCGGTGTGTAGGTGTGTGGGTGTGGGTGTGTTGGTGTGAGTCTTTGTGTAGGTGTGGGTGTGGGTGTGGGTGTTTGTGTAGGTGCGTGGGTGTCGGTGTGTGGGTGTGGGTGTGTGAGTGTGGTTGTGTGGGTGTGGGTCTTTGTGTAGGTGTATGGGTGTTGGTGGGGTTGTGTGTAGGTGTGGTGGGTGAATGTTTGGGGTGTGGGTCGTTTGTGTAGGGTGCGTGTGGGGGTGGGTGTGTTGGTGTGATTTCTTTTGTAGGTGATGGTGTGTGTGGTGGTTGGTGTTTGTGTAGGTGGTGGGGTTTGGGTGTAGTGTGTGTTGTAGGTGTGTGGTGTGGGGGTCTTTGCGTGGGTGTGTGGGTGTGGGTGTGTTGGTGTGGAGTCTTTGTGTAGGTGTGGGTGTGGGTGTTTGTGTAGGTGTGTGGGTGTAGGTGTGTGGGTGTGGGTCTTTGTGTAGATGTGTGGGTGTTTGTGTAGGTGTGAGGGTGTGGGTGTTTGTGTTGGTGTGTGGGTGTAGGTGTGTGGGTGTGGGTCTTTGTGTAGGTGTGTGGGTGTGGGTGTGGGTCTTTGTGTAGATGTGTGGGTGTTTGTGTAGGGTGTGTGGGTGTGGTTGTGTGGGTGTGGTTGTGTGGGTGTGGGTCTTTGTGTAGATGTGTGGGTGTTTGTGTAGGTGTGTGGGTGTGGGTGTCGGTGTCGGTGTCTGTATAGGTGTGTGTGTGTGTGGTTTGTTTAGGTGTGTGAGTGTGGGTGTTTGTGTAGGTGTGTGTGTGGGTGTTTGCTTAGGTGTGTGAGTGTGGGTGTTAGTTTAGGTGTGTGGGTTTGGGTGTTTGTGTAGGTGTGTAGGTGTTTGTGTAGGTGTGTGGGTGTGGGTGTTAGTGTAGGTGTGTGGGTGTTAGTGTAGGTGTGTGGGTGTGTGGGTGTTGGTGTTTTTGTAGGTGTGTGGGTGTGGGTGTTAGTGTAGGTGTTTGGGTGTGGGTGTTTGGGTCGGTTGGTGTGGGTGTGGTGTTTGTGTCGGTGATGTGCGTGGGGTGTGGGTGTCCGTTGTGATTTGCTGTGGGGGGTGTTTTGTGTCGTGTGGGTGTTTTGCGTCGTGTTGGGGGGAGGGGAGAGGGGATGTTGTTGTGTCCCTTGTGTCTAGGTGCAGTCCAGGGTGTGGGGGGTTGTGTAGGTGTGTGTGGGGGAGGGGGGGGTGCTTGTGTAGGTGTGTGGGTGTTTGTGGGTGTAGTTGGGTGTTTGTGTGGGTGTGTGTAACTGTATCTGCTGCAGGTGCCAAAGCAAAGCAGAACAGAACAAAACAAAACAAACAACTGTATCTGTTGCAGGTGCTATGCTCATTGAGAGGGATGCAGAGTGCCAGCAGCTGAAAGCCGCCCATGAGAGCAGTTGTCAACTGCTGCTCCAAATTGCAGACGCCCCACTCTCAGCGCCCTACGCCTCACTGCTCCTCGCTGCCCAAGAGCCTGCAGAATCAGAGGGCAGGGGACCCAACGGGCGGGCAGGCGCTCCATCCTCTTCGTCCTCCTTCTCACTGCTCCTCGCTGCCCAAGAGCCTGCAGAACCCGAGGACTGGGGGGGCGACGGGGGGGCAGGCTCTACTCAGGCTCTACTCTCCGCGTCCAACTCCGCTCAGCTCCTCGCTGCCCAAGCACCAGCAGAACCAGAGGGCGGGGGGGCCGACGGGGGGGCAGGCACTCCACTCTCCGCATCCTACTCCGCACAGCTCCTCGCTGCCCAAGCGCCAGCAGAACCAGAGGGGGGGGGGGCTGACACTCCATCCTCCGCGTCCTCCTTCTCACTGCTCCTCGCTGCCCAAGAGCCTGCAGATCCGGAGGACTGGGGTCACCAGAGCATGACCTTCACCTCCTGGGGCAGACCATCCGTCTACACTGCATCGAGCTTCTCTAGTTCCATGATTCCTCTCCCCCTGCCGCTCCTCTTCATCCTCTACTTGCTGCTCATACTACCGCTGCTCCTGTCATTATGCACAAATGCGTTCCAAACTGCGCCTTTTTACTCAGCTACTCCTGTAATCCTGGGACCAGTCAAGATCTCGGTGGCCCAGGCTCGCAACTCACAGGAAAAGTCTTGGAGGGGGCAGATGACCATTGAGGTTGACGATTCTGCACTTGCTAGTGCAAGTGCTCATCAGGCAATGTTTTGGAGGGAGCAGAAGAGCATTGAGGTTCAGGATTCTGCTAGTGCTAGTGCTAGTGCTAGTGCTCATGCTAGTGCAAGTGCTCATCAGGCAATGTTTTGGAGGGAGCAGAAGAGCATTGAGGTTCAGGATTCTGCCCATGCCCATGCTAGTGCTTGTGCTAGTGCTGGTGCTAGTGCTAGTGCTAGTGCTAGTGCTAGTGCTCACCAGGCTTGGCAGCTATCCTCCAAGACCGACAACCAGGATGGTGAAGTGTCAGGTAGCTTAAGGACTGAGATGGCTGAAGATCAGATCACAGGCCAATCCACTAATGCAGTCTGTCCTGCACTGGAAGGTGGTTGGTACTCTACACCTACCCTGGTGCAGCAGTACAAGCCTTGTATGAGGCACAACACTGTCCCAAGCTCTGCGCCCAGGAGTGATCACCCCCCTACGGGAGGAGTGATCACTGCACCTAATCTGGTGCAGCAGTATCTGCCTAGCATGAAGTGCAGCGCTGTCTCTAGCAGTACACCTGCACATGTGGCAGCCTTGCCTTCTATGCCTAATCTGGTGCAGCAGTACAAGCCTAGTATGAGGTGCAACCATGTCTCCAGCAGCAGGGAAAGGAACACGATCACTCTTCCTAATTTGGTGCAGCAGTACTCGCCTCATATGAGGTGCAACGCTGTTGTCCTAGATCCTGCAGGGGCCGGCCCAAATCCCACTCACTCAGCAGTTATAGAAGTGAAGACTGTCCCTCTCGCTCCTTCTTCTGGTCAGGAGCTGTACTCTCTCACAGAGGACAGAGCTGAAGTAAGGGAGACTTCATTGCCACCCACCCTCCCACCCGCATCCCCAGCTGTTTTCCTAGATTCCGCTGTATCCAGCCCAAATCCCACTCACCCAGCAGCTACAGAGGTTAAGACTGTGCCTCTCGCTCCCTCCTCTGCTCCCAATCTCAACACACTCAGAGAGGACATAGCTGACAAAAGAGAGACTTCATTGCCACCCACTCTCTCACCCTCATCCCCAGCCCCAGCTGTCTTCCCTGAGCTCTACAACCTCGCCCAGGGAAGAGATGAAGCTAGAGAGAATTCACCGTCACCAACACACACACCTATAACTCCAGTATCAGGTCCTAGTCTTCCACTGCCCCCAGCTACTAAATTCAGTGTTCCACTCCCCCCCATATCTGATCCTAGTCTCCCACTGCCCCCAGTCACAGGGTCAAGTGTTCCTCGGCCCCCCGTATCAGATCCTAGTCTTCCACTGCCCCCAGTCACAGGGTCAAGTGTTCCTCTGCCCCCCGTATCAGATCCTAGTCTTCCACTGCCCCCAGTCACAGGGTCAAGTGTTCCTCTGCCCCCCGTATCAGATCCTAGTCTTCCACTGCCCCCAGTCACAGGGTCAAGTGTTCCGCTGCCCCCCGTATCAGATCCTAGTCTTCCACTGCCCCCAGTCACAGGGTCAAGTGTTCCTCTGCCCCCCGTATCAGATCCTAGTCTTCCACTGCCCCCAGCTACTGAATTCAGTGTTCCACTCCCCCCCGTATTAGATCCTAGTCTTCCACTGCCCCCAGCTACTGAATTCAGTGTTCCACTCCCCCCCGTATCAGATCCTAGTCTTCCACTGCCCCCAGCTTCTGAATTCAGTGTTCCACTCCCCCCCGTATCAGATCCTAGTCTTCCACTGCCCCCAGCTTCTGAATTCAGTGTTCCCCTCCCCCCCGTATCAGATCCCAGTCTTCCACTGCCCTCAGTCACAGGGTCAAGTGTTCCTCTGCCCCCCATTTCTGATCCTAGTCTTCCATTGCCTCTAGCTACGGGGCCACGTTTTATTGTCCCCCACCCTTCTTCAGCTGCGTCCAATGGACCTTCTGCAACTCCCGGCCAGAAACACCCGTCCTTTCACCAGGGAGCTCCGTGGGCAAGGCCCCCCCCCTCTGGATGGGGGGGGCCTTCCAAATCTGTCCCTACCAACTCGCCCGTCTGTACCTGCTTCCCGAGGATCAATGCCTCAAGCTTCAAGCACTGGATGCCGACGCTACAACCAGCGCAACAGCACGTGCTCAAAAAGGCCACCCAGGCAGCTACAGCCGCCTTGCATAACACCTCGAGGGTTCTCAGAACTCGGCTCCAGACAGTGCACACCCTGGCAAATGCCACGGTTCTTAACCTGTTTGAAGCTGCGTCTAGTATGGGTTGTTGGGCTGCCATGCTGCTACCCTATGCGTTAAGTGGAGTTGGATGCAAACTTGGGGATTCACACTTTGGACTCAATGCGCCCAAATGTGAGCGGACCAACCTCTCTTGGCCACCCACCCCAGACCCCAACCCAACTCAATCCACTACCAGCCCAGCATCAGCCAACCAGCATCAGCCCCGCCCAGCCCTGCCCGCCAGTGATCCCACCTCACCTACCCCTCTTTGTAACTGGTTCATGGTCCCAACACCCTCGTCCGATTCCCTACAGTCAGGAATGGCAAGTTCTTGGCCCAGCTGGGCTGCGTCTCTTGCCCGCCCAGACCCTAGTGGTGCGCGAGTGGCAAATGGGCTACTATCAACCCACCAGGCTGAAGTTCAAGATCAGCTTCATACTGGGTTTTGGGGCTGGTCTGACGCCCCTGTGTGTAAGGCTGAATCATGTGGCGAGTATGCGAGTGATTGGAGTGCTGGGGTCCGGTCCGATGCCAATGTGGATCTGCCTGAATCCTGTGGCGAATATGAGAGTGATTGGAGTGCTGGGGTCTGGTCTGACGCCAATGTGGATTCACCTAAATCCTGTGGCGAGGGTGGCGAGGGTGGTGAGGGTGAAATCTGTGGTGAGCACGAGAGAGATTGTAGTGCTGGGGGCTGTTTTGAAGCCAATGTGGATCCGCCTGAATCTGATTGCGAGGGTGACGAAGGTGGTGAGGGTGGCGAAGGTGAATCCTTTGGCGAGTACAAGAGTAGCTGGAGCGCTGCCCAGCAGGGTGTACAGGGTTTTCTGGTTTTGTGGAGGGTCAAGAGCAAGGAAATTAGAGAATGTTGGGGGCAGACAGCTCCCGTGATGGGCTGGGAATCCAGACAGACTGCCTGTTGTGGGAAGTGGGCCTTGCTGGGCTCCACTGGAGCAAGGAAGAGAGTACGAGAGCTTGTAGACCAAGCTCTGTCATATTCCTCGGACATTGGACAGCATGCAGCAGGGGATTCCTCGGATGTTGTACAGCATGCAGCAGGGGATTCCTCGGATTTTGTACAGCATGGAGCAGGGGAGCTTAAGGCTAGTATGGGGCCGTCGGTGCAGGCAGCAAGTGATGCTGCCAGGCATGCAGCAGAAGAGGCACAAGCTAGTGTGGGGCAGTCAGCACAGGCAACTGGCCAAGCTGCCCGCCAGGCGTTTGACCTCTCATCTGGAGCTGCCCAGCATGCCGTGAAAGGGTTCCAAGCTAATATGGCGCAGTATGCACGGGCAACAAGTGACGCTGTCAGAAATGTGCGAAGAGAGCTCCAAGCTGATTTGGCAGCTTCTGCCTCCACAACAGAGGATGTTGTTAAACATATAGTGAGGGAGGTAAAAGCTAGTGTAATTGACTCAGCACATGCTACTAGCGAAGCTGTCAGGCAGGCAGCAAAAAGGGTGCAAGCTAACATGGCACAATCTGCATGCACAGCAAGAAGTGTTACCCATCAGGCTCTGAGTCACTCTGAGTTCACAAAGCAGTCTGCGCAGCATTTACAAGCCCAGATACTGGATTCAGCCAGAGAAACTGTTCACGCTACTAGTGAAGCTGTCAGGCAGGCAGCAAAAAGGGTGCAAGCTAACATGGCACAATCTGCACGCACAGCAAGAAGTGTTACCCATCAGGCTCTGAGTCACTCTGAGTTCACAAAGCAGTCTGCGCAGCATTTACAAGCCCAGATACTGGATTCAGCCAGAGAAACTGTTCACGCTACTAGTGAAGCTGTCAGGCAGGCAGCAAAAAGGGTGCAAGCTAACATGGCACAATCTGCACGCACAGCAAGAAGTGTTACCCATCAGGCTCTGAGTCACTCTGAGTTCACAAAGCAGTCTGCGCAGCATTTACAAGCCCAGATACTGGATTCAGCCAGAGAAACTGTTCACGCTACTAGTGAAGCTGTCAGGCAGGCAGCAAAAAGGGTGCAAGCTAACATGGCACAATCTGCGCGCACAGCAAGAAGTGTTACCCATCAGGCTCTGAGTCACTCTGAGTTCACAAAGCAGTCTGCGCAGCATTTACAAGCCCAGATACTGGATTCAGCCAGAGAAACTGTTCACGCTACTAGTGAAGCTGTCAGGCAGGCAGCAAAAAGGGTGCAAGCTAACATGGCACAATCTGCACGCACAGCAAGAAGTGTTACCCATCAGGCTCTGAGTCACTCTGAGTTCACAAAGCAGTCTGCGCAGCATTTACAAGCCCAGATACTGGATTCAGCCAGAGAAACTGTTCACGCTACTAGTGAAGCTGTCAGGCAGGCAGCAAAAAGGGTGCAAGCTAACATGGTACAATCTGCGCGCACAGCAAGAAGTGTTACCCATCAGGCTCTGAGTGTCTCTGAGTTCACAAAGCAGTCTGCGCAGCATTTACAAGCCCAGATACTGGATTCAGCCAGAGAAGCCGTTCACGCTACTAATGAAGCTGTCAGGCAGGCAGCAAAAAGGGTGCAAGCTAACATGGCACAATATGCACACGCAGCAAGAAGTGTTACCCATCAGGCTCCGAGTCACTCTTCTGATCTTACTACGCAGTCTGCGCAGCATTTAGAAGCCAAGGTGCTGGATTCAGCCAGAGAAGCTGTTGACAGTACCCACCGGGTACTCGACCATTCCTCGGATACTTTCAAGAGCGCAGCAAAGGAGTTCAGATCAAACTTTGCTCAGGCTGCTCGTGTGGCGAGACAGTTTGCCCATCAGACCATTTACCAGTCTTCTCGTGGTTGGAGACATGCGGCAGGGGAGTTCAAAGCTAAGCTGGTGGAGTCTTCACAAACCAGAAGTGCTCCGTACATGAGAAAGAAAAAGAATTGAGGAAGGTCTAGTTACATGTCGGAGTTTAAAGCTAAGCTGGTGGAGTGTGCACACACTAGAAGCGCTCCGTACACGAGAAAGAAAAAGAATTGAGGAAGATCTAGTTGACTCTTGGAGTTCAAAGCTAAGCTGGTTGAGTGCGCACACACTAGAAGCGCTCTGTACACGAGAAAGAAAAAGAACTGAGGAAGATCTAGTTGACTCTTGGAGTTCAAAGCTAAGCTGGTTGAGTGTGCACAAACTTGAAGCGCTCTGTACATGAGAAAGAAAAAGAACTGAGGAAGATCTAGCTGCCTATTGGAATTCTAAGCTAAGCTGGTTGAGTGTGCACAAACTTGAAGCGCTCTGTACATGAGAAAGAAAAAGAACCGAGGAAGATCTAGCTGCCTATTGGAATTCAAAGCTAAGCTGGTTGAGTGTGCACAAACTTGAAGCGCTCTGTACATGAGAAAGAAAAAGAACTGAGGAAGATCTAGCTGCCTATTGGAATTCAAAGCTAAGCTGGTTGAGTGTGCACAAACTTGAAGCGCTCTGTACATGAGAAAGAAAAAGAATTGAGGAAGATCTAGCTGCCTATTGGAATTCAAAGCTAAGCTGGTGGAGTGTGCACAAACTTGAAGCGCTCTGTACATGAGAAAGAAAAAGAACTACCGTAAGGAACATCTAGTTTCCTAATGGAGTTCGAAGCCAAGCTGGTGGATTGTGCACACACTAGAAGTGCCCCGTACATGGGAACGAAAAATAATTAAGGAAGTCTTGTCGGGAATGGAGGAAGATATGTCAAGTTTGCATTATGATTAAGCTGTGCACTACATACAAGCTGGTGGAGTGTACACACACTAGAAGCGCCCCGTACAATAGAAAGAAAAATAATTGAGGAAGTGGTGTCCAAAATTGAGGAAGTGGTGTCCAAAATGGAGGAAGTGGTGTCCAAAATGGAGGAAGTGGTGTCCAAAATGGAGGAAGTGGTGTCCAAAATGGAGGAAGTGGTGTCCAAAATGGAGGAAGATATGTCAAGTTTGCACATCAATATCAATGCAATGCATTGCAATGATTTAGCTGCGCACTATATACAAGCTAGTCACAGTGTCCCAACTGTGTACTTTCACATGTTTACAGCACATATAACTATAGAACCTGTACATCACATATAAGCTGTACATCACATATAAGCTGTACATCAAATGCAAGCTGCGCATCATTGTGCAAGTTGTGAGCTGTGTACAAGCTGTACATCATATATAAGCTGTACATCATATGCAAGCTGCGCATCACTGTGCAAGTTGTGAGCTGTGTACAAGCTGTACATCACATATAAGCTGTACATCATATGCAAGCTGCGCATCATTGTGCAATTTGTGAGCTGTGTACAAGCTGTCTCGAGAGACAGAACCTTGGGTCTAACAGCTCGTAGTTTTCATGACCAGACCATGTGGTCTGGGGAAAGTTTATTTTAATATTTACCTCCATCATGTGTACATATTGGTGCTTCATAAGCACATATTGTATTACCTCCAGCACATGTATAGATATTGGTATTAGCTGTTTGACTTTGAGCAAGTCCCTTCAACCTACCCCAGGGCTTTTTTTACCGCTATATATATAGCGATCGCTAGTTATGACCCCATTTTGGCGAAATATCGCTATAAGAAAGTAAACAAAAAACAGATGTCACAAAAAGTTGTTTAAAACCCTAAATGGCCCTAAAAAGCTTCAAAATACTACATTAGCTTTAGTAAGCTATATCGGCACTAAAACGCTGTCTCTGGAGGAGGTCTACAACCATGAAGCTAGAAAAACACCCACTTTCAGATTTGAAAAAAAATTGACCAACCCGGCTTGCCCTGAATTGTAGCATACTCCTATTGGGTGAATGATCACTGTAGCATGAACTTGGGGCCCCCGTCGGTAAAACGATTGTTTGGGGTTCAGTTCATCAGTGCCTTTTCTTTTGAAGTCCTTCCTATACGGTTGGGCAAGTCCCTTTAGCCTATTTGGCCTACCCCTGTGAACATGTGCTCGTTGAACTTTTTATTGCAAAAAACTTTTAATACTTCTACCCCCAAAAGACGTCTTCACCTATAAAACCCTACAAAACCCATACCCAAAGCCATGTCCTACACCTACCCCCATACCTGAGTATCAACGAGCGACTTACACAGGCGCTAGGAGTCAAGGCTAGGGAGAGGCTAAGTTAGTTATGACTGCATAATATTAGTGATTGTTAGTTCATATTAGACTGACGAGCCGTCTCACCAGTATTTATTTGAAAACTCATATTATTGTGACACTATAATAATATTAGTTCATATAATGGGATAATGGGATTGCTTAGCAAGGCTAGGAGCTTAGCAAGGCTAGGAGCTTAGGCTAGGAGCTTAGCAAGGCTAGGAGCTTAGGCTAGGAGCTTAGCAAGGCTAGGAGCTTAGGCTAAGAGCTTAGGCTAGGAGCTTAGCAAGGCTAGGAGCTTAGTTCATATAATGGGATAATCGGATAATGGGATTGCTTAGCAAGGCTAGGAGTCAAGGACCCCTATCTCAGTATTCTTAAGTCCATGTATAATCATGTTGTTTTCCAAGTTCGCCTACATGGGGACATTGGATCCTCCTTTCCATCCCTTGTAGGAGTTAAACAAGGAGACCCCCTATCCCCACTCCTATTCGGTCTGTTCATTGATAGAATTGAATCGTTCCTCCAATCCAAGCTCCCAAATGTAGGGGCTGAGCTTAGGGGAAAGATTCTGCAACTGTTACTTTATGCTGATGACCTAGCTATAATGGCAGAATCCCCGGTAGATATGCAAGCGATGCTTGACTGCCTGAGAGATTTCTGCGAGGCTACTAAGATGGCTGTGAATATAAAGAAAACTGAGATTGTCGTTTTCAACAAGCAATTCTGTGATGAGGGCCGCATGGATCCTGATTATAAATTTGTCTATGATGGAGCACAACTTTCTACAAAGTTATCTTTTATCTACTTGGGATCCCTCTTTGTGGATGGTGACTCAAGCAATCGTGCAAAAGCTGCTTTTTCTAGGATGCTCACTAAGGCCCAAAAGGCACACCACATGCTCCGTAGGCGATGCCATACTATGGAGATATACAATATTGATATTCTCACCCACCTGTTTGATTCTCTTGTACAACCTATCCTGAATTTTGGCTGTGAGGTGTGGGCTCCTTCTATTCTGAACAACACACTTATCTCAAATGACCATGCTTGTGAGAAATGGCATAGAGGTATACTTAAACAAATGTTGGGTGTTTGCCAATCTACTACATCTAATATTATCATGGAAGAGCTGGGTAGAACCCCGTTGTGTTTTGCTTGGCTTAAACAAGCTTTGCGCTTCTGGAACAAGACCATACATAAAGAACCTGAGGATCTCATTAGAATGGCTCTTGAGGAATCTTTTGACTCCAACACTGGCTGGGTTCATGACTTACGTTGTGCTCTCCACAAGCTAGGATCCAGTAAAAACATCAACATTTTGGAGGCTGTCGATGTCGAAGGTATTATGTCTGAAGTTTTTGAGTCATGGAGGTTTAAGTACCCAAGTGACGCCAATGCAGTTAGAGACATCCCTGATGAGAGAAGGGTTGGCTTTAAACGCCTACGATACCAAAAATGGTTCGCAGCCAACAGCAATGATGAGAATGGCTTGATTCCCTTTACATCCGCCTTACATAAGCAGGATCAGATTCGTTCTATAGCACAGTTTAGAATGGGTTCCCATTGGCTGAACACAGAAAGAATGAGGGTGGTGGATAGAGCACACATCCCTCGCTCAATGAGACACTGTCAAATGTGTGGGTTCCAAAAACCTGAGGATGAAATGCATATGTTTGAGTGCCCTTTTTATAATGATATTCGCCTCCGCTACCAGAAGCTGTTTACAGATATTTATAGGCATGTCCATGAGGATACCGACTTAACCGTATGGAATGTGGAATTCTGCGATTCCACATTCAGAACCTTTATGAATGGAAATGGCGTTAAGAATTTTTGGAGCAACCTAGCCGACTATCTTTCTACTTGTAGAAGAGCAAGACAGGAAGCCCTGGACTGCTTAGTGGCACCGTAATTTATTATCCCTTTTTTTCTTCTTGTGACTTCTCATTTGTTAGCTTCTTACCTCCGCCACTGTAAGTGGTTGAGATCTGGGTCCTGCTCTAGGGGGTTTAATACCTACGCCACCAAAACGGTGGTTGGGAGTTTGGTTTGTTTGTCCTCGACACACCCCTGATGTAATGGGGGTTTTTGCTTTGTGGGTGCTTTTTCTTTTTGTTTAAAGCACAGAGTCTCATACACCCTCGCGGTGTCAAGTAGACTTTAACATGTAATGTATGTATAAGTTTTGTAAACACTTGTTGAAGTTGCCATTCCCTACTTAGACCTCCGAAGTAAACTCCAAAGGCAAAGACCTCCCTCCTTCTAATGTATTATCAAGTCCGACCACCTAACCAAGTCCCTTCCAGTTCCAGTCCAGTCTTGTGAACTCCCTTCCAGTCCCTGAGTGATTGTGCATACAATTAACATTGAGTCATGCCCCCCCCCCCCAAACACCCCCCCACCCCCACCACATCACAGACACACACACTCAGAGCTTTTCTTTTCGGCCTTTCAAGCAGCTTCTAGGCAGCTCCCCAAGTCTACCACTGTGCTACACCAAAATATTTCAGCACTTCTGGACAACTATTTTTGCTAGCTTTCAAGTGCACCAGGTCGCATTTGGTTAAGCTGGATAGGAAGCCACGGGAGCTGCCTGGAAGCTGCTGCCCGTAGCGGAAAAAGAAAAGCTATGGGTATGAGCTCAAGCGCCAGAGATTAGCGTATATTATGAGTATGAGCCCCCACCCTAATTTTTGCGAGTTCATTTTTCACAAAGGAAGCTTTTATTTTAGATAGATTGGTCGCCGCGCTTCCATAACCAAGAGACGTACGCTCTTTTGCGCAATCCCTCACTTCTTGTGATATGGTTAGAGCTGTAAAATGTCTCGAAATTGCTGACTGGAGCTATGTAACCAAGTTCAAGGTCAAATAAAATGTCTCGCGTCGAATAGCAACTGGTCCTCATGAAGGGCTTTATGAAAAAAACAAATGAGGATGCGGTATGAGCAGCTTTCTAGCCCCCCCCCCCCCCCCCCCCCCCCCCCCCCCCCCCGGGGCCACCAGTTTGACATCCTTAGTTGATAGATAACCGGGTGAATACCGCTGTAATAACTGCAATTCGAGAAGAACATGCTTTCAATTGTTTTTGTAATGTTAGTACATGAGTCGGCGACTGGCCAAATTGTTGGCTGGAGCCTTTCTGCCAAGTTACAATTTATTACTACAAACACCCTAGGGTTGCAAGTTTGCAACAGGTCACAACTATTTCCCTTTTCATACTCTCGCAACAGCACCCTATGCCAGGTGGCAACGGACTGGAGCTGACCGAAGCCAGTTAGTTATGGGGCAGTTGGTTGACGTGTCAGGCTTCAAATTTTTGGTCGGTCGGACGGACAAATGGGCAACCCTGGGGGCTCCCGCCCTCCATAAGGGTGGGCTCCGCCAAAAACCTGAGGGCTGCCCCCCCCCCCCCCCCCCCGCCCCCCCCCCCCCAACGAGGTGCTCAGAATGACGCGGAAATGGCTCTAAACATCGCCATGAATCATATGCCATTAAGCATGTGATTCATATTCATATTCTACACTTATATTTATATTCATATTTATATTCATATTTATACTATATTTATATTTATATACATATTTATATTATACACTGTCAAATGTGTGGTTTCCAAAAACCTGTCAAATGTGATATTTCTATTTATGTGATTCATATTCATATTATACACTTATATTCATATTCATATTTATATTTACATTTATATTCATATTTATATTATACACTGTCAAATATGTGGTTTCCAAAAACCTGAGGATGAAATGCATATGTTTGAGTGCCCTTTTTATAATGATATTTGCCTCCGCTACCAGAAGCTGTTTACAGATATTTATAGGCATGTCCATGAGGATACCGACTTAACCGTATGGAATGTGGAATTCTGCGATTCCACATTCAGAACCTTTATGAATGGAAATGGCACTAAGAATTTTTGGAGCAACCTAGCCGACTATCTTTCTACTTGTAGAAGAGCAAGACAGGAAGCCCTGGACTGCTTAGTGGCACCGTAATTTATTATCCCTTTTTTTCTTCTTGTGACTTCTCATTTGTTAGCTTCTTACCTCCGCCACTGTAAGTGGTTGAGATCTGGGTCCTGCTCTAGGGGGTTTAATACCTACGCCACCAAAACGGTGGTTGGGAGTTTGGTTAGTTTGTCCTCGACAAACCCCTGATGTAATGGGGGTTTTTGCTTTGTGGGTGCTTTTTCTTTTTATTTAAAGCACAGAGTCTCATACACCCTCGCGGTGTCAAGTAGACTTTAACATGTAATGTAATGTAATATTACCATGCTCCGTAGGCGATGCCATACTATGGAGATATACAATATCTGGACATGCTCCGTAGGCGATGCCATACTATGGAGCCAATATCTGGACATGCTCCGTAGGCGACATGCTCCGTAGGCGACATGCTCCGTAGGCGATGCCATACTATGGATGACATGCTCCGTAGGCGACATGCTCCGTAGGCGACATGCTCCGTAGGCGATGCCATACTATGGATGACATGCTCCGTAGGCGACATGCTCCGTAGGCGACATGCTCCGTAGGCGATGCCATACTATGGATGCCAATATCTGGACATGCTCCGTAGGCGATGCCATACTATGGAGCCAATATCTGGACATGCTCCGTAGGCGATGCCATACTATGGAGATATACAATATTGATATTCTCACCCACCTGTTTGATTCTCTTGTACAACCTATCCTGAATTTTGGCTGTGAGGTGTGGGCTCCTTCTATTCTGAACAACACACTTATCTCAAATGACCATGCTTGTGAGAAATGGCATAGAGGTATACTTAAACAAATGTTGGGTGTTTGCCAATCTACTACATCTAATATTATCATGGAAGAGCTGGGTAGAACCCCGTTGTGTTTTGCTTGGCTTAAACAAGCTTTGCGCTTCTGGAACAAGACCATACATAAAGAACCTGAGGATCTCATTAGAAAGGCTCTTGAGGAATCTTTTGACTCCAACACTGGCTGGGTTCATGACTTACGTTGTGCTCTCCACAAGCTAGGATCCAGTAAAAACATCAACATTTTGGAGGCTGTCGATGTCGAAGGTATTATGTCTGAAGTTTTTGAGTCATGGAGGTTTAAGTACCCAAGTGACGCCAATGCAGTTAGAGACATCCCTGATGAGAGAAGGGTTGGCTTTAAACGCCTACGATACCAAAAATGGTTCGCAGCCAACAGCAATGATGAGAATGGCTTGATTCCCTTTACATCCGCCTTACATAAGCAGGATCAGATTCGTTCTATAGCACAGTTTAGAATGGGTTCCCATTGGCTGAACACAGAAAGAATGAGGGTGGTGGATAGAGCACACATCCCTCGCTCAATGAGACACTGTCAAATGTGTGGGTTCCAAAAACCTGAGGATGAAATGCATATGTTTGAGTGCCCTTTTTATAATGATATTCGCCTCCGCTACCAGAAGCTGTTTACAGATATTTATAGGCATGTCCATGAGGATACCAACTTAACCGTATGGAATGTGGAATTCTGCGATTCCACATTCAGAACCTTTATGAATGGAAATGGCACTAAGTCTTTTTGGAGCAACCTAGCCGACTATCTTTCTACTTGTAGAAGAGCAAGACAGGAAGCCCTGGACTGCTTAGTGGCACCGTAATTTATCATCCCTTTTTTTCTTCTTCTTGTGACTTCTCATTTGTTAGCTTCTTACCTCCGCCACTGTAAGTGGTTGAGATCTGGGTCCGGCTCTAAGGGGTTTAATACCTACGCCACCAAAACGGTGGTTGGGAGTTTGGTTTGTTTGTCCTCGACACACCCCTGATGTAATGGGGTTTTTTGCTTTGTGGGTGCTTTTTCTTTTTGTTTAAAGCACAGAGTCTCATACACCCTCGCGGTGTCAAGTAGACTTTAACATGTAATGTAATGTAATGTAATTATGTGCTCTAGAAATCCCTGGATTCCGTGGTTATTGCAGGGGGGGGGGTACAGGTAACTGCAATGTGCAGACGGTTAGACGCCATACCTGGCGTATAGAACCTTGTAACAATAATTATACCTTAAGCCCCCATTCTCAGAATAAATCGATAAAGAGAAGTAATTTTTTTGAGGCCTTGGCTCCTCCTGATTCAACTGATAAAAAGAAGAAAGAAATGAAAACAAGAAAAACTGTTTTGTTCGCTTTTACATCTGTCCTGGTACTGGTTTTTCCTGCTGAAGGCGGCGGGCAGCCAATTTGCTGGCTGAAGATATGCAACCAAGTTCAAGCTCTCTCGTACTAAAGTGAACCCCAGGAAACTTGGTGATAACCAAGGAGTCGGTATTAAATACAATACTTCTGCTAGGATAGAAGAATGATTATGGAGAAGCTGGAAATGTAACCCGAATTGGATGAAAAAGACCCCAGCATGAAGTCATGAACCTACTCAAGAAAGCCTATAATCTACTCCAGCATTAAGTCATGGAACCTGCATGAAGTAAACAATCTACCGCACTCAAGAAAGTCAAGAATCTTCTCAGCATTTAGTCGTGCAGTCATGAATCTCTCTTCCTTTGAAGGACGGAAATACCTCATACATTTTATAAACAAAAGCGATAAGAGTCCCACCATTAAATGATCACCCATGTGGGATGACGATTTAATTATAATTGTAGAATTTAATTATCACTGTAGCACGAACTCAGGGCCCCCGTCGGTGTTTGTTGATGTGTTGGTGTTCAGTTCATTGTTTGGTGTTCAGTTCATCAATACTTATTCATCTTAGCCCTTCCTGTCACGGCTGGGCAAGTCTCTTAACCTCATTTGGCCTACCCATGGGCTGCGATATACACACATTTAAGTGTCAAGTTGCAGGCAAGATCAGGCAGTACAACAAGCAGAATGCACAAAGCAGGTATGCGCCCAAGGTGTTCGTATCAATGAGGCCTGTTTGTGTTTCCTGCAGACGTAGGGTACCGGTTCACCAACAGTCAACGGCCCCAAATATCCTGCTGACGCCAAGGATAAAACACACACAGATAAACTCATACACATAAACATTCACTCTTGCTCAATTTAGGCGGCCTAGTAGCCTAGAGTTACCACACCTTGTGGGCTGTGTGTGTATGTCAAAGTCCAGGATATCCTCCAAGATATCCTACCAGGCTAAAAGGACTTGCCCAACCTCGAAAATACAGATTTCTGCAAGATTAGCTGGAGGGGCTTATTCAGACTAACAGCCTACCAGTGGTCCTAACTAGAGCAGAAGATAAGGCTCCGCCAACATCAGCGTGATGAAGCGGTGAACAAATCTCTGCCCTCAATGGTTGGGGGCTTATCACGTTCCCCCTTTATGGTGATATCTTGAAGAAAGAGGAAAAGCAAAACAAGGCTTTGTGTGAACCTCTTCGACCCTCTTCACTGCGCAACAAAGTCCATCAGTGGTACCAACAAAAGCTAAGAGATACGTCTATTAGATAAATTAATTTATAATAAATAAACAAATTAATTTATTATAAATTATAGATATATCTGTCTGAGATAGTATAATTTATAATAAGTAAATCTAATATATTAATAGTTATAACATACTATGTTTTAATTAATTGTTGATTATAATATATAGTTATATAAGATAAGTCTCGGCCAACATCGAGGTAATGGAGCGGTGAGCAAACCTCTGCCCTCTACTGTTCAATGGTTGCCCCCCAGCTTATTAGAGGTCTCACTGCAACTATTTGGTCCCGAATAACCCAGCTAACAATAAAAAGAAACACCGAAACAATTCAAGAAGAGAACCCTCACACATTACACCTACAAGAACTCCGTAGGGGGTAACCCCCGTCGACTAATTCGCGACCAGAGCAGTCAATAGGTTGAAGCTGCTCATAGCCATCCTGGCCAAAGGTACATACCTGCAACCCCATGCACGCGCTTGCACCATGATCTGCAATCGTGCCCTCACGCTACCCTTTTATGTTTGATCTCTCACATCTTTATGTTTGATCATTCACATCTTTATCTCTCACATCTTTATGTTTGATCTTTATGTTTGATCTCTCACATCTTTCTGTTTGATCTTTCTGTTTGATCTCTCACATCTTTGTGTTTGATCTCTCACATCTTTCTGTTTGATCTTTATGTGTTTGATCTCTCACATCTTTATGTTTGATCTCTCACATCTTTATGTTTGATCTCTCACATCGAGCTCTTCTGAAGACCCATTTTGTTTTACACCTGCGACCTTGCCCCTACCCACGCAAAATCTGCATTTGTGCTTCGTGAGACTCCTCCGGGTGCCCTTTTGCATGTTGCCCCCCCCCCCCCCCCCCCCACACACACACCCCGTGCTTTGTTCTCCTAGGTTTGACCCAAATTAGAAGCAAGCATTATTTTATGTAGCTTGTCAAGACAATGATCGTAGTAGAACTCCTCCCCCCTCCTTATGCTTTCTTACTCCAAGCCCATGATTTGTATCGTGACAACGTCTCATCTCTCTCAATTCTTGCAAGAACATTTGTTGCATCATACCCCCAACAACAATACGAGGACTAACAAGTTACTTCGACGCTGGGGGCCTAGCAACGAAACCCACCATGATTGGGGGCTTATCACGTTTCCCCTTATTGATGAAATCTTGAAGAAAAAGGAAAAGCGAAACCAGGGTTTGCGTAAACCTCTTCAACCCTCTTCACTGCGCAACGAAGAGGGTCAAAGAGGTTTACGCAGACCCTGCCCCTTGCTGTTCAATGGTTGGGCGGTTAAAACTCTGCCCAACCCCCACCCCATGTATCCCAACTCCTATCCCACTAGAAGTAGCGGTATAAGGCAGCTTTTGAGTGTGTGTGCCCTGTGTGGGTGTAACCACTACTATTCAATGGTTGAGCTTAAAACTCTGTCCAACCCCCACCCCATGTATCCCAGCTCCCAGCCCAGTAAGGGCAGCAATGGAAGGCGGCTTGTGGGTGTGGGTGGCCGGTGTGGGTGTGGCCATGAGAGAGCCCCTGCGGGACACCTGAGCCGTTGAGCAGAGCAGGTAGGTTCTGGAGCTCTGACGTGATGGCGCCCTTGATGATGAGCTCAAAGCATTGATTGTTGCCCCATTCATGCTATGGCGCGCGGCGGGGCTTGCACGTGCAGTCAACAGTGATGGTGAGCCAAGGTTGCTGATCGGTGAGCCATTCATGCTATGGCGCTCGGCGGGGCTTGCACGTGCAGCCAACAGTGATGGTGAGCCAAGGTTGCTGATCGGTGAGCCATTCATGCTATGGCGCTCGGCGGGGCTTGCACGTGCAGCCAACAGTGATGGTGAGCCAAGGTTGCTGATCGGTGAGCCATTCATGCTATGGCGCTCGGCGGGGCTTGCACGTGCAGCCAACAGTGATGGAGAGCTCAGGGTGCTCATTGGCGCCCCACTCATGCTCTGGCGCTCGGCGGGGGTGCCGAGACCAGACATGCTGATACGAGGGAGAGCCATCTGAGGGGCTCCGGACTCACTGTCAGCGAACGAGGAACGGGAGCTAGCACTGCTGTACAGGGATGTGCGATCTCCAAATAATGCAGTTCTGGTTGGAGCTTTGAAGCTGGTACCCTGAAGGAACTCGTTGTGCATGGCCTCAGGCTTGCGCCACCCCCCGGTGGGCACTAACGCTCCTGCAGAGGGGGGTGGGGTGGGGTGGGGTGGTGAGGGTGGTGAGGTGAGGGTGGTGTTGGTGGTGTTGGTGGTGCTGGTGAGGGTGAGGGTAAGGTTGGTGGTCAGGGTGGTGGTGGGGGGGGAGGTGATGGTGAGGGTGATGGTGAGGGTGCTAGTTGTAGTGGTGTTGGTGAGGGTGTTGGTGAGGGAGCTGGCAGCGCTGTATAGGGACGTCCGCTCCCCGAATAATGCAGTCCTGGTTAGAGCTTTGAAGCTGGTACCTTGAAGGAACTAGTTGTGCATGGCCTCAGGCTTGTGCCACCCCCCGGTGGGCACTGACGCTCCTGCAGAGGGTGTGTGTGTGTTGGCGAGGGTGGGGTGGTGAGGGTGGTAGTGGTAGTGGGTGTGTTGGTGAGGGTGATGGTGATGGTAAGGGGTGTGTGTGTGGGGGGGGGCTGAGGTGATGGTGAAGGTGTTGGTGAGGGTGTTGGTGAGGGTAATGGTGAGGGTGATGGTGATGACGTTATTGTAATTGGTGATTGTGATTGTGATGTTGTTGTAGTTTTTTTTTTTTTTGCTATCGTTGTTGTTGCTGTTGTTGTTGTTGTTTGCAGTGATGTGGATGCATGCGGCCCCCTTTTTTTCTTCGTGCGACGCATTGCAAATTGAGCGACTCGGAGCGACCCCAGTGCGATGTGCTGCCCCCCAAACCCCACGGAGCGCGCGGGGGGGGGGGGGGGGGGGGGCGGGGGAGAATTTCCGACTACTTTAGCCAGACTCATGAGTCGCCATGCAGTGACGGAATGGCGACGCGTCGCAAAAAAAAGTACCACAGCCTACAGTCTCTCCATCTTCGAGAATCAATCCCTTGTCCCTGCTTGTTCTTTCTTTCTCATGATAATGAAAAATGCTAGCGTAGCCAGTTATAATTGGGGCACTGGGGGAGCCAGCATTATGTGGGCGTCACTTTAGGGCACATACATACATATGTATATAAAAATAAAAAAAGTGGGCGTCACTTTAGGGCACATACTTACATATATATAAAGAAAAAAAAGTGGGCGTCACTTTAGGGTACATACATACATAAATATATAAAAAAAAGGGGGCGTCACTTTAGGGTACATACATACGAGGGGGGGGCAGGAATAAAGTTGGCTGACCGCACGTTCGGAAGTTGTTATTTTGACCCCCAGGGACCCCCCCCCCCCCCCCCCTCCCCCTCTTTGAGACCTCATATCTAGACACCCAGACAGTATTACATAGTGAAAGGGGGGTCCATGAGCATCATCTCGGCAAGGCCTTTCCAACCATACAACCAAAATTTGTAAATATCAAGTTTGGACTAAGTTATTTAGATTTTAGTATTTTTACAACTTTCTTGGGCGCTCAGCAGTCGTCCGCGCCCTAGGAGGAGATCACGAAAATCGACTGAAGGCGTTATTTATCTGTCTTTTTATCTTTATCATCATCATTATCATGGCTTGATCTACTCAACTTGGATTCTGGAGCTTGATGGTCGGCTCGGGTGGTGTGTGTGTTTTGGGGTGGGGGGGTGGGGGGGAGGGGGGGGAAGGTGTGTGTGTGTGGGGTGGGGTGGGGTGGGGTGGGGCTCGAGTGCTCGACCCCAGGCTCGACTGCTTTAGGAACTTCGTACGGTAGGGGACCGGAATTCAGAACGCGTTGCGCGCGCGCCTTTTTCCGCCCAACTGCCGCTCGTTCCAAGCTGGACGCGAAGGTCTGGGTGACGTCCAGCCTGGCGTCCAGCCTGGATGTACCTTCCAGGAGATTCACCAATTACACCCTTGGTGTCACTAACTAACGACTTCAGATTTGTACTCCTCTCGTCGAGACCTTCTCAATGGTGTACGTCACGCTCAAAAAATCGCACTGGCAGGAAAGTTACACGAGGTACAAATAAAATTGGGAAAACGGTCGGACCCCCCCCCCCCCCCCCCCCCCCTCGTATCTCGGCCGCCCGTGGGTGCATCGACATGATTTTTTTTGTATCGACTATTGCTCGCGGTTCTCTATCCATATCGGACGTGCGGTACGAAATCTTTTTCCTTGCCCCCCCCTCGCATACATACATATATATTAAAAAAAAACAAAAAAAAAAATGTGGGCGTCACTTAAGGGTACATACAGCACATAACCCGATACCCTATAATGAGTGCCCAGTGCCCAATCAGTCATCGCCGTGCTGATTCATCACTTGACAGGTGTTTGATAGTTGTTCTTCTTTCTCCGTCAAGAAGAACTTTGAATGGCTGGATGCTGTTGCAGTAGTTGGTGCTGCTGTTGTTTTTTTATTTTGTTTTTGTTTTCTTGTTGTTGTTGCCCTTCGTGGTGGTGGTGGTGGTAGTGATGCCCACGGCCTACGGCCTATGCTCTAACCCCTAAACCCACCATTATCGCGAATCAATCCTGAGTTCCTGCTTGTCCGTTCTTTCTCCGTCAGGAAGAACTTTGAATGGCGTGGACTGGAGCTATATGTAGGCCCTTCCCCAGCCTCTCCATCCCCTTCTCCTAGAACAGGCGCACTCGTGCGGAGTTGAGAGGATCTTTGCGAAGAACCATATGTAGGCGCTTCCCCAGCCTCTCCATCCACGTCTCCGGAAACAGGCCCACTCGTGCGGAGTTGAGAGGATCTCCGTGAAGAACCATAAGTAGGCCCTTCCCCAGCCTCTCCATTCTTGTCTCCCGGAACAGGCCCACTGGTGCGGAGTTGACAGGATCTCCGTGAAGAGGGCACCAAGCCCTCTGTTTTTGGAGAACCTATACGCGAGGGTGAGGGTGTGGTGTAGGTGTAGGTTGGGGTTAGGTGGGGTGATAGGTTTGTAATGCAGGAGTAGTGTGGGTAGGTAAGGGGTGATTGTGGGTGGTGCAGGTGAGGTGTGCGTGAAGGGAGCGGTGTCGGTGAGGTGTAGGTGGGGGGAAGGTTTGAAGGTGTGGGGCAAGGGGCAGGGTGTGTGGTGAAGGGTGAGGGGTGGGTGAAGGGGAGTGGGGTGGTGAAGGTGTAGGTGTGGTGAAGGTTTGTAGGTGGGGTCGAAGGTTTGGTGGTGGGGTACAGGTGTAGATGGATGGTGAGGTGTAGGTGTGGGGAAGGATGTAGGAATGGTTGCAGGTGTTCAGGTGTTGTAGGTGAGGTGCAGGTTATAGGTGAGGGTGTGGTGCAGGTTAGGTGTGGTGTGCAGGTTGAGGGTTTTACTGGTTGTGGTTTTTTGTGGTGCAGTGAGGGTGTGTGCAGGGTAGGTGTGGTGCAGTTAGGTGTGGTTGCGGTGTAGGTGTGGTGAGGAGGCGGGCTAGAGGTGGTGAAGGTGTGTGAGGTGTGGTGCAGGGTGTAGGAGTGGTGAACGGTGTTGTAGGTGAGGGGTAGGTGTAGGTGAGGGCTTGTGGTTGTGGGGCAGGTGTAGGTGTGTGTGCAGGGGGTAGGTGTGGTGGCCAGCTGTTAGTGTGTAGGTGTGGGGCAGGTGTAGGTGTGGTTTTGCATGGTGTAGGTGTGGTGCAGGTGAGGGTGTGCTGCAGGTGTAGGTGTGGTGCAGGTGAGGGTGTGGTGCAGGTGAGGGTGTGGTGCAGGTGTAGGTGTGGTGCAGGTGTGGGTGTGGTGCAGGTGTGGGTGTGGTGCAGGTGTAGGTGTGGTGCAGGTGTAGGTGTGGTGCAGGTGTAGGTGAGGGTGTGGTGCAGGTGTAGGTGTGGTGCAGGTGTAGGTGTTGTGCAGGCGTAGGTGTGGTGCAGGTGAGGGTGTGGTGCAGGTGAGGGTGGGGGTGCAGGTGAGGGGTGTGGTGCAGGTGTAGGTGAGGGTGTGGTGGCAGGTGTAGGTGTGGTGGCAGGTGTAAGGTGAGGGTTTGGTGCAGGGTGTATGTGTGGTGGCAGGTGTAGGTGAGGGTGTGGTGCAGGTGTAGGTGTGGTGCAGGTGTAGGTGTGGTGCAGGTGTAGGTGTGGTGCAGGTGAGGGTGTGGTGCAGGTGTAGGTGTGGTGCAGGTGAGGGTGTGGTGCAGGTGGGGGTGTGGTGCAGGTGAGGGTGTGGTGCAGGTGAGGGTGTGGTGCAGGTGTAGGTGTGGTGCAGGTGTAGGTGTGGTGCAGATGAGGTGTGGTGCAGGTGTGGGTAGGGTGCAGGTGTAGGTGTGGTGCAAGGTGTAGGTTGTGGTGCAGGTGTATGTGAGGGGTGGTGGTGCAGGTGTAGGTGTGGTGCAGGTGTAGGTGTGGTGCAGGCGTAGGTGTGGTGCAGGTGAGGGTGTGGTGCAGGTGAGGGTGTGGTGCAGGTGTAGGTGAGGGTGTGGTGCAGGTGTAGCTGTGGTGCAGGTGTAGGTGGAGGGTGTGTGATTGTAGGTGTTGTGCAGGTGTAGGTGAGGGTTTGGTGCGGTGTAGTGTGGTGCATGTGTAGGTGAGTTGTGTGGGGTGCAGGTGTAGGTGCGGGTGTTGGTGCAGGTGTATGTGTTGTGCAGGTGTAGGGGTGGTGGAGGTGTAGGTGAGGGCCAGTTTGTGGTTGCAGGTTGTAGGTGTGGTTGCAGGGTTAGTGTGCGTGAAGGCGTTTATGGTGTGGTGAAGGTGAGGGTGTGAGTGCAAGGTGGGGTGTTTGCAAGGTGAGGTGAGGGTGTGGTGCAGGTGTAGGTGTGGTGCAGGTGTAGGTGAGGGTGTGGTGCAGGTGTAGGTGTGGTGCAGGTGTAGGTGAGGGTGTGTGAGGTTGTAGGGTGGTGCATGTGGAGTGAGGGTTTGTGGTGCAGGTGTAGGTGAGGGTTGTGTGGTGCAGGTGTAGGTGAGGTGTGTGCAGGTGTTGTAGTGGTGCAGGTGTAGGTAGAGGGTGTGGTGCAGGTGTAGGTGTGTGCAGGAGTAGGTGAAGGTTGTGGTGCAGGGTAGGTATGGTGCCGGTGTGGTGTGGTGCAAGGTGTAGGTGGAGGGTTGAGCGGTGCAGGTGTAGGTGTGGTGAGGTGTAGGTTTGGGCAGGGTGTGTAGGTGAGGGTGTGGTGCAGAGTAGGTGATGGTGCAGGTGTAGGGAGGGGGGGTGCAGTGTAGGTATGGTTGCAGATGTAGGTGTGGTGCATGTGTAGGTGAGGCTGTATGTGTGCAGGGGTAGGTTTGGATGCAGGGTAGTTGAGGGTGTGGGCGGTGTAGGTATGTGACAGCGTGGTAGGTGTGGTGAAGGGGTAGGTGAGGGCGTGGTGCAGGGTAGGTGTGGTGCAGGTGTAGGTGAGGTGTTGGTGCAGATGTAGGTGTGGTGTCAGGTAGGTGAGGGGATGTGGTGCGGTGTAGGTGTGGTGCATGTGTAGGTGAGGGTGTGGTGTAGGTGAGGGTGTGGTGCAGGTGTAGGTGTGGTGCATGTGCAGGTGAGGGTGTGGTGCAGGTGTAGGTGTGGTGCAGGTGTAGGTGAGGGTGTGGTGCAGGTGTAGGTGTGGTGCAGGTGTAGGTGAGGGTGTGGTGCACTTTGGAGAACCTGTGGGTGAGGGTGAGGGTGTGGTGCAGGTGTAGGTGTGGTGCACTTTGGAGAATCTATAGGGGGCAGTGGGCCCCATTTTAGCCTGTCTGACCAACACCAGATCTGTAACATACAAACTGCAACATACATACATACATACATAAGTACAACATACACACAACAAAATACATACAGCATACAGCAACATACATACGACATACATTTGTACAACATGCACACAACAGCATACAACAACATACTTACTTACTAAAACATACACACAACAACATACATACAGCATACAACATACATACTCTCAACAACATACAAACTGCAACATACGTACATACATAAATACAACATACATATGTACAACGTACACACAACAACATACATACCGCATACAACAACATACGTACATGCACACAACAACATACATACCGCATACAACAACATACGTACATACACACAACAACATACATACAGCATACAACAACATACGTACATACACACAACAACATACATACAGCATACAATAATTTACATAATTACAACATACAAACTGCAACACACAGGAGTGTGTGTCTTTATTTTGACTGCCAAAGGGATATGCGCATGTATGCACCTACTGCTACAGATGACCTATACGCGCATTGGTAGAGTAGTGTGGCTCATTTTGCCAGTGTATGTGTGTGAAATTGATCTTGGTTACATATCTTCAGCCAGCAATTTGGCTGCTCGCTGTCTTCGGCAGATTGTTTTTCCAGAAAATTGTAAACATGGACAATTTATTTGATAATCTTTTAATGTGTGTGACAGGGTACAACATTGTGTCAAATTGGTCAGCGCTTAAAGCGCACAAACGTCAAATTGGTAAGCGCTTAAAGCACACAAACGTCAAATTGGTCGGCGCTTTGTGGTGCAAAAAACGCAAAGCGCGCGCGCGCGCGCAAACAAAGGGTCAAACAAAACAAACAAACAAAGGGGCAAACAAAACAAACAAACAAAGGGGCAAACAAAACAAACAAACAAAGGGGCAAACAAAACAAACAAACAAAGGGGCAAACAAAACAAACAAACAAAGGGGCAAACAAACAAACAAACAAAGGGGCAAACAAAACAAACAAAGGGGCAAACAAAACAAACAAACAAAGGGGCAAACAAACAAACAAACAAAGGGGCAAACAAAACAAACAAACAAAGGGGCAGACAAAACAAACAAACAAACAAAGGGGCAAACAGAACAAAGGGGGCAAACAAACAAAGGGGCAAACAAACAAACAAACAAAAAAACAAAGGGGCAAACAAAACAAACAAACAAACAAAGGGGCAAACAAACAAACAAACAAAGGGGCAAACAAAACAAACAAACAAACAAAGGGGCAAACAAACAAACAAACAAAGGGGCAAACAAAACAAACAAACAAAGGGGCAAACAAAACAAACAAACAAAGGGGCAAACAAAACAAACAAACAAAGGGGCAAACAAACAAACAAACAAAGGGGCAAACAAAACAAACAAACAAAGGGGCAAACAAAACAAACAAACAAAGGGGCGAACAAACAAGCAAACAAAGGGGCAAACAAACAAACAAAGGGGCAAACAAACAAACAAAGGGGCAAACAAAACAAACAAACAAAGGGGCAAACAAAACAAACAAACAAACAAAGGGGCAAACAAAACAAACAAAACAAACAAAACAAGGGGCAAACAAAACAAACAAACAAACAAAGGGGCAAACAAACAAACAAAGGGGCAAACAAAACAAACAAACAAACCAAGGGGCAAACAAACAAACAAACAAAGGGGCAAACAAAACAAGCAAACAAACAAAAGTGCGCGCTTTGTAGTACCCTGCCTGGTGTGTGAGTGTCTGTGGCTCACCAGCAGGGAACGGCGATATGATAGCACAAGATATCATGTCATCATTCTATATGACATCATATGATGCCGGTAGCCTGACTTGGTTAAAGTTAACATTTATATACGACTAGATAGTGATGCAATTTGTATGATATCATGATGATATCATACCCGCCTTTGGTCAACATCATATTATAGGCAGTGTTTCTTCTTTCGACAACGCATCGCCATTCCGTCGCCATTCCGTAGAATGCTACACCCCCCGGACCCCCCAATATCGGGATGTGCTGCCCCCCGACCCCCCCCCAGACTCCGCGCTTCGTGCTCCGCCATGGGATGGCTACGCAACTATACTGAATCAGGGTTGAGTAGCCCAAGCAGCTACTCAACCTGGACTACAGAAATCTGAAATAAAAAACACTGATTATAGGCCGGTCCCTACTCACCAGCAGATGGTGATGCGAGCGGTGATTGCGGACGCTCCCCCCAATCCACGCCGTCCAACCCTAGTCCTGTTCTCACTGACAGAGGCCTGTGATTTCTTGACGCGCGGGGTGAGCACCGCTCTAGAATTCCCTCCTCTGAAAAGTCAGATGTCACACTAGACAGTGTTGAGTAAGGCCGTGACGAGGTTTGCCCCCTACTAGGAGCGGTAGGGGAGGCAAGGGCTGCGCTCCTGGATAGGTTTTCAGTAGTGAGGCGTGAGGCTCCAGACCGGCGTACAGACGACATGACGATTTCTCCTTTTGAAACCCCAGGCGGCTGAAGGGACATGGGGCCCAGGACCAAGGTCCCACCATTTTCAACCATGCTGTCGACCTGCATGGTGGCGGTGGTGGTGGTGGTGAGAGTGATTTTGTGTGTGATGGTGCGGGTGGTGGTGAGGGTGATGGTGGGGGTGAGGGTAATAGGCTCCCCCAGGACCAAGGTAGTGCCATTTTCAACCCTGCTGTCAATCTGCATGGTGGTGGTGATGGTGATGGTGGTGGTGGTGGTGGTGATGGTGGTGATGGTGAGGGAGATGGTGAGGGTGGTGGTGGTGGTGAGGGTGATGGGCTCCCCCAGGACCAAGGTAGCGCCATTTTCAACCATGCTGTTAACCTGCGTGGTGGTGGTGAGGGTGGTAATGGTGGTGGTTGTGGTGGTGGTGAGGGTGGTAACGGGGGTAATGGTGAGGAAGATGGTGAGGATGTGGGTGAGGGTGGTGGGCTCCCCCAGGACCAATGTAGCGCCATTTTCAACCATGCTGTCGACCTACAGCATGGTGGTGGTGGTGATGGTGGTGGTGGTGGTGGTGGTGGTGGTAAAGGGGGTAATGGTGGTGGTAGTGGTGGTGAGGGTGGTAAAGGGGGTAATGGTGGTGGTGGTGGTGGTGTGTGTGTGGTGGGGGGGGTGAGGTGGTGGTGGGGTGGGTGGGGTGAGGGTAGTGGTGAGGGAGATGGAAAGGGAAGCCCTCCTGGATATGTTTTTTATATTGAGGCATGAGGCTCCAGACCGGCGTACAGACGACATGACGATTTCACCTTTTGCAGCACCAGGAGGCTGAGGGGACATGGGGCCCAGGACCTAAGTCCCGCCATTTTCTACCATGCTGTCGACCTGGATGGTGGTGGTGGCGAGGGTGAGGGAGATGGTGAGGATAAGGGTGATGGTGATGGTGGTGGTGAGAGAGATGGTGAGGATAAGGGTGATGGTGATGGTGGTGGTGAGGGAGATGGTGAGGATAAGGGTGATGGTGATGGTGGTGGTGAGGGAGATGGTGAGGATAAGGGTGATGGTGGTGGTGAGGGAGATGGTGAGGATAAGGGTGATGGTGATGGTGGTGGTGAGGGTGATGGGCCTCCCCAGGACCAAGGTAGTGCCATTTTCAACAATGCCGTCGACCTGCATGGTGGTGGTTGTGGTGGTGGTGATGGTGGTGATGGTGAGGGAGATGGTGAGGGTGGTGGTGGTGGTGAGGGTGATGGGCTCCCCCAGGGTCAAGGTAGCGCCATTTTCAACCATGCTGTCGACCTGCATGGTGGTGGTGGTGATGGTGAGGGAGATGGTGAGTGTGGTGGTGAGGTTGATGGGAGCCCCAAGGAACAAGGCAGCGCCATTTTCAACCATGCTGTCGACCTGCATGGTGGTGGTGGTGGTGGTGGGGGGGGGTGAGGGAGATGGTGAGGATGGTGGTGATGGTGATGTTGGTGGTGATGCCCCCCCCCCCAGGACCGGGGTAGAGCCATTTGCAACCATGCTGTCGACCTGCATGGTTGTGGTTGTGGTTGTGGAGATTGTGAGGATAAGGGTGATGGTAATGGTTGTGGTGATGGTCACCCAGGACCGAGGTAGCTCCATTTTCAACCATTCTGTAGACGTGCATGGTGGTGGTGGTGGTGGTGGTGAGGGAGATGGTGAGGATGGTGGTGATTGTGATGTTGGTGGTGATGGTGATGTTGGTGGTGAGGGTGAGGGTGAGGGTGAGGGTGGTGGTGAAGGTGATTGTAAGGGTAGAGGTGAGGGTGGTGGTGAGGGTGATCACGGTGGTGATGGTGAGTGTGATCGTGGTCGTGATGGTGAGGGTGATGGGCTCCCCCAACCATTTTCAACTATGCTGTCAAACTGCGGTGTGCTGGATGGTGGGCTCTTGGGCCAGAGGCTTGGTTGGTGATAACTTTCATGTTGCTAGGTCTGTGGGTATGTCTATGGGTATGTCTGTTGGTATGTCTGTGTGTATGTCTGTGGGCATGTCTGTGTGTATGTCTGTGTGTATGTCTGTGTGTATGTCTGTGTGTATGTCTGTGTGTATGTCTGTGTGTATGTCTGTGTGTATGTCTGTGTGTATGTCTGTGTGTATGTCTGTGTGTATGTCAGTGTGTATGTCTGTGTGTATGTCTGTGTGTATGTCTGTGTGTACGTCTGTGTGTATGTCTGTGTGTATGTCTGTGTGTATGCCTGTGTGTATGTCTGTGGGTATGCCTGTGTGTATGTCTGTGTGTGTGTCTGTGTGTATGTCTGCGGCTTGGTCTGTGGGTGGATTGGGCAAGTCCCTTTAGCCATTTTAACCTACCCCTGGACTGTTACAACATACATGATAGCTTGAGACCCAGCTGCTCCTTAATTCTATGAGTATGTCTGTGGGTATGTTTGTGGGTATGTCTGCACATACAACATACATGATAGCTTGAGACCCAGCTGCTCCTTAATTCTATGAGTATGTCTGTAGGTATGTTTGTGGGTATGTCTGCACATACAACATACATGATAGCTTGAGACCTACCTGCTCCTTGATTCGTTGCTTCAGGTCACAGCCACCCATTGACAAACTGCCGATCAAACTTAGATCCCCTTGGAACATAAGTCGGCGCATCTCAGCCACCCCTTCTTTGTATTCCGGCTCTGCAGCAAATAAAAATCCATCAGAAGGAACAGGGGGTGAATATCCCACAGGATGCAAATTCCAGGGGTGAAAATCTTAGGGGGATAAATTCTAGGGGGAAAAATCTGTAAAGGTGATTGTCCTCAGTGGTGAATATAATCAGAGTTGAATATGAATAACGGCCAATCAAACTCAGATCTCCTTGAAACATGAGTCGGCGCAGCTCAGCCACCCCGTCTTTGTATTCCGGCTCTGCAGCAAATAAAAATCCATCAGAAGGAACAGGGGGTGAATATCCCACAGGATGCAAATTCCAGGGGTACAAATCTTAGGGGGATAAATTCTAGGGGGAAAAATCTGTAAAGGCGATTGTCCTCAGTGGTGAATATAATCAGAGTTGGATATGAATAACAGCCAATCAAACTCAGATCTCCTTGAAACATGAGTCGGCGCAGCTCAGCCACCCCGTCTTTGTATTCTGAGTCTGCAGCAAATAAAAATGCTTGTGAAGGAACTTGGGGTGAATATCCTAGGGGGTGTCTATCTCCGGGGTGAATATCTTAGGGAGTGAATTTCCTGAGGGGGTGAAAATCCATTGATACTGCCCTCACCCCCATCTTCCACCACCACCACCACCACCACCACCACCAGTTTCGATATGATGTATGCTCCATTGATACTGCCCTTATCCCCATTTACTGCCACCACCACCACCACCATCTGTTTCTAAACGATTTATGCTCGAAGTCTGTTGAAGTTTATTGACACTGCCCCCTCACCCCCATCGTCTGCCACCACCACCACCACCAGTTTCGATATGATGTTTGCTCCATTGATACTGCCCTAATCCCCATCTACTGCCACCACCACCACCACCATCTGTTTGTAAACGATTTATGCTCGAAGTCTGTCGAAGTTTATTGACACTGCCCCCTCACCCCCATCGTCTGCCACCACCACCACCACCAGTTTCGATATGATGTTTGCTCCATTGATACTGCCCTCACCCCCATCTACTGCCACCACCACCATCACCACCATCATCTGTGTCTAGATCATTTATGCTCAAAGTCCATTTACTGCCCTTATCCCCATCTACTGCCACCACCACCACCATCACCATCACCAGTTCTCTGGATGATGTATGCCCTCAAAGTCCAGTGATCCTTGGCCCTCAACCCCATCTTCCTGACCCCCCATCTTCTTTTAAACCCTCCCACCCCAAAAAAACAACACAAAAAAAAAAATAAAAAAAAAAATAAAAAAACCAAAATAAAACAAAAACAAAAAAATAAAAAAAAAAAAAAAAAAACATAAAAAAAAAAAAAAAAAAAAAAAAAAAAATAAAAAAAAACAAAAAAAAAAAAACAAACAAAAACAAAACACAAAAAAAAACAAACCAACCACCCAAATAAAAAAACAAAAAAAACAAAACACCAACAACCACCCCACCCAAAAAAACACACAACCAAAAAAAAACACAGAACCCACACCCACCCACCACACTCAAAAACAACCCCAAAACAACCCCCACCCCCACCCCCCCCACCCCACCAACCCCCACCCCACCCACCCACCCCCCCCCCCCCCCCCCCCCTCCCCCCCCCCCCCCCCCTCCTCCACCACTACCAGTTTCTATATGATTTATGCTCCAAGTCCATTTATACTGTCAGCGCCTCCATCTTCTACCACCACCGACACCATCACCACCACCTCCAGCAGTTTCTATATGATTTATGCTCCAAGTCCATTGATACTGTCCGCACCTCCATCTTCTACCACCAACGACACCATCACCACCACCTCCACCAGTTTCTATATGATTTATGCCCACAGTCCATTAATACAGCCCTCACCTCCATCATCTGCCACCACCACAACCATCATCATCAGTTTCTAGATGATGTTTGCTCACAGTCCATTGATACAGCCCTCACCCCCATCTTCTGACACCACCATCATCTCCACCACCATCAGTTTCTAGATGTTGTATGCTCAAAGCTCATGGATACTGCCCTTACCCCCATCTTCTGCCACCACCATCATCATCACCACCACCACCATCACCACCACCACCGCCATCAGCTTCATCACCACCACCACCATCATCATCACCACCACCACCGCCATCAGCTTCATCACCACCACCATCATCATCATCACCACCACCACCATCAGCTATATGATGTATGCTCAAAGTCCATTGTTACAGCCTGCACCCCCATCTTCTGCCACCACCACCACCATTATCATCATCATCAGTTTCTGTATGATTTATGCTCAAAGTCCACTGATACTGCCTTCACCCCCATCTTCTGCCACCAACGACACCATCACCACCATCAGTTTCTATATGAATTATGCTCGAAGTCCATTAATACTGCCTTCACTCCCATCTTCTGCCACCACCACCACCATCCCCCCCCCCACCCCCCACCCCCCCTCCACCACCACCAGTTTCTATATGACTTATGCTCAAAGTCCATTCATACTGCCTTCACTCTCATCTTCTGCCACCACCACCACCATCACCACCATCAGTTTCTATATGACTTATGCTCAAGTCCATTAGTACTGCCTTCACTCCCATCTTCTGCCACCACCATCACCATCACCACCATCACCAGTGTCTAGACGATTTATGCTCAAAGTCCATTCATACTGCTCCCACCTCCATCTTCTGCCACCACCATCACCATCACCACCATCACCAGTGTCTAGACGATTTATGCTCAAAGACCATTGATACTGCTCCCACCTCCATCTTCTGCCACCACCATCACCATCGCCACCATCACCAGTGTCTAGACGATTATGCTCAAAGACCATTGATACTGCTCCCACCCCATCTTCTGCCACCACCATCACCATCACCACCATCACAGTGTCTAGTACGATTTATGCTCGAAAGACCATTGATACTGCTACCACCTCCATCTTCTGCCACCACCATCACCATTCACCACCATCACCAGTGTCTAGACGATTATGCTCAAAGACCATTGATACTGCTCCCACCTCTATCTTCTGCCACCACCATCACCATCACCACATCACCAGTGTCTAGACGATTTATGCTCGAAGACCATTGATACTGCTCCCACCTCTATCTTCTGCCACCACCATCACCATCACCACCATCACCAGTGTCTAGACGATTTATGCTCGAAGACCATTGATACTGCTCCCACCTCCATCTTCTGCCACCACCATCACCATCACCACCATCACCAGTGTCTAGACGATTTATGCTCGAAGACCATTGATACTGCTCCCACCTCCATCTTCTGCCACCACCATCACCATCACCACCATCACCAGTGTCTAGACGATTTATGCTCAAAGACCATTGATACTGCTCCCACCTCCATCTTCTGCCACCACCATCACCATCACCACCATCACCAGTGTCTAGACGATTTATGCTCAAAGACCATTGATACTGCTCCCACCTCTTTCTTCTGCCACCACCATCACCATCACCAACCATCACCAGTGTCTAGAGCATTATGCTCGAGACCATTGATACTGCTCCACCTCCATCTTCTGCCACCCACCATCACCATCACCACCATCACCAGTGTCTAGACGATTTATGCTCAAAGACCATTGCTACTGCTCCCACCTCCATCTCTGCCACCACCATCACCATCACCACCATCACCAGTGTCTAGACGATTTATGCTCGAAGACCATTGATACTGCTCCTCACCTCATCTTCTGCCACCACCATCACCCCCATCACCAGTGTCTAGACGATTTATGCTCGAAGACCATTGATACTGCTCCCACCTCCCTCTTCTGCCACCACCATCACCATCACCACCATCACCAGTGTCTAGACGATTTATGCTCGAAGACCATCTGATACTGCTCCACCTCTATCTTCTGCCCACCCATAACCATCACCACCATCCCAGTGTTTAGACGATTTACGATCAAAGCATTGATAATGCTCCACTCCATCTTCTGCCACCACCATCACCATCCACCCACATCAACAGTGTTCTAGCGATTTAGCTCGAAAAACCACTGATACTGCTCTCACCACCTCTTCTGCCACGAATTCGGAATGGATCTCTACGCCATGTACTCCCTCGTTCCGAGCATTGATCCTGAGCCCAGACTCTTCATCGACCCCGCATCCGATTCTTTATCGCTAGATGACATCCAGGTCTGAGATTTGTCCATTGTAGATACCCTTCGGGGGATGAGGGTTTAGGTTTAGGGTTTAGGTTTATACACTCTTTGGGGGATGAGGGTGAAAGTTTAAGGTTTAGGGTTTATGTTAGTATCAAGATGGGTGTTGGTGTTTGTGTTGTTATTGGTGTTGTTCTTTATCGCTAGATGAGTTTCAGTTCTGAGTTCTGTCCATTGTATATACCCTTCGGTGGATGAGGGTGAAGGTTTGGGGGTTAGGGTTTAGGTCTATACACTCTTCGGGGGATGAGGGTGAAGGTTTAGGGTTTAGGGTTTAGGTTTATACATCCTTTGGGGGATAAGGGTGGAGGTTTATGAGGTAGGGCTTAGGAATTGGGGTTATATAAGTATCGAGATGGGTGTTGATGTTGGTGGTGTTGATGTTGGTGTTGATGTTGGTGGTGGTGTTCATGGTGTTGTTGGTGTTGGTGGTGGTGGTTGTTGCTGTTGCTAGTGGTGATGGTGATGGTGTGCTAAAAGGACCCAACCTTGATAGATACATATTATGAATTTCCAGGAGGTTCTTGTTGGTAGCACTCAGTGAACTGACCTCTGAAAATCAGTTTGATGCTTGGCAAAGCAGGCAATCTACCTCCTGATTTCTCTGATACACCCTGTTTGGCAAATTCCTCAGCATCCAGCCTTGCCTTGGTCATTTTGTTCCCTTCCCCCCCCCCCCCCCCCCACACACACACACACCAACACACACGCACCCTTGGCAAAGCAGGCAACCTACCTCCTGAGTATCTCTGCGGCACCCAGTTTGGCAAACTCCTCAGCATCTGGCCTTGCCTTGGCCATCCCATCCCCCCCCCCCCCCCCCCCCCCCCCTCCCCCTTGGCAAAGCAGGCAACCTACCTCCCAAGTTTCTCAGCAGTACCTAATTTGGCAAACTCCTCAGCATCCAGCCTTGCCTAGGTCATTTTGTCCCCCCCCCCCCCCCCCCCCCCCCCCCCCCCAGCCAAGCCCAGCCCCCCCCCTCCACTCCCTCCTCGACAAAGCAGGCAGTCTACCTTCTGAGTTTCTCTGCAGTGCCCAGTTTGGCAAACTCCTCAGCGTCCAGCCTTGCCTTGGCCATTTTCAGCTCCCAGTTTGCAGCGGTGTCCTTTGTCCTCTCTCTTTCTTCCAAGCGCTGCTGCTCCTCCAAATCAAGCTGCAATCATAATCACAATCATAACCGTAATCATTATAAAAGTAGTAGTAGTAATAATAGTATGAGATAGAGGTAATAATAATAATAATTATTATTATAATAATGATGATGATGATGATGATGATAAGTCCTCTCCCTTATTTGCAAGCGCTGCTGCTCCTTCAAATCAAGCTGCAATCATAATCACGATCATAATCATTATAATAGAAGTAGAAATAATAAGAATAGTAAGAGAGAGGTAATAGTACTAATACTAATACTAATACTAATACTTATACAAACATAAGCTGCAGATTATATTTTTGAAGGGGACAGGTTGAGCTTACTCGGCACACATGCAATGGCATGAGGTACAATTATAATAATGTTACTCGTAATAATAATAATAATAATAATAATAATAATAATAATAACAACAATAATGATGATAATAATAATAAAAATAATAATAATAATACTAATAGTATCTCATATCTCATAATAAGAATAATGATAATGATAAATCAATAATACGCAATAATACAATAATAATATTAATAATAATAATGATCATCATCTATATACAAACATATCGGAGTTCTTTCTCCGTGAAGGTCTAATGAACCAATGGTGCCGTACAGTCAGCACTGAGCCTGCGCCTACCTGCCTATGAGGTGCTCGGTAAACTCATTTAAAACCTCATTTTGAAACTAGCTTTTGTTGAAACGCATACCTCTGTCCTTCATGCCATGGCCTCTGCTGCTATGAGCCTGCGCCAACCATCATCATCACCACCACCACCACCACTGCCTCCACCATCATCATACCTCCATCCTCCTTGCCATGGCCTCAGCTGCTCTGAGCCTGCACCTAGCATCACCACCACCACCACCACCATCATCATACCTCCATCCTGCTTTCCAATGCCTTGGCTGCTCTGAGCCTACGCCTAGCGGCCAATGAGGTGCTCGGTAAACTCATTTTAAAAACTCTTTCTGAAACTAGCTTTTGTTGAAACGCCTTCCTTTCGTCCTTCGTGCAATGGCCTCAGCAGCTCTGCGCTTGCGCCTAGCATCATCACCACCACCATCACCACCGCCACCACCACCATCATACCTCCATCCTCTTTTCCATGACCTCAGCAGCTAAGCCTGCTCCTTGCATCATCACCACCACCACCATCATCATCACCACCACCACCATCATCACCACCATCATCACCACCATCATCACCACCATCATCACCACCACCACCACCATCGAACTTCCACCCTTGCTTCCATGGCCTCAGCAGCTCTGAGCCTGCGCCTAGCGGCCAATGAGGCGCTTGGTAAACTCATTTAAAATCTCATTTTGAAACTAGCTTTTGTTGAAACACATACTTCCATTCTCCGTGCCATGGCCTAGCATCATCACCACCGCCACCACCATCATCACCACCATCATCAAACCTCCATCCTCCTTTCCATGGCCTCGGCTGCTCTGAGCCTACACCTAGCGGCCTATGAGGCGCTTGGTAAAGTCATTTAAAAAAAAAATAGAAACTTTTTGTGAAAATGTGTAACTCCATCCTCCGTGCCATAGCCTCAGCAACTTCGAGCCTGCCCCTAGAAGCCTCTAAAGATTTTGTACAAGTTATTTTTGAAACTAGCTTTTGTTGAAACACATACCTCCATTCTCCGTGCCATGGCCTCAGCAGCTTTGAGCCTGCGCCTAGAAGCTTCTGACGTGTTCGGACGCCCAGTAGGACTCTTCTTGTTGTACCCCCCAAGCTTTTGATCCATGTAGAGAGGGACGGGCCTTATTTTCTTCAAAGCTGACTTGAAGGTGTCATCCCAGATAGAGGGACTCGAGGGATCACTTGGAACTTCAAAGGCAGAGCCTGACTTGTAAGCGCGAAAAGCACGCTGCAACAAGGATGGGCACCAGGGTAATGTTGACACCATCATCATCATCATCATCATCATCATCTTTGTCACCACCATCATCATCATTATCATCATCACCACCACCACCATTATCATCATCATCATCACCATCATCATCATCACCACCACTATCATCATCATCATCACCACCATCATCACCACCACCACCACCATCATCACCACCTCCATCATAATCATCCTTGTCACCATCATCATCATCACTATCATCTTCGCCACCACCATCATAATCATCACCACCACCACCATCATCACCATCATAATCATTATCACCACCACCACCACCATCATCACCACCACCATCATTACCACCACCACCACCATCATCACCACCACCACCACCATTACCACCACCACCATCATCATTACTACCACCACCACCATCACCACCACCACCACCACCATCACCATCACCACCATCACCACCACCACCATCACCATCATCAGACTAGCAGTTGGGGAGCAGAGTTCTTTAAGCATGTGTGAGACAAAACAATAAGCCAACTCCATAAATGTAAAACAGTACCAACACTTTGCACTGGGCCGATATTCACTGTTTCTATAGTTTGGAAGGGTGTGCGTGGGGTGGGATGGGGTGTGGTGGGTTATGTTGGTGAAAAGTGTAGATAGGAAGGTCTATGTGTGAAGGGGTTGGGGGGGTTAGGGTTAGGAGGGCACGGATACTAGAGAGCAAGTTTTGATCGCCTCTCGCATCACCTCACTCCTTGGCAGCAGTGTTTTTTAGCGGAATTATTTTGCGCACGTTGTTGATATCTTATTGATTTCATGACCGACTCTGCTTGATGCAATGTACGAACTGAGCATGAACTGAGCATAAAAAAAAAAGATAACGCCTGGAGGGCCGCGGTGTTAAGGGGACCCTCCTGTACGCCACAGCTGGGGAAAGTCTCTGAACCGAGCTTACTATTGGCAATTTGTCATTCCCCAGCTCTTTCTGGCGGAGCCCCCCCTTCTGGTGGGCGGCAGCCCCCAGTGTCACCCTGTTGTCCTTCCGATCGACAACCGAGTCGAAGCCTGACACGTCAGCAAAGTGCCTCAAAACTAACTGGCTTCGGTCCGCTCCATGCCGTTGTCACCTGTCGTTCCAATAGCCAACACTCTCCGCCAATTTTCTGCGTCGCTTGCGACGCTGCCTAGGAATTTCCAGTGCTTTCCAGTGCTCCTGGAAGCTTTGGGTTTGGCCCAGTGTCAGTCTTAGAAGCTGCCTAGAAGCTGCTGCTGAAAGCCAAAAAGGAAAACCTTGCTGCTGCTGCTGCCCTCTCCATTCTCATCATCCATCGTACAATAGCGGCACTGTTTTTTTTCCGGCTACGAGCAGCTTCTAGGCACACATTATATTGACATAGGCAGGTCATTGTTGTCCCCAGACAAGCCACACCATCACACCATCACCACCACCACCACTAACAGCATCACCACTACCAATAACACCACCACCACTTACACCACCACCACCACTTACAGCATCACCACCACCACTTACACCACCACCACAACCACCACTAACAGCATCAACACCACCACCAGTAACAGCATCGACACCACCATCACCACCACCACCACCACTAACAGCATCAACACCACCACTACCACCACCACTAACAGCATCTACACCACCAATATCACCACCACCAACACCACCATCAACACCACCACTAACACCACTCCTGACGCCACATTGCTGCATCCATGCACTTCCAATCACATCACATAAACATTTATTTTTTCTGGTCTTCTTTCCGCATGATGTTCCCAAGTCCCCCTTGACTCTGTCAAGCTGTGGTCACATTTGGGGCCCAGTAGGGCACCAGGAAAAATGCAATTATCATCATCATCATCATCATCATAGCCATCATAGTCATCATAGTCATAATCCTCGAGTCTAGGGCTAGCACACTTAGACCCACCGTTAAATTAAAATTCTTAAAAATGTTGAAAGTCTCGAAAGGATTTAATCGGAAGTTTCGAAAATCTCGAAAATGCGCCTTGTAAAATAAAAACTCGCACGAAACTTACCTGAATGATGATAGTTGAGCGGACCATCTTATCAAAGTCCTCGAGGGCAGAGAACCAGGAAGAGACGTCTAGCTTGGGTGGGGCCTTTTTCTCTGCTGCCTCATACTCGCCCACCTCCCTGAGCCTCAGCTTCTGCAGAGGGTTTAGGGATAAGGGTTGTGTGGGTGGGTGGATGTGTGAGTGTGCGTGTGTGTATTTGTGTGCGCATGTGTGTGTGTATGTGTGAATGGGGTGTGTGAGTGTGGGTGTGGATGGATGTGGGTGAGTGGGTGGGATGGGGGGGGGGGGGGGGCCTTCTTCTCTGCTGCTTAATAATCGTCCACCTCCCTGAGCCTCAGCTTCTGCGGAGGGTTTAGGGTTAAGGGTTGTGTGGGTGAAAGGATGTGTGTGTGTGCGTGTGTGTGTGAATGGGGTGTGTGGGTGTGGGTGTGAGTGGGCGGCTGGGGGGGGGGGGGGGGGGCCTTCTTCCCCGCTGCCTCATAATCGCCCACCTCCCTGAGGGTGTGGTTGGATGTGCGTGTGTGTGTGTGTGTGTGTGAATTGGGTTGGTGTTTGTGGGTGTGGGTGAGGCCTTCTTCTCCGCTGCCTCATAATCGCCCATCTCCCTGAGCCTCAGCTTCTGCAGAGGGTTTAGGGTTGTGGGTTGTGTGTATGTGTGGATGCGTGTGTGTGTAAATGGGGTGGGCGGGTGTGGGTGAATGTGTGTGTGTGAATGGGGGTGTGTGGGTGGGTGTGTGGGTGGGGCCTTCTTCCCCGCTGCCTCATAATCGCCCACCACTCTGAGCCTCAGCTTCTGCAGAGGGTTTAGGGTTGTGGGCGTGGGTGGATGTGTGTGTGTTTGTTTGTGTGTGTGTGCGTGTGTGAATGGGGTATGTGAGTGTGGGTGTGGGTGTGGGTGGATGCGTGTGAGTGGGTGGGTGGGGGTGGGGGAGGGACCTTCTTCCCCGCTGCCTCATTGTCGTCCACCCATCTGAGCTTCAGTTTCTGCAGAAGGTTAAGGGTTTAGGGTTAAGGGTGTGGTTGGATGTGCGTGTGTGTGTGTGTGTGTTTGTGTTAATTGGGTTGGTGTGTGTGGGTGTGGGTGAGGCCTTCTTCTCCGCTGCCTCATAATTGCCCACCTCTCTGATCTTCAGCTTCTGCAGAGGGTTTAGGGTTATGGGTTGCGGGTGTGGGTGGATGTGTGGGTGTGGGTGTGAATGGGGTGTGTGGGTGTGGGTGTGGGTGTGGGTGTGGGTGTGGGTGTGGGTGGATGTGGGTGGGTGGGAGGGTGGGGGTGTGGTAGGGACCTTCTTCCCCGCTGCCTCATAATCCCCCACCTTTCTGGGCCTCAGCTTCTGCAGAGGGTTTAGGGTTCAGGGTTTAGGTGAGGCATGGGGCGCAGGTGTGGAGGGAGGGGAAAGCGTGCATGCATGCATGAGAATACGAGCTAGTGGTAGACGTAGTGCTAGTGGTAAGCACAGTGTTAGTGTAAGTGGTAGTGGTAGAAATAGTGCTAGTGCTAGTGCTAGACAAAGTGTTAGAGCTGGCCTTACATTCATATCCTCCTGGACAAGCAGGTCTAAGAATTCCTTCTGCTGGCTGGCGTCGGCACCGATCACTGCTGATGTTCGCTCAGTCCTAGCAGCTGTCCTCTCTCTGATCTGGTTATATCCATCTTTCGCCATCTCCATCCGGTAAGCTTGGTCCACCTTGGCAAGAGTCTCGAGCTGCGAAACCGTCAGACCATCCCCAGGGCTGTCGGTCCAGTCTCCCAGAGCAGCCAGCGTGGACGCAGGCAGGCGCTGCTTTAATTTTACGATCCAGTCCATTAGCATGTACTGGGGAATTATCTTGTCTGGGTCATCTGGCGAGACGGACGCGAAGCTCTTGTCTCTGAGAACGGTAACTTTGACATTGCGTGACTCGCAGAACGCTGCTGTCACGCGGCCCCAACTCTCCCAGTCCATTTTGATGCAGGCTCGCTAGCGTTGAGGTGAACCGGTTTTGGCTTGAGGTAACCGATGGGCGTGTTCTCTAGCAGGTAAGAGGAGCAAAGCCCGCTCGAATTATGTTTGTATTTGCTAGCGGAAGCAACTATTGGCAGGCGTGGCTTGTGATGGTTGCTAGAAGCTGGTAAGTTCGGCAGCGCGCAGGAGCACACATTTTAGACTCGACAAGTCCTAAGCGCGTGTCGCAAGCGACACGGCAAAAACTCTTTAGCAGTCACGGGCAGGGCAGGGGGCGAAGGGGGAAGTAGGGCTGGGATCTCAAGAAGGGCAAAGTAAGTAGCTAGTAGCCCTCCGAGCATTCCGTGGCGATATAAAACATTCGACAGCTTTTGCGAAGGGTCTTGGCCGCTGCGATGCTCTTGTCATGCGCACGCCAACTATGAGCAATTTGGTGGGGTGCAGAGGTGGCCGAAGTGGGTCAAACAGCGACAGACAAACAGAGACGCAGACAGACAGACACGGGAAATCAGAGGGGATCCTGCGGGAAATGAACGCTTCAGCCCCGGGACCCTGCCCTGAAGTGGGGGGGCATCTGTGAACCGGCTTTCAGATGAAACGCCAAAACGAAGGTGGTGGGCTAGGTGGACTTGAGGACAAACTTGAGGTAGGGAAATGAGGAAAGACCCTTCGCGCGGTGAGTGCCGATTGAGCCACAAGACAGTTTTGTTTTGCCTTCGAAGAATCGTCTCAGCTGGCCCCGTTTGCGAACCGTGGCAAAATATGGGGCCAAATTATACGGGGGACAAATTGACAAACAAGGTTGTACCGCCCGGGTACCGCCTTCAGTAATTGGCTCTCTGTGTTCCTGGTACCCTGTGTCAAGTAAACCCAGACATTACTTTTCCTAAACATTGACGTCAGCAGGTAGTTTAGGGTTAACCGACGCCACGCTGTGTGCCGACTCGCCATGCTGTGCGTACGAAGTAACTCACGAAGCCGCTCACAAGCTCTCACAAAAGCGGCTTTTTCTATCTGTTCTTTTTTGTGCATACCATGGCTTTTCGCCCGCTAGCTCTTTATGAAGCTCTTATAGCAGTCCAAGCTTCGCACTTGAACTTGGCAACCGAAGATGTATCGACCACGAGGTTGTTGCCCACACCGAATTTCATCTCGGTTTGGGCAGTCTCAGTGTAGCCCCGTATGTTGCGGCGCAAGGAGCTACTATACCTGTAGACGCAGCATGTGTCGATAAGTACCTTTTGAAGGCGACAGGCACTGCTTTCGGATTTGACGCCAAACACATCCTGATGGCAATGGTACCCTTCCCTAAGGGTCACTTCCTCCCCTCTTTCAGTAAACCAAAAGAACCTGCAGGTAAGATCTGACTCTATATGCACGACAATATGCAAGTCAGTGTGTGTGAGTGTGTGTGTGTTGGTGTGTGAGGGTGTGAGGGTGTTTGTGTGTGTCTGGGGGGTGGGGGTGGGGGGCTCATGAGGGCAACGTGTTGGGCACCTAAATATGTGTGTAGTGGTGCAGAGCGGGTATTAAGTAGTTGCCTCTCATGTTCTACCCGACCACCCCCATCACACTAATGGACAAGCAAACCACATCCCACCTGTATGACAAGGGCCTCACCCCCAACACATGCCTACACACGAACACACCCCACACATGCCTACACCCCACACATGCTCTCACTCACCTGCTCTATGCACAACATGATGAATGCTCATGGGCCAGGAAAGTACCCCACCCATCACACACATGCCTACACACACACATGCCTACACCCCACACGAGCACTCACCCACCTGCTCTATGTACAACATGACGAATGATCATGGGCCAGGAAAGTACCCCACCCCTCACACACATACCTACACACACACACGTGTCACACATGCATCCACACACAAACACACCCCACATATTCACTCACCCACCAGCTATATACCCAACATGATGCATGATCACGGACTAGGAAATTACCCCACCCCTCACACACATGCCTTCACACACAAACACAAGCCACACATGCCTACACACACATGCTTACACACAAACACACGTCACACTTGCCTCTATCTGGGAAGATCCTCTCTCATACAAGAACACACTTGTACACACTTATGAAGGTTTGAGTGCCAATGGCTGGGGTGAGCCTATCAAGGAATAGCTGAAGGTCCCTCAGTTTTACGAGTTCACAGCGAGCCGTTCGTATGCCAAGGGCAACAAGGTCCACGTAGAGCAGCATGCTCCTACAAATCTGCATGTGGCAAGTGAGATGTTGGCTGCTAAAATGTCCATCCTGTTTCAACACCGGGATACAAAATATCTACATGTCTACACTTCAAGTACCCGGATGCCGGCATATCATACGTGCTGAGGTCTAAGGTAGGACACATCAGACTCATTTGGGGGGGATGGGACTTTCAGTGACATAAGACATTTTCAAATACCAACTTATCCATACTACTTTCATCCACATTGGCCAAAATTAGTTTCCCAGCTCTGTGTAGCCCCCCCCCCCCCCCCCACACACACACCCCACCCCACCCCACCTCCCCCATCATGCCCGCATTCGCACAAACTGTGCGTACTTGAGACCTGGGTAGGACCCATCAGACTCATTTTAAGGGGATGGGACTTTCATTGCCATTAAACATTTTCAAATACCAACTCACCCATACCACTTCCATCCACATTGGCCAAAATTAGTTTCCCAGGTCTGTCTAGCCCCACCACCCCCCACCTCCACCCCCACCCCCACCCCCTCCTCATGCCCGCATTAGCACAAACTATGCGAACTTAGGACCTGGGTGGGACCCATCAGACTTATTTTGGGGGGGATGAGACTTTCATTGCCATTAAACATTTTCAAATACCTACTCATCCATACCACTTTCATCCATATTGGCAAAAATTAGTATGTGTTTTGTTATATATGAAACAGTTTGTTTCCCACACTACATTTGACAGCCTCTACTATTGCCATGCCACATACTTATGTAGGCCAAAGACTGACCAACAGATGCTGGCTCTAGCGCGGCGTGAAGCACAATACCAAGAGAGCCTGCTGTGGACATGCCACAACCAGGACATGTAGCAGGTGGAACTTCCATGTATGCAAAAATTGTGACTAGAGAGTGGAGACTCTGTCATATGTGGCACCCTAACATGCCGTTCGAAGCTGGGTAAGGAAGTGCACTGCGGTTATTGTTTGTTCACTGCCCCCCAAAAGTTGTTGCACAGCGAAGGGTCACAACTATCATCCATATAATCCGGAGCATCAGCCTAAGTCTCAGCCTGAGCAACAACTTCTATCTTTGCCCCAGGCCCAGCTTCAGGCTCAGTCCCGGTCATAACCTCATCAGCTTCAGGCCCAGCTTCAGGCTCCAGGCCCAGCTGCAGGCTGCCCCAGGTCATAACCTCAGCTTCAGGCTCCAGGCCCAGCTTCAGGCTGCCCCAGGTCATAACCTCATCAGCTCCAGGCCCAGCTTCAGGCTGCCCCAGGCCCAGCTTCAGGCTCAGTCCCGGTCAGTCTCATCAGCTCCAGGCTATGCCTCAGCAGGCTCGGCGGTAGGCTCAGTCCTGAACACAGCCTCATATGTTTCAGGCTGTGCTTCAGCAGGCTCGGCTTTAAGCGCAGTCATGGTCACAGCCTCATCATATCGAGGCTATGTTTCAGCAGGCTGAGCTTCAGGCTCTGCCCGGGTCACAGCCTCATCACCTCCAGGCTATGACTCAGCAGGCTCTGCTTCAGGCGCAGTCATGGTCACAGCCTCATCAGATCCAGGCTATGAATCAGCAGGCATAGCTTCAGGCTCTGTCCCGGTCACAGCCTCATCAGCTTCAGGCTATGTTTCAGCAGGCTCAGCTTTAGGCTCTGTCCTGGCCACAGCCTCATCCAGGCTATGTCTCATCCAGAGCACCAGGCTCAGTCCATGACTTATGTATTTAAGGGTATTCCCCAACCTACGCTTTCCTTGCTGTTGTCTCAGCCTCAACCCTCCATTGAGCAGATTTTTGAGGGTCCATTGCATCTCAGAGGGTCTGGGTGCGTCGCTCACGCAGATCTCCAAGGGTCTGTTGCGTCGGAGACGCAGATTTCGAAACCAGTTTAGGATAAGGTAGGGCGCAAGCCTGACCAGTCATACATGCAACACAATTGATGAAGTCAGAAGTGGATGGAAGTGGATGGGAGTGGATGGTATAGTTTCCCTACACATTCAGAAGCACAGTGCAGCTTCTCTCATCCAATTCTGACCATTTTCATTTTGGGGAAAGGCTTGGCTCGATGCCATTAAGGTAGGGGCGCAAGCCCGACCAGTCCTACATGCAACACAATTGATGAAGTCAGAAGTGGATGGGAGTGGATGGTATAGTTTCCTACACATTCAGAATCACAATGCAGCTTCTCTCATCCAATTCTGACCATTTTCATTTTGGGGAATGGCTAGGCTTGATGCCATTCAGGTAGGGGCGCAAGCCCGACCAGTCCTACATGCAACACAATTGATGAAGTCAGAAGTGGATGGGAGTGGATGGTATAGTTTCCTACACATTCAGAATCACAATGCAGCTTCTCTCATCCAATTCTGACTATTTTCATTTTTGGGAAAGGCTAGGCTTGATGCCATTCAGGTAGGGGCGCAAGCCCGACCAGTCCTACATGCAACACAATTGATGAAGTCAGAAGTGGATGGGAGTGGATGGTAAAGTGTTTGTCCTGGGTTGCCGGGTATTACCCGTAATACCCAAAAATTGATTAGGGAGAAGTGGAATAAAAGGGTCACATGTTTCTCAAATTGGATGGGGATTTTTACAGCGTCAACTTCAAGATTAGTAGAACACATATTTATTGCGCAATAAGCCGTAGTGGTACATCCACATGTTTGAATTTGAATTTGAAAATGGTATGTTTTCAAAAAAATCAAATTCAAAATTAAAACATCTGTAGATGTCTTGAGACCCCAGCTATAAGCCTCAGACTCTCAGAATCCCTTGCGGACATGGTTAAGAAGTTGTCCACACAAACTGGTCAAGTTCTGACTACCGCCTCCTTTTATTCGAAGGAGAGAGTTCAAAGATCTCTCCCGCGCGCGTGGACATGGTGTCCTTGCAGAAACAGCCTCTCCCACTGTTTGGGGAGCAGATAGCCTCCCCAAAATTACAAGACACCCACCTGCATGGAAACCACCTACATGCATGTGCGCTTACGTGTTTGTGGGTGGTTGGTGTGTATGCGTGGGAAGGTAATGGTGTCAATGTATCATACACCCACCTGCATGGACACCCACCTACATGTATGTGGGTGTTTGTGGGTGGTTGGTGTGTGAGTGAGGAAATTTGGTGGTGTCAATGTGATATACACACACATCTGGACACGCACCTACATACATGTGTGCGTATGTGTGCGCCCTTGCATGTGTGTGCATGTGCCTATGCTTGTGTGTGTATCCATGCATGTGGGTGCGTTTGCATGTGTGACAAAGCACCTGTGTATGTGTATGTGTGTGTGTGAATGTGTTAGGACCTAGGATGCATGATGCCCATGCATGCAAGTGTGTGTGTTGTTGCGCTTGTGTGTGTAGATGTGTGTGTGTGCGCGCGTGTACTCGTGCACATGTGTAGGAGTCTCCCAAATCCATGCTCCATGTAGGGCGGTGCATCTGTTTCCCCCTATCATCAGTGAGCTTCACTATGTCAGGCACAGCTTTCTTGGGCAGGAACCGAGGAGAAAACATCAGTGGAGCACTGTCTGGGTCCACATCCAGGAGCTCAACATGCCTCAGCCTTCCAGGCCCTGGTTCAGTGTAGCCAGCAGCCATCCTCTGGCAAGTTGTCACATGGACCTCACGCCAGTCATCTTCGGAAATCTTTCTCGTGTCGACTACTTCGTCCTCCTCCTCTGAAGCATCGCTAGATAACTCATTCTCCGATATATCACCGTCGTCAAAACCCTCCAGTTCGACCTGGGAGCTCGCCGGGACAAGACTCTTTAGACCAGCCTGGACCTCGACCCCGATATCGAGCGTTACAATGAAGCTGCGGCCTTTGCCACGCTGCTTTATGACGCCAGGAAACGTCAAGGCGCTCGAGGTCGATGCTATGGGTGCGGCTGGTGAACCATCCTGCACAGCTTTGCGCACAGCGTCGGCAAGAACCCCACAACGATTGCCAGGATTCCAATCGTTTTTAGCTAATTGGCCCGCCATACACCAACTTTGGAAGGGTGGTCGACGAAATTTTGCACCTGCAACGACCCCCGCCCGATTACGGAGGCGAAGATGGCGTACTTCTTAAGCAGTACGCAGCGTGCGAGGGGGTGTTTGTGAGTCGACGCGCCCAAAATGTTAATCGACGCGCAGGGTACTACCGGTAATACCCGCCCAGGACGAACAATAGTTTCCTACACATTCAGAATCACAATGCAGCTTCTCTCATCCAATTCTGACCATTTTCATTTTGGGGAATGGCTAGGCTTGATGCCATTAAGGTAGGGGTGCAAGCCCGACCAGTCCTACATGCAACACAATTGATGAAGTCAGAAGTGGATGGGAGTGGGTGGTATGGATTCCCTGCACATTCAGAATCACAGTGCTGCTTCTCTCATCCAATTCTGACCATTTTCATTTTGGGGAAAGGCTAGGCTTGATGCCATTCAGGTAGGGGTGCAAGCCCGACCAGTCCTACATGCAACACAATGGATGAAGTCAGAAGTGGGTGGGAGTGGGTGGTATGGATTCTCTACACATTCAGAATCACAGTGCAGCTTCTCTCATCCAATTCTGACCATTTTCATTTTTGGGAAAGGCTAGGCTTGATGCCATTCAGGTAGGGGCGCAAGCCCGACCAGTCATACATGCAACACAATTGATGATGTCAGAAGTGGATGGGAGTGGGTGGTATGGATTCCCTACACATTCAGAATCACAATGCAGCTTCTCTCATCCAATTCTGACCATTTTCATTTTGGGGAAAGGCTAGGCTTGATGCCATTCAGGTAGGGGTGCAAGCCCGACCAGTCCTACATGCAACACAATTGATGAAGTCAGAAGTGGATGGGAGTGGGTGGTATGGATTCCCTGCACATTCAGAATCACAGTGCTGCTTCTCTCATCCAATTCTGACCATTTTCATTTTGGGGAATGGCTAGGCTTGATGCCATTCAGGTAGGGGTGCAAGCCCGACCAGTCCTACATGCAACACAATTGATGAAGTCAGAAGTGGATGGGAGTGGGTGGTATGGATTCTCTACACATTCAGAATCACACCGCAGCTTCTCTCATCCAATTCTGACCATTTTCATTTTTGGGAAAGGCTAGGCTTGATGCCATTCAGGTAGGGGCGCAAGCCCGACCAGTCCTACATGCAACACAATTGATGAAGTTAGAAGTGGATGGGAGTGGGTGGTATGGATTCCCTACACATTCAGAATCACAGTGCAGCTTCTCTCATCCAATTCTGACCATTTTCATTTTTGGGAAAGGCTAGGCTTGATGCCATTCAGGTAGGGGTGCAAGCCCGACCAGTCCTACATGCAACACAATTGATGAAGTCAGAAGTGGATGGGAGTGGATGGTAAAGTGTTTGTCCTGGGTTGCCGGGTATTACCCGTAATACCCAAAAATTGATTAGGGAGAAGTGGAATAAAAGGGTCACATGTTTCTCAAATTGGATGGGGATTTTTACAGCGTCAACTTCAAGAGTAGTAGAACACATATTTATTGCGCAATAAGCCGTAGTGGTACATCCACATGTTTGAATTTGAATTTGAAAATGGTATGTTTTCAAAAAAATCAAATTCAAAATTAAAACATCTGTAGATGTCTTGAGACCCCAGCTATAAGCCTCAGACTCTCAGAATCCCTTGCGGACATGGTTAAGAAGTTGTCCACACAAACTGGTCAAGTTCTGACTACCGCCTCCTTTTATTCGAAGGAGAGAGTTCAAAGATCTCTCCCGCGCGCGTGGACATGGTGTCCTTGCAGAAACAGCCTCTCCCACTGTTTGGGGAGCAGATAGCCTCCCCAAAATTACAAGACACCCACCTGCATGGAAACCACCTACATGCATGTGCGCTTACGTGTTTGTGGGTGGTTGGTGTGTATGCGTGGGAAGGTAATGGTGTCAATGTATCATACACCCACCTGCATGGACACCCACCTACATGTATGTGGGTGTTTGTGGGTGGTTGGTGTGTGAGTGAGGAAATTTGGTGGTGTCAATGTGATATACACACACATCTGGACACGCACCTACATACATGTGTGCGTATGTGTGCGCCCTTGCATGTGTGTGCATGTGCCTATGCTTGTGTGTGTATCCATGCATGTGGGTGCGTTTGCATGTGTGACAAAGCACCTGTGTATGTGTATGTGTGTGTGTGAATGTGTTAGGACCTAGGATGCATGATGCCCATGCATGCAAGTGTGTGTGTTGTTGCGCTTGTGTGTGTAGATGTGTGTGTGTGCGCGCGTGTACTCGTGCACATGTGTAGAAGTCTCCCAAATCCATGCTCCATGTAGGGCGGTGCATCTGTTTCCCCCTATCATCAGTGAGCTTCACTATGTCAGGCACAGCTTTCTTGGGCAGGAACCGAGGAGAAAACATCAGTGGAGCACTGTCTGGGTCCACATCCAGGAGCTCAACATGCCTCAGCCTTCCAGGCCCTGGTTCAGTGTAGCCAGCAGCCATCCTCTGGCAAGTTGTCACATGGACCTCACGCCAGTCATCTTCGGAAATCTTTCTCGTGTCGACTACTTCGTCCTCCTCCTCTGAAGCATCGCTAGATAACTCATTCTCCGATATATCACCGTCGTCAAAACCCTCCAGTTCGACCTGGGAGCTCGCCGGGACAAGACTCTTTAGACCAGCCTGGACCTCGACCCCGATATCGAGCGTTACAATGAAGCTGCGGCCTTTGCCACGCTGCTTTATGACGCCAGGAAACGTCAAGGCGCTCGAGGTCGATGCTATGGGTACGGCTGGTGAACCATCCTGCACAGCTTTGCGCACAGCGTCGGCAAGAACCCCACAACGATTGCCAGGATTCCAATCGTTTTTAGCTAATCGGCCCGCCATACACCAACTTTGGAAGGGTGGTCGACAAAATTTTGCACCTGCAACGACCCCCGCCCGATTACGGAGGCGAAGATGGCGTACTTCTTAAGCAGTACGCAGCGTGCGAGGGGGTGTTTGTGAGTCGACGCGCCCAAAATGTTAATCGACGCGCAGGGTACTACCGGTAATACCCGGGGATTACCCGTAATACCCGGGGATTACCCGTAATACCCGGGGATTACCCGTAATACATGCCCAGGACGAACAATAGTTTCCTACACATTCAGAATCACAATGCAGCTTCTCTCATCCAATTCTGACCATTTTCATTTTGGGGAATGGCTAGGCTTGATGCCATTAAGGTAGGGGTGCAAGCCCGACCAGTCCTACATGCAACACAATTGATGAAGTCAGAAGTGGATGGGAGTGGGTGGTATGGATTCCCTGCACATTCAGAATCACAGTGCTGCTTCTCTCATCCAATTCTGACCATTTTCATTTTGGGGAAAGGCTAGGCTTGATGCCATTCAGGTAGGGGTGCAAGCCCGACCAGTCCTACATGCAACACAATTGATGAAGTCAGAAGTGGATGGGAGTGGGTGGTATGGATTCTCTACACATTCAGTATCACAGTGCAGCTTCTCTCATCCAATTCTGACCATTTTCATTTTTGGGAAAGGCTAGGCTTGATGCCATTCAGGTAGGGGCGCAAGCCCGACCAGTCCTACATGCAACACAATTGATGAAGTCAGAAGTGGATGGGAGTGGATGGTAAAGTGTTTGTCCTGGGTTGCCGGGTATTACCCGTAATACCCAAAAATTGATTAGGGAGAAGTGGAATAAAAGGGTCACATGTTTCTCAAATTGGATGGGGATTTTTACAGCGTCAACTTCAAGATTAGTAGAACACATATTTATTGCGCAATAAGCCGTAGTGGTACATCCACATGTTTGAATTTGAATTTGAAAATGGTATGTTTTCAAAAAAATCAAATTCAAAATTAAAACATCTGTAGATGTCTTGAGACCCCAGCTATAAGCCTCAGACTCTCAGAATCCCTTGCGGACATGGTTAAGAAGTTGTCCACACAAACTGGTCAAGTTCTGACTACCGCCTCCTTTTATTCGAAGGAGAGAGTTCAAAGATCTCTCCCGCGCGCGTGGACATGGTGTCCTTGCAGAAACAGCCTCTCCCACTGTTTGGGGAGCAGATAGCCTCCCCAAAATTACAAGACACCCACCTGCATGGAAACCACCTACATGCATGTGCGCTTACGTGTTTGTGGGTGGTTGGTGTGTATGCGTGGGAAGGTAATGGTGTCAATGTATCATACACCCACCTGCATGGACACCCACCTACATGTATGTGGGTGTTTGTGGGTGGTTGGTGTGTGAGTGAGGAAATTTGGGTGTCAATGTGATATACACACACATCTGGACACGCACCTACATACATGTGTGCGTATGTGTGCGCCCTTGCATGTGTGTGCATGTGCCTATGCTTGTGTGTGTATCCATGCATGTGGGTGCGTTTGCATGTGTGACAAAGCACCTGTGTATGTGTATGTGTGTGTGTGAATGTGTTAGGACCTAGGATGCATGATGCCCATGCATGCAAGTGTGTGTGTTGTTGCGCTTGTGTGTGTAGATGTGTGTGTGTGCGCGCGTGTACTCGTGCACATGTGTAGAAGTCTCCCAAATCCATGCTCCATGTAGGGCGGTGCATCTGTTTCCCCCTATCATCAGTGAGCTTCACTATGTCAGGCACAGCTTTCTTGGGCAGGAACCGAGGAGAAAACATCAGTGGAGCACTGTCTGGGTCCACATCCAGGAGCTCAACATGCCTCAGCCTTCCAGGCCCTGGTTCAGTGTAGCCAGCAGCCATCCTCTGGCAAGTTGTCACATGGACCTCACGCCAGTCATCTTCGGAAATCTTTCTCGTGTCGACTACTTCGTCCTCCTCCTCTGAAGCATCGCTAGATAACTCATTCTCCGATATATCACCGTCGTCAAAACCCTCCAGTTCGACCTGGGAGCTCGCCGGGACAAGACTCTTTAGACCAGCCTGGACCTCGACCCCGATATCGAGCGTTACAATGAAGCTGCGGCCTTTGCCACGCTGCTTTATGACGCCAGGAAACGTCAAGGCGCTCGAGGTCGATGCTATGGGTACGGCTGGTGAACCATCCTGCACAGCTTTGCGCACAGCGTCGGCAAGAACCCCACAACGATTGCCAGGATTCCAATCGTTTTTAGCTAATCGGCCCGCCATACACCAACTTTGGAAGGGTGGTCGACAAAATTTTGCACCTGCAACGACCCCCGCCCGATTACGGAGGCGAAGATGGCGTACTTCTTAAGCAGTACGCAGCGTGCGAGGGGGTGTTTGTGAGTCGACGCGCCCAAAATGTTAATCGACGCGCAGGGTACTACCGGTAATACCCGGGGATTACCCGTAATACCCGGGGATTACCCGTAATACCCGGGGATTACCCGTAATACATGCCCAGGACGAACAATAGTTTCCTACACATTCAGAATCACAATGCAGCTTCTCTCATCCAATTCTGACCATTTTCATTTTGGGGAATGGCTAGGCTTGATGCCATTAAGGTAGGGGTGCAAGCCCGACCAGTCCTACATGCAACACAATTGATGAAGTCAGAAGTGGATGGGAGTGGGTGGTATGGATTCCCTGCACATTCAGAATCACAGTGCTGCTTCTCTCATCCAATTCTGACCATTTTCATTTTGGGGAAAGGCTAGGCTTGATGCCATTCAGGTAGGGGTGCAAGCCCGACCAGTCCTACATGCAACACAATTGATGAAGTCAGAAGTGGATGGGAGTGGGTGGTATGGATTCTCTACACATTCAGTATCACAGTGCAGCTTCTCTCATCCAATTCTGACCATTTTCATTTTTGGGAAAGGCTAGGCTTGATGCCATTCAGGTAGGGGCGCAAGCCCGACCAGTCCTACATGCAACACAATTGATGAAGTCAGAAGTGGATGGGAGTGGATGGTAAAGTGTTTGTCCTGGGTTGCCGGGTATTACCCGTAATACCCAAAAATTGATTAGGGAGAAGTGGAATAAAAGGGTCACATGTTTCTCAAATTGGATGGGGATTTTTACAGCGTCAACTTCAAGATTAGTAGAACACATATTTCTTGCGCAATAAGCCGTAGTGGTACATCCACATGTTTGAATTTGAATTTGAAAATGGTATGTTTTCAAAAAAATCAAATTCAAAATTAAAACATCTGTAGATGTCTTGAGACCCCAGCTATAAGCCTCAGACTCTCAGAATCCCTTGCGGATATGGTTAAGAAGTTGTCCACACAATCTGGTCAAGTTCTGACTACCGCCTCCTTTTATTCGAAGGAGAGAGTTCAAAGATCTCTCCCGCGCGCGTGGACATGGTGTCCTTGCAGAAACAGCCTCTCCCACTGTTTGGGGAGCAGATAGCCTCCCCAAAATTACAAGACACCCACCTGCATGGAAACCACCTACATGCATGTGCGCTTACGTGTTTGTGGGTGGTTGGTGTGTATGCGTGGGAAGGTAATGGTGTCAATGTATCATACACCCACCTGCATGGACACCCACCTACATGTATGTGGGTGTTTGTGGGTGGTTGGTGTGTGAGTGAGGAAATTTGGTGGTGTCAATGTGATATACACACACATCTGGACACGCACCTACATACATGTGTGCGTATGTGTGCGCCCTTGCATGTGTGTGCATGTGCCTATGCTTGTGTGTGTATCCATGCATGTGGGTGAGTTTGCATGTGTGACAAAGCACCTGTGTATGTGTATGTGTGTGTGTGAATGTGTTAGGACCTAGGATGCATGATGCCCATGCATGCAAGTGTGTGTGTTGTTGCGCTTGTGTGTGTAGATGTGTGTGTGTGCGCGCGTGTACTCGTGCACACGTGTAGAAGTCTCCCAAATCCATGCTCCATGCAGGGCGGTGCATCTGTTTCCCCCTATCATCAGTGAGCTTCACTATGTCAGGCACAGCTTTCTTGGGCAGGAACCGAGGAGAAAACATCAGTGGAGCACTGTCTGGGTCCACATCCAGGAGCTCAACATGCCTCAGCCTTCCAGGCCCTGGTTCAGTGTAGCCAGCAGCCATCCTCTGGCAAGTTGTCACATGGACCTCACGCCAGTCATCTTCGGAAATCTTTCTCGTGTCGACTACTTCGTCCTCCTCCTCTGAAGCATCGCTAGATAACTCATTCTCCGATATATCACCGTCGTCAAAACCCTCCAGTTCGACCTGGGAGCTCGCCGGGACAAGACTCTTTAGACCAGCCTGGACCTCGACCCCGATATCGAGCGTTACAATGAAGCTGCGGCCTTTGCCACGCTGCTTTATGACGCCAGGAAACGTCAAGGCGCTCGAGGTCGATGCTATGGGTACGGCTGGTGAACCATCCTGCACAGCTTTGCGCACAGCGTCGGCAAGAACCCCACAACGATTGCCAGGATTCCAATCGTTTTTAGCTAATTGGCCCGCCATACACCAACTTTGGAAGGGTGGTCGACGAAATTTTGCACCTGCAACGACCCCCGCCCGATTACGGAGGCGAAGATGGCGTACTTCTTAAGCAGTACGCAGCGTGCGAGGGGGTGTTTGTGAGTCGACGCGCCCAAAATGTTAATCGACGCGCAGGGTACTACCGGTAATACCCGGGGATTACCCGTAATACCCGCCCAGGACGAACAATAGTTTCCTACACATTCAGAATCACAATGCAGCTTCTCTCATCCAATTCTGACCATTTTCATTTTGGGGAATGGCTAGGCTTGATGCCATTAAGGTAGGGGTGCAAGCCCGACCAGTCCTACATGCAACACAATTGATGAAGTCAGAAGTGGATGGGAGTGGGTGGTATGGATTCCCTGCACATTCAGAATCACAGTGCTGCTTCTCTCATCCAATTCTGACCATTTTCATTTTGGGGAAAGGCTAGGCTTGATGCCATTCAGGTAGGGGTGCAAGCCCGACCAGTCCTACTTGCAACACAATTGATGAAGTCAGAAGTGGATGGGAGTGGGTGGTATGGATTCTCTACACATTCAGAATCACAGTGCAGCTTCTCTCATCCAATTCTGACCATTTTCATTTTTGGGAAAGGCTAGGCTTGATGCCATTCAGGTAGGGGCGCAAGCCCGACCAGTCCTACATGCAACACAATTGATGAAGTCAGAAGTGGATGGGAGTGGGTGGTATGGATTCCCTACACATTCAGAATCACAGTGCAGCTTCTCTCATCCGATTCTGACCATTTTCATTTTGGGGAAAGGCTAGGCTTGATGCCATTCAGGTAGGGGTGCAAGCCCGACCAGTCCTACATGCAACACAATTGATGAAGTCAGAAGTGGATGGGAGTGGGTGGTATGGATTCCCTACACATTCAGAATCACAGTGCAGCTTATATCGTCCTATTCAGTTGGCTGGAAGACTCTCTCCGGCCTGCAGATGGCCTTGACTGCTGTCTACCACTGGAGGGAGGCTATCTCGTTTAGGGGCAGCCGGAGAAGTCCACAACAGTCTTACGAACCTTGAACGGGCCACTTGCCACTGGAGGGAGGCGACCTATAACGCCGCTTAGAATAATTGCATTTGGCATCTCCATTGGGAATCTGCATAGAAATACAGAAAGCCAAATCGGCGTGTCTTCGAAATGCGAAATATACAGCCCAAGGTGCGTTCTGCCATCGAGAAAGAAATACGCTTCTTAGATGCAACGATCCAAGGGGTACGAACAGGCTCTCTCTCGATTGTATCGCAAACGATGACCTGTAGTCTTCTGGCCATGACCTGTCAACCCCTAGCTGACGTCAATGTCTAGGAAAAGTAATGTCTGGGTTTACTTGACGCAGGGTTCCTGGTAGCTTTGCATTCCTAACCCATCCATTCTATCGGGTATATTTGCCATTGTACTGCTTTCCTTCTTTTTCTGTGGGGGGGTCCCGGGATTCACCGCAGGGTGAAAATCGATTCCAATTTTATTTTTTTACCTCTGAAAAAAACAAGATTTGTTCTTTTAAATGCCCTTGCAGGATCTGCCCTTAATGGGGCCTCCCCCTTTTTAAACAAACAAAAATTAAATCAATTGGGAACACCCCTGAGGCCTTGGGATTTTATATTTCTTTTGTTTTGTCTTATTCGGCCACCCCACCCTTACGGGCTCTCCCAGGGGGGGGGGGGGGGGGGGGGGGGGGGGGGGGGGGGTACTGTTTAAATTGGGTGTGGCCCCGGGTGGCCCGTTAGATGCATTATTAAAACAATCTTTAATTATAAAAACCCTTCATTTATTGTTAGGAGGAGCAAAGCCCCCTATTTAAGGGGGGGGCAGAGCCCCTATTTATTTAAGGAGGGCAAAGCCCCTATAAAGTTCTAGAAAGATAAGGTTATAAACTTTTAAATATAGGCTTTAAGCCTATATTTAAAATAGAGTCAATACTCTAAGAAAATATAAATTTAACTTGTAATGCCTTTTATGGGCAGAGTAAAGTCCATAAGACAATTTTAGCCACAGAACTAAAGCTATACAGCTATACAGGGGGTGCTTAATTAATTATAGGCCCCATTTAAATAAAAAGTTAAAAAGGGGGTGCACCCATATTAATTGTACAGCTCAAGGTATCATCCCCAGGGGGGGTCAACCCCTTAAAATATAAAATATTAGAGTCCAATTGCTCTCTCCCTCACCCCTTTATATCCCCTCCCCTAATAAGAAAGGGGGGGGGGGGGGGGGGGGGGGGGGGGGGGGGGTAGTATGGGGTGAAGACAAAGGGCTATGCCCTAACCCCTACCCCCCCCCTAAAAAGAAAAGGCCCTAAAGGGTTCGGCCCTTAGGGGCCTTAGGTGGGGTTGGTATGGGGTTAGGGCATTGGCCCCTTTACCCCTTAATACCCCCCCCCCCCCCCCCCTTAAGTTGATGCCTTCTGTCTGTTTTTTTTCTCCAAGTTTTTCTGACCTCTTTTTCATTGCTCCTTTTGGTAACCAGCAGTCCTCGACTCCAATGCTCTATCAGGGGGCAGTTTAGCCGTACTGCTGAGTACTAACCCCTGTTCCTTTAAAGGTACCCAGGCAGCCCTCGACTACACAGCTCTGTCGTGTCCTGGTGTTTCGTGTCTCGCTCAGTTTCTTTCACTGTAACGGCTCGAATCGCGATTCTACAACATGATTGTACCGCTCATGGGTAGTCATCCAGCGTGGCACGAGCCCCATGGCAACGTACGCGTACGTCCCGTGGTATATAACGTACGCGTATGCATACGTCCTGAAGAGAATTATAGAACTCGGCTCCGCAAAGATTGGTTGACTAGTTGAGCTTTGCAGCGGCTTATAGGTTGTTGAATTGGAGAAAAGAGCGGGAGCATTTTGGGCGCGCCAATGATCTGGCTGTATCGGGCAGCGAGGGGCGGGTTTGAAATTCCGTTTTACCTCAGACCTCCCTGGCCCCAAGTTGAAGCTGATGGAAAAGGCTTGGCTATATTGGTCTCTCAGAGTCTCGGCCTTCAGGCTGCTTACCGTCTATTTCGCGAGGCGCACATGGGTAGCGTGAACTTTACTTCACTGTACTCCCGAGAGGATCACATGGGTGCTGTCTGCTGGTGGGGTCGTGAGGAAGAGCTTGTGCAAGGTGTCGACAACGAATTTGGGGGACCCATCCTTGGACGAGAGAGCACGATAGATCGCGGATGCGGATGCGAATGGCGTGGGGTCCACGTTTAGCCTGGAATCACCCATAAGCGCGGTCCAATCCGAAACGGAGTGGAGGGAAGACTGGAAGTTCCAGGGGGGGGTCGTAATCTCTTAATTTGTTACGTTACCCCGTGTGGGTGTTACTGCAGCGGGGTGAAGCATGGCCAGAAATTCGAGGAGTTCCAAGCTAGGTCAGCTGGAACTATTGGGCCTGATCTAGCTAGCCTCATCGCTGAGTTAGCTTACATCGATATGCCAATCTCTCGAAAGCGATGGTTGTTTTTATCGCTTATAGGGATATTTCGCTCAAAAGAAAAGTTTCTTAGGCATTACAGGTCAATTATTTTTTACTCCTGCCCCATTCTTACAAATAGTTAAGTCGGCTGAGCAGCTTACCCCCCCCCCCCCCCCCCCCCCCCCTCCCCTTTCCCGGCTTCGGAACCCACTTGGAGGTCATTATCTATTCCCACAATATAATAATTAGAGGGCCAAAGTAGGGTGCATATTATACAGCTTGAAAAGGCATATCCATTGGTGCTACTCCCATGACCATGCACCATATGTGGAGCAAGAAAAAGCAAAGCAGACAGTACAATCAGCGTTTGTGGGCACCTGGACGAAGCCATCATCGCCATCAATGTTACATGCGAGGTAGGGCCTGGGGTGTAGGCCCCCAAGGCCCCTTATATTCCATAGCCTATCAAAGTAACATGCTTGGTCTATCTCACATTCTCAGCCAATCCGAATCTCATTCTCAGCCTATACCAATCACATGTTCAGCCTATTATGACCAATCACCTAGCCAACCAACCTGTTGATTTTTGATGTATCCTAAAGGTTCAGCAAATCAGCACCAGTGGGCCATGGGGTCATCCTCATCCCCATCATGGCTAGAAAAAACAATCTCAGAAGCCTGCTCAGAAGTACCTAATTTTATTTAATAGACAGCAATTCCCTGTACTCCCCCCCCCCCCCCCCCCCCCCCCCCCCCCCCCCCCCCCCCCTAACTTGGAAGGCCCACCACTTTTTCCTTACTGAGCTGTGCTGGGCAACAAAAATCTTCATCCTCTCACCAAGCTCTACATATTTGTGGTATGGGACTATGGGGTCATACATGTTTATTCCCCCCCCCTCCTCTCGATAGGTTGGATTAGTGTGCCATGAAGTTAACTTATAATATTGGCATTTGCGAGATCCAACTCGTTCTTTTCCTTCCGTTGCACTGTTTCCAGAGTGCATGAGTTGCGCTGATGGCGGCGTTACATTGTCTTTTACCGGCGTCGTGTGTGCCGCCATTCCTGCCGTCTTTCTCCCTCAAATAATTTAGAGGTAAACAAAACCCTCCTGAATGGGAAGGCTTTGGCCTTTTTATAGCCATTTATAGGAAATTCTCTCATTTATAAGGTCACTATGATACATACATGCGCGTTTACATTTTCCCTCTGGTAAATTTAATTTTACTGCTGGATACGGCGAGCAGCCAAATTTCTGGCTGAAGCTATGAAATCATGTTCAAGTTCAAGCACCAGTGAGGGAGAGGGATGCTTTTTGATCAAAATATTTCACCTAAACGATGGGTCATGGGTCCCCTTGCGCTCCTTGGGGGAAATGCTCCCCTCAAACTACACTCCGTTGTAGCCAGGCTTTTTCTACACACTGCCACAGCGTTTTTAATGTTTTCGTCTTCTCAACCCCCAGACCTGGGCATCGAGCACTGTTGATGATTAAAGTATAGGCTAAAATCATAAAAATCACTAACGCTGCGTGTTACGTCACAGAAACAGATTTTGGAGGGCCTGTTGCTACGCCAGACGCAGATATTGAAACTGGGGTGCGTCTCATGATTCATATTTCCCCCCAGAAGAACCCTGCAGTCTTCTTGCGCTCCTTGGGAAAAGTGCTAAATCCTCAAACAGCACTCCATTGCAGCTGATTTAGATATCCGATGCAGCATCGTTCGTTGAACCGATGAAGGTGCTGGGTTCGACTCCCTGCGGGTGCGCTTTAGTGCTCGCAGTCGTTGCCAACCAGCACGGTAGTATTGTCCAGGTAAAGTAGCCGCCCGTTCCCTACCACCGTAATACAGGCTCCCTTAATATCACGCCCCACCAGGCGTTTTCATTACCCGATGCCCGGCTCATTTACCGAAGCTAAAAGACAACTTGGTTCGGCCTTTACCCAAAATTCTCTTTTGCTCCTTCTTCTTCGCCTCTTCATCTTTCTTCCTCCTGCAAGCAGCATTCCGGGATAAGGGGTGAGTGGTCAGAATAGTGTTGGACATCTTTCAATTTCGCATGATAAGAAAGGGTGTGTGTGCGTGTGCGTGGGGTGGTGGTGGTGGGGGGAGATGTGTGTGGGAGGTCTGGGAGCAAGGGTGGGGGAGTGTGGGAGGGAGGAAGCAAGGGTGGGTGGTGTGGGGGAGGTGTGTGTGTTTGTGTGAAGGGCAGTATTGGTGTCAGTGGCAACGGCACTACTGGGCTAAGATGATTGTTTTGAATTGTTACATGATTTTTGGCGGTGCCTCCTCTTCAAGGGGCGGGAGCCACCAGGGTTACCCATTAGTCCATCCGACCGACCATATGACCGAGATGAAGCCTGACATGTCAGCCAACGGTCTCGTAAATAACTCACTTCCGTTACCACCTGTTGCTCCGTCGCGAACAATTGTTACATGATATTTCAGCCAACTATGGGCTGCTCACCGTCTTCCATTTCCAAGTCCCCCCCCCCTGCGAAGGCACTGTGGCCCAGTGAAAGTGTGTGGAACCATGCATTTGAATTTGAATTTGAATTGTAGCATGGTTTTACAGCCCAGTATGGGCTGCTCACCGTCTTCCAATTCCAAGTCCCTCCGTGCGAGACCGACAGAGACCAGGGAGCACACTAGGTGGATTATACAGTACATTGGGTAATGGTAGCGCCTGGTAGGACGTGGTATTAAGGGAGCCCTGTCTTACGGCGGTAGGGAACGAGCTGCTACTTTACCTGGACAAAGCTACCATGGCGGTTGCCAGCGACCGCCAACAATAAAGTGCACCGGTAGGGATTCAAACCCCGCACCTTCACCATTTCAACGAGCTCTACCATTGAGTCATTCATCGAAACGGGATTGGATGGGCTGAGCATTGTACTACATGACGCGCGCTATTGCGCGGTAGCGCTCAAGTTTTTGAGCCCGACTGTGAGATTGACGCAATTTTATGAACCCCCTCTAGTCTGGGCGCAGCGCACAGATTTCCTTTCTCAGTTGAGTCAAAAGGGCAACCCCAAAGGAGGCACTTGCATCAAAAGCACAATCCAAAATGACAAAATGTACTACATATTTCTGCCTGCCCCACCTCCAGGAAGTGTCAAGCACTGCTAAGTGGGTAAAGGAAGCCAAGGCGTGGGCAACGAACAAAGCAGCTGAGGGTGCACTACCACCACCTCCACTACTACCACCAATACCCCAATGTAGCACCCTGGCTATGTACCCTGGCCTGCCCTGAGGCTGAGATGAAAGAGGAGACTAGAGATTGAACACGGAAGACTTCACAAATTGAAAATTAGTACAAGCTGCCACAGGACGTAAGATTGAAGTAACCCTCTCGTTTGCATGTACGGATGTACCGCACATACTGGAGAATGGCTACTATGTTGGGTTTACTTGGTTTCGCAAACCGCAACTGCGCCTGAGCTTGGACTACCGCGCGACAGCACGGAGGGACAGAAGACTTCACACCATGCTACTGTCTCCTTCCAGTCCATTGTCGCGTGCAGAAGACAAATGGAATAGGCCCAGAACCCTTCTCCAGGGGGATGATAGCCCCCCCCTCCTCTTTTGGTGGTTGGCCCCAGTGCCAGCAAACAGGCTGGCCCCCTAAATCTCACGCTTGTAATAAGGCGTGCTATTGATTTATTTATTTATGTATGGTGCAGCAAGCAAAAGCATTGCGCCAGCCCTCACCTCTCTTGTTCTTTCTTCAAGCCTTGCTGTTTGGCTTGCAGTTCCGCAAGACGAGTCTCAAGGGCCCTGGCCTCCTCCTCCTCACGCATCTGGGCAGCTAGTGCCTCCTGTAATCACACAAGTACCAAAGAGATGTATTTTGAATTTAAATTTGAATTGTTTAAAGTCTTTTCAACCAAGTCTGGGCAGCTAGTGCCTCGTATAATCACATACGGTAAGTACCCAAGGGGTATAATTTGAATTTGAATTGAAGTTGTTAAAAGTTTTTTCAACCAACTCCAGGCAGCTAGTGCCTCCTATAATCACAGAAGTACCTAAGGGATATCATTTGAATTTGAATTGTTAAAATATTTGTCAGCCAAGTCTGGGCTGCTCACCATCTTCCACGTTCAAGTCCCCTCAAGCGATACCCACGGAAACCAGGGACTCAGGGAGCAAATTAAGCGGGTTAGACAGTCCAAAGACATTTACAGGTCTGCACATGACGTGATGCCTGCTGTGGCCCTGTTCGACAGGTAAGACAGTCCAAAGACATTTCCAGGTCCACACATGACCAGGGACTCAGGGAGCATATTAAGGGCTATAATCATTTGATATACCAGGGTTTAGGGTTTAGATATACCTAGCATATTAAGGGCCATAATCATTTGATAAACCAGGGTTTAGGGTTTAGATACCGTATGCGCCTTAAGTATTGGCAAGGCTAAGTATTGGCAAATGTCATTTCCCCCCTAAAAGTGGGTATCAGAAAAGCACAGAAAAACTAACTTGGCAAAGGGGTCTACGGCTTTGACTGTCTCAAGCTCGGACCTGAAATCCAGTTGGCAAAGGGTCTTATGTTATTGTTACATCTATTTCCTTGTTACATGTTAACCAAGTAGTCTACCCAAGCTTGCTGTAAAACCATATAACAATTCAAATCAGGAGCATTAAACTTGCTAGGGCTTAGTAGACAGAGTACCTTGGTAACCGTAACTTGGCAAAGGCCAACCACCTGTAGTGGTCTCAAGCTGGATCCCTAATCCAGTTTGGCAAAGGGCCGTTTGCCAAACCGTTTGCCAATACTTAAGGCACGTACAGTATACCTAGCATATTAAGGGCTATAATCATTTGATGTACCCGGCTTTAGGGTTTAGATATACCTAGCATATTAAGGGCTATAATCATTTGATATACCCAGGTTTAGGGTTTAGATATACCTAGCATATTAAGGGCTAGAATCATTTGATAAACCCGGGTTTAGGGTTTAGATATACCTCGCATATTAAGGGCTATAATCATTTGATAAACCCGGGATTAGGGTTTAGATATACCTCGCATATTAAGGGCTATAATCATTTGATATACCCGGGTTTAGGGTTTAGATATACCTAGCATATTAAGGGCTATAATCATTTGATATACCCGGGTTTAGGGTTTGGATATACCTAGCATATTAAGGGCTATAACTATTTGATATACCCGGGTTTAGGGTTTAGATATACCTAGCATATTAAGGGCTATAATCATTTGATATACCCGGGTTTAGGGTTTAGATATACCTAGCATATTAAGGGCTAGAATTATTTGATATACCCGGGTTTAGGGTTTAGATATACCTAGCATATTAAGGGCTATAATCATTTGATATACCCGGGTTTAGGGTTTAGATATACCTAGCATATTAAGGGCTATAATCATTTGATATACCCGGGTTTAGGGTTTAGATATACCTAGCATATTAAGGGCTAGAATCATTTGATATACCCGGGTTTAGGGTTTAGATATACCTAGCATGTTAAGGGCTAGAATTATTTGATATACCCGGGTTTAGGGTTTAGATATACCTAGCATATTAAGGGCTATAATCATTTGATATACCCGGGTTTAGGGTTTAGATATACCTAGCATATTAAGGGATAGGAATATTTGATCTAGCATAAACAAAGGAACCGCATCCCATGCTTTGGCTTCTTGCGTTTTTTGTCGTGTTTTGCGTTTTTTTGCAACTGCAACACGTGTGCAGTTTTGTTTCTTGTGTTTTGCTTTTTTGGCGATTATTTCGTTTTTTTCACGTTTTTTCATTGCATTTTCGCGTTTTGTTTGCAACTACCACACACGTGCACACATGCAGCTTCCTGTAGATCCAGCTCGAATTTGAAATGTCAAAAGTTTTTTCAACCAGCTATGGGCAGCTAGTGCCCCCTATAATCACAGGAGAACCGAAGGAACATAATTTGATTTTGAATTGTCAAAAGTTTTTTCAACCAGCTCTGGGCAGGTAGTGCCCCCTATAATCACAGGAGAACCAAAGGGATATAATTTGATTTTGAATTGTTAAAAGTTTTTCAACCAGCTCTGGGCAGGTAGTGCCCCCTATAATCACAGGAGAACCAAAGGGATATAATTTGATTTTGAATTGTTACAAGTTTTTTCAACCAGCTCTGGGCAGGTAGTGCCTCCTATAATCACACGAGAACCGAAGGAATATAATCTCAATTTGATTTTGAATTGCTACAAGATTTTAAGCCAACTCTGGAGAACCCAAGGGACATAATCATTCGATATATACTGTAAAGAAAGAAATAGCACCCCACACTATAAAAAACGTTAAGCCTCGCCGCGGGTGTGCGTGTGCGTGTGTGTGTGCGTGATCGTATTGTAAACTAAGGAATAGAATCCCGTACTGAGGGTAAGGCATCTCTCAGATTTAGGGACAATACCACACATTCACTCTTTTTTGGCGGAGCCCCCCCTTCAGGGGGGCAAGAGCCCCCGGATTCACCCGTTGTCCGTCTATGCGTGTGCGTGTCCGTCCATCCGTCCATCCGTCCGTCCGTCCGTCCGACCTGCCGACCGGAAAAACGAAGCCTGACACGTCAGCCAACTGTCTCATAATTAACTGGCTTCGGCCAGCTCCATTTCGTTGCCAACACTCCCCGCCAATTTTTGACGCTGCATAGGACTTATTTGTCAGCTTTCTGTAGGTCCAATTGTGTAGCTGAAGTTGCGATGCAATTGTGTAGCTGAAGTTGCGACGCAAGCCTGATTTCAGAATTGTGGCGTAGCACGGTTTGGGGGGGAGCGCGAAGCGCAGAGCCCCGGGGGGGTCTGAGGGCTGGGCGTCGCTAAGGGGTCGCATCGAGTCGCTCAATTTGCGAGACATCGCACACACAACCCCCCTCCCGCACATATTTGACATTAAACAATATAAAAGTATACCACTTTTTACAAGTTACTACTTTGCTGGACAAAAAGAATATGGACATAAATAGGGACCGGCATATCATATGATACTGACCATAGGCCAGTATGTTATCATATGATATCATACAAATTACGTCATATGATATTGTATATAAATGGTAACTTTAGCCTGGTCAGACTGCCGGCATCATATGATATCATATGATATCGTTTGATGACATGATATCATATGATATCATATCGCCGTTCCCTAGAAATAAAAGCTCAAATAGGCCAAAGCTACTTGAAAACTATACCTCATGGACTCATGTACGTTTTCTTTTCTTTTTTAAGTTGTGAAAGGAATTTCACCCCAGGAGGTGGGTCTCCCAACACCAACTAGCGACACCGAGGATTCAGTTTGAATATTATTATGCTGTTGCTGGCGGGCCAGCTATCAGACCCCAGGCAAGCAAACCCACACCACAACAGCGGATTGGCAAGATTCAAGAAAAAGTGAGAACTTGACGAATGTGCCTCACCTCATCCTGTCTCCTCATTTTGCATATTACCACATGGGCCGTTGTGGTGTGGGTTTGATTGTTTGGGGGTCTGATAGCTGGCCCGCCAGCAACAGCATAATAATATTCAAACTGAATCCCCGGTGTCGCTGGTATATTTTTTTTGCCAGGTCTATAAAATAGCCGGCCCGCAAACAGCAACATAAGTACCGCACATAAGTCACGAGGTCTGGTTGACGCTCGAGCTCAACCCTAATCTGTCTTGCCGCTTCTAAAGCTGCCCGCTCTTCCTCCTCTCCCGAATGGCAAGAAATACCCACCCATATTTCAATTGATTTTTGAAATGAGAAAGGAAGAAAAAATGAATGAATTAATTAAATAAATAAATGACGGTTGAGCATCACCTCTTTCTGCCTTGCTGCTTCTAAAGCTGCTAGCTACTCTTCCTTCCCGCAAAGCAAATAAATACCGCCCCATATTTAAACGAAAATCAAAATTAAAATTGGGAACTAAAAAAACATTAAATTCAATTAAATACATTTATGACAGTTGAGCCTCACCCTATTCTGTCTTGCCGCTTCTAAAGCTGCCAGCTCCTCCTCCTCCTCCTCCCAAATGGCAAAGAAAAACCCATACATATTTTACTTGATTTTTAAAACGAGAAAGAAAAAAAATGAATTAAATAAATAAATGACAGTCGAGCATCACCTTGTTCTGTCTTGCCGCTTCTAAAGCTGCCAGCTCTTCCTCCTTCTCCTCCTCCCAAATGGCAAAGAAATACCCACCCATATACATTTAAATTAAAAATGGAAACTTAAACAATTAAACAATAACAAATGGCAAAGAAATACCCACACATATTTCAATGAAAATGAAAAATGAAAAGAAAAAAAAATGAGTCTTCTAAAGCTGCACGCTCCTCCTCCTCCTCCCGAATGGCAAAGAAATACCTTCCCATATTTCAATTTAAATTAAAAATAGGAAATAAAATATAATATAAAATAAAAAATGATGGTTGCGCCCCACCTCATTCTGTCTTGCCGCTTCTTAAGCTGCCAGCTCCTCCTCCTTCTCCCAAATAGCAAAGATACACCCGCCCATATTTAAATTTAAATTAAAAATGGAAAATAAAATGAAATAAATAAAACTTAAATTAATTAAATAAATGACGCTTGAACCTCACCTCATTCTGTCTTGCCGCTTCTAAAGCTGCCAGCTCCTCCTCCTTCTCCCGAATGGCCTCACGTGCAGCCCCCGCGTCGCGCTCTGCACGCTCACGCTCTAGCGCGAGTTCAGCCTCAACCTGCATAGGATTTGTGACGGCAGGATTTAGGTAGGGAACGACAATTTTATATCATGTCGTGGTATGATATCATATGATATCATGTCATTGTATAATATCACTTGACATCATGTCATTGTATTATGTCATATGATGCCCGCAATCTAATAAGGGTAAAGTTACCATTTACATACAATATCATATGATGCAGTTTGAATGATATCATACTCGCTATTGGTCCATCATATGATATGCCGGTCCCTAGATTTAGGACGATGGGAGTTCACGACGATAGGATTAATGAGGTTAGGATTTCATGACAATAGCATTTCATAGGGAGAGAGAGGATTCGTTATAGAAACTCAGCAAATCATCCTCCCCCTCTCCCTCCTCCCCCCCCCCCCCCCCCCCCCCCCCCCCCCCTTCCCCACATACAACTTCCTACCCCTTACCACCCCCCTCCCCTCCCCCCCCACATACAACTTCTACCCCTTACCCCCCCCACCCACCCCCCACCCCCCCACATCCACATACAACTTCCTACCCCTTACCTACCCCCCCCTCCCCCTCCCCTCCCCCCCACATACAACTTCCTACCCCTTAACCCCCCCCCCCCCCACCCCCCCACCCCCCCCCACCCACATCCCACATACAACTTCCTACCCCTTACCCCCTCCCCCCCCACATACAACTTCCTACCCCTTATACCCCCCCCCCCCCACCACCCCCACCCACACACCCACATCCCACATACAACTTCCTACCCCTTACCCCCTCCCCCTCCCCCCCACACATACAACTTCCTACCCCTTAACCCCCTCCCCCCCCCACACCTCTTGTTCCAAGCCAGCCTCTCTTGCTCCAAGCACTGCTCCAGCCCCCTTCTTCACCCCCTCAGAATGCATCACCATTGCCACAACAAGCTCCTCAATCACCAGGGCCACACACGTTTGGCAGTCTCCTCCCCCTCCTCCCTTCCTTCCCCCCCCTCCTCTCCCTCCCTCCCTCCCCCCCCCCCCTTCCTTACCTCCCTCCCCCCCCCCCCCCCCCCCCCTTCTCCTCCCTACAACTCCCCCCCCCCCCCCCCCCCCCCTTCTTCCCTTCCTCCTCCTCTCCCCCTCCCTCCCCCCCTTGGCCTCCCCCCACCCACCTCTTGTTCCAATGCCAGCCTCTCTTGCTCCAAGCGCTGCTCCAGCTCCTTCTTCACCGCCTCAGAATGCATCACCATAGCCACACGCTCCTCAATCAACACGGTCACGCGTTTAGCAGTCTCCTCTTCCACCAGCCTGGACTCAAGCTCAAGGCGAATCCTGTGCAGCAATATATGTGTTTGCGTGTGAATGTGTAATTTGCATAATGCTCACCAACTCCTCAGTTTCACACGTTTGGCAGTCTCCTCCTCCACCAGCCTGGACTCAAGCTCAAGGCGAATCCTGTTCAGCAATATATGAGTTTATGTGTTTGTGTATGTGTATGTGTGTAGGCGCGTACGTGTCTGTGTACACGTGTATGTATATATGTGTATATCAGTATATGTGTGTACATTTATGTGCGTATTTGTGTATTGTGTGTATGTGTATATGTGTGTATGTGTATGTGTGTATACGTGTATGTATGTGTATGTATGTATGTATGTATGTATGTATGTATGTATGTATGTATGTATGTATGTATGTATGTATGTATATATGTGTGTGCGTATATGTGTATGCGTAAGTATGTGTATGTGTGTGTATGTGTGTATGTGTATGCGTGTATGTGTATGTGTGTGTATATGTGTTTGCGCGTATGTGTGTATGTGTATGTGTGTATGTGTAGCGACAGAGAAAGCTGATACGCTCATCAACTCTTTATTTTCACGCGTTTGGCAGTCTCTTCTTCCACCAGCCTGGACTCAAGCTCAAGGCGCATCCTGTGTATAAGTGTTTGTGCCAAAGTGTGGACGTGTATGCGTGTATGTGTATATGTATGCGTGCATGTGTATGTGTTTGTGTGCATGTGTGCATGTGTGTATGTGTATATGTATGTGTGCATATGTATGTGTGTTTGTGTATATATGTGTGTGCGTTTATGTGTGTATGTGTGCATGTGTATGTGAAGCAACAGAGGAAGCTGATACGCCCATCAACTCCTCATTTTCACGCATTTGGCAGTCTCCTCCTCCACCAGCCTGGACTCAAGCTCAAGGCAAATCCTGTACACACATATACACACACAAACAGACAAACAAACAAACACACACAAACACACACACAGACTCACACAAACACACACAAACAACTGTAGGCCAATTTCCCTCGGCCACATACATATGTGCCGGCTGTCTTTCTTTCTTTTAGAAAACGACAGCATAACCTACCCACAACTGTTCCTTGCTTGCAATGCATGTTCCACACTATTCCTTGTGCAAACAGTCCTTATTTCTGCCTTTCGCCTGCTTTTCGCCTCACGGCACAGCCTCCTCCCCCCCCCACCCCCTACCCCACTCACACCACCACCTGTAAGCCAATCTCCCTCGGCCACATATGTGCGTACGTACGTCGGCGTACGGGAGGGTCCCCTTAACACCACGCCCCTCCAGGCGTTCTCTTTTTTTTTTTTTACGTACGTATGTACGTGCTGGCTGTCTTTCTTTATTTTAGAAAACGGCAGCATAACCTACTCACAATTGTTCCTTGCCTGCAATGCATGTTTCACACCATTCTTTGTACATAGTTATTGCTGCCTTTTACCTGCTTTTCGTCTCACGGCACAGCCCCCCCTCCCCCATCCCTAAACCCTAACCCCCCACCCTCATACCAACAGAGGCACGCACACAAGCGAGAAAAACCCACCCTTTCAACTCTGCCTCGCTTAGCGGCTGCTCCCCTGGTGGGACGTCACTCCAACCCCCCACACACACCCCCACCCGACCCCACCCCCACCCAATCCCCCAAACCAACACAGGAACGCACACAAGAGAGAAGAACCCACTCATTCAACTCCACCTCGCTAACCGGCTGCTCCCCTGGTGGGAGGTCAGTCCCCCTCCCCCCCCCCCATCCTCTCCCCCTCCTCCCATCCTCTCCACACCCACACACACCCACCCCACCTCACCCCACCCCAACAGAGGCACTCACACAAGCGAGAAAAACCCACTCTTTCAGCTCCGCCTCGCTAAACGGCTGCTCCCCTGGTGGGACGTCACTTCCCCCTCCACCACCCCCCCCCCATCCCCCACCCCCCCTGGTGGGACGTCACTTCCCCCTCCCCCACCCCCACCCCATCCCCCATCCCCCCTGGTGGGACGTCACTTCCCCATCCACCATCCCCACCCCCCCTGGTGGGACGTCACTTCCCCCTCCCCCCACCCCCACCCCATCCCCCATCCCCCCTGGTGGGACGTCACTTCCCCCTCCACCACCCCCCACCCCATCCCCCACCCCCCTGGTGGGACTGTCACTTCCCCCTACACCACCCCCACCCCATCCCCCACCCCCCCTGGTGGACGTCACTTCCCCTCCCCACCCCCAACCCCATCCCCACCCCCCCTGGTGGGACGTCACTTCCCCATTCCCCCACCCCCACCCCATCCCCCACCCCCCCTGGTGGGACCGTCACTTCCCTCCACCAACCCCCCCCACCCCATCCCCCACCCCCCCTGGTAGGACGTCACTTCCCCTTCCCCACCCCCACCCCATCCCCACCCCCCCTGGTTAGGGTCACTCCCCATCCCCACCCCCACCCCATCCCCCTGGTGGACGTTCACTTCCCCCTCCACCACCCCCCACCCCATCCCCACCCCCCCTGGTGGACGTCCACTTTCCCCCTCCCCCACACCCCCACCCCCATCCCCCATCCCCCCTGGTGGACGTTCACTTCCCACATCCACCATCCCCACCCCCCCTGGTGGGACGTCACTTCCCCCTCCCCCACCCCCACCCCATCCCCATCCCCCCTGGTGGGACGTCACTTCCCCCCTCCACCACCCCCACCCCATCCCCCACCCCACCTCACGGGATGTCACTTCCCCCTCCACCACCCCCACCCCATCCCCCACCCCCCCTGGTGGGACGTCACTTCCCCCTCCACCACCCCCACCCCATCCCCCACCCCCCCTGGTGGGACGTCACTTCCCCCTCCCCCACCCCCACCCCATCCCCCACCCCCCCTGGTGGGACCTCACTTCCCCATCCACCACCCCCACCCCATCCCCCACCCCCCCCTGGTGGGACGTCACTTCCCCTTCCCACACCCCACCCCATCCCCCACCCCCCCTGGTAGGACGTCACTTCCCCCTCCACCACCCCCCACCCCATCCCCCCTGGTGGGACGTCACTTCCCCCTCCTCCACCACCCCCACCCCATCCCCACCCCCCCCTGGTGGGACGTCACTTCCCCCTCCCCCACCCCATCCCCCACCCCCACTGGTGGGACGTCACTTCCCCCCCCACCATCCTCTCCCCCCCACTCCTTTCCTATCCACCCCACCTCCCCCACCCAACAGAGGCACGCACACAAGCAAGAAAACCCCACTCTTTCAACTCCGCCTTGCTAAGCGGCTGCTCCCATGGTGGGAGGTCACTCCCCCCCCCCCCCCAACCCCAACCCCCCCAACCCCCAACCCCAACCCCTCCCCCCCCCTCATATCCTCTCCGCCACCCCTCCCCACGCCACCCCTATACCAACAGAGGCACGCACACAAGCAATAAAAACCCACTATTTCAACTCCGCCTTGCTAAGCGGCTGCTCCCATGGTGGGAGGTCACTCCCCCCCCCCACCCCCACCCCCCCAACCCCAACCCCTCCCCCCCCCTTCATATCCTCTCCGCCACCCCTCCCCACGCCACCCCTATACCAACAGAGGCACGCACACAAGATATAAAAACCCACTCTTTCAACTCCGCCTCGCTAAGCGGCTGCTTGCCTGGTGGTAGGTCACTCCCCCTCCCCACCACACCACCACCATCCTACCGCACTCCACCCTCCCACCCCCATACCAGAGGCACACACACAAGCGGAAAAAACTCACTCTTTCAACTCCGCCTCGCTTAGCGGCTGCTCCCCTGGTGGTAGGTCACTTCCCCCCCCACCATCCTCTGTCTGCCGCTCATCGCCTCCATCAGAGCTACGCCTGCTCCGACGTTCTGACTTGGCATCAACACGATCCCGGTGTTTGTCCTTCCTGCTGCTTTTGCGAGAGGACCTGGAGACAACCATGGTGGGTGGGTGGGTGGGTGGGAGAGTGGGTGGGTCGGGTCGGGTTGGTTGGGTTGGGTTGGGTTGGGTTGGGTTGGGTTGGGTTGGGTTGGGTTGGGTTGGGTTGGGTTGGGTTGGGTTGGATTGGGTTGGGTTGGGTAGGTTTGTTGGTTGGTTTGTTGGTTGGTTTGTTGGTTGGTTGGTTGGTTGGTGGGTCGGTGGGTTGATCAAGTTGGTCGATTGGTGGGTTGGTTGGGTGGTTAGTGAGAGAACCTGGCGACCATCATGAAGGGTGGGTGGGTTGGTTAGTTGATTGGTGGTTGATTGGTAGGTAGGTTGGGTTGGTTGAGTGGTTAGTGAGAGAACCTGGCAACCATCATGAAGGGTGGGTGGTTGGGTTGGTTGATTGGTGGGTTGGTTGGGTTGGTTGAATGGTAGCTTGGTTGGGTTAGTTGATTGAGGGGTTGGGTTGGTTGGTGCTCTGCCTGCTCCAACTCTCTGACTTCGATTCAATCCAATCCCGGCGCTTGACCTTCTTGCTGCTTTTGCGAGATGACCTGGAGACCACCATGATGGGTGGGTGGTTTGGGTTAGTTGGTTTGGTTTGGTGATGATCATTTCTCACACCACCCTCTATCTACCGCTCATAAATATATGAGTAAGAGAGTCGGAGAAAAGTAATCATACCTCAACATATTGATGTATGAGAAATAATCAAATATGAGTAAGACAGAGTAAGAAAAAAGTAATCATACATTTGCATACATCAATCTCTTGACGTACGAGAAAAATCAAATATGAGTAGGAAAGAGTAAGAGAAAAGTTATCATACATTTGCATACAACAATCTATTGACGTACGAGAAGTAATCAAATATGAGTAAGACAGAGTAAGAGAAAAGTAATCATACATCTGCATACATCAATCTATAGATGTATGTGAAATAATCAAATACGATTAAGACAGAGTAAGAGAAAAATAATAACATATCAATATATTTATATATGAGAAATAATCAAATAACTAAATAAGAGAGAGTAAGAGAAAAGGAATCACATATTAATATATTTATAAATGAGAAATAATCAAATGGGAGTAAGAGAGAGTAAGAGAAAGTAACAACATATCAATATATTTATATGTGAGAGGTAATCATATACTCATACCACATAAAATTATACTACACTCTATCATATATTATATGCTCATGCTAAACAAAAATTTACTACACTATTTTATGTATTATGTACTCTTACTATATACAAAATACCATACTATGGAGGAGAAAAAAAAAGATAGGCCACACCCTACCTAAAAAACCTGGGGAGGGCTGACCCCCCCCCACACACCCACACACACACACACACACACACCTTCAATAGAAATAACCCATTTTTGAAAAACTTAGATATGGATTCTGGGGGTTTACAGTATGGCGCAAATGATGGCATCCTCAGAATTCCCACATAGGGATTGTGTGATAGTCAAAAATCAGTTTTGCACCCCCCTCTGGGTTGCCCGAGTACCGTAGTCACTCTTCAACTTTGCAGGGGGCAGCCCAAAACTGGAGTTCTCATTATTTAAAACAAAACAGTAGCACCTAAGTAGCAGGACAATTATCTCAGCATGGTTCAGCTACACTTCCCCATGGGTCCCACCCAACTTGTAGTACGTGGTAGAATGGCGGCGTTTCGGTGTTGTCGCATGGTGGAGGGTCGGGGCGGTGGTTGGGTGGGTTGGATGTGTGTGTGTGTCTGGGGGCATTCCCCCCCACCCCCCCCACCCCCCCCCCCACCCACCCATTCACCCACCCATATTACCCACCCATTCACCCACCCATATTATCAACACATACACAGCCATTCCACTGTTACTCTGAGCTGGGCTGGGCTGGGGTTTGGGGGGGGGGGGGGGGGGGGGGGGGTAAATACTTATTGCACTAGGTCCAAAGTGGTGCCAATAGACTACCCTCACCAAGGCTTACTTATGGGTGGTCTCAAAATGTCAATTGGAGGTCTGAGTAAAAAGTTAGCAAAAAACAAAATGAGGGCTGACCCCCCCCCCTCCCCCCCCCACCCTAAATGAGGTGCTCAGAATGACCTGAAAAGTAACTTAAAATATCGCCATGATACATGCGATTACAGCCCTGTTCTCATAAAAAAATCGATCGGCATGACTGAAAAATTTGAGGCCTGGGCTCCTCCTGCCCAGTAGGAAAAAAGTTATGGGCCTCCAAAGTTGGGGTATGTGGGTGGGTGGTGAGAGAAAAAACTGGAATTTAAGAAAAAATAGGTACTTTTCAAGATTATTTGAGGCCTGGGCTCCTCCTGATACAATTTATATATTATGTACTCATACCATATGAAATTAGACTACACTGTATGATAGATATAGATACACAAGCAGGATACACAAGTGTTCAGATGGAGGGATATGCATTTGAAAAGGCAGAGCAATACACGGTGAGCAGTGCAACGCAAGCCTGACAAAGAGGTACATACATATGTACTTCGCACATTGGTGGTTGGCCCCAGTGAAAGCAGACAGGCTGCCCCCCCGTAATAAGGCATACTATTTATTTATTTATTGTAGTTCTCACCCAACGACAAGTGGTGACCATACGACAATATCGTACTGATATTGTACTATTTCGTACTGATATCGTGCTCTTTCGTGCTATTCCGTGCTTGAACGTGCTATTTCGTACTGATATCGTGCTCTTTCATGCTAAAGCGTGGTCTTTCGTGCTAGTCCGTGCTTGGACGTGCTATTTTGTACTGATATCGTGCTCGTCCGTGCTAAATCGTGATATTTCGTACTGATATTGTGCTCTTATATGCTAAATCGTGCTCTTTCGTGCTAAATTGTGCTATTATGTGCTATTCCGTGCTAAACTGTGATATTTCGTGTTGATATCGTGTTCTTTCATGCTAAAGTGTGCTCTTTCATACTACAGCGTGCTATATTGTGCTACTATGTGCTAAATCGTGATACTTTGAACTGACATTGTGTTCTTTCTACTAAATCGTTCTATTTTGTGCTATTCCGTGCTAAATCTTGATATTTTGCGCATTTCTGTGCAGTTTCGTGCTGAATCGTGCTATTTCGTAAGTCATCGCACAATATTGTAATCGAATGATATCTCGTACGATAACTCTGGGAACCAGGACGACATTGGCACATTGCGACGTGTCACAAAACAAAGTGTCCAGGTGTAGGTCTCACCTGCTCTTCTCTTGAACACGGCCACCTCCCCTCCTACTACCGCTGTCACTGCTACTGCTCCGACCAGAGCTGCTTCTACTGCTACTTCGGCTCCGGCCCCGGCTAGGGCTCAGGCTGTAACTAGGGCTCCTCCTGCGTTTACTGTCCTTGTGCCCACCACGATCCTTGCCACGGTCTCGGTCGTGGGGCCTATCTCGGTCTCGGTCTCGGTCCCGGTCTCTGGATGCGCTTATTTTTCGCTTGTCTCGGTCGTAGTCCCTGTCCCGTTCTTGATTTCGAGCAGAGCCAGAGCGACGATTGTCAGGTGCCTTCACTCGATCTCTGTCTCGGTCTTTATCCCTGCCCCTATCACTGTCTCGGTCTCGGTCTCGAGAGTCAGGAGCCTTCCCTCGGTCTCGGTCTCGGCCTCGGTCCTTATCTCTATCTTTATCCTTGTCCCGTCCAGAGCGGTAGTCCCTATCGCGGTCTCGAGAGCGGGATCTCCTGTAATGAGTGGGGTGGGTAGTGGTAGGGACGTGAGGGGTGGGATAGGGTGGTGGGTGAGGGGTGGGATAGTGGTGGTGGGTGAGGAAAGGGATAGGGTGGGATACTGGTGGGGGGTGGGGAAAGGAATAGGGGGGGTGAGGGGGGAGGAGAGGTGAAATGAGCCTGTACTATATCATTCTCATGGCCTTTTTATTTGCCCACCGAAGTAGAGAAGTAAACAAGTCATGATGCGTGTAGGGGTGTAGGAGTGTTCGGCTTTAGGGGTGCAGGGGCGTGGGGGTGTAGGGGTGTAGAATGCATGGGTGTATGGGTGTATGGGTGTAGGGGTGCAGGGGTGTGGGGGTGCAGGGGTGCAGAATGCATAGGTGGAGGGCTTTAGGGGTGCAGGGGTGCGGGGGTGTAGGGGTTTAGAATGCAGGGGTTCAGGGGTGCAGAGGTGCAAGGGTGCAGGGGTGCAAGGGTGCAGGGGTGTAGGGGTGTAGGGGTATAGGGGTGTAGAATGCAGGGGTGCAGGAATGTAGGGGTGCAGGGGTGCAGGGGTGTGGGGGCGCAGGGGTGCAGGAGTGTAGGGGTGCAGGGGTGCAGGGATGAAGGGGTGTACGGGTGCAGGGGTGTAGGGGTGAAGAGGTGCAAGGGTGTACGGGTGTAGGGGTGCAGGGGTGAAGGGGTGTAGGGGTGCAGGGGGGTACAGGTGTAGGGGTGTAGGAGAGTGGAGGTGTAGGGGTGCAGGCAGTTCATGAAGCAGGATCCGAGGTAAGGATGAGGATGAAACATAGTTCACGCAATTCATAGTTCACGCAATTGATAGCAGTTCTAGAATGGTAGCAGACTTCCAATTATGCAATCCCAGGTGAATGGGTGAGGGTGATACCACTGATTCTGTCTCATGCTCATCCATTTAAGGAGCTGAAGTTAGACTGCTGCCTGAGCAACCTGGCCAAGCCATGCAAACGCAGGTTGGGTGCAAAAGCTCGATGTCTGTCTGCTCGAGCTGGCCAAACCATGCATTGCTTGCTCTTCTGATGTAGGTATACGCCATATGTCCAAGAAACGCATTTTATATGCGTTATGCTGCTATTCTCAACCGATGACACCCCGCTGAGCACGAACGTGCTGGGCTCATTCGACCCTTGCGCAAATGCCCACATGAATCACCTGTCCCGCTGCCGCGAGCGCGACCTCGACCTTCCCATCGCTCAGGCTGAAGATCCGGCCCCTCTCAGCTGACTAAGAAATGCGCAACAGATGATTTGCAGTACGGTTTAAACAGTGTCTCGCTAGTTCGCATCAAATGTCTTGAAAGGTTGTAAAGCGGGACGGGCAAAAACGATGCGCATTAAGGGGGGCCTTGTTTGCCTTATATCTCTTCAGAAAGCAGTACAAGCGTGGTCACCATTTGTCAATCCCTCTTGCCTATAGTATGATCTCAGCTATGACCTGGATGGGGGATAGTAAATTAATAACTGGCGAGGGTGTTTGTGGGGGGGGGGTGTTGGGAGGGCAAGGGAGAGGAGGGCAACCGAACCAGGGGTGGAGTGGGGGATCTGATCTAGGCAATCCTTGAGCCACGCCTCCCGAGCGTTACTTCCTCGCTTTTCTTTCATGCAAAAAAAAAAAATGCTGGTCTAGTATTTTTTGTTATTGACTGATTTATATATCAGTCTCTGAGTCGGCATAATGCACACCGGTACCTTTCCCTCCTGGTACCGTGTTGCCTGCCGCCAGGCCACAGGCTAGCTGTGGCCTGCACGTGACTGCCGTACCCTGCAGTACACATCCCTTTTCTATATGATTGCGCCTGTTGCGCTTAATAGCATCTTCTCCTCTATCGAGCCTATGCCGTTGTAACAATCTTACATTAACAGGTTATGTGCGCCATCTTTAGACGCTAACAAAGAACAGCCGCTGATTTCCGCGTTCGGAATCAGTTCCCCTCTGACTAGTCGAAGGCCCGAGTTTTAACTAAGCACCTGGACTCCCTGTGAGGATCCTACTTCCCGCTGCTCCGCCTGCCGCTTCCTACCGAGAATCCTTGGATCTGCCACTGCGTCCTACGACTGGAGCAAGCAAGAGCGACCACTAGTCACCGAAATCTATGAAGTGAGTATAGGACGACGCCCTCACCGAGACCCACACAGCGCTGTATTGATCTCAGACGATCAATTTGTTTACGACCCCAGCTTAAGAGAAGCTCCTGTCGTCAAACATTGCCGCTTGGCAAAGTTCACCCCCCGGTAATCCGCTGGATCCCTTTGGATCGCCGATTCCCACAAACACTCCTTCCCCCCTTCCCCTGCCCCGCCCTCATAACTCCCCCTATCCCAACACTCCGACCTACAACGCCAAGACTCCCACACAGAAGACCTCACCATGCAACCTCCCCGTATTTTCACTGGTAACAACCTCTACACCTGGCGCTGCGCCATGGTGCATATACTCCTCGACCTCAAGTCCGATAGGGACACCATTGCCATCGCCTTGGACTGCCAACAGGCGGTGGTCGCTGGCGAGCCTGCTGACTCTGATGGTTACCCTGCTGAAGACATTACTTACCCTGTTGTTGCGGGTGCTGATCCAGCTGTTCCGGCTCGTGGTGTCCCCACCAGGATCTTTACCTGGAAGAACAACAAGGCCTTCAAGATGATCATAGATCGGGTGTCAGACGCAATCCAGGCGGCCATTCATGCTAACACAGATATGGCCACTAGAGCCTTCAGGTTTCTGGACTCCCTCTACTCTGAGGAAGGCAGCAGGCTAGAGCACACCACCTTGACTACCCTATTTGCTGTACGTATGACTACCACTGAATCCCTGCAGACATACCTCTCTAGGGCAGCTGACATGTATTCCCAAATCCCCAAGATTCAAGGTACACACACCGTTTCTGCCAGCACCTTTCTCAACCTTGTTGTCAAAGGACTGAACTCCCGCCCTGAGTATGATGGTTATATCAACCAATTCAACCCCACAGCAATCACCACCTTTGCTGCACTCCAGAGTGCCATCCTCAACTGGTGCCTAATGAAACAAGTTGACCCTGCACCATCCCCAGAAGAGGCTGAAATGGCTGCTGCAGCGTACAGAGCCAGGAGACCATTCAACAGTAGGAACCTCCCTATCAGAGACAGGAGTAGCTCCTACAGGAAGATGACCTGCTGGAACTGTGGAGGAATAGGCCATAGCTCCAGAGATTGCACCAGTGAGGACACTGACCTGGCATTCAAGCCAGCTGACTCTGATGAAGCTGACCACGGATCTAAGTCACCTCCCAAGCAGAGATCAGGAGATGAAAAGGACTCTGACGACAAGAAGACTCCCAAAAAGACCAGTGACAGGAGGCAACACCCCAGGAGATACCAAAGCAGGGGACGCCATGCCCATGTTGCTGATGGTGATCAGTCCACCTCAACCTCCAACTCTGACAGTGAGGGTGAAGAGCACAACTTCCTGTCCCTGGCACTGGATGAAGACAACCTCCAGCCCATGAGATTTGCTACACTAACCAGAGGCAAGTCTGTTTCCTTTTCCTTGCCACATGCTCCCCTGGCTGACACAGCATTCTTTGGACATATAAGTGCTGCTGATGAATGCACTATAGAAGATGATGGAGAAGTTTTGCAGGCAGCACTGCAGACAGAATGGATCATTGATACTGCAGCACACTTTCATGCAACAAGTAACATCTCCTATCTGCATGACATTCAGGACCTTCCACAGCCTATTAGGCTGCAGCTGGCAGATCAAGACTCTCCACCTATCTTCTGCAAGCAGATAGGGAAGGCCAAGATCCAGGGCAATGGCAGAACTCTGATCATCCTGAACAGTGTAATCCTTGCTGACTGCAACATGCCCAACATCATTAGCATTAATGCAGCCACCAACCTGTGCCCAGACCTCCAAGTACACCTGTCCAAGACCAAAGCCACTCTCTCCATTTCAAGACCATCTGGTACCAGACTGCTCCTATCATGCCCCAAAAGGCATGGACTCTACCTCACTCAAAACTCCCCAGTCACTACCAGTAATCCCTCTGTGGGTCCTCCCATTGCCTACATCATGATGGTTACCAAGACTCCATCACCTCACACTGGCTCTGAGACAGGGCAGTACCCACCCACTCATGAGACTTCCCCCAGTAGAGCTGATCAAGACTGCCAGGATCCCCCCTCTACTTCTACTCCATCTGCACCCCACACTGACCTTGAGATAGGGCAGTACCCACCCACTCATGTGGAGGCAGACCAAGACCTCCAGGATCCCCCCTCTACTTCTGCACCATCTGCACCCCACACTGACCTTGAGATAGGGCAGTACCCACCCACTCATGTGGAGGCAGGCCAAGACCTCCAGGATCATCCCCCTCCTTTCTGCCATCACAATACCCCCCCCACTGCAGATTACTTTGACAGTGATACTGACAGTGATGACATGCCAGAGCTCATCCCTCAGGAGGCCTACAAACAGCAGGATGACCCTGGATTGGGAGTGGATGACCCTCCAGATACCACACCATCTCTTCCACAACATCTGGACACCCTAACCCTACAACAAGCCAGAGCAGAGATGGAACTCCTCAGTGACCAGATCAGGACCAACTATGAAGAATATGATGGCCCCATAGATGGGGACGGACCACTCAAGCCATCTGATCTGGACACAGCAACTACCTGGGACCAGTGGATAATAGACAACAGGTCACCAGACATTGGACTACCACTGGGAGAAGTCAATCAGAATGTCAAACACATCCACTTCTCCAACAACTCCAGGCTTAACCTCACAAGATTTGGATGCACCCTACACCACCTGAACAGCAGGCCTGCTTCACCAGCCTTCAACATCAAGCCCAGGCCTCCACTCCCCCAACTCATCACAGCCTTCACCAGCAGGTTCCCAACCCTGCTGACTTCTGAAAAGGAACAGTTCCCACACAGGTCAATGCACAAGGTGCCATCTGATGCCTATGATCCCATCATCAAGCACAATGGCAGGCTCCAGCAAATGGTGCAAGACTACCCTACTGTCTCCACCACAGCCAGACCTACTCTACAGTGGGCCATTTGCCTTCAGGCTGCCATGACCAGTGCACATGCTTATGCACTATCATTTCGACCAAAGATGATCATGGACCCCAGGAGCTGTGCCCACCCTGGAGGAAATGTGCTGTGTGTCAACCATCTTAGCATGAACTGGAGCCTCATGGACTTCACCTTTATCAACATCCTTGCTCCCCCCAGTCTGGCCCCCAAATCGTTTGATGAGTTCTTTGCCCAGATCTGTCTCCAGCTTGACCTTGATGGTTTCCCCAGCAAATCAGGCACCTAAGCAGCCACAAACATTGCTCCCAATCTGTTGTATTAGACTTGAACATTCTAGAATTTATTACATGACCTGTCACCTGTACTGCCCCATGTACTCTCACAGGCTACACCCTTTTAAATTTAGGATTATCCTAGTCTCTTCCTGATGACTGTGCTTTAATTTAGGTTCACCCTATGTAGCTCACCCAAATTATGGGGGGACTAGTCCAGACATCCTGTCAAAGACAAATCCTCTAGTCTCGAATCATGCAACTCTCGTAACCAAGGTTATCTCCACAAGCTTTAACCAAGCCTGGAATTCCCTTAACAGCCCCTCTGCAGCCTCTCTGCCATGTAGCCTGCAGCACTTTTGCAGTATTTAGTACAGTCTCACAAGCAGCCTATCTGCCCTAGCCTGCAGCCTATCTGCAGTTTCCTTTCAGCTTCCCAGCAGCCTCCCTGCTACATAGCCTGCAGCCTATCTGCAGTTTCCTACCCTAGCCAGCTACCCCATTAGACTGACTTTTTTCTGTGACTCCTGCTAAAGTGATTTCTCCTTTTCAGCCACTAGAAATCCCCCAAAGTCTCCCTAGCTTTAATAATTTTATTTCCTTATGCCCCTCAGTTAATTCCAGGAATTCTTGAGCTCAAGAATACCTTGAATTGGGGGGGATGTTATTGATTGATTTATATATCAGTCTCTGATTCGGCATAATACACACCGGTACCTTTCCCTCCTGGTACCGTGTTGCCTGCCGTCAGGCCACAGGCTAGCTGTGGCCTGCACGTGAATGCATTACCCTGCAGTACACATCCCTTTTCTATATGATTGAGCCTGTTGCGCTTAATAGCATCTTCTCTACTATCGAGCCTATGCCGTTGTAACAATCTTACATTAACATTTTTAAGACAGGATTTTTAGTTTTTCAACCTAAAGGCTGGGTCTTCAAGCGCTGGCCTAACACTCAGAGGATTTCGTTATTGTGACAGGCGGAGCCGTTCCTACATTAAAATCTTAGAATATAAGGAAGTATCATCATCTTTTTCGTACTCTTCAAACTCTTAAACTACCGGATGTATGTTACAGTCCAGGGGTAGGCCAAATAGGCTAAAGGGACTTGCCCAACCGTATAGGAAGGGCTTAAAAAGAAAAAGCACTGATGAACTAAACCCCAAACAATCGTTTAACGACGGGGGCCGTGAGGTCGTGCTACGGTGATAATTCAATTCTACAATTACTGGTAATCAACTCGCACTCAACTCATACTTTTTACTCCTTTGTAGGATGAGTGGCAACGCCATTCTAACTGAATCATCGTTGTCTTTGGGTTGTGTCAGGATACCCATATTTGGGGGCAAGTTCCTTTCACAACTTGTTTTAAAAATGTAGAGGGGAAAAACCCTCAGGTGGTGTCATGAATAAATAAAAAGCTCGCCTTATTACTAGGCGTGAGGTTGAGGGGGCCAGCCCGTTTGCATGCACTGGGGCCACCCCCTTTTTACTGCCTAAGACAGCAAGCAGCCAAATTGCTGGCTGAAGCTATGTAACCAAGTTCAAGTTCAAGTTGCACAGGGGCCAACCACTTGTTGTTTGTCATCAACAGCTAGTACACAAATAGTTACAAAGAATGACTCATTGTGCCGATTCTGTTGAGAATTCGAAGTCTAGCGTTCCCCAAATTAGCCAAGTTGTATCCCCAACCAGGGATGTTCAACAGAAGCACAGTCTGCATCCTGACCTGCAACCGACCCAATAACCAACCCGTAGCCTGCATCCTGCATCGCAACATACTCACTGTATAAAGTGGTACTGTCTGCTTATAAAATCAGAAGCATATATGTACGTGCATTAGATAGAAGGTGCACACATTTGAGCACACATAGTTATCACGTATATTTATAAATGCATTAGCATAGCAGGTCCAACATTTTAGGACGCACATATTTTTATGTGCATTAGAATAGACGGTGCACACATTTGAGGACACAAAGCACATCTCAGGCATCATGGGGCAAAAGACAAAACAACTGCAGTGACCTGGACAAGTCTCGCACTGGGCTCGCACAGAGTCGCTCAATTTTTGGCGCGTCGCACGAAAAACATACAGTGCCTGCGGTGGAACTCAGTCAGTCCAGCCCAGGTCAGTGCAGGTCAGCCTAGGTCAGGGCAACCCAGTGCAGGTCAGCCCAGGTCAGTGCACCTCAGTCAGTCAAGCCCAGGTCAAAGAGACTACGTCAGTATTGAGATGATGATGCTATCTTGAGCAAAACCAACCCACTTGACCTGGACAAGTCTTCAAACTGTCTAATCCGGTTATTATGTTCCCTGCTTTCCGTGGGTATCGCACGGAGGGACTTGGAATTAGCAGACGGTGAGCAGCCCAGAGTTGGCTGAAGAACCCTGTAACAATTCAAATTCAAAATTCTGTGCGCATCAATACTCTGTGCCCATCCTTCACAACAGGGGATACTCCTCTGAAAATAGTATGCATCATCCTGGGTGTCCCTCAACAGGGGCTACCCCTCTGGAACCAGTTACCATCACTGTTTCTATTTTGGGCCACGCGTAGCAGCTTCTAGGCAGCTCCTTTCACCCACCCTTGGTCCAAACCTGAAGCTAGCTAGTGCGTCTGGAAGCTGATACGACAGGCATTCACATGCAGCTACAAGCTTCGTGCTTGCTCCAGTGGCTGGCTAATGGAGCTGGCGGGAAACTGCCACGAGAAGCCCACAAATGAAACAGTGGTAAGCATCATGCTAAGTGCTTCTCGACAGGAGCTACCCCTCTGGAACCAGTAAGCATCATGCTTAGTGCTTCTCAACAGGAGCTACCCCTCTGGATCTGTAGCCATCATGCTAAGTGCTTCTCGACAGGGGCTGCCCCTTTGGAACCAGTGAGCATCATGCTAAGTGCTTCTCGACAGGGGCTGCCCCTTTGGAACCAGTGAGCATCATGCTAAGTGCTTCTCGACAGGGGCTGCCTCTTTGGAACCAGTGAGCATCATGCTAAGTGCTTCTCGACAGGGGCTGCCCCTCTGGATCTAGTAGGCATGATGTTAAGTGTTTTTCGACAGGGGCTGCCCCTCTAGAGCTAGTAGGCATCAACCTGGTTGCTGTACTTCCTGTGGCAGCTCCTGTGGCTGTACCTCCTGTACCTCATGTGGCTGTACCTCCTGTGGCAGCTCCTGTGGCTGTACCTCCTGTACCTCCTGTGGCTGTACCTCCTGTGGCAGCTCCTTGTTAAGGTGCTAACTTGTTCTCACTCAAAACACTAATCTACGTCTCTCCCACCCAGCCCGCCCAGGGGGCTTGGCAGGAACGCACAAACCCAGGCACATAAAAGTGACAGCTAGACAGCCTTGCTCTATAAATAGGGGCCGTCATATCATATGATGTTGACCTAAGGCGAGAGTATGCTATCATATGGTAATGCATATAAATGGAAAATTAAGGCTAGTCAATCTGCCAGCGTCATGCTGTTTACTATCTTTAAGGCTACGGATCAACCAGTCCTACTGGCAATTATTTTTCCGTGCGGCGCCCTACCCCCAGAACTCCGCGGAGCCCGGAGACCCCGGAGAGCCCGCGGAGCGTGGAGCCCGGAGACCCAGGGGGGGGGGGGGGGGGGGGGGGGGGGGGGGGGGCAGTTGCGACTACTTTAGCCAGACCCGTGCGTAGTCACGCAGCAACAGGATGGCGACGCGTCGTCGGAAAAAGACAGTGACCAGTCCTACACTGGGGAATTGGGCTCCACCCCCGGACTCAAACTCATAGTGAGGGGGGATCCCAGGGGATTGTAATCCCAAATCACGGGGTTGCACTCCTACATCATGAATTTGTACTCACACATCATGGGTTTTCACTCCAACATCATGGCCTTCCATTACCAAGCTTTGAGCTTTCATTCCCAAGTTGTGGGGTTAAATCCCTAATCAACCCATACTTCTACTGCTCGTCAGCTGGCTGCGCCTTTAAAAGCCTGAGGAGTGCTTAAAAAATGACAATTTTTGAAGCACCAAGCTACACCAAGGCGACTTATTACAGACATTTAAATGCATATAATTAGTAGCCTACTGGGGGGAGGGGGGAGGGAGAGGGCTGCGTCCCCCCAACAAGTTGCTGACAGGGTGTTCAGAAGCCATTGATCGCCGCCCTTGGCCGCCCATGATGCTCTGCGTGAGGCTGTTGCGTCTCAGGGAGTTGCTTAGGGAACCCCCTCCAGAGCCCAGAGAGCCCACCGTGGGAATGTGGCCTGGGAAGGAAGTGAAACCATGGGCGATGTCCTCAGACTCAGCCGTGTGTGCGTGGATGGGTGAGGAGGAAATGGGTGAGGAGTAGTAATGGCGACCAGCCCTGCCGGACTTGTTGGACATAACGGAGCCCCCTTCGATGGGAAGGGCTGCCACCCCATCACCACCATCTTCCACGTCATCTCCATTGAGCAGCGGCTCCTCCAATTCAGCTTGCTCCACGTGCAGCTTGCGCAGCTTACTGCCGGCGATGAGGGCGGTGAAGATCGCGGGGAAGTGCAGGGAGTAGAAGAACAATCCAACCCACGCCATAGCCTGATACCAGAAATGAACTTCCCCGGTGGCAGCATCAGTGTAGCCGTACAAACTGGAGAACATGGCGACCAGGTTGGGGCCCACCATGCAGGCGCCGCCGGCGACCATTCCGAAGACCCCATTGGTGGCCCCAGTGACCGGGACGTATCGTTCCATGAGCGCCACTGCATTGGCGTACCCCGCGGCGTTGCCCAGGCCCTGACAGGTTGGGGGCCATGGCAGGGGGGGTTGGACGGGGGAGGGGAGCCAATGATATTATGGGGGAGGGGAAGGAGGGAATGGGAGGGGGGGGGGGGAGAGGGGGGGGGGAGGAAAGGAAGGTGGGGGGGGGGGGGGAATGGGTCGGGGGAGGGAGGGGGATTGGGTGGGGAGGAGGAAAGGGGGGGAAGGGAGGGAGGAAGGGGGGAGGAGGGGGAGGAGGGATGGTAGGGAGGAAGGGGAATGGAGGGGGGAGGGCGGTGTGGAATGGGCGGAGGAGGAGTGGGGAAGGGGGGGAAGGAAGGAATGGGGAATGGGGAAGGAAGGGGGGAATGGGAAGGGGGGGGGAGGGGGGGGGAAGGAGGGGAAGGAAGGGGGGAGGAATGGAGTGGGGGGGGAGGGGAGGAGGAAGGGGGGGAAGGGGAAGGGAAGCGGGGAGTGCGGATGAGGAAGGGGGGAGGAATGGGGCGGTGGAGGAAGGAGGGGAGGGGGGGGGGGGGGGGGGGGGGAGGGGGTATTAAATAACTTATTTTATATCCAGTACGGGGATTATCTCCCTAATTGAGGAGGGAAGGGGGGAAGGGTAGGGGGGAGGGAGGGGGGAGGGAGGAGGAGGAGGAGGAGGAGGGAGGGGAGGAAGGGGGGGGGGGGGAGGCAAAGGAAAGGGGGAAGGGGGGTGGATGGAGGAAGGAGGGAAGGAGGGAGGGGAGGAAAAGGGGGGGGGCAAGGAGGGGGGGGAAGAGAAGGAGGAAGGGAGGAGGGGGAAGGAGGGGAGGAAGGGGGGGGAAGGAGGAAGGCGGAGGGGAAGGGGGGAAGGGGAGGGGAAGGCGGGGGAGGAGGGGAATGGAGGGGGGGGAGGGGGGATGGGGGAAGGGGGGGAAGGGGGGGGGGGGAGGGAATGGGGTGAGGGGAAGGGGGGGGGAGGGGAGGGGGTGGGGAAGGGGTTGGAGGGAGAGGGGGAGGGAAGGGGGGGGGAATGGTGGAAGGGAGGGGGGAGGGACGCGGGAGGAAGGGAGGAGGGGGGAATGAGGGAAGGAATGGTCGGGGAGGGGAATGGGGTGGAAGGGGAGGAGGAAGGGGTCGGAGGGGGGGGAGGGGAAGGAGGGGAGGGGGGGAACGGATGGAGGGAATGGGGGGAAGGGGAATGGGGAGGGGTGAAGGAACGGAGGGGTGGGGGGGGGGAATGGGGAAGGGTGGAAGCGGAAGGGGGAGGGGGCGGAAGGAAGGGCGGAGGGGGAGGGGGGTGGGGGAGGAGGAGGATGGAAGGGGAATGGGGGGGAGGAGGAGGAGGAAGGGGGGGAAGGGTGGGGGAGAAAGGGAAGAGGAGGGGTGGAAGAAGGAAGGAAGGAGGGGGGGAAGGAGGGGGGGGGAGGAGGGGAAGGGAGGGAGGGGAATGGGTGGAAGGAGGGGGGAAGGGGAAGGGGAGGAGGAGGGGAGGGGGAAAGGAGGCGGGGAAGGGGGGAGGGAAGAAGGATGGGAGGAGGAAGGAAGGGAGGGAGGAAGGGGGAAGGGGGGAAGGGGAAGGGGAGGAAGGGGGAGGAAGGGGAATGTGATGGGGAAAGGAAGGGGGAGGGCGAAGGGGAAGGGAGGGGTGGAATGGGGGGGGGTGAGAGGAATGGGGGGGAGGGGGGGAAGGGAGGAGGGGGAGGGAATGGTGGGGGAAGGGGGGGAAGGGGGGCGAATGGGGCAGGGAAGGAGGAAGGAGGGGGGAGGGGTGGGGAGGAATGGGAGGACGGGGAGGGAGGAAGGAAGGGGGGGGAATGGGGGGGAGGAGGAATGGGGGGGGAGGGGGGGATGGGGAGGGGAATGGAAAGGAGGGGAAGGGTGGGAGGGAGGGGAGGAGGGAGGAAGGGCGGAGGAGGGGGGGGGGAGGGGGGGGGGGGGGGGAGGGGGAAGGGGGGGGAGGAATGGGGAAAGGGGGGGGGGAATGGGAGAAGGAGGGGAGAGGGGGAGGGAGGAAGGGAACATGGAAGGGAAGGGAAGAGGGTGGATGGAATGGGGAATGGGGAGGGGAAGGGGGAGGAGGAGGAAGGGGGGGGGAAGGAAAGGAGGGAAGGGGAAGGAAGGGGTGGGGAAGGAGGAGGAATGGGGGGGGGGGGAAGGGGGAGGAGGAGGGGAAGGGGGGGGGGGGGGGAAGGGGGAAGGAGGAACGGGGGAACGGGGGCGGAAAGGAATGTGGGGGGGATGGAGGAGGAGGGGGGGGGAAGGGGGAGGGGAGGGAATGGGGAATGGAATTGGAACTGGGAATGGGGAGGAAGGGGGGGGAAGGGGGGGAAGGGGGGGGAGGAGGAAGCGGATGGCGGGGAGGAAGGGGGAAGAATGGGGGGAAGGGAGAGGGGGGGAAGGGAGGAGGGGGGAAACGGAGGGAAGGGGGGGTGGGGGGGAATGGAAGGAAGGGGAAGGGAAGGAAGGAGGAGAAAGGGGTGGGAGGGGAGGAAGGGGGGGAAGGAATGGAGGGGGTGGGATGGAGGAGGGGAAGGAAGGGAAAGGGGGAATGGGGGGGAGGGAGGATGGGGGGAAGGAGAAAATGGTGGGGAAGGGGGGGGGGGGAGGGGAAAAATGGGGGGATGGGAATGGGGAGGAGGGAGGAAGGGGAAGGGTGAGAGAGGAAGAAGGGGAAGAGGAAGGGGGAGGGAAGCGGAATGGAGGGGGAGGAACGGGGAGGGGGAGGATGGAGGAAGGAGGGAGAAGGAGGCGGGGGGTCGAAGGGAAGAATGGGTCATCTCCACGTCCATCATGCCAGCTATCATGGGGATGGAGGTGCCGATGACAGACAGGGGGGTGAAGCTCAGGAGTAGGCCAGCAGGGGTGGTCATGTGCGAGATTAAAGCCTGCGGGGGGAGGTGCATGCACGTAGCACGATCAGTCATGTACCGGTGTGTGTGTGTGTGTGTGTGTGTGTGTGTGGGGGGGGGGGGGGGATCAGCTTCCTGTAGGTCCATCATGCAGGCGATCATGGGGATGGAGGTGCTGATGATAGACAGGGGGGTGAAGCTCAGGAGTAGGCCAGCAGGGGTGATCATGTGCGAGATTAAAGCCTGTGGGGGGAGGTGCATACACGTAGCAGGATCAGTCAAGTACCGGTGTGTGTGTGTGTGTGTGTGTGTGTGTGTGTGTGTGTGTGTGTGTGTGTGGGGGGGGGGGGGGGCAGCTTCCTGTGGGTCTAGTTGTGCAGCAAAAGTTGCGACGCAAGCTTGAATTCAGGATTGTGGCGTAGCACAGTATAGGGCAGAGCACGAAGCGTGGAGCCCTGAAATGGTTTGAGGGGCAGCTCGTCGCACTGGGTCAAGGACCCCCTGGAGGCTGCGCCAAGTCAAGACAGTGATTACTGTGTCACAGTGATAGGCAGCAGTGATATGTGACAGTGATGTGAGTCACTCACCCCGACAACCCTGCCAATGGTGAAGGACCCCCAGAAGGCAGCGCCAAGCCAAGATAGCGATTACAGTGCAGCATTGATACGTAAAAGTGATATGTAACGGTGATGTGGGTAGGGAACTGCAATATGATATCATGTCATCATTTGATATCATATGATGCCAGCAGTTTGACTAGGCAAAAGTAACCATTTACATAATACGTCACATGATGCAATTTGTATGATATCATATGATAACATACTCGCCTTTGGTCAGTATCATGTGATTTGCCGGTCGCTAGATATGAGTCACTCACCCCGACAACCCTGCCAATGGTGAAAGATCCCCAGAAAGCAGCATTCACCCAGGCTGCAGACGCTTGGTCCAGACCAACCACTGCCTGGGAGTAGGTGTTGATCCAGTTTCCAACGGAAGTCTCAGCAGTGGTGGACAGGAAAACCAGTAGAATCATGGAAACAGTGACGGTCATGGAGAGGCCCTGCAAAAGTGGTGGAGGGTGGGAGGGTGGGTGGTGGATGGCGGGTGGTGGAGAGGACGATCAGTAGAATGATGGAAACAGAGATGGTCATTGAGAGGCCCTACAAAAGTGGTGGAGGGTGGGTGGAGGATGTTGTAGGTTGTTGTTGTTAGATGGTGGGTGAGTGGTGGGTGGATGGTGGGTTAGGGGGTCATAGAGGGAACCGGTCAGGGGATAGTTGACATTTTGCGATTGGCCTGTGTAGAGAGGGTTAAGGATGGTAGTGTAACAAAAGCAAGGGGGCAGAGAGAGAGCTGGTCAGTGGGCAGTTAGCGTATCTTGTAATTGGCCTGTGTGGTGTGGGGGAAGGCTGGTAGTACAACAAAGGCTAGGGGGCAGAGGGAGCTGGTCAATGTGCAGTCAGAGCATTTTGCGATGGGCTTGTGTGGTGTGGGAGAAGGATGGTAGTACAACAAAGGCTAGGGGGCAGAGGGAGCTGGTCAATGTGCAGTCAGAGCATTTTGCGATGGGCTTGTGTAGTGTGGGAGAAGGATGGTAGTGCAACTAAGGAAAGGGGGCAGAGGGAGCTGGTCAATGGGCAGACGGAGCATTTTGCGATGGGCTCGTGTAGAGTGGGAGAAGGATGGTAGTGCAACTAAGGAAAGGGGGCAGAGGGAGCTGGTCAATGGGCAGACGGTGCATTTTGCGATGGGCTTGTGTAGTAGTGTGGGAGAAGGATGGTAGTGCACCTTGAATTTTTCATGTGGTAAATGCGATAGTCTAGCCTGAGACCTTCAGGCCTTAGTCTGGCATGATGAGGCTGCCTCCCTTTTTTTGCTGCGTGTTGTAGCTTCTGGGCAGCTCCCTTTGCCTGTCGTTAGTCCAAACATGAAGCTAGCTAGAGCGTATGAAAGCTGGCGTGGCAGGCATTGCAATGATACTGCAAGATCATGGGAGTGGACCAGTGGCTTTCTAACGGATCTGGCTGGAAGCTGCCATGCGTAGCCCAAAAAATAAACACTGTGAGTCCCTACAGCAGCCTGCACCTTCTCCAGTTTCGTAACAGGTGTTCAGAGTGTTCAATCTGGTCATGCCCCTGTTGTGCACTGGCGTCATGCCCCTCTCCCTGAAGAATCCTCGGGCCAGGTGATAGATTTGTGTGTAACCATATTTACCCTCAAAAATTCGTTTTTGCCTCCATAGCGTCAAGACAGCCCCTCAGGTGCGAGACCCCTCCCGAGATGTGTGTGTCTGGGTGGACATGTGTGTGTGCGTGTTTGTGTGGAACATGACGCTCCTGTTGCTTAACTGGTGGTGCTCCGTTTTCTCCAGCAGTTTTTGTGTGTTTCAACACGTTGCCATCTGTCACTGCATCGCAAAGCAAGGGTCAGGCTAAACGAGTTAAACGTGTCCCCCCTAGTCACTAAATTTGAGACGCATCGCAAAAACACAGTGCTCCCTTGCTGGTATATTCACGTTTGGTTACTGGGGAGATGGTCCTGGCATGACCAAGAAACCTTAGCTCATCACCCAAACAAGGAAATATAATGGTCATGACCTAACTACAGTATGTATGTATGTTACAGTCCAGGCCAAATAGGCAAAAGGGACTTGTCTAACCGTTTAGGAAGGGCTTAGAAAGGAAAAGCACTGATGAACTGAACCCCAAACAATCGTTTTACCGACAGGGGCCCTGAGTTCGTGCTACAGTACTCACATAATGCTCCTGCTGCTTGGCTTGTGGTGCTCCAAGTTCTCCAGTAGGTGCATTCGCGTTAGGTCGCTGGGGAGAGGCGACAAAGAAGAAGGGGATGGTAGAGAGAGCAGATGTGGCTCCGACCAGCCAGAACACCTTGAGCTCACTGCCTAGGTACACTTGGCAGTAGAATGCTGCCAAGGGGATCAAGAAGGAGCCGATGCCAAACATGGCCAACACCTGCAACACAAAGACCCACATGATGACGAGACGACAACGACGATGATGATGATGTAGATGACGGTGTTGATGATGTTGGTGATGAGTATGTTGATGGTGATGTTGATGGTGATGTTGATGATAATGTTGATAACAGTGTTGATGATGATGATGAGTCTGTCGATGACTGCGATGATTATGTTGATGAGTATGTTGATGAGTATGTTGATGATGATGATGTTGATGATGATGATGATGATGTTGATGATGATGGTGATGATGACGGTGTTGATCCAGTTGTGTAGCAAAAGTGCAAAGAAAACTTGATTCCGGATTGTGGCGGAGCATGGTACAAGACGGAGCGCAAAGCACGGAGTCCCGGGTGGGTCAGGGGGCAGCGCGTTGCTCTGGGGTCGCACCAAGTTGCTCAATATGAGACAAAAACAAAAGTGTTAGAGCTGATGCCTGAGCTAATGCATGTGAATGTCTTAGGATGTATGCATCATGGTTTTCCTTTTTAGCTACGAGCAGCAGCTTATAGGCAGCTCCCTGGGCTCTCTCGTCACCTTAACCTTAAGCAACCTAGGCACCTGGAAGCTGATATCGTCAGCTTTCCAGCGCTCCTAGAATATTTAGGTTTGGCCCAGTGGCAGTCTCAGGGAGCTGCCTAGAAGCTCGTGCTCGTAGCCGAAAAGAAAAACAGTGGTATGCATTTATATTTGTAGTATGTGTCCGTGCCGGCTGTCCCCAGCTCCATCGCTTTGCCTGCTGGCCCACTCAAGCATGGCATGTCAGCAAGGCAGCGATGCATTTCTGGCCTCAGATACTCAGTTGGCCCCAGAGCCTGTACAGGCTATTTTATCTGTCCTCTTCTTAAAGATTCCTAGGAGGGCAGTACAACTTAGAATATGTGGACCTCCTCCCACAAGCCCCTTCCGCGGAGATTTATATTCTGTTCAGAAAGTGGTAGCTTCATGGGTGTAGGCATCCTCCAGGGACAGTGTTCTGGTAGCTTTGGTAGCAAATTGTGTCGATTTGGGTACTAGGTAGCGATTTGGGTCTGAGTGCTAGGATCACGATTCGGGTCTGAGGTAGCAAACATTTCGGCCAAAACAGGGTCTCAGGTAGCGATCGGCATAAGTAGCGGGAAAACATATAAATGCCTTCCTGTGAAGCAGTATACTGGGGGAAGGTGCATTCTGTATGTTACTGGCGAAGCCCCCAGGGTTACCCATTTGTCAGTCGGACCATCCGACCATCCATCTGTCTGTCCGAGAAAAAGCTAGACACGTCAGCCAATTGTCTAGTAACTAACTCGCTTTCGTTGCCACCTTTTGCTCCGTCGCGATCTCTCTCTGCAAATTTTTGGAACTTGCTTATCACCTACTTTCCCAATCAGGTACAAAGGTACCTTGGGGACTCAGAGCTACTCACTGCTTCTCTCTAAGGCTACGCGCAGCAGCTTCTAGGCAGCTTCTTTCACCCACCCCTGGGCCAGACCTGCAGCTAGCTAGTTCGGCTGAAAGCTGGCCTGACAGGCATTCCCAAGTAGCTGTTATATGTGGACTTGAGTCAGTTGCTGGGTGGGTGAGAGCTGGGTGGAAGCTGCCACAAGTAGCCCGCCCCCCCAAAACAGCATAGGAACCATCAGACTGCACGCTGGTTGCTGGGTGGGTGAGAGCTGGGTGGAAGCTGCTATGCGCAACCCCCCACCCCAAAAAAGCGGAGGAACCATCAGACTGCACGCTGGTCGCTAGGTGGGTGAGAGCTGGGTGAAAGCTGCTACACGTAGCCCGCCACCCCAAAACAGCGGAGGAACCATCAGACTGCACACTGGTTGCTGGGTGAGTGAGAGCTGGGTGGAAGCTGCTACGCGCAGCCCCCCACCCCAAAACAGCATAGGAACCATCAGACTGCACGCTGGTCGCTAGGTGGGTGAGAGCTGGGTGGAAGCTGCCACGCGCAGCCCCCCACCCCAAAAAAGCGGAGGAACCATCAGACTGCACGCTGGTTGCTGGGTGGGTGAGAGCTGGGTGGAAGCTGCTACACGTAGCCCACCACCCCAAAACAGCATAGGAACCATCAGACTGCACGCTGGTTGCTGGGTGGGTGAGAGCTGGGTGGAAGCTGCTACGCGCAACCCGCCACCCCAAAAAAGCGGAGGAACCATCAGGCTGCACGCTGGTCGCTAGGTGGGTGAGAGCTGGGTGGAAGCTGCTACACGTAGCCCGTCACCCCAAGACAGCATAGGAACCATCAGACTGCACGCTGGTCGCTGGGTGGGTGAGAGCTGGGTGGAAGCTGCCACGCGCAGCCCCCCACCCCAAAAAAGCGGAGGAACCATCAGACTGCACGCTGGTTGCTGGGAATGAAATGCTTTGTCCTTTCTGTGACACGCGAATTCAAAAGTTCGTTCTTCATGTGTATGGTGCTTGCACATGATGAAGAACCAACCTACTGACGCCACGAAAACGACCACACTACCATGCGTAGGTTGGTTATTCATGTTTAGGGTGTTTAGGGCACATGCACATGATGAGGAACCAACCTAAGGACGCCATAAGAAAGACCTCACTACCATCTGGAGGTTGGTTCTTCATGTTTTGGGTGTTCAGGGCACATGCACATGATGAAGAACCAAACTACGGACGCCACAACAACGACACACTACCATCCTGAGGTTGGTTCTTCATGTTTTGGGTGTTCAAGGCACATGCACATGATTATGAACCAACCTACGGACGCCACAACAACGACCACACTACAATCCTGAGGTTGGTTCTTCATGTTTTGGGTGTTCAGGGCACATGCACATGATTATGAACCAACCTACGGTCGTGGCAAAAACGACCACACTACTCTCCGTAGATCGATTCTTCGTGTTTTGGGTGTTTAGGGTTCATGTACATGATATCGCATCTGCCTTGTCTCCCTTAGCTGCTCATATCACCTAGAAATGAGGTTGAATGGGGTGCAGTCTTTAGCCAGTACTTTCTCGGCCAGGAAGCTGAACTGGGCACATGGCTGTACTCATATGTGTGTCTGTATGTGTGTGTGTGTGCGTGTGTGTGTGTGGGGGGGTGGGGGGGGGCGGGGGGCTCCAAGCAGCCGTTCATGCCTGTTCAAATAGAAATCACTTTGAACCCTGCACTTTCTCATGCAAGAAAGCTGAACTGGGGACATGGCTGTACTCGTGCATGCATGCGTGCGTGCGTGAGTGTGTGCGTGCGTGAGTGTGTGCGTGAGTGTGTGTGTGTGATTGTGTGTGTGGGGGGGTGTGGGGGGGTGGGGGGGGGGGCTCCAAACATTTGTTCAGGCCTGTTCAAATAGAAATCAGTTTGAATAGGTTGCAGGCTTTGCCCTGCACTTTCTTGGAGAGGAAAGCTGGACTGGACAGATCGCTGTACTCATGTGGGGGTGGGGGGGGCTTCAAACATCCGTTCAGGCCTGTTCACATAGAAATCAGTTCGAATGGGGTGTAACCTTTATCCTGTACTTTCTCGTAGAGGAAGCTGAACTGGACAGGTGGCTGTACTTATGTGTATGGTGGTGTGTGGTGGTGGTGGTGGTGTGTGTGGTGTGTGTGTGTGTGGGGGGGGGGGGGGGGGGGGGGGGGGGGGGGGGGGGGGTCCAAACATCTGTCCAGACCTGCTCAAGAGCAAACAAATGCAATAGAGCTGTGCGTAAACAACCTGCGCATCCGTCGCCACGACGGCTGGCAGATGAGGTGATCTCGGAATTCACGTGATCTACGACTGAGTCAGATTTTTGATTCGAGTGCATGGTTGTCACGATTGCAAGCGCGACAGCAGCCGATGGCGGCAAAACCGCTGCATGCAGGCAATGGATTCCCGAGGCGGATCAACAGAGCTAAGGGGACTTACCAGGTTCAACGCCCCCCCCGCACGTTGGGGGAACATCCAGGTCAGCGACGTGAAGACGGCTGAGTTGGTGAAGTTGTAGGAGAAGCAAATGACGAACCACAGAGCAGTCAGAGATATCACAGACGGCATGAGAGGCACGAGGGAAAACCCAATGGCCTGCGGATGGGAGTGGCAGAGGCATCAGCATCAACATCAGTATCAAAGTGATAAAAAATAGGCCACCCACGGGGACAACAAAATCGATGACACATGGCACCCATGAGTGAAAAATTATCAACAGCGGGAGCAAGCAAACTAGCTAACGAAGCCAACAAGGGTGGGGTAAAAATTGCGAGAAACACACGAGGAAATAAACGACTAGGCGAATGAAGGCGAAACATCCGTCCACATGCAGCACACGAAAGCAGAAACGTGGCGCGTATGTAACGTAACAATAGATGCCATGGAACCCTCGGAATCGAATCCATCCTGCATGCAGAGCCCTACGTGACATGGCAGCATGCCCTCCCCTCGGGCAGCCCCTCTAGTTCAAAGGCAGCGGCCTGGAGGATGGGCTGAAACCTCGACTCCTGGAATATTCTTGCGAAAAGCAACGGGCAAATAGACTGCATGCTGACAATATTCGCGTTACCATGGATTCCCCCTAAGTCACGTTTTCCTCCCCGTGCCCCCCACCTGGACCAGTAGCGAGCCGATGAGAACGTAGTGAGTAGGTACAGCATCCACTAGCCATCCAGATGGCGCCCCGCTGATAATGCAACTGATGCCAAGGGCTGTGAACAATGGGGATAGAGAGGGCTCGTCCACACCCAGCCGTTCCGAGAGAGGTCTAATAGTGGGACCTAGGATGCTGACTTGAGAACCGAAAATGATGAAAGACATAGAGTAGCCTATCAAGCAGATAAGCACATAGTTCGCGTTCGCGGCCTCTTTCGCTTTTTCTTCAGAAGTTGCTACTGCATCTTCATCAGTATCAGCAAGTTTCTTCTCTGGTTCGGCCATTCTGCCTATTATTGACTCTACAGCGGGTACACGGGAAAATTATCGATTTTCAAGTCGCACAGTTTTTAACCAGATCATGAGCTGCGTAATAAATAAATTAACACGACTTTCGTGCCTTGTGGGGAAGTAGCAGGCCCGAGGCGGCTCTCCCTGCTGGACACGTGCCAACGTGCCCAGAGTTGGCTTCTGGTTCCAGAACCGGCGGGTCGGGACAACTAGATCTGACATTTGACGAATCATGCGGTTTGTACTCGGGGCGGGGTTTGAACTTTTGGATTTTGTTTTTTTGCCCACACGCCCTGCTTGTCATCAATCGCGATTGCATTCTTGCAATCGCCCAACCCCCATCGAACGGGGTAGTTCAAAACGCACGTGTTTGCGTGACGAAGTCAAGAAACACGCCCACTCCAGACTATAGGGGGGGGGGGGGGGGGGGGGGGGGGGGTGAACACGCACACTGTAAATAGGATGTGCGTGTTTTTGCGTTTTGCATTTTGACAGACGTTTCCAGATTTTGACTGGGGCGTGCGTGTTTCCCCTCAACTGGTTTTCACAGGGTGTCGCGCACAGGAGTCAGAAAGCCAACCATCCTAACAAAATCAACAGCGTGGTCCCGTACACACTTTAGGAATTTGCAAAACACAAGTGTTGGCAAGTCCGTGTTTTTAATAAAATGGTGCACACAACTGCATGGCAAAGGGGTTCATCATGGACATGGTTAGACCAACTGATGATGATGAGACCTGAAAAACAGGTGGGAAAACCTCAATTCAAATTTTGCAGAAGCTATTAGCATTTGAAGTTAAACCAAAGGTGTAACTGTCGTTTGACTAGTTTGTTATCGCGAATAAGTGAATAACTCAATAATGGTGGACATCCGATGAAAAGTAAGTGCACATTGTGAAAGCTATTAAATTTCTTTTCGAATGGTATACCCATACTCATAAGTGAAATATATGCAACTGGTGGCCCCACCGTACTGTCTTATACACCAGGTAGCCTGATGGAACTGTTTTTTTACAAGAGGTATATATCGCTCTATTGCGTCTAGAGGCAATCTTCTCCCTATCGCGTCCCTGCCGTTGTAAAGCACTAAGACTAAAAACATTTGGAGTCTCTAAATCAGGGGGTTAAAATTTGACACCGGCCGAACTGCCATAACAACAGATGGCCCAAGATTTGTATACCGGCCGAACTGCCATAGCAACAGATGGCCCAAGCCAGGGTTCGCCCTTGGAGCCGGGGCCAGGGATACAAATGCAGCGACAAATAGTAGGGGGCCCTGACGGGTCCCCTGGAGTTCGGCCCCGGGAGTGGGGTATGGTACACGATGGCTTCTGGGTTAGTAGTTTAGTTGTCTAAAATGGTTACATTTCTTGTTGAATGTAGAAAATTTTACAAAGTTGTCCACGTGGGTAAGCCAAGTTGAAACGACGTGCAGCGAGATATCTTTGCTAATTGCAATTGCCAAATGCAGCGACAAACGGGTAAACGGCTCTGCAAAAACAAACCATGGACTCATTCGTATCGATAACAGATTGCATAATGAATTATATGCGGCAAGACAAGCAGCAGATATTTTGGTAATTAAGTTGCAACTATATGGCAAATTGGCAACTATATGACAACTATACGACAACTATATGACAACCATATATGACAACTATTTAGGGTTAGGCTAAGTTAGTTAATATTAGTGAATAATATGAGTGAATGTTAACTCATCTTAGACGGACGAGCCGTCTGGCCATAATTTTGAATTTATTTGAAAAACTGATACTATTGTGACACAATAATAATATAAGTGAATATTAGTTTTTCAAACACTAATATTAGTTGCCGTTCCCTACAACTATATGACAACTATATGACAACTGTATGACTCTGGAGGTGGCTCAACAAATGTGAGAGATAAGTTGCAACAAATATGAGTGATAAGTTGCATCTGTATGACTCTGCAGCTGGATCAAAAAATGTGAGATAAGTTGCAACTAATATGAGTGATATGTTGCAACTAATATGAGTGATAAGTTGCAACTAATATGAGTGATAAGTTGGAACTAATATGAGTGATAAGTTGCAACTGATATGAGTGATAAGTTGCAACTAATATGAGTGATACGTTGCAACTAATATGAATGATAAGTTGCAACTAATATGAATGATACGTTGCAACTAATATGAGTGATAAGTTGCAACTACCGGTAATGTGAGTGATAAGTTGCAACTAATATGAGTGATAAGTTGCAACTAATATGAGTGATAAGTTGCAACTAATATGAGTGATAAGTTGCAACTAATATGAGTGATAAGTTGCAACTAATATGAGTAATAAGTTGCAACTAATATGAGTGATAAGTTACAACTAATATGAGTGATAAGTTGCATCTGTATAACTATGCAGGTGGATCAACAAATATGAGCGATAGTTCAGTTAAATGTATGAGTGAAAGTTCAATTATACATACGAGTGATCGTTCAAGTAAACATATGAGGGATATTTAAAATTCAGTAATTACAGTGATTATTTTTTCAAATCTGCAAGTGGGTTTCTACTAGCTTTATGGTTTCAGGGCTCCTCCAAGGACAGCGTTTTAGTGCTTTCTGTAGCTTTTTGTAGCTTTTTAGGGCAATTGAGATCAAAAATAAAATTAAACTTTTTTGTTGCTTTTTTTATAGCGATGTTTTTGCTAAAAAGGGGTCAAAACTAGCGATCGCTATATATAGCGGAAATAAAAATCCCTGAGTGATTATGGAACCAATATGGCAACTGGAATTGGTTCCTATATGTAGGGAGCGGCAATATGATATCATATGATATCATGTCATCATTTGATATCATATGATGCTGGCAGTCTGTGAGTTTCCGGAGTATGTGCAGAGCACAGAGACGAGGGGAAGACGGTAAGGATAAGATCTTTACAGTTAGATAAGCATTCGATCAATGCGCTAGGAGGAAGTACTGGGATGCCGCGGTACCTCATGGTACCGGCATCAGAGTCCGTGCCATAGCTGGCAGCGGCACAGCAGTACAGTGCAGCAGGGAGGAGTCCTGTGCACTCTAAGTCACTCTAGGTGAGCCGGTGAAACCCGGTGAATAACATCCCCCCCAATTCCTGGCATTCTTCATGTTGGAGAATTCCTGGAATTAGAGGAGTCCAAAGAAAAACTAGAGGGACTTTAAATATTCATACGCAGTTGTGCTATGTATGATAAAACTTAACTGACTGGTGGACTGACTCAAGAGGGCAGGCTGAAACGGGTTCAGGTATAGAAAGGATTGGTCCAAGAATATCCTGTGGGACAGGATCTCTGCTCAGGGCTAAACTTAAAATAGAAGAAAGCAGTCAGTAAAGGTGCAATCAATCAATATCTAGGAAAAGTCTTGAACTTTGGATCTGTCAGGAAATCTAGTATGGTCTCAGAGGGGCTGCAGTGGTATTTGACAAGATAAGTCAAGCTTGATCTTTCCAGTGCAACCAATCTGCTGTCTGAATGCACAGAACTTGGACCTGGGCAGAGCTTTGGTGAGCATGTCAGCCATGTTGGCAGCAGTGGGGATCCAGTTGAGCTTGATGCCTTCTTTCTTGGATTGCTCTTTGAGGAAGTGGAATCTTGTTTCCATATGCTTGAGCCTGGAGGAGAGCTTCTCTTGGTTCCATGCACTGAGTGCAGCTTGGTTGTCACCATTAATGGTGAGTGCAGGGGGCATGGTACCTGTGGCAGAGAATTGCAGTTTCCTCAACCACATTCCTTCTTGGGCTGCAGAGGTAGCTGCCATGAACTCAGCTTCTGTGGTGGACAGGGCAGTGGCAGATGCTTGGATTTTGGATGCCCATGAGATGGCTCCCCCCTGGTTGAGGAAGACATAGCCTGTTGTGGACTTCCTTGTGATAGGGCAGGCAGCATGGTCAGAGTCACAGTAGCCAGTGAGGAGTTTCTTGGAGTGGGTGTAGGTGATCCCATGGTCAGGGGTGTTGGAGAGGTACTTAAAATAACCTGTTGCAGCTTCCATGTGGTCATGGAGGGGGTGAGCATTGTGCCTGGCCAATCTGTTGACAGCTTGTGCAATATCAGGTATGGTGTTGACTGCCAGGTAGTTGAGGGATCCTACAATCTGGGCAAGGGGAAGACCAGAGTCTGGTGTGTCCTTTTCAGGATAAGGGAGGGGAGCATCAGGCTGCAGTGGGATGGGGACCCTGGTGCTGTTGGGCTCAGGGAGCATGCTGAGTGCTTTGAGCAGATCTTGAGTGAACCTGGATTGACAGATGTGTAGGGTTACAGCAGTTGCATCTCCCACTCCACCCATCTCAGATGACTATACACGACACGCCACCCCCCCTCCATGGGAAATACACAGAGACAAATACCACTTGGAAACTCCAGCCAACTCCATACAAAACACTGCCTCTCCCTACACCTTTCTCTCCTCCTCAACCACCTATGCTGACTGTATTAGGAAACTCTCTACCAACAAAGCCACTGGCCCAGACGGCATACCTAATGAATTACTTATGTGCCTCCCACAGGAAATGCACCTCATCATACACAAACTCATGCAGCTAGTATGGATCCTGGGAGAAACACCAGACTGCTGGAAAACCTCACACACAGTCATGCTCTACAAAAAATCAGATCCTTGCTTACCTCAAAACTACAGGCCAATAGGCCTTAACAATGCTGTAGCCAAACTCTGGACCTCCCTTGTTACTAACACTATTACTACCTACTCTGAAACCAACCACATTCTTAGCGCCTGCCAAGAAGGTTTCAGAAAAGACAAAAGTACCTATAGACAACTCTTGAACCTACTCCACAACATTGAGGACGCTGCCCTCTTCCACCAGGACCTCTATGCTGCCTACTTCGACTTTAGCTCTGCTTTTAACATGATTGATCACCAAAAACTTCTCTGCATCATGCACAGCTTGGGTTACACCCACGACGCTATAGACACTATTAAAGGAATCTACACAAACTCTACTACACATATTCTCCTTAACAATACACCTGGCTCCCCCATCCCCATCACTAGGGGCACCATCCAGGGGGATACTCTCTCCCCCCTACTCTTCATTATCTTTCTAGAACCCCTACACAGATGGCTCCGTTCTGGGGGACGAGGATACAGAGCAGCATCCCTACCCTCCAAAACAGCAGATGAACACCACACCAGCAGCTTGGGGTATGCTGACGACACTGCTGTCCTAACCGGCAGCTCAGAGGACCTTCGCATCCAATGTGGTAAAGTTCAAACTTTTAGCATCTGGTCGGGCATTCCTCTTAACGCCACCAAATGTGTGGTCAGTGGCATACTCCACAAATCACACCCCTCTCAACCTACTCACAACAACACTCTCAAACAAAGGCTAGATAAAATTCCACTAGGAAACTCCTATGCTACCTACCAGCCGCCTGACCAAGCCTACAAATACTTGGGGGTTCACATCTCACTTACCTTAAATTGGAAAACTCAACTCCACTCTACTATTGAAACCATTCACAATAAAGGGCTGAGTATCCTCACCAAAGCTAAAAACAGGGCAACCCCCACCCAATGCTTACGAATAATTTCACAATGTGTCAGAGCAGCTATTAAATACCCCATGATAGTAGCTCCCTTCTCACTAACCGACATTCACGTCATTGACAGAGCAGTATTAAAAACAGTTAAACTCTGTTGCTCCCTTCCCAGATCTTTTCCGACAAGAGCACTCCACCTCCCTAAAACAGAGGCAGGACTAGGGGTGCCCTCCCTACTCACTGAATACACCCAGATTACTGCAACAGCCCTCACCCAGTCCATGAACGACCAAGGTCACCTGGGAATCCTCACTAGAGCTCTCCTTAATAAATCAACTTCCACCATGACCTCTCTAGATCCTCTCTCTCTATCCCGCAAGCAACTTAAGTATATGTCCCTAGCCCGCCAGCTGGAAATTATTAAAAAATCTGACAACAATTTCTTGGAATGACACAGAACTTCTTGACAAACTTAACATACACTCTCTTCCTCTCCCTCCACAGGCAATCCCTGTATCACTCATGACTCCATTCCATGACCTGGCCATCTATTCATACCATGACCTGGTCACCCCCATGGGAACTCACCTTGTCAGCACTACAGATCTCTCTCTTATCACCTTACACAAAGTTACTAAACACCACAAACGGTCCCTGAACCGCCTCACCGCTCACCTCTCCTCCCTCCAAACTGTCGCCTCCCCAATACACTCTGACCCACTTCCCCTCTCACACCGACAACTTGCGCCCGGTTACGCAATTGCGCAGAACACAACCGATAACGTTAAATCTCCTGCTTCTATTGAACCCTCCACCCCACCCACCCAGCGTTACCAACCTCACGCCACTGTTACTGACGCAGACTACGAGGCGGATTCCATTGGGGACCTGGAAGGAAACCAATGGTGGGCGTGGCCCACGCAGACCGAAGGCAGTCACGCGCACCAAGCATGGGGCTGCCCCAGCAGTGATGCCACCTGGGCAGCACGCCACTACTTGTGCAAATCCTGGATCCGTCACTCCTCCACCTCTAAATTTTACCGTGCTTATAGAATAACTCCCACCTCACACCCTGACAGGATCCGCGAGGCCATGACATCCCCCGACAGCAGCGCACCTGCACCACCGGCGCGCCTGCTCCACCTTACCTACGGATCCCAATACAAAGCCCTGCACATCACGAGCTGGCGGGGCAAGCGCTCCTACAACGACGACAAACTAGTCACCTCCACTGTTGTCCACGTTCAATGGGCCCCAACCATCATGCACAACGAACATATCAACTCCTACACACACATGGGATACAGCATCCACCAAAGCACATCTCATACCTCCACTACCTCCACCATACATTGGAAACCCCAATCTCACAATGCGTCTCACCTTGTTGAACTTTTGGGACAACCAGCATACGACCAATTAACCCACACTTTTAAAACTACTCCCCCATTAACCACACACCTCAACCCTAGGAAGGACACCCCCCTTACTAACCTTCAACAACAAGGCCAATGGGCCACCTCCCCAGGATTTAATGCTGACAACCACAACCTTGTTCACAAACTTCTGAAAATTGACACACACGACAGGCACCCAGACTGGGACATTCAACCACCCTCAGCCTACATTATACAAACAGGCATCCTCACCACTCTGGATGACCAATCCACACACACACACACCAACGTTTCATATCTTTATAACCCCACTGGTCACTGTCTTGGGCACATTCCCAACGACAGACTAACCTCTCTCAAACAAAACTATGACCACTTCAAAAATCACCACCCTACCAAATGGAACCAACTGACCCAAGGAGGAACATACCACACTGACTTAGCTGCCCTCTTCACCAGATACAGAGCTGCTCCTGCTGCTACCAACACTCTTTCTCCTTTTCTCTACCAAGCAGCAGCTGCTCTGGGCATTACTCACCATCGTACTTCTAACCCCCTTAGCTACGACCAAAGCCTCACCAGCTTCTCTTCTACCAGCCCTGCTGATCAGCTCTTTGGCTCCAACCAAGACCCCTTTCTTACCATCTGGACTGGGGGCTCACTGGTGGACATTCCTAACTCCACGACACAAGCACACCAAGCTCTAAGGTGGGCCCTAGCCAGTGCTGACCATGCTGAAAATACTCTCAGCCCTACCTGCACCCTGATGCTCCTCCCTGACGACCTTGCTGCCCCTTACAAAACCCTCCTCCACCACTCCTGGATTCACTATATTGACTCCAGACCGCAGTCTGAATTTTATACTACCTCTGAAATTTGGCTTGGCAGCAAATCTCACACTCCACCCTCCACCCACAAACTACACCTCATCCTTATATGCAACCCCCACAGCCAAGATACCTATTTTCCTAAACTCCCAGATTTTATTGACCAATGGACATACTACATGCAAAGCCTCTCCTCATCCTGGGAGCCCTCTACTATCACTCCACCTCCCACTTTTACCTTCTCTGACATTGTCATTACTTACCCCCGGAAAGTCAAATCTCTTGCCAAAAATCCTTGGCAAACTCCACTCCACCAACACCCTCCTCCCTCTCTTCTTACCACTACTCACCCTTGTCTTCACCTAGCTACCCCCTCCTCAGGCCTCCAGGTCTACACAGATGGTAGCCTAATAAAAGTTAAACCAGGGCACCCTAGTAAAATAGGTGCTGCAGTATATGTCCCGGCTGCAGGACAAAGCTACACCATCAACCCTGGGGGAATAGGGGCCACCAAAACTAACAACAGGGCAGAACTGGTAGCCATCCACCAAGCCCTTCTCAACATTGACTACGACAAATCCCTTACACTCCATACAGACAGCCTCTGCTCTCTTCAACTTATTAAAAAAATGATTCATGACCCTACCACAACAACCCGTTCCATTCATACTGAACTTCTGCAATCAATTCAAAAACACCTCATTCAACGCATCCTGCATGGCTCACACACTACTCTTTGTAAAGTCCGTTCCCACACAGGTATCCTTGGAAATGACAGGGCAGACATTCTGGCACGCAAGGCAGCTGAGCACCCTGCCTCCACCAATTTTACTGACAACACTGGGGAAATCCCCCGCCACAATGTCTACTGGCCCACAGTTCAACCTCCTCGCACACCCATGGGAGATATTCCCCCACGCATCCTAGCATCTAACCTTACACAAGGTATCACCTCTAACCTGCCCACTAGCTGCCACCTTGGCCAACACCCTCTTAAAGGGATTTATGCAACCACCTGGGCTGATAACACTCCCCACCAACTTCCTCATGCAAGTAACAAATTTTGGACCTCAACCCTTATCCAACATAAAACTAAATTCCACATCCTTAAAGCCCGCTGGGGTAGACTGTGGAACCGTAAACTTGCATTCCGCTGGAAACTCCCTTATATTACAAGCACTCACCCACCCACGAGCTCCCTATGCCCCATTTGCCACATCTGTGAGGACGGAGCGGGCCACATCCTGGCGGGCTGCACACACCGGACTTTCAAGGGGCTCTATATCAAGAGACATGACGCCGCAGTGCGACTCATCCACAAGGCCATTTGCACCGGAGCCCTGGGATCCCGCAGAATGATCATGGACGCTGGCAAGGAAGAGGACCTCCCCAGGAGGGTCCTGGGCAAACGTCTCCCTGACTGGTTACGCCCCTCCACTATTACTGTAGCGGACTGGAAGAGAATGAGACCTGATCTTGCCGTCCTACCTGACATAGACTCTCCTACCTGTATGTCTGATAAAGAACTCTGGGTTCTTGAGCTTGGATACTGCTCTGATACCAACCATGCTACTAAGTTTATCACTAAACACGCCCAGCATGTTGAATTAGTAAATGGCCTTAGATCGGCTGGATACCTCGTTCACTATGAAGTTATCACCGTTGGAACAACTGGTACTATTCCAACCTCTTTTTTGACTTCTATGACCACTCTTGGACTTCAGAGATCATGTGCCCTCAAACTGGCGGACACAGTCCACTCCCACACCATCACTAGCTTTCAGAGTATTTTACAGTGCAGACGTTTTATGGAAGCACACCCCGGGTCGATACCCGGGGACTAGCACACAGACCGTCCCCCCTCTCAGGTTTTGTCTTGCCAGCTGCATTGTGTCGGTGCTTCCCAACCGGGGTGAAAAACCCCCGTATTAAGCTGCACTGGCATGATGTGGCTACGGTGCCTGCCGGTCAGGCATCGGTGGTAATTCTTTTTACTGAGATGGCCCTACGGTGACTATAGCTAGCTCCGGCTTACGCTATGGTGTCCTTAACTTCACGTCCTGTGAGTAACGGTTCTACACGGATGTAACAATTTCAATTTCATTTCAATTTCAATTGCAACTAATATGAGTGATAAGTTGCAACTACCGGTAATGTGAGTGATAAGTTGCAACTAATATGAGTGATAAGTTGCAACTAATATGAGTGATACGTTGCAACTAATATGAGTGATAAGTTGCAACTAATATGAGTGATAAGTTGCAACTAATATGAGTAATAAGTTGCAACTAATATGAGTGATAAGTTACAACTAATATGAGTGATAAGTTGCATCTGTATAACTATGCAGGTGGATCAACAAATATGAGCGATAGTTCAGTTAAATGTATGAGTGAAAGTTCAATTATACATACGAGTGATCGTTCAAGTAAACATATGAGGGATATTTAAAATTCAGTAATTACAGTGATTATTTTTTCAAATCTGCAAGTGGGTTTCTACTAGCTTCATGGTTTCAGGGCTCCTCCAAGGACAGCGTTTTAGTGCTTTCTGTAGCTTTTTGTAGCTTTTTAGGGCAATTGAGATCAAAAATAAAATTAAACTTTTTTGTTGCTTTTTTTATAGCGATGTTTTTGCTAAAAAGGGGTCAAAACTAGCGATCGCTATATATAGCGGAAATAAAAATCCCTGAGTGATTATGGAACCAATATGGCAACTGGAATTGGTTCCTATATGTAGGGAGCGGCAATATGATATCATATGATATCATGTCATCATTTGATATCATATGATACTGGCAGTCTGTGAGTTTCCGGAGTATGTGCAGAGCACAGAGACGAGGGGAAGACGGTAAGGATAAGATCTTTACAGTTAGATAAGCATTCGATCAATGCGCTAGGAGGAAGTACTGGGATGCCGCGGTACCTCATGGTACCGGCATCAGAGTCCGTGCCATAGCTGGCAGCGGCACAGCAGTACAGTGCAGCAGGGAGGAGTCCTGTGCACTCTAAGTCACTCTAGGTGAGCCGGTGAAACCCGGTGAATAACACAGTCAGACCAGGCGAAAGTTACCATTTGAATACAATATCATATGATTTGCCATCATATGATAATATGCATAATATGATTTGCCATCATATGATATCATACTCGTATTTGGTCAACATCAGATGATTTGCCTTGTCTCAACCTATATGTAGAGGTTCCACAATGACACGATGAGCAATGGCATTGTTTTTGTAAATACACCCTCTCAAATATGCGCCTCTAACTTCCTGCGCCAGAAATTGTGCTTCAGCCAAGTATGTCAGCTGTTCCGGACAGCTGATTGTGTCAGCTTCAAGCTGCACTGTATTGCGCCAGGTTTGGCTGAATTGCCAGACAGGGGAGCTGCCTAGAAGCTGTTGCTGGTAGCGGAGAAGAAAAACCATGATACACTGCCTCTCTATAATTACTCCAATCCCCGTTCAACAAACGGCTCAATGGCAGAGCTCCGTGAACAACGTAGGTGCTGGGTTCGAATCCCCACGGTGCGCATGAGTGTTCGCAGTCGCTGTCAACCGCCATGGTTGCTTTGTCCAGGTAGATTAGCAGCCCGTTCCCTACTGCCGCAAGATGGGGCTCACTTAATTCCACGCCCCACCAGGCGTTATCATAACTCCAAAGGCCTATCAACTCGGAGGGGGGAAGCTACCCTCCAGTGAGCTAGCATCCACAAGCCAGATCTCCCATACCCTAAACCCTAAAATCTAAACCCTATATCCTGAACTCCTAAACCCTTAACCCTAACCCCTAAACCTGAGGAGGATCTGGATTGTGGATGCTAGCTCACTGGAGGGTAGCTTCCCCCTACCTATCAACTCTGGATCGGGTGAGGCAACGTGCAAATGGGACATAATATAGGGAGCCTGGATACAAGTGACAAGAACACTGAGATTTGTGGCTGTACAGTGGGTTCCGGAGCCGGGGGGGGGGGGGGGGGGGGGGGTCTGCAGAAGGGTGCCTCAGCACTTTTTTGTGATGGTGTATTTCACTTTTATTTTTGCCCCCCCCCCCTGAGCCTGTATACGAGTAACGAGAACACCTGGTGGGGCGTGATAATAAGGGAGCCGCGTCTTACGGCGGTAGAGAACGGACTGCTAATTTACCTGGACAAAGCTACCATGGCGGTTTACAGCGGCCGCAAACACTAAGCACACCCGTAGGGATTTGAATCCAGCACCTCCATCGGTTCAACGAGCTCAACCAATGAACCATTCGTCGAAACGGGATGGAGCCTGGCTATTGAGAGACAATGGGCAAATGGGACAGAAGCACAATACAAAAACTAGGTTTACCGGTACATGGGACACACAAATAGCAAAAGAGCACATCAGGTAGCCGTGCTAATTACTGTGTATCAGTATCCTCATTTTGAAGAATCAAATTTAATTTATAATCAAATTTCCTATTGGGCCTACCCCTGGACTGTAACATACTTACATACCGGTACGTACAATCAAGCAACCACCCCATTTTGTTTCAGCTTGTTTCTTTTCATTTGGTATCTTTTATTTCATTATCAAGCAAACGATCAGTCAGCCTATCAATCAAGCAGTCAGTCATAGCCTATCAGGTGTGACAAATGTATCTTAATTCAGACTGGGTTGCGGCTGCTTGTAAACCATGATCAGGTCTTCCCCATAGATCTTAGCTTGCTCATATCCAATCTCCTTCAGCCACTGCACGGCTCGAAAGTTAACCACCTGTGCAGAAGAGGAGGGTTTGGTCTTTAGATACGGTTTGACACCCTACTGTAAGAGTTGTGGGGAGATGAGAAGAAGAAATGTCAACAAACGGTCAAATTGTCGCGATACGGCAGGCAAATATGGTGTGTGTATGCGTGTGTGTGTGTGTGTGTGTGTGTGTGGAGGGGGGGGGGGGGGGGGGGGGGGGGGGGGGGGCAAATATAACGGATACATGCATCAGCCTGCCTTATAACTAGGCGTGGGGTTGAGGGGGCCACCCCGTTTGCTTGAAATGCGGTCAACCGTCGATACCTGGCCATTATAGCACTTGTGCAGAGCTTTTCTTTTTGGCTTTTCTGAGCAGCTTCTAGGCAGCTCCCTGGGCCAGATACTATGCAACACCCGGATATTTCAGAAGTTCTGCACAATTGATTGTGCCACCTTCAAGGTGTCCTAGGTTGTGTTAGTTTTAGCTGAATAGCCAGACATCGGAGCTGCCTGGAAGCTGCTGCTGGTAGTGGAAAAGAAAAACACTGGTTACTTATTTTGCTCCGCATCATATCATGCATGTTAATATGATATGGTATTTACAACACTTGCTTGTGTTCCTCCGAATCAAATAAATATATCATGCATGTTAATATGATATGGTATTTACAACACTTGTTTGTGTTCCTCCGAATCATATCATTCAAGTTGATATGATCTATCTATCTATCTATCTATCTATCTATCTATCTATCTATCTATCTATCTATCTATCTATCTATCTATCTATCTATCTATCTATCTATCTATCTATCTATCTATCTATCTATCTATCTATCTATCTATCTATCTATCTCCTCCCTCCCTCCCTCCCTCCCTCCCTCCCTCCCTCCCTCCCTCCCTGCCTATCTGCCTGCCTGCCTATCTGCCTGCCTGCCTGCCTACCTGCCTGCCTGCCTGCCTGCCTGCCTGCCTGCCTGCCTGCCTGCCTGCCTGCCTGCTTGCCTGCCTGCCTGCCTGCCTGCCTGCCTGCCTGCCTGCCTGCCTGCCTGCCTACCTACCTACCTACCTAGCTACCTACCTATCTATCTATCTATCTATCTATCTATCTACCTATCTATCTATCTATCTATCTATCTATCTATCTATCTATCTATCTATCTATCTATCTATCTATCTATCTATCTATCTATCTATCTATCTATCTATCTATCTATCTATCTATCTATATATCTATCTATCTATATATCTATATGTCTATCTATCTATCTATATGTCTATCTATAAGTCTGTCTATAAGTCTGTCTATCTATCTATCTATCTATCTGTCTGTTTGTCTGTCTGTCTGTCTGTCTGTCTGTCTGTCTGTCTGTCTGTCTGTCTGTCTGTCTGTCTGTCTGTCTGTCTGTCTGTCTGTCTGTCTGTCTGTCTGTCTGTCTGTCTGTCTGTCTGTCTGTCTGTCTGTCTGTCTGTCTGTCTGTCTGTCTGTCTGTCTGTCTGTCTGTCTGTCTGTCTGTCTGTCTGTCTGTCTGTCTGTCTGTCTGTCTGTCTGTCTGTCTGTCTGTCTGTCTGTCTGTCTGTCTGTCTGTCTGTCTGTTTTATTGAGAAGGGCCCTGAGTTCGTGCTACAGTGGAAATTCAATTAAATGATACTTCATAAACTAAAATTAATTAATTGCAATAAATAAATAAAGTATTTATTAAATTTAATTAATTAATTAATTAAAATCAATTTAGTAATTCAATGATTCACCCACTTCTGGAGGCATCTCAAACAACGCAACATTTTCTGGCCGAGTCATGATGTCTGTGAATCCTGATCCCAACTCAATGTTGACAACAGGCCGCTAACGCAAGATGGTCTCCCGAGCTCCCCATATCAACAAGTTCTCAGATCCTTGGACATCAGTCTTAATGAAAGAAAGGTTGCTGATGTTGTAGGAGTCTAGAGTACGCATGGGTACAACCTCACCTCCTGCGAAGTTGGTGGTTGGTGGTTGGTGGTTGGTGATAAAATACAGGTTACTGATGTTGTAGGATTCTAGAGTACGCATGGGTACGACCTCACCTCCTGCTATGGTGGAGGTTGTTGGTTGTTGGTTGTTGGTTGTTGGTTGTTGGTTGTTGGATGGTGGTTGGTGATGAAAGACGGGTAGCTGATGTTGTAGGAGTCCAGAGTACGCATGGGTACGACCTCACCTCCTGAGAAGTTGGTGGTTGGTGGTTGGTGGTTGGTGATCGGTGGTTGGTGGTTGGCGGTTGGTGGTTGGTGGTTGGTGGTTGGTGGTTGGTGGTTGATGGTTCGTGATGGACAACAGGTTGCTGATGTTGTAGGAATCTAGAGTACGCATTGGTACGACCTCACCTCCTGAGAAGGTGGAGGCTGGTGGTTGGTGGTTGGTGGTTGGTGATAAAATACAGGTTGCTGATGTTTTAGGAGTCTAGAGTACGCATGGGTACGACCTCACCTCCTGAGAAGGTGGAGGCTGGTGGTTGGTGGTTGGTGGTTGGTGGTTGGTGATGGACAACAGGTTGCTGATGTTGTAGGAGTCTAGAGTACGCATGGGTACGACCTCACCTCCTGAGAAGGTGGAGGCTGGTGGTTGGTGGTTGGTGGTTGGTGATAAAAGACAGGCTGCTGATGTTGTAGGTGTCTAGAGTACGCATGGGTACGACCTCACCTCCTGCAAAGTTGGTGGTTGGTGGTTGGTGTTGGCGGTGTTGGCGGTTGGTGGTGGGTGGTGGTACAACCTCACCTCCTGTGAAGTTTGTGGTTTGTGGTTTGTGGTTGGTGGTTGATGGTTGGTGTTGGCGGTGTTGTTGTTGGTTGGTGGTTGGTGGTTGGTGGTGTTGTTGGTGGGTGGTGGGTACAACCTCACCTCCTGCGAAGGACAAGCAAGAGGTAGGGGGAAGCTGGTCAGTACGGTACTTTGGTTGGTGGTTGGTGGTTGGTGATTGGTGGTTGGTGATTGATACAACCTCACCTCCTGTGAAGTTGGTGGTTGATGGTTGGTGGTTGGTGTTGGCGGTGTTTGTGGTTGGTGGCGGGTACATCCTGACCTCCTGTGAAGGGCAAGCAAGACGTAGGCGGAAGCTGGTCAGTATTGTACTTTGGTTGGTAGTTGGAGGTGGGTGTTGGTGGTGGTAGGTGGTGGGTGTAAGTGGGTGTTGGTGCTGTTGGTGGTGGGTGTTGGTGCTGTTGGTGGTTGGCGGTGGGTGTTTCGTGGTGGCTGGTGGTTGGTGAACCACTGGGTGGGAAGCTGGTCAGCACTTAGCTGGTCGGCACTTGGATTTAGGTGCTTTAGGTTTGGGTGGTCTAGGATTTAGGTGGTTTAGATTTAGGTGGTCTAGGATTTAGGTGGTTTAGATTTGGGTGGTCTAGGATTTAGATGGTTTAGATTTGGGTGGTCTAGGATTTAGGTGGTTTAGATTTAGGTGGTCTAGGATTTAGGTGGTTTAGATTTGGGTGGTCTAGGATTTAGGTGGTTTAGATTTGGGTGGTCTAGGATTTAGGTGGTTTAGATTTAGGTGGTCTAGGATTTAGGTGGTTTAGATTGGGTGGTCTAGGATTTAGGTGGTTTAGATTTGGGTGGTCTAGGATTTAGGTGGTTTAGATTTAGGTGGTCTAGGATTTAGGTGGTTTAGATTTGGGTGGTCTAGGATTTAGGTGGTTTAGATTTAGGTGGTCTAGGATTTAGGTGGTTTAGATTTTGGGTGGTCTAGGATTAGGTGGTTAGATTTGGGTGGTCTAGGATTTAGGGGTTTAGATTTAGGTGGTCTAGGATTTAGGTGGTTTAGATTTGGGTGGTCTAGGATTTAGTTGGTTTAGATTTGGGTGGTCTAGGATTTAGGTGGTTTAGATTTGGGTAGTCTAGGATTTAGGTGGTTTAGATTTAGGTGGTCTAGGATTTAGGTGGTTTAGATTTGGGTGGTCTAGGATTTAGGTGGTTTAGATTTAGGTGGTCTAGGATTTAGGTGGTTTAGATTTGGGTGGTCTAGGATTAAGGTGGTTTAGATTTAGGTGGTCTAGGCAAGCAATATATGTTGTTACAGTCCAGGGGTAGCCAAATAGTTAGGGAACGGAAACTAATATAAGTGTTTGAAAAACTAATATTAACTAATATTATAATAGTGTCACAATAATATTAGTTTTTCAAATAAATTCAAAATTCTGGTGAGAAGGCTTGCCAATATGATATCAACTAAGATTCACTACTATTATTCATTCACTAATATTATTCATTCACTAATATTAACTAACTTAGCCTTTCCCTACAATTAGGGCTTCGGTACTTGCCCAATCATGACATCAGGAGACCCTCACACCCACACCCACACCCATCCCCAACATCCGCCAAACCAGCCACCCCACCCCACCCCACCCCACCAACCCCCAACCACCCCTCACACCAACCCCCACCCCACCCTGCAGGTATGACAAAGCAAAAAGCTAAAACGACATCAGGAGTGGCTAAAACGAAACAAGTTCGATGCAGCGTCGCCTGCGACGCTAAAAAATGGCGGAGAGTGATCGCGACGGAGCAACAGGTAACAAGGGAAGCGAGTTAGTTACGAGACCGTTGGCTGACGTGTCTGGCTTCATCATGGTCAGACGGTCGACCGGACAAATGGGTAACACTGGGGGCTCCCGCCCCCCAGAAGAGGGGGCTCCGCCAAAAACACTGAAGAACGGAACCCCAAACAATCGTTTTACCGTCGGGGGCCCTGGGTTTGTGCTACAGTGATAATTTAATTTTACAAGAGCCCATGGGAAAGTGATCAGGACAAGCTGAAGTTGAGAAGGGGTACCATAAATTTATCTCCCGTTTCGACGATTGGCTCAATCGTTGAAATCAGGCAGGAGGTGCAGGTTCCAATCCCTACGGGTGTGCCTTAGTGTTCGCGGTCACTGGCCAGGTAAAGTAGCCGCCCGTTTCCTACCGCCGTAAGACAGGGCTCTCTTAATCCCACGCCCCACCAGGCGTTATCATCACTTACATTACCATACAATTGAATGCACGCAAGATAGAACAAACCGGTCAGTATTCCGGTATTGGGGTATTTGATGGTCGGTATACAGGAACCCGGAAATCCCAATGTTAGCCATTGTCCTACCCTGAATGCACGACGACAGGTGAGGGAAATGTGCCACCACTAGCAAGAACAACAAGAACAACAAGAACAACCAGAACAACTGCAACCACACCAACAACAATCACAACAACAACTACCACCACCACCACCATCACCACCACCACCACCACCACCACCATGAACACAACAGCAACAACAAAATTGCCAACACCACTAGCAGCCTGCATCTGCCGCACATGATGCAGTCACGAGTACATCACTGATGGACATATGGCACATCTCTTAATCTACCAGGTGCCAACCCTTTTCACCCCCCCACCCCCCACACACACGCACACGCACACACGCACACGCACACGCACACGCACACGCACACGCACTCACGCACACGCACACGCACACGCACACATACACATGCACATACACATACACACGCACATGCACATGCACATACACATACACATACACATACACATACACATACATACACATACACATACACATACACATACACATACACATACACATACACATACACATACACATACACATACACATACACATACACATACACATACACATACACATACACATACACATACACATACACGCACACGCACACGCACACGCACACGCACACGCACACGCACACATACACATACATATACCCGCCCACACCCGCACCCGCACCCGCACCCGCACCCGCACCAGCACCCGAATCAGCACCCGCACCCGCACCCGCACCCCGATGGCTACAAGGAGCAACATAGTGCTACGGTAAGACACCAGTTCCTTTCCTTAACAACAATCCTGGGTGGGAGGGCGGTGGTGGTGGTAGTGGTATGCGTGTTGTGTAGTGTTGTACAGCCGTGTATCATGTTAGGGACTACAATGGGTTTTTGGTGCCTCGATTTTGAGGGAAGGTTGTGGGGAGGGGAGGGGTGTGTGGAGAGAGAAGGCCAAGGATTTGTGGGAACCGAGTGCTTGCATGTGCCTGTGTATGCATGTGCGCGTGGCAGTAGAAGTAGCTACAAGTAGCTATAAGTAGCTACAAGAAGTAGCTATAAGTAGCTATAAGTATCTATAAGTAGCTATAAGAAGTAGCTATAGGAAGTAGCTATAATTGGCTACTAGTAGCTACAAGTAGCTATAAGTAGCTATAAGTAGCTATAAGTAAGTATAGGAAGAACTAGTAGCTACAAGTAGCTATAAGTAGCTTTAAGTAGCTACAAGTAGCTATAAGTAGCTATAAGTAGCTACAAGTAGCTATAAGTAGCTATAAGTAGCTACAAGTAGCTATAGGAAGTAGCTAGCTACAAGTAGCTGTAAGAAGAACCCCTACCTCCCAACCCACATGTTCAAACTTTCCTACCTCCACCGAGGGAGCGACCCCCGTAGTTGATCTTGGTCCCTTCCTTCTGTGCGTCCTCGAAGGATTGACCTTGAGACACACCATCCGGCAACTTTGCCCCCATGGACGCCTCGCCTGTTTTGAATCCCAACGCTGCTTGGTGTGCCTCGATGTTTCCCGAACCACAGAAGACAGCATTCGCTAGCATGAGTTGGTAGACCATAGGCTGTGGTTCGAAGGCGTACACCTTACCGGCAGGCCCAGTCTTGTATGCAAAATGTACCGCATATGAGCCTATATTAGACCCTGCATCTATGACTGTACTTCCTGGCCGAATGTAGTGTAGGAATGCTTTGATCAAGAATTCTTGGAAGTTTCCAGATTCACAGATCTCACGCCCAACAAACTCATCGTTATTGGGACGAAGAAGGGGATGGTGGGAATTGAAGCGGAGTTCTGGGCAAGGTTTTTCAATGGGCATCTGCGCAAGCCACGGGAATCAAAGCTGAACTCTGGAGGCAGGCTGCCTGGCCCGGGTTCAACTTGCTGCTGCTGGTTCTGCTGGTGGAGTTCCTGCTGCAGCTGCTGCTGCATTTCGTGACTCATCTTCTCTATAGGGATCCTGGCCTGGGCAAACTGCTCAGACGGCATTACCTGGAGTACGTTCTGTTGATCGTGTATGGGGGTGAAGCTGCTGCTGCCCTAAGACCTGATGATGACGCTGTGCCTGTCGCTGATGAAGCTGTTGCAGCCGTGCATGCACTCTCTGTCTGTGCCTAAGCTGAACCTGAGGGTTCACTGATCTAACCTGTTCCCCTGAGCTCCCCCCTGGGGTGCTTCTACGCCTGAGGGTGGAATCTGCACGGCCCCTGCCAAGTTTCTTCTCAAAAGCCAGCCGCAACTCCTCCTCCTCCATGGCGAACCCTTCTCCTCGTGCATAGCTGATATGGAACACGGCCAAGCACAGAAGCACAGACAAGAGGGAGTACAAGCTCATCTGTGATAGTTGCAGCGTGGTGCTTTAAAGAAAAAAAATAAAGCAGCACGCCAAGAGTCCTTAGGGAGCTATCCGGAGGGGGTCCTCGGACAACACCAGTGGGGGGAGAAAGCTATGGGGGGCGGAAGGAAGTGGTGGAGCAGAAGTGAGGAAGGAATATGCCAGGAGACGTGGCTTATGTAAGGAGCTGGGCAGGGTAGGGTGGTGCCTGCAGGGTAGTGCAAGAATGGCCTAGTGTGTTTGCAGTTACTGTGAACCCAAGGAAAATGTCATGGATGAAGATTAATTTCCGTTGCCAAAGCAGGTAAGAGATCCTCTGGCGTGTGGTCCAGTGATGAGACACGAACTTCAGGGGCAAGTCTAATAGGACGATCTGCCCTAGGACTTATAATGTTGGTCCTCGAGCTGGTATCGCTCTTCGATGGCCACTCTGATCAGGAGACTCGGGATCGGCACAATGACCTTACCAAGCTCTTTTAAATTCCTCCTGTGAACAGGGAAAGAAAATAATTGGACATCCGATTATTGCGAAAAAAGAGTTCCATGCATCGGAACAAAAGGAGCTACAAACCTGGGTGTCTATCAATGCTGCAGATTACAATGCTGAACAAGCATGATTTAGTATAATTTAGTCGCGCATAGACGATGATTATTCAGAAGATTTCAGCCAGCGGAGGTCATGTCACATTACTATATGATAATTATCGGCCTATCAGCGACCGAGTATCGAATTGAACACTCACACTGAGTGTCGCCGTGACAAGCCCAACGCTGGCACATGCCATCACGCGATACTCAATCTAGCCGGAGGACTGCATTTGTTTTAAGGTGCCTACTGCGCCGTACCCTCAGGCAGACTGTTGAATGTGACGGAGCCAAGTTGTCCTATAATTTAAAACGGTAGACGTCGCAAATTCAAAGCCACCGTATATCAAGTTATCAAATCTAGGATTCTTGCATATTCGTGGTTATTATTGTTGGCAAAGGGGACTCTGGACGTGTTATATAATGGTAGTATTGTTACAACGGCAGTTGAATATTTGATGCGCTTAAGAGTGGAATACCCATTTTTCTCTGAGTGCCAGGGACTGACAGCCGCCGATGGCAGGAAATGCTACCGGTATTTCAAAAGTTCAGACCAAAGCGAGTTTAGATGCTACTAATTAAATTCTGAGGAAAAGAAACGAATCCTAGATCTGGTAAAAATATGGAGGATTTGAGGTTAGTCTCCTTAACAACTTCATAAGGATTCGGATTTGGGGCAGGAAGCCTTCATGGTTAGTGCCGCTCGGAGTGGTCAAGTACTCCACTCTGTATCTCAGCGGTTTTCAATGATTGTATATCAGACTGCACGATTCCCTTACATTTTCGCCGAAACTGAAAACTTTCGTACCTGCGAGTGCCCCCCTACAAGGCTTGGGTGATTACAGCCCGAATTGATGTCTAGACCTGGCTTCCTGGGAAGGAACCATTACCATAAATTCTGTGAGTAAACTAGATAAGTATGGAACTTTCAAGAAAAGCATATGGAAGGTTCTTCAGACGCTGCGTCCTACGCCGTAGCCGCAACGTCGAAGGGTCCGTTGCATCGCGGACGCAGCTTGAGTGGGTCGGTTGCGTCTCAGGGACGCAGGCTATGCAATTGCTTGCGTCTCAGGACCGCCGACTCGCTTAGTTGGAGTGGGGGTGCTCCTGAACAACCCTGGTGACTTGTCAATGGCCGTTTGGCCTGGACTGGCTTGGACTGGCTTGGACTGGCTTGGACTTGTCAATGGCCGTTTGGCTCAACGAACATGGCCACAAGCTATCGCTATCCTGTTTGAATGGATGTTACAGTCCAGGGGTAGGCCAAATAGGCTAAAGGGACTTGCCCAATCGTGACAGGAAAGCTAAATAGAGACAGCATTGATGAACTGAACCCCAAACAATCGTTTACCTGCGGGGGGGCTGAGTTTGTGCTACAGTGAAATTTAATTAGGCAATAAAATTAAATTAAAGAATGCGGGGTAGGACAATGTCCTTCCTGCAGTGTTCTGGCAATACCTGGATTTTGTTCTTACCCTTCCGGTGCACTCAGGTGAGGGGGGCATTTTAAACCGCATTTTTCCTTTCATAAAAGTCCGGTTTTGGCAGAACTTTTGTTTGTTACCTTCCAGTTTTTTTCACTTTTGGGTACACAGGCCGGATCACCGTAAATGGGAAGAGAACCGCCAGATAACTCAGTCGAAAATCTCTGCCAGCAGAATTGATGCTGTGTGTACAAGTGTGCGTCCTCCTGTTCTCGAGCTGAACTTAGAGGCTATATTGAGGCTTGACGACGGGTTCCTGCAGCATGCGCAGACAATTGATGGATCGGATCGGAGGACATGAGCAGGCGAACAGATCGGTAGGCCGCCCCCCTGATAATGTACGAATTTTGAACTGTTGATCTCGGACAGGGTCTTGTACAGAGAGGGGGGTCTCTGGTCTTGTACTACAGGTCTCCATTCCGGCACTTCGTTGCCTGACCAGGCTATCGACAGCGGACGCGGACGCGGACGCGGAACGTCCCCGAGGACGTTTTCATACACCCGCGGGTACACCCTCCCAGGTCTGGCTGCCGTTGTGTGGCGCTGTCAGCCTCGGTTGGAGGTTTGGGGAATGAGGGGGATAGACATCTTTCCGAAATGAACTGAGCAAAGGAAAGGAGATAAATGTGATTGGTTTTACAAAAGGGGAAGTCGAGTTCTGATGAGTGTAGCTATGCAAGATTGTTGTTGCTATGCAAGATGCTCTGGGATCAGATTTTCCAGAAATTATACGATTCATCAGTCAGATATTCAATAACATGTCAGTAACTACTATTCACCATTATCATCAAACGCGTTCAATGTTGGCCAAGTCCATTCCAGTATATAATTATATTATATATATTATATTATACCGTATATATAATACTATAAAAGCTATCTTACGGCTAAGGCCCATGCTGGCTCAGGGAGCACCTAGACATTCCTGCGGTGTACTGAAAGAAATTCTCTGCTACATTGCACCTATCGGGTCATCTGTACAATGCCCATAGATTCAATGTAGCATATGCGCAGGACCTGTCATGCCAATATTCAATGTACGTATTGGCGCAGACCCTGTCAATTGCCCATAGGTTCATGTCACAGTTGCGCAGAACCCGTATTGCCCCATAGGTTCAATGGACAAAGTATGCGCAACCTGTCAATTGGCCCAATAGGTTCAATTGTACAGTAAAAAAATTGCAGACCCCGTCATGGGACCTGGTTCAATGGTACATTAATGTGCGGTCAACCTTTCATGGACCAATAGGTTCATGGTACAGTAATGCGCAGACCCTGTCATGACCATAGGTTCATATGGTACATTATGCGCGACCTGTCACTGGACCATAGGTTCAATGGTAACGTACGCAGACCCTGTCCTGGACCAATAGGTTCAATGGTACGTATCGCAACCCTGTCAATGGACCCAAGTTTCAATGTTACAGTATGCGCAGACCCTGTTATTGCCCAATCGGTTCAATGTACAGTATGCGCAACCCTTCAATTGCCCAATAGAAATGTAGCAGTGTTCTGTACAAGACAGTGGAGAACATGTGTTGTACTGCTCATAGCTTTAAAGACAAGCGATGATAGCAGGTGGTTTGTACAAGACAGAGTAGAACATGTGTTGTACTGCCTCGTAGCCGGAAAGACATAGCGATGATAGCAATGTGTTCTGTTACAAGGACAGTGGAGAACAGTGTTTGTACTGCTCGTAGCCGGAAAGACAAGCGATGATAGCAAGTGTTCTGTACGAGACAGTTGAGAACATGTGTTGCATTCTCTGCTCTCTTGTCTTCATATTCTGGGGAAGGGGAGCCAGACCCACCACATACCACCCACAACCACCCACCCAGTAACACCCACCACCCATCACAAAATGAATTCTGGTAAATTTCTGTGAACCCCAATTACTAGGTATCGTATCCCATAGGTTGCAATGGTGAAGTAGTATGGTCATCCTGTCCGTATCGAGCACAGTTATATCAGTGTGATCAGCTCATTGCATAGTGCACAGATGACATGTGCACATTGGCCCGGACAAGTCTTTAAATGTTGATTCCGCTTCCTTTGCTCACTAGTTTCCATGGGTATCGCCCGGGGGGACTGGAATTTGGAGACGGTGAGCAGCCCAGGCGGTGAGCAGCAAAGATGGTGAGCAGCAAAGATGGTGAGCGGCCCAGAGTCGGGTTCGGTAGTTCAGCCAATGTGAGGTTCAGAACTTCAGCCCATATCCAACCAATTGCAAAAGGCAACAATAATGGCGGGGTCACTACTTCAGCCAATGTCGGGTTCGTTACATCAGCCAATGCCTGGTTGGGTACTCAAGCCAATATCGGGTTCAGTACTTCAGCCAATGTCGGTTTCAGTACTTCAGCCAATGTCGGTTTCAGTACTTCAGCCAATGTTGGTTTCAGTACTTCAGCCAATGTCAGTCAGTTACTCAGCCAATGTGTATCGGTTTTTTTTTTTTTTTTGGGGTGTTGGGGCCGGGAGAAAGGGGGTGTGGGGATACGATAGGGGGCGGGCGGGGGACCGGGGGCGGGTTTGAGGGATGGGTGGGGGGGGGAGGGAAGGGGGCTTGGTGTGGGGTTCGGGGGGAGGATTGGGGGGGCCAGGGGGGTTTCGAGGGTGCGTGGGAAGGGGGGGGGGGGGGGGGGGAGTGGGGGTGGGGGGGGGGGAATGTGCGGGGGCCGGGGTTAACCGAAAAGGGGGGGAGGTGGGGGGACGGGGTGTTGCGGGGTGCGCAGGGGTGTGCGGGGTCGGGGGGGGGGGGGGGGGGCTGGGAAGGGGGAGGGGGGGTGTGGGGGCCGTGTTTGTGGTCTGGGTGGCGCGTGGAGGGTGGTTGGCCTGGCGAGGGGTGGGGGGGGTGGGGGGGTGGTTTGGGCCGGGCGGGGGGTGGGGTTATTGTTTGGTGGGGTGCGGGGGTGCGCGTTGGTGGGGGGGGGTGGGGGGGCCTACCGTGGGTCGGGGGTGGGGGTGGGTGGTGCGTGCGTCCAGGGGTGGGAGGGGAGGGGGTCCCCTTGCGGGGTAGGGTAGCTCTATTGGGGGGTGGGGTGCGGGCGTGGTTTTTGGGGGGGAGTGTGTGGGAGGGGCAGGGGGGGTTGTTCGGGGGGGTGGTGGGGGTGCTTCGTGGGTGGGTTGGGGTGGGGGGGGCGGCGGGGGGGCGGGGTGTGGGTAGGGGCGGTTTGCATTTGTTTGGGGGCGGGGGGGCTGCGGGGGGGGGAGGAGGCGCTGGGAGGAGCGGTGGGGGTGGGGGGATCGGGTGGGGGGGGGCGGTGGGGGGGGGTGCGTGGTGCGGGATCTGCGGTGTGGGCGGTAGGGCGGTGGAGGGGGGTGCGGGGGGGGGGGGGTGTGGGGGGCCTCGGGGGGGTGGGGGGGCGTGGTTTATGGTGTGGGCGCCTGGGATGGTCGGTTGGGCCGGCGCGGGTGGGTGGGCGAAGGGGGGGGTTTCGTGGTGGGCGAGTCCGGGGGTGGGGGGGGGAAGGAAGGGTTGGGGCGGTCGGGAACTGAGTGGGGGCGTGTGGGGGGCGTGGCGCGCAGGTGGGGTAAGGGTGTGGTTGGGGGGTCGGGCGGTGTTGGGGGGAAGGTGTGGTGACTGGGGGAGGGGGGGGGCGGGGGCTTGTAAGGGGGGGGAAGATGTGGGGGGAGTGGTTGCGGTAGGAGGTGGGGGGGGGGGGGTGGGGGTGGGGGCCGCGGGCGGGGGGGTCGGGGCGGTGGGTTTGGTGGGGGGGGGGGGGGGGTGGTCTGGTGGGGGGGCGCAGTTGGTGGGTTGGAGGCGTGTGTCGTTTGGGGGGTTGGGCAAGGGGTGGTTTGCGAGCGAGGGGTGGTGGGGGGTTGGTTGTGGCGGTCCCACTGGGGGGGAGTGGGGGTGGGCGGGGGTTTGGTCTGGGGGGGAGGAGCGGTTGGGTGCCAAGGTTGGGTCCTTGGGCGGGGTGGGGGGGGTGGCGGGGGGGGGGAAGATGGGGCGGGGTGCGGGGGGGGGGGGGTGTTGACGGTGAGGTGCGGTGGGGGGGCGAGGTGGGCCGGATGGGCGGGGCGGACATTTGGGGGGGGGGGGGGGGGGAGGTGGCGGGTGGGGGTGGGAGGTCTGGGGGTAAGAACTGGCCGTGGGGGGGGCGGTGGGGGTGGAGGGGGTGGAAGGAGGGTCGCGTGGGGTGGGGGGGTGGGGTATCCTCGTGGGGGTTGGCGGGGAGGTGGGGGTGGGGGGGGCGGTGGCGGTGGGTGGGGGGGTGGGGGGCTTTGGTCGGGCTGGGGGGGTGGGGGGGTGGGACCGGGGGGGGGGAAGGTGGGGGGGGGGACGGGGGGGGGGGGGTTGGCGTGGGGGGGCGGGGGGGGGGGGGTGAGGTGGGGGGGGGGGGGGGTTGGGGGAGGGGTGGGGGGGGGGGGGCGGGGAAGGGGGGGGGGGGGTGCCGGGGGTGGGGAGGGGGGGGGGGAGGGGGCAGGGGAAGGGGGGGGGGGCGGTATAGGGGGGGGGGGGGGGGGGGGGGGGTGGGGGTGGGGGGGGGGTGGGGGGGGGGGGGTGGGGGGGCTTGGTGGGGGGGGGGGGGTTGAAGTGGGGCCTTGGTTCGGTGGGGGGGTGTTGGTTTTGTTTTTGTTGTTTTTTTGTAAGATTTTTTTTTTTTTTTTTTTGTTTGTTTTGTGTTTTTTGTCTTTTTTTTTTTTTTTTTTTTTTTTTTTTTTTTTTCGTTTTTTTTTGTTTTACTTTTTTTTTTTTTTTTTTTTTCAGAACTTCAGCCACATGTCGGGTTCAGTACTTCAGCCAATGTCAAGTCATTACTTCGGCCAATGTCAGGTCATTACTTCAGCCAATGTCAGGTCATTACTTCAGCCAATGTCAGGTCAGTACTTCAGCCAATGTCGGTTTCAGTACTTCAGCCAATGTCGGTTTCAGTACTTCAGCCAATGTCAGGTTCGGGACTTCAGCCAATGCCAACTTATTGCAGTGTCTATTTGAGACTTAGTACCAGGGCACTACAAAGCGTACTGCCTTTTAGAGCCCCACTGCGCGTTTCGCGCAGTTTTCCCGCTCTAACCCCCTCTGGACCCCCCAGGGTCACAGGGCTGAAGCCCTAAGTTCCCCCCGTGCCTCTCTCCGCCGTCTGTCCGCTGTCCGTCTGTCCGACAGATGTCCAGGCGTATGAACGATTCCAACCACCTCCGCACCCACAAGTTTTGCTCATAGTTGGAGTGCGCATGACTAGAGTTATCAGCATCGCAGCGCTCAAGATCCTTTGCAAAAGTTGTTCAATGTTTGTAGCTCTATTCGGCTACGAGTAGCTACTTTCTCCACTACTTTCGAAACTCCCTGCCGGTGACAGCTGAAGCGATTTTCCTTGTCGCTTGCGACACGATCTTAGAACTTGTCAACCTCCTGTGGGCGCAGCGCGCAGTTTTTACGTTTTTTGCAAGAAAGTGCTGAGCAATCTGACGTTTGAGCGCTGTAAGCGCAGACCAATTAGACAAAACATAGTACCCTGCTTAGTACTGGCCAAGATTCCACACCAGACCTGCGTCCAGTGGGCTTCGATACCCACCCTCCTCTCGGAACATATATTATTGTTGACCTATACAGGCTGCGAGTGCTTCTGTACATCTTGCAAGATATCTGGAGAGCACTCGCAGCCGTGTAGTTCAACAATATTACCAATGAATCTAAGACTGCAGTTTGGAATAAATAATTGAATGGATGTAGAAGCCCCATTTGCCAGTGTGGCTCGGGCCAAACATGGTTGCAGCCTTGCCAGTGTGGCTTGGGCCAAACTTGGTTGCAGCCTTGCCAGTGTGGCTTGGGCCAAACTTGGTTGCAGCCTTGCCAGTGTGGCTCTGGCCATTTGCCAGGGTGCTTCATTAAGTCACGAGAGATAAAACTAAATGAGGCCTTGCTTTGCCACATTTATAATAGTGGTTTTTACCCGCACTTGGCAGCACAGCTGCGTTTTAAAATCATCATACGAGTACAGACTCTGAGCCTGTTTCAGTGATACGAGTGGTCTAGGGGTACACCAAATCGCTTAAACGAAGCAGGGTCGGGGGTTCGATTCCCCCCACATTCACCCTGAGCGTTGCAGGTCGTTGTCAACGGCAATGGTAGCTTGTCCAGTCGAGGTGGTAGACCATTCCCTGCCTGTGTACGACGGGTTCCCTTAATACCACGCCCAACCAGGCGTTATCATTACAGACCCTTTGCCAATTTTTCAGTTTTCAACATGACAAGAAGTAGGTTTCTTTTTCAGGGCTTCACACGGCTCCTTCCAGCCAGCTCCATTAGCCGGCCAACAGGTCAAGCCCATAGCATTTTCAGGACTACGCATGGCAGCTTCCAGCCAGTTCCATTAGCCAGCCAACAGGTCAAGCCCACAGCATTTTCAGGGCTACGCAAGGCAGCTTCCAGCCAGCTCCATTAGCCAGCCAACGGGTCAAGCCCATAGCGTTTTCAGGGCTACGCATGGCAGCTTCCGGCCAGCTCCATTAGCCAGCCAACGGGTCAAGCCCATAGCTTTTGGCCGCACCGGGAGGCCCATCATGCCGGCTTTCAGACGCACTAGCTAGCCTCAGGTTTTGCCCAAGGATAGGGAAAGGGATCTACACAGAAGCTGCTAGGCGTGCCGCAGCCAGAAACAGACACAGCGGAGGGGAGACTCCCCTATCAAATAAATAAGTAGTACGCCTTATAATGAGGCGTGAGTTTGAGGGGGCCAGCCCATTTGCTTGCACTGGGGCTGACCACCAATGCGGAATGAAATACAAAATAGTTGAGATGGCGGGCATTCCAATACTAGCTGAAAGCATTCCAATGGTAGCTGAAAGCATCCCAATCGTAGCTGAAAGCATTCAAATGGTAGCTGAAAGCTTCAGCTTAGCCCAGTGGCTGGTTAATGGAGTTGGCTAGTTGCTTCCATGCGTAGCCCAAGAAAGAAGCAGTGTTACCCTAGACTGTAACAACTATCTATCTATGACTATATATTTAGTGGTCAGGTCCCATCCCGTTTCGACAAATGGCTCAATGGTTGAGCTCGTTGAACCGATGGAGGTGCCGGGTTCGAATCCCTACGGGTGCGTTTTAGTGTTCGCGGTTACTGTCAACCACCATGGTAGCTTTGTCCAGGTAAAGTAGCAACCCTTTCTTTACCGCCGCAAGACGGGGCTTCCGTAATACCACGCCCCACCAGGCGTTCTCGTTACTTTTTTTTGTCAGGTCTCGACCCCGGACAACATATCATGAAGTTGACAAGTCATGCCATTTCATTTCAGGGCATTTGTCATGTTGGTGCCATAGAAATCTGTTGTACACTTCGCTGCAAATTTGTAGGGAACGGCAATATGACATCATATGATATCATGTCATCATATGATTCCGGCAGTCTTGCTAGGCTAAAGTTACCATTTAAATACAATATCATATGATACAATTTGAGATTTCATATGATATCATACTCTCCTTTAGCCAACATCATGTGATATGATTTGAGATTTCATATGATATCATACTCTCCTTTAGCCAACATCATGTGATATGCCGATTCCTAACAATTAGCATATTAGTTTGTTAGAGAGGATTTTTCAAAAATTCCACGTCAAAAAGTTCAACATATTGGAGTTTCTCCAATTCAAATGATTTCAGTTTGTGAGATCAAATCGGTTATTTGTTGTCCTCTCCCAATGAACAGCTTCTTTTTGGGGCTACTCGTGGCAGCTTCCCACCAGCTCCAATAGCCAGCCACTGGGTTAAAACAAAGCTTGCAGCTGCATTGGAATGCCTGTCATGTCAGCTTTCAGACACACTACATAGCTTCCGGTTTGACCCCAGGACAGGGAAAGGGAGCTGCCTAGAAGCTGCTATTCGTAGCCCAAAAAATAAACAGTGTACCAACTCCTCAATGAAGGCAGGCAGGACAAATCCTGGCTCAACGAGAAATCCTGACTGAATGAAGGCAGGCAGGACAAATCCTGACTGAACAAAGGCAGGCAGGAAAAATCCTGACTGAACGACAAATCCTGACTGATTGAAGGCTAGCAGGACAAATCTTGGCTGACTGACAAATCCTGACTGAGCAACAAATCCTGACTGAACAAAGGCAGGCAGGACAATTCATGACTGAATGACAAATCCTGACTGAATGAAGGCAGGCAGGACAAATCCAGACTGACTGACAAATCCTGACTGAGCGACAAATCCTGACTGAACTAAGGCAGGCAGGACAAATCATGACTGAACGACAAATCATGACTGAATGAAGGCAGGCAGGACAAATCCGACTGACTGACAAATACTGACTGAGCGACAAATCCTGACTGAAGAAAGGCAGGCAGGACAAATCATGACTGAACGGCAAATCCTGACTGAATGAAGGCAGGCAGGACAAATCATGACTGAACGGCAAATCCTGACTGAATGAAGGCAGGCAGGACAAATCCTGACTGACTGACAAATCCTGACTGAGCGACAAATTCTGACTGAGCAAAGGCAGGCAGGACACATCCTGACTGAACGATAAATCCTGGCTGAACGTCAAATCCTGACTGAACGACAAATCCTGACTCAACGAAGGCAGGCAGGACAAATCCTAACTCAACGACAAATCCTGACTGAACAAAGGCAGGCAAGGCAAATCCTAGTGACATAATGAATTGGGTTCTGTATGGTACCGAAACCACTGCCAGGTCACCATTTTAGAGTATGGCACAGGACTGATGGTACCAGTGATGATGTCCTACAAGTGTTGGTCCCAGTTCCAATATTTCAATATATTCATCTTGCAGGGCACTGCATGGCTCCGAGACCACTACCATGCCACACCTGGAAGGCATGGGGTGGAGCCCAGACCACTGTATAATCACACTTTCCAAGAGTGGGGCAGAGCATGCTCGATCCCACTAGCCTGGCGTAGTACCGAGACCACTGCCTAATCACACTATACAAGAGTGGGCCAGACCATACTCGACCCACTAGCCTGGCGTAGTACCGAGACCACTGCCTAGTCACACTATACAAGAGTGGGCCAGACCATACTCGACCCACTAGCCTGGCGTAGTAGCGAGACCACTGCCTAGTCACACTATCCAAGAGTGGGCCAGACCATACTCGACCCACTAGCCTGGACCTTGCTAGCGCTACTCCCTGTGTAGCCTGGCTCTGATGTCCCAGGCAAAAGCCTGATCCCTAGGGGCTGTGGCTTGTACTGGGGCTGGGGTGGGAGCCCATGGTGGGCCTGGGGCTGGGGATGGGCCTGGGGTCGGGTCTGTGGTTGGAGGCCAAGGTGGGATTGGGGCGGGGGATGGGGTGGGAGCCCAAGGTGGGCAAGGGGCTGGGGCTGGGTCTGGGTCTGGGTCTGGGTCTGGGATTGGGGCACTGTTGAGGGCGCTGCTGCACCCCCGCCATGCTGGGGCACAGACATCCTATCCGAGCTCATGCTGGACATGGTAGCCAACCCATCCTTGGCCAACACCCTCTTAAAGGGATTTATGCAACCACCTGGGCTGATAACACTCCCCACCAACTTCCTCATGCAAGTAACAAATTTTGGACCTCAACCCTTATCCAACATAAAACTAAATTCCACATCCTTAAAGCCCGCTGGGGTAGACTGTGGAACCGTAAACTTGCATTCCGCTGGAAACTCCCTTATATTACAAGCACTCACCCACCCACGAGCTCCCTATGCCCCATTTGCCACATCTGTGAGGACGGAGCGGGCCACATCCTGGCGGGCTGCACACACCGGACTTTCAAGGGGCTCTATATCAAGAGACATGACGCCGCAGTGCGACTCATCCACAAGGCCATTTGCACCGGAGCCCTGGGATCCCGCAGAATGATCATGGACGCTGGCAAGGAAGAGGACCTCCCCAGGGGGGTCCTGGGCAAACGTCTCCCTGACTGGTTACGCCCCTCCACTATTACTGTAGCGGACTGGAAGAGAATGAGACCTGATCTTGCCGTCCTACCTGACATAGACTCTCCTACCTGTATGTCTGATAAAGAACTCTGGGTTCTTGAGCTTGGATACTGCTCTGATACCAACCATGCTACTAAGTTTATCACTAAACACGCCCAGCATGTTGAATTAGTAAATGGCCTTAGATCGGCTGGATACCTCGTTCACTATGAAGTTATCACCGTTGGAACAACTGGTACTATTCCAACCTCTTTTTTGACTTCTATGACCACTCTTGGACTTCAGAGATCATGTGCCCTCAAACTGGCGGACACAGTCCACTCCCACACCATCACTAGCTTTCAGAGTATTTTACAGTGCAGACGTTTTATGGAAGCACACCCCGGGTCGATACCCGGGGACTAGCACACAGACCGTCCCCCCTCTCAGGTTTTGTCTTGCCAGCTGCATTGTGTCGGTGCTTCCCAACCGGGGTGAAAAACCCCCGTATTAAGCTGCACTGGCATGATGTGGCTACGGTGCCTGCCGGTCAGGCATCGGTGGTAATTCTTTTTACTGAGATGGCCCTACGGTGACTATAGCTAGCTCCGGCTTACGCTATGGTGTCCTTAACTTCACGTCCTGTGAGTAACGGTTCTACACGGATGTAACAATTTCAATTTCATTTCAATTTCAATTGCAACTAATATGAGTGATAAGTTGCAACTACCGGTAATGTGAGTGATAAGTTGCAACTAATATGAGTGATAAGTTGCAACTAATATGAGTGATAAGTTGCAACTAATATGAGTGATACGTTGCAACTAATATGAGTGATAAGTTGCAACTAATATGAGTGATAAGTTGCAACTAATATGAGTAATAAGTTGCAACTAATATGAGTGATAAGTTACAACTAATATGAGTGATAAGTTGCATCTGTATAACTATGCAGGTGGATCAACAAATATGAGCGATAGTTCAGTTAAATGTATGAGTGAAAGTTCAATTATACATACGAGTGATCGTTCAAGTAAACATATGAGGGATATTTAAAATTCAGTAATTACAGTGATTATTTTTTCAAATCTGCAAGTGGGTTTCTACTAGCTTTATGGTTTCAGGGCTCCTCCAAGGACAGCGTTTTAGTGCTTTCTGTAGCTTTTTGTAGCTTTTTAGGGCAATTGAGATCAAAAATAAAATTAAACTTTTTTGTTGCTTTTTTTATAGCGATGTTTTTGCTAAAAAGGGGTCAAAACTAGCGATCGCTATATATAGCGGAAATAAAAATCCCTGAGTGATTATGGAACCAATATGGCAACTGGAATTGGTTCCTATATGTAGGGAGCGGCAATATGATATCATATGATATCATGTCATCATTTGATATCATATGATACTGGCAGTCTGTGAGTTTCCGGAGTATGTGCAGAGCACAGAGACGAGGGGAAGACGGTAAGGATAAGATCTTTACAGTTAGATAAGCATTCGATCAATGCGCTAGGAGGAAGTACTGGGATGCCGCGGTACCTCATGGTACCGGCATCAGAGTCCGTGCCATAGCTGGCAGCGGCACAGCAGTACAGTGCAGCAGGGAGGAGTCCTGTGCACTCTAAGTCACTCTAGGTGAGCCGGTGAAACCCGGTGAATAACACAGTCAGACCAGGCGAAAGTTACCATTTGAATACAATATCATATGATTTGCCATCATATGATAATATGCATAATATGATTTGCCATCATATGATATCATACTCGTATTTGGTCAACATCAGATGATTTGCCTTGTCTCAACCTATATGTAGAGGTTCCACAATGACACGATGAGCAATGGCATTGTTTTTGTAAATACACCCTCTCAAATATGCGCCTCTAACTTCCTGCGCCAGAAATTGTGCTTCAGCCAAGTATGTCAGCTGTTCCGGACAGCTGATTGTGTCAGCTTCAAGCTGCACTGTATTGCGCCAGGTTTGGCTGAATTGCCAGACAGGGGAGCTGCCTAGAAGCTGTTGCTGGTAGCGGAGAAGAAAAACCATGATACACTGCCTCTCTATAATTACTCCAATCCCCGTTCAACAAACGGCTCAATGGCAGAGCTCCGTGAACAACGTAGGTGCTGGGTTCGAATCCCCACGGTGCGCATGAGTGTTCGCAGTCGCTGTCAACCGCCATGGTTGCTTTGTCCAGGTAGATTAGCAGCCCGTTCCCTACTGCCGCAAGATGGGGCTCACTTAATTCCACGCCCCACCAGGCGTTATCATAACTCCAAAGGCCTATCAACTCGGAGGGGGGAAGCTACCCTCCAGTGAGCTAGCATCCACAAGCCAGATCTCCCATACCCTAAACCCTAAAATCTAAACCCTATATCCTGAACTCCTAAACCCTTAACCCTAACCCCTAAACCTGAGGAGGATCTGGCTTGTGGATGCTAGCTCACTGGAGGGTAGCTTCCCCCTACCTATCAACTCTGGATCGGGTGAGGCAACGTGCAAATGGGACATAATATAGGGAGCCTGGATACAAGTGACAAGAACACTGAGATTTGTGGCTGTACAGTGGGTTCCGGAGCCGGGGGGGGGGGGGGGGGGGGGGGTCTGCAGAAGGGTGCCTCAGCACTTTTTTGTGATGGTGTATTTCACTTTTATTTTTGCCCCCCCCCCTGAGCCTGTATACGAGTAACGAGAACACCTGGTGGGGCGTGATAATAAGGGAGCCGCGTCTTACGGCGGTAGAGAACGGACTGCTAATTTACCTGGACAAAGCTACCATGGCGGTTGACAGCGGCCGCAAACACTAAGCACACCCGTAGGGATTTGAATCCAGCACCTCCATCGGTTCAACGAGCTCAACCAATGAACCATTCGTCGAAACGGGATGGAGCCTGGCTATTGAGAGACAATGGGCAAATGGGACAGAAGCACAATACAAAAACTAGGTTTACCGGTACATGGGACACACAAATAGCAAAAGAGCACATCAGGTAGCCGTGCTAATTACTGTGTATCAGTATCCTCATTTTGAAGAATCAAATTTAATTTATAATCAAATTTCCTATTGGGCCTACCCCTGGACTGTAACATACTTACATACCGGTACGTACAATCAAGCAACCACCCCATTTTGTTTCAGCTTGTTTCTTTTCATTTGGTATCTTTTATTTCATTATCAAGCAAACGATCAGTCAGCCTATCAATCAAGCAGTCAGTCATAGCCTATCAGGTGTGACAAATGTATCTTAATTCAGACTGGGTTGCGGCTGCTTGTAAACCATGATCAGGTCTTCCCCATAGATCTTAGCTTGCTCATATCCAATCTCCTTCAGCCACTGCACGGCTCGAAAGTTAACCACCTGTGCAGAAGAGGAGGGTTTGGTCTTTAGATACGGTTTGACACCCTACTGTAAGAGTTGTGGGGAGATGAGAAGAAGAAATGTCAACAAACGGTCAAATTGTCGCGATACGGCAGGCAAATATGGTGTGTGTATGCGTGTGTGTGTGTGTGTGTGTGTGTGTGGAGGGGGGGGGCAAATATAACGGATACATGCATCAGCATGCCTTATAACTAGGCGTGAGGTTGAGGGGGCCACCCCGTTTGCTTGAAATGAGGTCAACCGTCGATACCTGGCCATTATAGCACTTGTGCAGAGCTTTTCTTTTTGGCTTTTCTGAGCAGCTTCTAGGCAGCTCCCTGGGCCAGATACTATGCAACACCCGGATATTTCAGAAGTTCTGCACAATTGATTGTGCCACCTTCAAGGTGTCCTAGGTTGTGTTAGTTTTAGCTGAATAGCCAGACATCGGAGCTGCCTGGAAGCTGCTGCTGGTAGTGGAAAAGAAAAACACTGGTTACTTATTTTGCTCCGTTATCATTCCGTTATCATTCCGTTATCCTTCCGTTATCCTTCCGTTATCATTCCGTTATCCTTCCGTTATCATTCCGTTATCATTCCGTTATCATTCCGTTATCATTCCGTATCAGGTAGTGATATATTTACAACACCTGCTGGTGTTCCTCCGAATCAATAAATATATCATGCATGTTATATGATATGGTTATTTACAACACTTGTTGTGTGTTCCTCCGAATCATATCATTCAAGTTGATATGATCTATCTATCTATCTATCTATCTATCTATCTATCTATCTATCTATCTATCTATCTATCTATCTATCTATCTATCTATCTATCTATCTATCTATCTCCCTCCCTCCCTCCCTCCCTCCCTCCCTCCCTCCCTCCCTCCCTCCCTCCTCCTCCCTCCCTCCCTCCCTCCCTCCCTCCCTCCCTGCCTATCTGCCTGCCTGCCTACCTGCCTGCCTGCCTGCCTGCCTGCCTGCCTGCCTGCCTGCCTGCCTGCTTGCCTGCCTGCCTGCCTGCCTGCCTGCCTGCCTGCCTGCCTGCCTGCCTGCCTGCCTGCCTGCCTGCCTGCCTACCTACCTACCTACCTAGCTACCTACCTATCTATCTATCTATCTATCTATCTATCTACCTATCTATCTATCTATCTATCTATCTATCTATCTATCTATCTATCTATCTATCTATCTATCTATCTATCTATCTATCTATCTATCTATCTATCTATCTATCTATCTATCTATCTATCTATCTATCTATCTATCTATCTATATATATATCTATATGTCTATCTATCTATCTATATGTCTATCTATAAGTCTGTCTATAAGTCTGTCTATCTATCTATCTATCTATCTGTCTGTTTGTCTGTCTGTCTGTCTGTCTGTCTGTCTGTCTGTCTGTCTGTCTGTCTGTCTGTCTGTCTGTCTGTCTGTCTGTCTGTCTGTCTGTCTGTCTGTCTGTCTGTCTGTCTGTCTGTCTGTCTGTCTGTCTGTCTGTCTGTCTGTCTGTCTGTCTGTCTGTCTGTCTGTCTGTCTGTCTGTCTGTCTGTCTGTCTGTCTGTCTGTCTGTCTGTCTGTCTGTCTGTCTGTCTGTCTGTCTGTCTGTTTTATTGACAGGGGCCCTGAGTTCGTGCTACAGTGGAAATTCAATTAAATGATACTTCATAAACTAAAATTAATTAATTGCAATAAATAAATAAAGTATTTATTAAATTTAATTAATTAATTAATTAAAATCAATTTAGTAATTCAATGATTCACCCACTTCTGGAGGCATCTCAAACAACGCAACATTTTCTGGCCGAGTCATGATGTCTGTGAATCCTGATCCCAACTCAATGTTGACAACAGGCCGCTAACGCAAGATGGTCTCCCGAGCTCCCCATATCAACAAGTTCTCAGATCCTTGGACATCAGTCTTAATGAAAGAAAGGTTGCTGATGTTGTAGGAGTCTAGAGTACGCATGGGTACAACCTCACCTCCTGCGAAGTTGGTGGTTGGTGGTTGGTGGTTGGTGATAAAATACAGGTTACTGATGTTGTAGGATTCTAGAGTACGCATGGGTACGACCTCACCTCCTGCTATGGTGGAGGTTGTTGGTTGTTGGTTGTTGGTTGTTGGTTGTTGGTTGTTGGATGGTGGTTGGTGATGAAAGACGGGTAGCTGATGTTGTAGGAGTCCAGAGTACGCATGGGTACGACCTCACCTCCTGAGAAGTTGGTGGTTGGTGGTTGGTGGTTGGTGATCGGTGGTTGGTGGTTGGCGGTTGGTGGTTGGTGGTTGGTGGTTGGTGGTTGGTGGTTGATGGTTCGTGATGGACAACAGGTTGCTGATGTTGTAGGAATCTAGAGTACGCATTGGTACGACCTCACCTCCTGAGAAGGTGGAGGCTGGTGGTTGGTGGTTGGTGGTTGGTGATAAAATACAGGTTGCTGATGTTTTAGGAGTCTAGAGTACGCATGGGTGCGACCTCACCTCCTGAGAAGGTGGAGGCTGGTGGTTGGTGGTTGGTGGTTGGTGATGGACAACAGGTTGCTGATGTTGTAGGAGTCTAGAGTACGCATGGGTACGACCTCACCTCCTGAGAAGGTGGAGGCTGGTGGTTGGTGGTTGGTGGTTGGTGATAAAAGACAGGCTGCTGATGTTATAGGTGTCTAGAGTACGCATGGGTACGACCTCACCTCCTGCAAAGTTGGTGGTTGGTGGTTGGTGTTGGCGGTGTTGGCGGTTGGTGGTGGGTGGTGGTACAACCTCACCTCCTGTGAAGTTTGTGGTTTGTGGTTTGTGGTTGGTGGTTGATGGTTGGTGTTGGCGGTGTTGTTGTTGGTTGGTGGTTGGTGGTTGGTGGTGTTGTTGGTGGGTGGTGGGTACAACCTCACCTCCTGCGAAGGACAAGCAAGAGGTAGGGGGAAGCTGGTCAGTACGGTACTTTGGTTGGTGGTTGGTGGTTGGTGATTGGTGGTTGGTGATTGATACAACCTCACCTCCTGTGAAGTTGGTGGTTGATGGTTGGTGGTTGGTGTTGGCGGTGTTTGTGGTTGGTGGCGGGTACATCCTGACCTCCTGTGAAGGGCAAGCAAGACGTAGGCGGAAGCTGGTCAGTATTGTACTTTGGTTGGTAGTTGGAGGTGGGTGTTGGTGGTGGTAGGTGGTGGGTGTAAGTGGGTGTTGGTGCTGTTGGTGGTGGGTGTTGGTGCTGTTGGTGATTGGCGGTGGGTGTTCGTGGTGGCTGGTGGTTGGTGAACACTGGGTGGGAAGCTGGTCAGCACTTAGCTGGTCGGCACTTGGGTTTAGGTGCTTTAGGTTTGGGTGGTCTAGGATTTAGGTGGTTTAGATTTAGGTGGTCTAGGATTTAGGTGGTTTAGATTTGGGTGGTCTAGGATTTAGATGGTTTAGATTTGGGTGGTCTAGGATTTAGGTGGTTTAGATTTAGGTGGTCTAGGATTTAGGTGGTTTAGATTTGGGTGGTCTAGGATTTAGGTGGTTTAGATTTGGGTGGTCTAGGATTTAGGTGGTTTAGATTTAGGTGGTCTAGGATTTAGGTGGTTTAGATTTGGGTGGTCTAGGATTTAGGTGGTTTAGATTTGGGTGGTCTAGGATTTAGGTGGTTTAGATTTGGGTGGTCTAGGATTTAGGTGGTTTAGATTTGGGTGGTCTAGGATTTAGGTGGTTTAGATTTGGGTGGTCTAGGATTTAGGTGGTTTAGATTTGGGTGGTCTAGGATTTAGGTGGTTTAGATTTAGGTGGTCTAGGATTTAGGTGGTTTAGATTTGGGTGGTCTAGGATTTAGTTGGTTTAGATTTGGGTGGTCTAGGATTTAGGTGGTTTAGATTTAGGTGGTCTAGGATTTAGGTGGTTTAGATTTGGGTGGTCTAGGATTTAGGTGGTTTAGATTTAGGTGGTCTAGGATTTAGGTGGTTTAGATTTGGGTGGTCTAGGATTAAGGTGGATTAAGGTGGTCTAGGATTTAGGTGGTTTAGATTTGGGTGGTCTAGGATTAAGGTGGATTTAGGTGGTCTAGGCAAGCAATATATGTTGTTACAGTCCAGGGGTAGCCAAATAGTTAGGGAACGGAAACTAATATAAGTGTTTGAAAAACTAATATTAACTAATATTATAATAGTGTCACAATAATATTAGTTTTTCAAATAAATTCAAAATTCTGGTGAGAAGGCTTGCCAATATGATATCAACTAAGATTCACTACTATTATTCATTCACTAATATTATTCATTCACTAATATTAACTAACTTAGCCTTTCCCTACAATTAGGGCTTCGGTACTTGCCCAATCATGACATCAGGAGACCCTCACACCCACACCCACACCCATCCCCAACATCCGCCAAACCAGCCACCCCACCCCACCCCACCCCACCAACCCCCAACCACCCCTCACACCAACCCCCACCCCACCCTGCAGGTATGACAAAGCAAAAAAGCTAAAACGACATCAGGAGTGGCTAAAACGAAACAAGTTCGATGCAGCGTCGCCTGCGACGCTAAAAAATGGCGGAGAGTGATCGCGACGGAGCAACAGGTAACAAGGGAAGCGAGTTAGTTACGAGACCGTTGGCTGACGTGTCTGGCTTCATCATGGTCAGACGGTCGACCGGACAAATGGGTAACACTGGGGGCTCCCGCCCCCCAGAAGAGGGGGCTCCGCCAAAAGCACTGAAGAACGGAACCCCAAACAATCGTTTTACCGTCGGGGGCCCTGGGTTTGTGCTACAGTGATAATTTAATTTTACAAGAGCCCATGGGAAAGTGATCAGGACAAGCTGAAGTTGAGAAGGGGTACCATAAAATTATCTCCCGTTTCGACGATTGGCTCAATGGTTGAGTTCGTTGAAATCAGGCAGGAGGTGCAGGTTCCAATCCCTACGGGTGTGCCTTAGTGTTCGCGGTCACTGGCCAGGTAAAGTAGTCCGCCCGTTTCCTACCGCCGTAAGACAGGGCTCTCTTAATCCCACGCCCCACCAGGCGTTATCATCACTTACATTACCATACAATTGAATGCACGCAAGATAGAACAAACCGGTCAGTATTCCGGTATTGGGGTATTTGATGGTCGGTATACAGGAACCCGGAAATCCCAATGTTAGCCATTGTCCTACCCTGAATGCACGACGACAGGTGAGGGAAATGTGCCACCACTAGCAAGAACAACAAGAACAACAAGAACAACCAGAACAACTGCAACCACACCCACAACAATCACAACAACAACTACCACCACCACCATCACCACCACCACCACCACCACCACCATGAACACAACAGCAACAACAAAATTGCCAACACCACTAGCAGCCTGCATCTGCCGCACATGATGCAGTCACGAGTACATCACTGATGGACATATGGCACATCTCTTAATCTACCAGGTGCCAACCCTTTTCACCCCCCCACCCCCCCCCACACACACACACGCACACGCACACACGCACACGCACACGCACACGCACACATACACATGCACATACACATACACACGCACATGCACATACACATACACATACACATACACACACACATACACATACACATACACATACACATACACATACACATACACATACACATACACATACCTACACATACACATACACATACACATACACATACACATACACTACACATACACACTGCAACATACACATACACATACACATACACACTACACATACACATACACATACACATACACATACACATACACATACACATACACATACACATACACATACACATACACATACACGCACACGCACACGCACACGCACACGCACACGCACAGCACACATACACTATACATATACCCGCCACACCCGCACCCGCACCCGCACCCGCACCCGCACCAGCACCCGAATCAGCACCCGCACCCGCACCCGCACCCCGATGGCTACAAGGAGCAACATAGTGCTACGGTAAGACACCAGTTCCTTTCCTTAACAACAATCCTGGGTGGGAGGGCGGTGGTGGTGGTAGTGGTATGCGTGTTGTGTAGTGTTGTACAGCCGTGTATCATGTTAGGGACTACAATGGATTTTTGGTGCCTCGATTTTGAGGGAAGGTTGTGGGGAGGGGAGGGGTGTGTGGAGAGAGAAGGCCAAGGATTTGTGGGAACCGAGTGCTTGCATGTGCCTGTGTATGCATGTGCGCGTGGCAGTAGAAGTAGCTACAAGTAGCTATAAGTAGCTACAAGAAGTAGCTATAAGTAGCTATAAGTATCTATAAGTAGCTATAAGAAGTAGCTATAGGAAGTAGCTATAATTGGCTACTAGTAGCTACAAGTAGCTATAAGTAGCTATAAGTAGCTATAAGTAAGTATAGGAAGAACTAGTAGCTACAAGTAGCTATAAGTAGCTTTAAGTAGCTACAAGTAGCTATAAGTAGCTATAAGTAGCTACAAGTAGCTATAAGTAGCTATAAGTAGCTACAAGTAGCTATAGGAAGTAGCTAGCTACAAGTAGCTGTAAGAAGAACCCCTACCTCCCAACCCACATGTTCAAACTTTCCTACCTCCACCGAGGGAGCGACCCCCGTAGTTGATCTTGGTCCCTTCCTTCTGTGCGTCCTCGAAGGATTGACCTTGAGACACACCATCCGGCAACTTTGCCCCCATGGACGCCTCGCCTGTTTTGAATCCCAACGCTGCTTGGTGTGCCTCGATGTTTCCCGAACCACAGAAGACAGCATTCGCTAGCATGAGTTGGTAGACCATAGGCTGTGGTTCGAAGGCGTACACCTTACCGGCAGGCCCAGTCTTGTATGCAAAATGTACCGCATATGAGCCTATATTAGACCCTGCATCTATGACTGTACTTCCTGGCCGAATGTAGTGTAGGAATGCTTTGATCAAGAATTCTTGGAAGTTTCCAGATTCACAGATCTCACGCCCAACAAACTCATCGTTATTGGGGACGAAGAAGGGGATGGTGGGAATTGAAGCGGAGTTCTGGGCAAGGTTTTTCAATGGGCATCTGCGCAAGCCACGGGAATCAAAGCTGAACTCTGGAGGCAGGCTGCCTGGCCCGGGTTCAACTTGCTGCTGCTGGTTCTGCTGGTGGAGTTCCTGCTGCAGCTGCTGCTGCATTTCGTGACTCATCTTCTCTATAGGGATCCTGGCCTGGGCAAACTGCTCAGACGGCATTACCTGGAGTACGTTCTGTTGATCGTGTATGGGGTGAAGCTGCTGCTGCCCTAAGACCTGATGATGACGCTGTGCCTGTCGCTGATGAAGCTGTTGCAGCCGTGCATGCACTCTCTGTCTGTGCCTAAGCTGAACCTGAGGGTTCACTGATCTAACCTGTTCCCCTGAGCTCCCCCCTGGGGTGCTTCTACGCCTGAGGGTGGAATCTGCACGGCCCCTGCCAAGTTTCTTCTCAAAAGCCAGCCGCAACTCCTCCTCCTCCATGGCGAACCCTTCTCCTCGTGCATAGCTGATATGGAACACGGCCAAGCACAGAAGCACAGACAAGAGGGAGTACAAGCTCATCTGTGATAGTTGCAGCGTGGTGCTTAAAGAAAAAAAATAAAGCAGCACGCCAAGAGTCCTTAGGGAGCTATCCGGAGGGGGTCCTCGGACAACACCAGTGGGGGGAGAAAGCTATGGGGGGCGGAAGGAAGTGGTGGAGCAGAAGTGAGGAAGGAATATGCCAGGAGACGTGGCTTATATAAGGAGCTGGGCAGGGTAGGGTGGTGCCTGCAGGGTAGTGCAAGAATGGCCTAGTGTGTTTGCAGTTACTGTGAACCCAAGGAAAATGTCATGGATGAGGATTAATTTCCGTTGCCAAAGCAGGTAAGAGATCCTCTGGCGTGTGGTCCAGTGATGAGACACGAACTTCAGGGGCAAGTCTAATAGGACGATCTGCCCTAGGACTTATAATGTTGGTCCTCGAGCTGGTATCGCTCTTCGATGGCCACTCTGATCAGGAGACTCGGGATCGGCACAATGACCTTACCAAGCTCTTTTAAATTCCTCCTGTGAACAGGGAAAGAAAATAATTGGACATCCGATTATTGCGAAAAAAGAGTTCCATGCATCGGAACAAAAGGAGCTACAAACCTGGGTGTCTATCAATGCTGCAGATTACAATGCTGAACAAGCATGATTTAGTATAATTTAGTCGCGCATAGACGATGATTATTCAGAAGATTTCAGCCAGCGGAGGTCATGTCACATTACTATATGATAATTTATCGGCCTATCAGCGACCGAGTATCGAATTGAACACTCACACTGAGTGTCGCCGTGACAGCCCAACGCTGGCACATGCCATCACGCGATACTCAATCTAGCCGGAGGACTGCATTTGTTTTAAGGTGCCTACTGCGCCGTACCCTCAGGCAGACTGTTGAATGTGACGGAGCCAAGTTGTCCTATAATTTAAAACGGTAGACGTCGCAAATTCAAAGCCACCGTATATCAAGTTATCAAATCTAGGATTCTTGCATATTCGTGGTTATTATTTGTTGGCAAAGGGGACTCTGGACGTGTTATATAATGGTAGTATTGTACAACGGCAGTTGAATATTTGATGCGCTTAAGAGTGGAATACCCATTTTTCTCTGAGTGCCAGGGACTGACAGCCGCCGATGGCAGGAAATGCTACCGGTATTTCAAAAGTTCAGACCAAAAGCGAGTTTAGATGCTACTAATTAAATTCTGAGGAAAAGAACGAATCCTAGATCTGGTAAAAATATGGAGGATTTGAGGTTAGTCTCCTTAACAACTTCATAAGGATTCGGATTTGGGGCAGGAAGCCTTCATGGTTAGTGCCGCTCGGAGTGGTCAAGTACTCCACTCTGTATCTCAGCGGTTTTCAATGATTGTATATCAGACTGCACGATTCCCTTACATTTTCGCCGAAACTGAAAACTTTCGTACCTGCGAGTGCCCCCCTACAAGGCTTGGGGTTGATTACAGCCCGAATTGATGTCTAGACCTGGCTTCCTGGGAAGGAACCATTACCATAAATTCTGTGAGTAAACTAGATAAGTATGGAACTTTCAAGAAAAGCATATGGAAGGTTCTTCAGGACGCTGCGTCCTACGCCGTAGCCGCAACGTCGAAGGGTCCGTTGCATCGCGGACGCAGCTTGAGTGGGTCGGTTGCGTCTCAGGACGCAGGCTATGCAATTGCTTGCGTCTCAGGACGCCGACTCGCTTAGTTGGAGTGGGGGTGCTCCTGAACAACCCTGGTGACTTGTCAATGGCCGTTTGGCCTGGACTGGCTTGGACTGGCTTGGACTGGCTTGGACTTGTCAATGGCCGTTTGGCTCAACGAACATGGCACAAGCTATCGCTATCCTGTTTGAATGGATGTTACAGTCCAGGGGTAGGCCAAATAGGCTAAAGGGACTTGCCCAATCGTGACAGGAAAGCTAAATAGAGACAGCATTGATGAACTGAACCCCAAACAATCGTTTACCTGCGGGGGGGCTGAGTTTGTGCTACAGTGAAATTTAATTATGCAATAAAATTAAATTAAAGAATGCGGGGTAGGACAATGTCCTTCCTGCAGTGTTCTGGCAATACCTGGATTTTGTTCTTACCCTTCCGGTGCACTCAGGTGAGGGGGGCATTTTAAACCGCATTTTTCCTTTCATAAAAGTCCGGTTTTGGCAGAACTTTTGTTTGTTACCTTCCAGTTTTTTTCACTTTTGGGTACACAGGCCGGATCACCGTAAATGGGAAGAGAACCGCCAGATAACTCAGTCGAAAATCTCTGCCAGCAGAATTGATGCTGTGTGTACAAGTGTGCGTCCTCCTGTTCTCGAGCTGAACTTAGAGGCTATATTGAGGCTTGACGACGGGTTCCTGCAGCATGCGCAGACATTGATGGATCGGATCGGAGGACATGAGCAGGCGAACAGATCGGTAGGCCGCCCCCCTGAAATGTACGAATTTTGAACTGTTGATCTCGGACAGGGTCTTGTACAGAGAGGGGGGTCTCTGGTCTTGTACTACAGGTCTCCATTCCGGCACTTCGTTGCCTGACCAGGCTATCGACAGCGGACGCGGACGCGGACGCGGAACGTCCCCGAGGACGTTTTCATACACCCGCGGGTACACCCTCCCAGGTCTGGCTGCCGTTGTGTGGCGCTGTCAGCCTCGGTTGGAGGTTTGGGGAATGAGGGGGATAGACATCTTTCCGAAATGAGACTGAGCAAAGGAAAGGAGATAAATGTGATTGGTTTTACAAAAGGGGAAGTCGAGTTCTGATGAGTGTAGCTATGCAAGATTGTTGTTGCTATGCAAGATGCTCTGGGATCAGATTTTCCAGAAATTATACGATTCATCAGTCAGATATTCAATAACATGTCAGTAACTACTATTCACCATTATCATCAAACGCGTTCAATGTTGGGCAAGTCCATTCCAGTATATAATTATATTATATATATTATATTATACCGTATATATAATACTATAAAAGCTATCTTACGGCTAAGCCCAGTGGCTGGCTCAGGGAGCTACCTAGAACATGCTGCTTGTAGCTGAAAAGAAAGTCTCTGCTACCATTGCACCTATCGGTCATCTGTAACAGATGCCCAATAGATTCAATGGTACAGTATGCGCAGACCCTGTCAATTGCCCAATAGGTTCAATGGTACAGTATGCGCAGACCCTGTCAATTGCCCAATAGGTTCAATGGGACAGTATGCGCAGACCCTGTCAATTGCCCAATAGGTTCAATGGTACAGTATGCGCAGACCCTGTCAATTGCCCAATAGGTTCAATGGTACAGTATGCGCAGACCCTGTCAATGGACCAATAGGTTCAATGGTACAGTATGCGCAGACCCTGTCAATGGACCAATAGGTTCAATGGTACAGTATGCGCAGACCCTGTCAATGGACCAATAGGTTCAATGGTACAGTATGCGCAGACCCTGTCAATGGACCAATAGGTTCAATGGTACAGTATGCGCAGACCCTGTCAATTGCCCAATGGGTTCAATGGTACAGTATGCGCAGACCCTGTCAATTGCCCAATAGGTTCAATGGTACAGTATGCGCAGACCCTGTCAATTGCCCAATAGGTTCAATGGTACAGTATGCGCAGACCCTGTCAATTGGTCAATAGGCGCATTGCTAGAGTATGCGCAGACCCTGTCAATTGGTCAATAGGCGCATTGCTAGAGTATGCGCAGACCCTGTCAATTGGTCAATAGGCGCATTGCTAGAGTATGCGCAGACCCTGTCAATTGGTCAATATGCGCATTGCTAGAGTATGCGCAGACCCTGTCAGTGGACCAATAGGTGCATTGCTAGAGTATGCGCAGACCCTGTCAATTGGTCAATAGGCGCATTGCTAGAGTATGCGCAGACCCTGTCATATGTTACTATACAGTGGTGGCCTACTAGGCTAAAGGGACCCATACACACAGCCATGTCCTATACCCACACTCGTACCTAAGTATCAACGAGGAACTTACACAGGCGCTATGAGTCATGGCTAGGGAACGGCAACATGATATCATATGATATCATGTCATCATATGATACCATATTATGCCGGAAGTCTGACTAGGCTAAAGTTACCATTTACATACAGTATCATATGATTTCATACTCACCTTTGGTCAAAATCATATGATATGCCGGTCCCTAGTCATGGTTGATACAACAGGGCTCTGGAAACGTGAACCATGCAAGATCATCCCTACGGCAGCCTGCACCCTGTTCAGGTTGTTAAACACCTTTTAATGAAGATCAATGGCTAAACGTGTAGCTGTTAAACAGGTGTTCATGGTGGTAAACACCTGTTCAACTACATTTAAAGCCAATGATGTACATAAACAGGTGTTAAACAACCTGAACCCCTGTTTAACAACCTGGACAGGTGTTAAACAACCTGAACACCTGTTTAACAACCTGAACCCCTGTTTAACAACCTGGACAGGTGTTAAACAACCTGAACACCTGTTTAACAACCTGAACCCCTGTTTAACAACCTGGACAGGTGTTAAACAACCTGAACACCTGTTTAACAACCTGAACCCCTGTTTAACAACCTGGACAGGTGTTAAACAACCTGAACACCTGTTTAACAACCTGAACCCCTGTTTAACAACCTGGACAGGTTTTAAACAACCTGAACACCTGTTAACAACCTGAACCCCTGTTTAACAACCTGGACAGGTGTTAAACAACCTGAACACCTGTTTAACAACCTGAACCCCTGTTTAACAACCTGGACAGGTGTTAAACAACCTGAACACCTGTTTAACAACCTGAACATCTGTTTAACAACCTGGACACCTGTTTAACAACCTGAACCCCTGTTTAACAACCTGGACAGGTGTTAAACAACCTGAACACCTGTTTAACAACCTGAACACCTGTTTAACAACCTGAACATCTGTTTAACAACCTGGACAGGTGTTTAACAACCTGAACACCTGGTTACCAACTGAACACCTGTTTAACAACCTGAACACCTGCTTAACAACCTGGACAGGTGTTTAACAACCTGAACACCTGTTTAACAACCTAAACACCTGTTTAACAACCTGAAGAGGAGCAGGCTGCCTTGGGGCATCCCAACTCCTTCGTGCCTGTCTCATGATTTTTGTTTTAGTTGTAAAAGGAATTTCACCCCATGAGGTGGGTCTCCCAACATCAACCAGCGATACCCAGGATTCAGTTCAAATGGCGTTGCCACGCCTACAAAATAGTAGGCACATGAATGTGTAGACCGCCTTACCAGCTGCAGAATAGAGATTGGACGAAATATATTTTGATATGAATGCGTTGCTTTGAATTGATTCTGTTACTGATCAAGACGGCAAGCAGCCTTTACAGCTCGAGCCATGTACCCAAGTTTAAGTTCAAGTCCAAGTTGCAAAAAAGCGCTTATGCAACGCAGAAAATGGAGACACGAGGGGAGAGGAAGGGGGGGGGGGGGGGGGGGGGGGGGGGGGAGGGGCAAGTTATCAGACCACATCATCGAAAGTTGTTGTTTTCACTCCTGAGACCCCCACCTCACCCCACCCACCCACCTACCCGCACACACACTTTGAGGACTCATACCCGTACACCCAGGAGGTACAGTAAACAACAGAACAGGCATAGCTTTTCTTTTCGGCTACAAGCAGCAGCTTCTAGGCAGCTCCCTGAGCCAGCCAATAGACTCTAAACAGCTGAATGTGTTAGCTTCATGGTGCAAGAGGTTGCGCCTGGCCTGGTTGCCAGCTGCTGCTCGTAGCTTTAAAGACAAGCGATGATAGCAGGTGTTCTGTACAAGACAGTGGAGAACATGTGTTGTACTGCTCATAGCTTTAAAGACAAGCGATGATAGCAGGTGTTCTGTACAAGACAGAGGAGAACATGTGCTGTACTGCTCGTAGCTGAAAAGCCAAGCGATGATAGCAGGTGTTCTGTACAAGACAGTGGAGAACATGTGTTGTACTGCTCATAGCTTTAAAGACAAGCGATGATAGCAGGTGTTCTGTACAAGACAGAGTAGAACATGTGTTGTACTGCTCGTAGCCGGAAAGACAAGCGATGATAGCAAGTGTTCTGTACAAGACAGTGGAGAACATGTGTTGTACTGCTCGTAGCCGGAAAGACAAGCGATGATAGCAAGTGTTCTGTACGAGACAGTTGAGAACATGTGTTGCATTCTCTGCTCTCTTGTCTTCATATTCTGGGGAAGGGGAGCCAGACCCACCACATACCACCCACCACCACCCACCCAGTAACACCCACCACCCATCACAAAATGAATTCTGGTAAATTTCTGTGACCCCAATACTAGGTATCGTATCCCATAGGTGCAATGGTGAAGTAGTATGGTCATCCTGTCCGTATCGAGCACACTTATATCAGTGTGATCAGCTCATTGCATAGTGCACAGATGACATGTGCACATTGGCCCGGACAAGTCTTTAAACTGTTGATTCCGCTTCCTTTGCTCACTAGTTTCCATGGGTATCGCCCGGGGGGACTTGGAATTTGGAGACGGTGAGCAGCCCAGGCGGTGAGCAGCAAAGATGGTGAGCAGCAAAGATGGTGAGCGGCCCAGAGTCGGGTTCGGTAGTTCAGCCAATGTGAGGTTCAGAACTTCAGCCCATATCCAACCAATTGCAAAAGGCAACAATAATGGCGGGGTCACTACTTCAGCCAATGTCGGGTTCGTTACATCAGCCAATGCCTGGTTGGGTACTCAAGCCAATATCGGGTTCAGTACTTCAGCCAATGTCGGTTTCAGTACTTCAGCCAATGTCGGTTTCAGTACTTCAGCCAATGTTGGTTTCAGTACTTCAGCCAATGTCAGGTCAGTACTTCAGCCAATGTCGGTTTCAGAACTTCAGCCAATGTCGGGTTCAGTACTTCAGCCAATGTCAAGTCATTACTTCGGCCAATGTCAGGTCATTACTTCAGCCAATGTCAGGTCATTACTTCAGCCAATGTCAGGTCAGTACTTCAGCCAATGTCGGTTTCAGTACTTCAGCCAATGTCGGTTTCAGTACTTCAGCCAATGTCAGGTTCGGGACTTCAGCCAATGCCAACTTATTGCAGTGTCTATTTGAGACTTAGTACCAGGGCACTACAAAGCGTACTGCCTTTTAGAGCCCCACTGCGCGTTTCGCGCAGTTTTCCCGCTCTAACCCCCTCTGGACCCCCCAGGGTCACAGGGCTGAAGCCCTAAGTTCCCCCCGTGCCTCTCTCCGCCGTCTGTCCGCTGTCCGTCTGTCCGACAGATGTCCAGGCGTATGAACGATTCCAACCACCTCCGCACCCACAAGTTTTGCTCATAGTTGGAGTGCGCATGACTAGAGTTATCAGCATCGCAGCGCTCAAGATCCTTTGCAAAAGTTGTTCAATGTTTGTAGCTCTATTCGGCTACGAGTAGCTACTTTCTCCACTACTTTCGAAACTCCCTGCCGGTGACAGCTGAAGCGATTTTCCTTGTCGCTTGCGACACGATCTTAGAACTTGTCAACCTCCTGTGGGCGCAGCGCGCAGTTTTTACGTTTTTTGCAAGAAAGTGCTGAGCAATCTGACGTTTGAGCGCTGTAAGCGCAGACCAATTAGACAAAACATAGTACCCTGCTTAGTACTGGCCAAGATTCCACACCAGACCTGCGTCCAGTGGGCTTCGATACCCACCCTCCTCTCGGAACATATATTATTGTTGACCTATACAGGCTGCGAGTGCTTCTGTACATCTTGCAAGATATCTGGAGAGCACTCGCAGCCGTGTAGTTCAACAATATTACCAATGAATCTAAGACTGCAGTTTGGAATAAATAATTGAATGGATGTAGAAGCCCCATTTGCCAGTGTGGCTCGGGCCAAACATGGTTGCAGCCTTGCCAGTGTGGCTTGGGCCAAACTTGGTTGCAGCCTTGCCAGTGTGGCTTGGGCCAAACTTGGTTGCAGCCTTGCCAGTGTGGCTCTGGCCATTTGCCAGGGTGCTTCATTAAGTCACGAGAGATAAAACTAAATGAGGCCTTGCTTTGCCACATTTATAATAGTGGTTTTTACCCGCACTTGGCAGCACAGCTGCGTTTTAAAATCATCATACGAGTACAGACTCTGAGCCTGTTTCAGTGATACGAGTGGTCTAGGGTACACCAAATCGCTTAAACGAAGCAGGGTCGGGGGTTCGATTCCCCCCACATTCACCCTGAGCGTTGCAGGTCGTTGTCAACGGCAATGGTAGCTTGTCCAGTCGAGGTGGTAGACCATTCCCTGCCTGTGTACGACGGGTTCCCTTAATACCACGCCCAACCAGGCGTTATCATTACAGACCCTTTGCCAATTTTTCAGTTTTCAACATGACAAGAAGTAGGTTTCTTTTTCAGGGCTTCACACGGCTCCTTCCAGCCAGCTCCATTAGCCGGCCAACAGGTCAAGCCCATAGCATTTTCAGGACTACGCATGGCAGCTTCCAGCCAGTTCCATTAGCCAGCCAACAGGTCAAGCCCACAGCATTTTCAGGGCTACGCAAGGCAGCTTCCAGCCAGCTCCATTAGCCAGCCAACGGGTCAAGCCCATAGCGTTTTCAGGGCTACGCATGGCAGCTTCCGGCCAGCTCCATTAGCCAGCCAACGGGTCAAGCCCATAGCTTTTGGCCGCACCGGGAGGCCCATCATGCCGGCTTTCAGACGCACTAGCTAGCCTCAGGTTTTGCCCAAGGATAGGGAAAGGGATCTACACAGAAGCTGCTAGGCGTGCCGCAGCCAGAAACAGACACAGCGGAGGGGAGACTCCCCTATCAAATAAATAAGTAGTACGCCTTATAATGAGGCGTGAGTTTGAGGGGGCCAGCCCATTTGCTTGCACTGGGGCTGACCACCAATGCGGAATGAAATACAAAATAGTTGAGATGGCGGGCATTCCAATACTAGCTGAAAGCATTCCAATGGTAGCTGAAAGCATCCCAATCGTAGCTGAAAGCATTCAAATGGTAGCTGAAAGCTTCAGCTTAGCCCAGTGGCTGGTTAATGGAGTTGGCTAGTTGCTTCCATGCGTAGCCCAAGAAAGAAGCAGTGTTACCCTAGACTGTAACAACTATCTATCTATGACTATATATTTAGTGGTCAGGTCCCATCCCGTTTCGACAAATGGCTCAATGGTTGAGCTCGTTGAACCGATGGAGGTGCCGGGTTCGAATCCCTACGGGTGCGTTTTAGTGTTCGCGGTTACTGTCAACCACCATGGTAGCTTGTCCAGGTAAAGTAGCAACCCTTTCTTTACCGCCGCAAGACGGGCTTCCGTAATACCACGCCCCACCAGGCGTTCTCGTTACTTTTTTTTGTCAGGTCTCGACCCCGGACAACATATCATGAAGTTGACAAGTCATGCCATTTCATTTCAGGGCATTTGTCATGTTGGTGCCATAGAAATCTGTTGTACACTTCGCTGCAAATTTGTAGGGAACGGCAATATGACATCATATGATATCATGTCATCATATGATTCCGGCAGTCTTGCTAGGCTAAAGTTACCATTTAAATACAATATCATATGATACAATTTGAGATTTCATATGATATCATACTCTCCTTTAGCCAACATCATGTGATATGATTTGAGATTTCATATGATATCATACTCTCCTTTAGCCAACATCATGTGATATGCCGATTCCTAACAATTAGCATATTAGTTTGTTAGAGAGGATTTTTCAAAAATTCCACGTCAAAAAGTTCAACATATTGGAGTTTCTCCAATTCAAATGATTTTCAGTTTGTGAGATCAAATCGGTTATTTGTTGCTCCCAATGAACAGCTTCTTTTTGGGGCTACTCGTGGCAGCTTCCCACCAGCTCCAATAGCCAGCCACTGGGTTAAAACAAAGCTTGCAGCTGCATTGGAATGCCTGTCATGTCAGCTTTCAGACACACTACATAGCTTCCGGTTTGACCCCAGGACAGGGAAAGGGAGCTGCCTAGAAGCTGCTATTCGTAGCCCAAAAAATAAACAGTGTACCAACTCCTCAATGAAGGCAGGCAGGACAAATCCTGGCTCAACGAGAAATCCTGACTGAATGAAGGCAGGCAGGACAAATCCTGACTGAACAAAGGCAGGCAGGAAAAATCCTGACCCTGAACGACAAATCCTGACTGATTGAAGGCTAGCAGGACAAATCTTGGCTGACTGACAAATCCTGACTGAGCAACAAATCCTGACTGCACAAAGCAGGCAGGACAATTCATGACTGAATGACAAATCCTGACTGAATGAAGGCAGGCAGGACAAATCCAGACTGACTGACAAATCCTGACTGAGCGACAAATCCTGACTGAACTAAGGCAGGCAGGACAAATCATGACCTGAACGACAAATCTGACTGAATGAAGGCAGGCAGGACAAATCCGACTGACTGACAAATACTGACTGAGCGACAAATCCTGACTGAAGAAAGGCAGGCAGGACAAATCATGACTGACGGCAAATCCTGACTGAATGAAGGCAGGCAGGACAAATCATGACTGAACGGCCAAATCCTGACTGAATGAAGGCAGGCAGGACAAATCCTGACTGACTGACAAATCCTGACTGAGCGACAAATTCTGATGAGCAAAGGCAGGCAGGACACATCCTGACTGAACGATAAATCCTGGCCTGAACGTCAAATCCTGACTGAACGACAAATCCTGACTCAACGAAGGCAGGCAGGACAAATCCTACTCAACGACAAATCCTGACTGAACAAAGGCAGGCAAGGCAAATCCTAGTGACATAATGAATTGGGTTCTGTATGGTACCGAAACCACTGCCAGGTCACCATTTTAGAGTATGGCACAGGACTGATGGTACCAGTGATGATGTCCTACAAGTGTTGGTCCCAGTTCCAATATTTCAATATATTCATCTTGCAGGGCACTGCATGGCTCCGAGACCACTACCATGCCACACCTGGAAGGCATGGGGTGGAGCCCAGACCACTGTATAATCACACTTTCCAAGAGTGGGGCAGAGCATGCTCGATCCCACTAGCCTGGCGTAGTACCGAGACCACTGCCTAATCACACTATACAAGAGTGGGCCAGACCATACTCGACCCACTAGCCTGGCGTAGTACCGAGACCACTGCCTAGTCACACTATACAAGAGTGGGCCAGACCATACTCGACCCACTAGCCTGGCGTAGTAGCGAGACCACTGCCTAGTCACACTATCCAAGAGTGGGCCAGACCATACTCGACCCACTAGCCTGGACCTTGCTAGCGCTACTCCCTGTGTAGCCTGGCTCTGATGTCCCAGGCAAAAGCCTGATCCCTAGGGGCTGTGGCTTGTACTGGGGCTGGGGTGGGGGCCCATGGTGGGCCTGGGGCTGGGGATGGGCCTGGGGTCGGGTCTGGGGTTGGAGGCCAAGGTGGGATTGGGGCGGGGGATGGGTGGGAGCCCAAGGTGGGCAAGGGGCTGGGCCTGGGGCTGGGTCTGGGTCTGGGTCTGGGATTGGGGCCACCTTTAGGGCCGCTGCTGCCCACCCCCGCATGCGGGGGCACCAGCCATCCTATCCGAGACTCATGTGGAAAGGTTGCCAACCCCATCCATGTCCTACGTTTGGGCCGGCATTCCCACTGACCCCGTGGCTAGATCCGCCAAACGATTGCGCAGGCTTTGGGTTAGGGAGGTCAGCAGAAGTGCGGTGTGCCAGGGCACTCTGGCTCATAGTTGACCGAGCAGACAGAGAAGGGGTTGACACACTAACAGCTTCCTGAGCAAGCAGCTTGCTGGCCCTGCTAACAACCTGGCCACCAGGCGGGGGATCAGGGTACTTGGACTGGGCAGCAGTTGTGACGGGAAGGCCCAATGCGCCCTGAATGATTTCGGACCGTAGGTGTTACGTATTCTGGAAGCAGGTAATCCCTAGGTCTCTCTCTATCTGTCACGACGCATACAGCCAAGGCCTGATTAGGTATTGATGGTTTGGTGGAGTTGTGGTGGGGGTGTGGTCCTGCTGGGCAGAGGAGGGCTGCCTTCCACGTGCCTCGCACTTAGATTGCTGCTTCTGGGTGGCAAATAAGGGCCATAGGCCAAAGGAGGGCTACTGGCGTGTGCTGGGCCTTGGTTACTGGTCCTGAAGACGGAGGGAGAGCTGCCAGATACAGGAGAGCTGCCTGCCCCTGGCTCGGGGCCTTCATTGAAGCGCCTAGCATCCACAAGGGAGCTACCAACCATAAGCACCGGGCCTTGGCTGCTGCTACTGCCAGGCAACGGCGAGCTGCTTGCGTGCAACGCTACGCCTTGGCCACTGAAGCCACTGCCAGCCAACTGAGAGTTGCTTGCGCGCAACTCTGCGCCTTGGCCACTGGAACCACTGCCAACCAACTGAGAGTTGCTTGCGAGCAACGCTGCGCCTCGGCTACTGAAACCACTGCCAGCCAAAGGTGCAGTTACAGGCGTATCTTGTGCACTGTCCCGAGTAGGGAGTGGCTGCCCCTGGGCGTCACGCCTGCTTGGCAGAGGGAAGCTGCCTGCCAAATTTGAAGAGCTTTGGTGGGCAACTGGGTCGTCCAGGTCGTTGGAGGCAATGGGACTGAGAGTGCTGCCACCTTTCTGCAAGGGAGGAGGGCACATGGAGGGGCTCTAAGCCGCAGGCATGCTAATTGTAGGGCTATATGTTTGTATTTTTACTGTGAACTGACCCCCCCAAAATTGTAAACCACATGGGCCCGGAATTGGCGACAGGCAGAAGATGAGAATAGCTCGTATGTAAGGTAGTGTAGGTCCTGGATGTATGTAGGGATGTAGATGTATGTAGTAGGTACTGTAAGTATGTTTACCGCCCAGGGGTATGCCGAGAATAGGCTGAAGGAGCCTTGCTCCGAACGTAATAGGAAGGCTTATAAGAATAAGCACTGATGCTGACCCCCAAACAATCGGCTAAACCGCAGGGGCCCTGTGTTTCGGTGCGCCAGGTAAGTTACTTAGCCTGAGTTAATTACGAATTTGAGGGAGCCCTTGGTTGGTGAGTGGGTCATACGCGCTGGTGAGGCAATGGGCTGCGAGTGATGCAAGCTTTATGAAAGGACGAGGAAAGGCAGCACATGGGGGACGGTCATCCAGTGGTTTGAGGTATGGACGTAGAAGTGTCGCTCTAAAGTGTCTGCAAGGGAACGCCCCCCCCCTCCCCCACCCCCCGCCTTTCCCTCTTTCCGTACCCTCTTCCCTTTCTTCTGTTTTTCGGTCGCGTCTTAACTCACGCCCCTAGGGGGAGTTTCCGCCCGGTTTTTTTTTTCTATTGCTTTGATTTTTTTTTTAGGGTGTGGGGATGCAGGTTTTTATCCATTTGTTTGCTCGCGCATTGTTATTTTGCTTATATCCTATACTTTTTCCAAGGTAGCAGGCCTCCTCCTTTCTATTCCCCCCAACCTACAAATACATAATTAAGTGTTTTGGGGTATAAGGTTTGTACCCTTTTGTATGGGGCTGAGACTTCCCACACACTTTTCACCCCCCCCCCAACGACCCACCACCCAAAATAAATAAGTAGGGGTCCACACCCCATTTGCCACAATCCCTATCCTTACGTTCAAGCACCATCGTAGTCCAAGAGGGTGTGTTAACGCGTCATGCGCTCCCTACAGGGGTTGGGCCACACTCAATTATTGATGAAGGAGGGGTTTAAGTGAAAATTTAGAGACAGCATTGATTGATTTGGAAAGAGCAAAGGAGTCATTTATTTATACTCATTTACACTTGTATTGATAATCATCCACACTTGTGTTGATCATCATGTACACTTGTATTGATCATCATGCACACTTATATGGATCATCATGTACACTTGTATTGATAATAATTTATGTTTATATTGGAAATCATTTACACTTGTATTGATACCATGTATATACAATTGGAGGACTACTCAATGTACACTTGGATTGAGTCTCGGTACACGGTATGGATAATCACGTATAATCTTAGTTATCATATTTACATTTGTTATTTGAAATTAGTGTACATCGGGTATTGGATTCAGTTCACTTGTAGTGATAATCCTGTACTTTGTATTGTACTATTTAACTTTATATTGGCAATCATTTACACTTATATTGATAATCATGTACACTTTTATTGATAATCATTTACACTTGTACTGATATTCATTTACACTTGTACTGATTTTCATTTACACTTGTACTGATAATCATTTACACTTGTACTGATATTCATTTACACTTGTACTGATAATAATGTACACTTGTATTGATAATCATTTATACTTGTACTGATATTCATTTACACTTGTACTGATATTCATTTACACTTGTACTGATATTCATGTACACTTGTACTGATAATCATTTACACTTGTATTGATAATAATGGACACTTGTATTGATAATCAATTACACTTGTATTGATGGTCATTTACACTTGTATTGATAATCATTTACACTTGTATCTGCTTATATTGATGATCATTTACACTTGTATTGATAATCATATTGATAATCATCTACACTTGTATTGATGATCATATTGATGATCATATTGATAATCATATTGATAATCATATTGATAATCATTTACACATATACAAGTGTACCATTCTTTATTTATCTACTTACCGATACGCTGGTGCGACCTTGGTCAACGCTCGTTTGGGTGGGTAAGGTGGTTTGAGCTTCAGGCTGGCTTGAGTTCTTGACTGATGGCTCGTCGAGACACTCTAGCCCCAAGTCATCTGAGCCAATAGGGCTTAGGACAGGATGTTTCTTGGAGGAACAGAGGGGAGGAAGGGGGGACTTGGTCAGTTTGCATTAATGCATAAGGGCGTTTGCGTTAGTGAGCATGCTTTGAATGAGAATTTGCATTGCATTGCATTGCACTTCATGTCATTTCAGTTTGCATGCATTATGGCTTTGTGTGAGAATTTGAAAGCACTTGCATCGTGGTTACAGTTGCCGTTGATTGTGACACTATTATTCAGCCCCATCCAGCCCCCCACCCAAACACCCACCCAAACATGCCCTCCACCGCCACCCCCACCTTCCCCCAGATCATCTGAGCCTATAGGGCTTAAGACGGGATGTTTCTTTAAGGAACAGAGGGGAGGACAGGGGACTTTGTCAGTTTTCATGCATTATGGCGTTGTGTGAGAATTTGAATGCCCCCCCCCCCCCCCCCCCCCACACAACACACACAACACACACCACACACATGCCCTCCACAGCCAACTTCCCCCAGATTGTCTGAGCCAATAGGGCTTAGGACGGGATGCTTCTTGGAGGAACAGAGGGAAGGAGCAGAGGGGAGGGGAGGGGACTTTGTCAGTTTTCATGCATTATGGCGCTGTGTGAGAATTTGATGGGAGACTGTTGGCAACGGAATCGCGCGGACCGAAGATAGTTAGTTACGAGACCGTTGGCTGACATGTCAGGCTTCGTCTCGGGGGGGCGGTCTATCGGACGGAATCTTTTGACTCATTTTAGACTGGGCAATTTGATAGGTATACCAGCTATACTACTGGGTGACCCTGGGGGCTCCCGTCCCCCAGAAGGGGGGGCTCTGCCCAAAAAATGCAATTGCAATGGACCTACCTCTTGCGAAGGCACTTGGTCAGCTTCATAGATCAGTAGGGTGTCGTTACGAGTCAGACGCCTCACTGCCTGCTTGGGTTGTCCTCCTCCAAACTGTGTTGTGGTGTTGTGTTGTGGTGGTGGTGGTGTGGTGGTGAGGGTGGTGGCGTGGTGTGGTGTGCCCTCCTCCAAACTGTGGTGGCAGTGCGAGATTTGGAGAATTTGATGATTGGGGAATTAGAGAATCATATATATATTAGATTATATTATATTCGGATTATATTATATTATATTATATTATATTATATTATATATATCTTTATATATATAATATATTCAGGAGTAATGGCGGTGTAGAGAGTAGACCACAGATGCACCCAAACATATTTTCGGAGAATTTGATAACTGCGGAATTATAGAATAATGTGTGCCATATATTCAGGAGCGATGGCGGTGTAGAGGGTAGACCACGGATGCACCCAAACATGTTTTCGGAGAATTTGATAACTGCGGAATTATAGAATAATGTGTGCCATATATTCAGGAGCGATGGCGGTGTAGAGGGTAGACCACGGATGCACCCATAAACATTTTTGGAGAATTTGATTATTGGGGAATTAGACAATCAATAGAGCCATAGATGTAACGACCGGCATATCATATGATATTGACCAAAGGCGAGTATGGTATCATACAAATTGCATCATTTGATATTGTATACAAATGGTACCTTTAGCTTTGTCAGACTGCTGGCATCATATAATATCATACAAATTGCATCATATGACATTACATAAATTTTGTAACTTTAGTCTAGGCAGACTCAGTGATTCTTTTTTCAAATCTGCAAGTGGGTTTCTTCTAGCTTTATGGTTGTAGGCGTCCTCCAGGGACAGCGCTTTCTGTAGCTTTTTGTAGCTTTTTAGGGCCATGAAGGGCACACAAAAAAACTTTCCCCCCCCTTTTTTAGCAATAATTTCGCTAAAACGGGGTCAAAACTAGCGATCGCTATATATAGCGGAAATATAAATCCCTGGGCAGACTGCTGGCATCATCTGATATCATATGATGTTGATCAAAGGCAAGTGTGATATCATACAAATTGCATCAAATGATAACATATAAATGGGAACTTTAGGCTAATCAGACTGCTGGCATCATGTGATATCATACAAATTGCATCATTTGATATTATATATAAACGGTAACTTTAGCCTATTCAGACTGCTGGTATCTTGCCGTTCCCTTCATATATTCAGGATAAATGGAGGTGTAGAGATTGGACCCCAGTAGAATCCAGAAACATATCGTCCTGTGAGTGAATGTATTACACGGATGTAACAATTTCAATTTCCAGAAACATATGTTTGTGTGTAGGTGTGTGTGTGTGTTGGTAGGTGTAGGTTTGTGTGGTGGTGGTGGTGAGGGTGGGTGTGGCGGAGGTAGGCCAACACATCATAGCCATTTACCGGCCCACATGCTTAAATAGGAACCCTTGGACACATAAGCGTACTCAAGCGGGGGCAGGCCAACCCATCATAGCCATTTACTGGCCCACATGCTTAAATAGGAACCCTTGGACACATAAGCCAACAGGCCGTAAGGACATAGAACTCAAGTGGAGGCGGGCTGATTATACTATGTATATAATTATACTAAATTATTGTAAATTATTATATAGTAAATGATTAAACACTTTAATTGGTGAATATATATTACTATTTACTATTATAGTATGTATCTCTTGATAGTAATATTAATATTATAGTACATAGTAATATTCATATTAAAGTACATAGTAATATTAATATTACAGTACGTAGTAATAGTACTATTATTTAGTACTATTAATTATATAAGTATACAAAATCATATTCACTTACCGAGTTAACTGTGACAAGCCCAGCAGGGGAATGGCTGTGTGACTCATCTGCTGATTATAATAATAATAACAATAATAATAATAAGAATAATAATAATTATTATTATTATTATTATTATTATTATTATTATGTATATAATTAGACTAAATAATAATGAATTATTGCATGCTAAATGATTAAATACTCATTATTTATTATATAATTAAACGAAATCATATTCACTTACCGAGTTGACCGTGACAAACCCAGCAGATGAACGGTTGTTTGATTCATCCTCGTGCCACACGGCAATTCTACATAGGGAGGTGGGCGAGCAGGTGAGTGGATGAGTGTGTGTGTGGTGGGTGGGTGAGTGTAGGTGGGTGGTGGGAAAATACATTGCCAGTCAGTCAGTCAAGAAAAGGATTTCGTGCTAGTCTGGCAAAAAATGCATAACAATGTAAAACAAAAGTGACTCATCAAGCTTGCTACAAACGGCAGCTTCTATCCACCTACTTCATGCTTTTCAAGGATGTCATGCTAGTCAGGCAAAAATTCAAAAAAATAAATAGTGTCTCATCAGGCCTTAAATACCACAGGACTGTCATGAAGCAAAAATAAATCATTCGGAGGGCACTGTTATATTGTTTTAGCTACACACGGCAGCTTCTACCTACCTACCTATTAAAAGCCATAAATACCACAGGACTGTCATGAAGCAAAAACAAATCATTTGGAGGGCACTGTTATACTGTTTTGGCTACACACGGCAGCTTCTATCCACCTACTTGGTACTCTTCTTGGATTTCATGCTCTGCAAAGAGCGCTTCCAACTCGCGCGCGCTGCTGACGAATGCTCTGGTGACGGCTTGCTCGTCACCACGTTCGTTGCTGTCATGTGGGACTCTAATGAGGAATCCGAGAGAGGTGACCGTGTAGCATGCAGTGACTTCGGCACGGTGGGCTGGCCATGCCCATCACTCCTGCTCAACCTCTGCGGACCACCAGAGCTGGAATCTGAGTCGACCCAATGGGTGGGGGCAGAGTTGTAGTAGGGGCCTGCCACCACCTCAGGATACGCGGCCCTGGTGTGAGTACCCAAAATCCTGATACTGCCGAGTGGGGCAGTCTCTGGGCTTGCGGTCAGCCCACGGGAGCCGTGGGGGGTATGGGTACTGTTTGAGTGCTGGGTAAGGAGAGTGTGACGCCGACTGTTGCTGGCTCGCAGGTTGTTGGAGCTGCGCGTGTCTGCCTCCACCTGGACCAGCACGTTGCGCAGCGCCAGGCTCCTGGCAGAGCTCCGCTTCTCACAGCTGTCCCTCTCATCTGCATTCGGGACTAAGCCAAATTTTGTGGGGGATATGATCTGACCCGGGTGGGTCAGCTGCTGCTGCTGCTGTTGCTGATGCGGATGATGATGGTGCTTGCTGGCCTGTATCTCGGCGTCGGTATTAACCAGGACAGTTAGGGGTCGGCGGGCCATACCTCCTCTGCCTCTTCCACTGCCAGGGGAGTGCATCCCATCTTCACTGCTTTTACCGATGCTCTTGTTGTTAGAGTTGAGGGAAACTCGTTCCACGGGGGTGGTGTGGTCTGAGTTGGAGCTGGCGGAGCATCTGGTGTAGGCTAGGTAAGCTTGGCTTGTGGCAGCGTCTGCACCCTTGCCTTCCTCAGACGGTTCGAAGTGCACGCCCCGTTTGGATCTGGGGGGAGGCGGGTTGCGAGGTGGATGTTAGTGTGTTAGTGGGTTTCAGTGGGTGTTAGTGGGTGTTCGAGGTGGCTGGGTGGGGTGGATTAAGGTGTAGTGATTTGAGTTAGACTTGGGTGAGGAAACGGCAAGGTCTGAGTAAGCTTGGCTGGGGGCAGCTACACCCGTACCTCCTGCAGAATATTTTTTAGAATGGTCGAAGTGCACGCCCCGGTTGGGTCTGAAATAAAAGCCTGCTCACCATCCCTTCAGAATACCCTTCACAGCCCTCACTCCAGCAGTGAAGGATTTGCTGATTATACTAGGGCCAGAGGCCTCCCCTCCCCTCCCTCCCTCCCACCGCCCCCCCCCTTCCTCCCCCCCCCCCTCCCTTCCTTCCTTCCTTCCATTATTCCTCTCTTTCCCGCACAACCAGCACCCATGCATCCCTCTCACCATCCCTTCAGAATACCCTTCACAGCCCTCACGCCAGCAGTGAAGGATTTGCTGATTATACTAGGGCCAGAGGCCTCCCCTCCCTCCCTCCCTCCCCTCCTTCCTTCCATTCTTTCCTCTTTCCCGCTCAGCCAGCACCCATGCATCCCTCTCACCTTCCCTTCAGAATACCCTTCACAGCCCTCACGCCAGCGGTGAAGAATTTGCTGACTATACTGAGACCGGAGACCCTCCCTCATCCTCTCCCTCCCGCCCTCCCCCCCCCCCCCCCCCTCCCCCTTCCTTCCATTATTCTCTCTTTCCCACACAGCCAGCACCCATGCACCCCTCTCACCTTCCCTTCAGAATACCCTTCACAGCCCTCACACTAGCGGTGAAGGATTTGCTGATTATACTAGGGCCAGAGGTCTCCCTCCCTCCCCCCTCCTCACTTCCTTCCATTCTTTCTCTTTATCCCGCACAGCCAGCACCCATGCACCCCTCTCACTTTCCCTTCAGAATACCCTTCACAGCCCTCACTCCAGCAGTGAAGGATTTACTGATCATACTGGGACCAGAGGGCTTGGGGGTCAGGGGCGGACTCAGGTCACCATCTCGTCGGATGATCACTCCTTGGTTTGCGATTGCCTGCACCAGCAACAAAAATACATGATCGTTATACCTTGTGACTAGGGAATGGCAATATGTATTTCATATGATATGTATGACTAGGGAACGGCAATATGATTCATATGATATGACCAGGGAACGGCAATATGATTCATATGATATGACTAGGGAATGGCAATATGATTCATATGATATGACTAGGGAACGGCGATATGATTCATATGATATGACTAGGGAATGGAAATATGATTCATATGATATGACTAGGGAATGGCAATATGATTCATATGATATGTATGACTAGGGAACGGCAATATGATTCATATGATATGACTAGGGAACGGCAATATGATTCATATGATATGACTAGGGAATGGCAATATGATTCATATGATATGACTAGGGAACGGCAATATGATTCATATGATATGACTAGGGAATGGCAATATGATTCATATGATATGACTAGGGAATGGCAATATGATTCATATGATATGTATGACTAGGGAACGGCAATATGATTCATATGATATGACTAGGGAACGGCAATATGATTCATATGATATGACTAGGGAATGGCAATATGATTCATTTGATATAATGTCATCATGTCATGATTTCATATGATTTCATATGATATTATATGCTGCCCGCAGTCTGAAAAGGCTAAAGTTACCATATATATACAATATCATATGATTCAGTTTGGATGATGTCATATGATATCATACTCGCTTTTGGTCAACATCATATGATACGCCGGTCCCTACCAATAGCACCAGCAACACCACTGTTTTTCTTTTTGGCTACAAGCAGCAGCTTCTAGGCAGCTCCCCTGGCTGGCTAATCAGCCAAACCTAGTGCACCTTGAAGCTGAAGTAATCAGCTTTCTATACTGCTGAAATTTAGGGGCCTAGCCCAGTGGCTGGCTCAGGGAGCTGCCTAGAAGCTGCTGCTCATAGTTGGCTATCGGAATGGCAGGTGGCAGCGGAATGTAGCGGACCGAAGCCAGTTACTTACGAAACAGTCGGCTGACGTGTAAAGCTTCTTCTCAGGGGGGCGGTCGGACGCACAAACAGACAACGGGGTGAATCTGGGGGCTCCCGCCCCCCCGGAGGAGGGGCTCCGCCAAAACAGTGAGTAAAACAAGAGCCAAGCATGAGGGAGCCCAAGGGCCATGTTTTGGGCGGAGCCCCCCCTTCTGGGGGGCGGGAGCCCCCAGGGTTACCCATTTGTCCGTCTGACCGAACGACCGACCGACCGACCGAAAACATTGAAGCCTGACACGTCAGCCAACTGTCTCATAACTAACTGGCTTTGGTCAGCTCCATCGTCGCCACCTGTCGTACTGCTGCCAACACACTCCTCCAATTTTCCACGTTGCTAGCATAGGACTATTTTCAGCTTTACGATATTTTGGTCGTGTACACTGATATCTACGTATGATTAGGGAACGGTATATCATATGATGTTGACCAAAGGCGAGTATGATATTGTTTGTACAATTAGGGACCGGCATATCATATGATGTTGACCAAAGGCAAGTATGATATTGTAAGGTATCACACAAAATGCAGCATATGATATTTTACATCGATGGTAACTTTAGCCTGGTCAGACTGCCGGCAAGCTTATCATCACCTTTACTGCCAGCACCGTATGTGTGTATGCGTGTGTGTGTTATATGTATTGCGCGTGTTGTGTAGTGCCTGTGTGCATGTGTGTGAGTGTATGCGTATGTGTGTATTGTGGGTGCACATTGTGTTTCAGTGTGACTATAATAAAATGAATTAATAATAAAATGACTAGGAAGAATAGCTAATCCTCTACTTCACTGCCAGCACAGTGTGTGTGTGTGTGTGTGTGTGTGTGTGTGTGTGTGACTATAATAAAATAAAATAATAAAATGACTAGTTGGAATAGCTAATCCTCACCTTCACTGCCGTCACTGGCTCCCTCCATTCCAACACATGGTCCTGAGGGTGGATGCAGGGATTTGTTTTCAGTCCAGAAATTGAGTTTGTATAGCTGAAGTCCGAACATTTCGGCAGTTCTGAACAGCTGATTCTGTCAGCTTCAAAGTGCACTAGGGTGCCTTAGCTTCGGCCGAATAGCTAGTCAGGGGAGCTGCCCAGAAGCTGCTGCTCTTAGCTGAAAATAAAAGTTATGGAATTGGATCAGAAATGTAATAGTGAAGGCCAATGTGCACTGCTCTCATGCCCTTCCATCCCATCATATTCCCCATGTCCCTCCTTTCATCCCATTTCACTTATTTGGAGCATTCCTCCCCCTAGCTTCCCATCCCATTTCACTTATTTGGGGCATTCCTCCCCCTCCCATCCATCCCATCCCATTTCACTTATTTGGGGCATTCCTCCCCCTACCTTCCCATCCAGTTTCACTTCTTTGGGGCATTCCTCCCCCTACCTTCCCATCCCGTCCCATTTCACTTATTTGGGGCATTCCTCCCCCTACCTTCCCATCCCATCCCAGTTCACTTATTTGGGGCATTCCTCCCCCTACCTTCCCATCCCGTCCCATTTCACTTATTTGGGGCATTCCTCCCCCTACCTTCCCATCCCATCCCATTTCACTTATTTGGGGCATTCCTCCCCATACCTTCCCCTCCCATTTCACTTATTTGGGGCATTCCTCCCACTACCTTCCCCTCCCATTTCACTTATTTGGGGTATTCCTCCCCTCCCATCCCATCCCATCTCACTTACTTGGGGCATTCCTCCCCCTCCCTTCCCATCCCATTTCACTTTTGGGGGGCATTCCTCCCCTACCTTCCCATCCCATTTCACTTTTTGGGGGCATGCTCCCCCCCCCCCCCCCCCCCCCCCCCCTCCCCTCCCCTCCTATCTCAGCCCCATGTACCTTCATCTTATACCATTTCTCTTCTAATGTGCCATACTCCCCCTCCCTTCCCATCCCATTTCACTCTTTGTGGGCCTTCCCCCCTTCCCATCATATCATCATCCCCATGTGCCTTCATCTAATACCATTCCTCTTCATGTATGTGCCTTACTCCCCCTCCCTTCCCATCCCATTCCTCTTCTTATGTCTCTTACTCCCCCTCCATCCTCTCATCCATTTCACTTCCTTGGTGCCTCCCCCCCCCCCCCCCCATCCTATCCTCAGCCCCAAGAGCCTTTATCTTATACCATTCTCTTCTTATGTCCCTTACTCCCCCTACCTTCCCATCCCATTTCACTTTTTGGGGCCTTCCCCCCCTCCAATCCTACCCTCAGCCCCATGCACCGTCCTCCCATCCAATTTCTCTTATTTTGTCCTTACCTACCCACCTAACCCCCCCTCCCTGCCCATCAAATTTCACTTTTTGAGGGCCTCCCCCCCCCTCCCATCATATCCTCAGCCCCATGTACCTTCCTCCCATCCCATTTCACTTCATATGTCCCTTCCTCTCCCTCCCTTCCCATCCCATTTCACTTCCTTGGGTCCTTCCTCCCATCCCATCCTATCCTAAGCCCCATGAGCCTTCCTCCCATCCCATTCTCTTCTTATGTCCCTTACTCCCCCTCCCTCTCCATCCCATTTCACTTCCTTGGGTCCTTCCTCCCATCCCATCCTATCCTGAGCCCCATGTACCTTCATCTTATACCAATCCTCTTCTTATGTGTCTCCTCCCCCTACCCATCCCATTTCACTTCCTTGGGTCCTTTCTCCCCCTCCCATCATATCGTTAGCCCAATTCACCTTCCTCCAACCCCATTCCACGTCCAATAGGCGATCATGTCCCTCGTGGCAAATTCCTCGTCCGCTTCCCTCCCCTTCCTACCCTGACAGTTGAAACAGTGCCCTTGTAGCATGAGTTCGGCTCATTGTGGCTGCTCAGCTTCTCCGACCAAACGAGAGGTCTCGCAGCAATCCCAGTATTGATTGAGCCTAATTTCCAGCCAAAGCATTCACGGCCACCACAAAAGCCTTAGTCACAGTCACAGTCATGACAGTCACTTTGGCAGGATTTTCGGCATTCGCGGGCACGAGAAGAAGAAATTGCAGGATGTGCGTTCAACTAGCGCCGCGTCCAATTCACCTGATGAGAGGGGCAGCAGAAAACCATGTGCGCAGAAATGCCGCGGGAGCGCAACGCCAGGTCGCGAGCTTTCCCTTTCCAAAGTCAGTCAGCCAAACACTATACAGATAAGGTTCAAAGAAGCTAAAATAGATAGACAGAGATATCGAAATCCATAAGCTAACAAACTAAGAAAAAGAAAAGCTGTACGCCAAATCGGCGTGAAATAAGGTAATTAGAAGGCTGGTAACCTTGGCGTCGCTAATTATTCAGTCGGTATAAAAAGAAATCATGGCAAAATGATACAAAGAGCAGCGGGGCGCGGAGAGGTATGAAGCTGCGTGGCAGGTATGAGCGTGTAGCATGAGGATACCGGACTGGTTGACTCAGTCGGGTGCCCGTAGGGCGCCTGCGGTGGTCGGCGAGGTAGTAGGCGAAGACAGGCAGGCAGGCAGGCAGGCAGAATATAATTAGACGCGACAGGCTGGCGGGCAGACAGTTCGAAGCAGGCCCTGAGGGTTACCAACCACTTTTCCCAATTCCCGATTCCCAACCACTTCTCCTAGAATGCCAACCGTTCGCCAACCGAGTATCTAGAATTTCTAGAATTTCAACAATTTTCTGAGTTACCGTTGCATAGGTCTGCCGTCAAGGGCCGACCAACCAAGCGTGTGACAGTTGACAGCGCGGAGCACTACACAATTAACGAAATAAGCAGAAATAAGTTACAAGTAAGAATTCGTGGCCCTTTCGAGAATCTGACATTAGACTAGGGCTGTAATCCCATCGTACCGACGGCTGGACCTCCCTCCCTCTTACCCACGTGTACCAGCATCCAAGACACACAGGACCCCCCCCCCACACACACACACACACACACACACACACACACACCCACACACCACCACCACCACCACCACAAACACCACCCCACCCCACCACCCACCTAAACATGTGGTGCAGACTCAGTTCAGTTGTGAACTCCTCATCTCGTCATTTAGACTCACCTACCCAACCTAGGCCCACATAAACACACATGGACACACATACACGGTGGTTGGGAGCTTGGTTTGTTTGTCCTCGACACACCCCTGATGTAATGGGGTTTTTTGCTTTGTGGGTGCTTTTTCTTTTTGTCCAAAGCACAGAGTCTCATACACCCTCGCGGTGTCAAGTAGACTTTAACATGTAATGTAATGTAATGTAATGTAATGTAATGTAATGTAATGTAATGTAATGTAATGTAATGTAATGTAATGTAATGTAATGTAATGCAATACACAATTACACACGCGTACACAATCTAGGTAGGCCTTAATACTGGCATTTGTTGTTAGGAAGCCAGAGGCACTGCCACACACGCACACATGCACACACATAAATAATATACAGACTTATAAATAATTGTTTTAACAATACTGGGGCACATTTGTGTTGATGAACTAAAAAGTGGACACATGTTTGTTAATCTTAGGATCCGGTGTGTATTATGTACGGCTTTCTATGTCAAGCTATTTTATGCCGCCATATTCGATTGTCGTCTGTCACCGATGACTATCGAGTACGGCGGCTTAGTATTGCTAGACAAAGACTTATAGCAATTCAGGGGATGAACTGGACAAACGTTTCGCACTTCGTCGAGAATTCTCGAGAATTCCAGGCCAAATTGTCGAGCATTCTCGGAATCCCAGGCCAAAATTCTCGACGAAGTACAAGTTCTCGCGGAAATGTTTTATCCAGTTCATCCCCTGAATTGCTATATCGGAGTCACGCTTTTGTCAAGCTATACCATGCCGCCGTACTCGATTATCATATGTTACAGAGGACAATCGAGTACGGCGGCATGGTATTGCTTGGCTTTCTACCCAAAACTGAAGAGGTTCACGAGCTCGAAGTTTTGAGCGTGCAGCTTTTTTTGTAGAATGCAGAGACTGCAGACTCGGTGGTAGTCCTCGCTACAAGAATAGATAGAAGCATAGGGGTGCACAACTCAAAGAATCACCTCGATGAGGGTTTAGGTACAACCTAAACTCAGCACAGCCACTAGCTGGGTGGCGGTTTCCGTCACTAGCTCGACTGGACAGTGTGGACACACTCACTCGCGCCCTCGTGTGCCGCATGGTACGACCTAAGTCCATAACAGTCCTGGACAGTCACATCACACAATGAATGCGCCTAACCTTTGGGCTTTCAGGGTGCCGCCCTATGGCTCAGTGGCTGGAATGCTTTAATTTAATGGGTCGCTAAGTCTCTGGCCGAACGTAGGTGGAAGGTGCATGTGGCAGAAATACGTCACCCAGTCAAGATTTTGTTTGGTACTTCGATTTGATTACATCGTCCATCAGCCTCAAAAACGGCTCATCGTCAAGGGATGGAGGAAGTGCAGGTAGTACAAACATTACTACAGCACTCATGTGTAGATCAGGCGATTGTATGTTCCGGGTCTAAGGTCTACAGCCATGCGATTACATTCTTTACTCTGGAGTGTGGTGACGTGGTGTAGAAGTGTTTATGCTACATTAGTACCCATGTTTTACTCTACCAGCAGACGGTGAGCCGCCTGAAGGCTGATAGACCACATAATACAAACAAACAAGTACCTGTAAGGACTGAGTCCAGAACAGAAGACCAGACAACGGCCTACCCCAAAGGGGTCCCATATAAGTCCCTAACCTACGTTTGGATTGGATTCGATTGTTACATGGATTTTCAACCAATCCCGGGATTCTCAACATCTTCCAATTCGATGTCCCCGCGTGCGATACCCACGGAAACCAACTTACTTTTGGAACATCCTTCAAGTCAAAAGTCATACCAGCTCTTACGACGGTAGGGAATGGGCTGCTACTTAACCTAGACAAAGCTACCATGGCGGTTGACAGCGACCGCGGACACTTAAGCGCACCCGTGGGGATCCGATATCCACTAGTATATAATTTCTAGTATAGCATGGTTTGTAGAGTATGGTGTCTATGGTATAGGGTTCATGGTTCATGGTTCAGGGTATAGGGTCTGTGTCTCCCATGACTGCCCATCCACCTGCCCGACCACCTGCTCGACAAGGCTCAATCATCCAACCCTTTTGGTGATCACCACACTTCCTAGGTTGCCCCTTGACACTTGATATTGTTCGCTCATCATCACGTAGTCCAGATGGGCAGGCATGGCAGGGTCAAATGCGACTGCAGCAACACCGTTGTCGTCCTGTGTGTGTGTGAGTGAGGGTTGAGTGGAAGTGTGTGTGTGTTGGGTTGGGTAGGGGGGGGGAGGGGGCACCTTTGACCAACAGGTGGGTTTCCCCTTGACACTGGGTATTGGTCACTTATCACCACGTAGTCTAGATAAGCAGGCATGGGGGTTCAAATGTGACATCAGCAACACCGCAGACATCCTGGGGGTAAGGTGGGGTGGGGTGGTGGGAAGAAAAGCTTCTTTCCGGGCAGTGAGTACTAGGGATCTTAGTTGAAATTTCCGAGAAGAGAAATCACCAGTAAGATCAGAGAGAAGATGTGCAGCTCATATTCTGGTTGATGAACACACAAACGGTACATTTCATGTGCTAACCACACAAACGGTACATTTCATGTGCTAACCACACAAACGGTACATTTCATGTGCTAACCACACAAACGGTACATTTCATGCGCTAACCACACAAATATATAGGGAATGGCAATATGATATCATATGATGCCGGCAGTCTGACCAGGCTAAATTTACCATTTACATGCAATATCATATGATACAATGTGCAGGATATAATATGATATCATACTCGCCTTAGGCCAACATCATATGATATGCCGGTCCCTACACATATAGTGATATAGGGCATATGTACATCTACACACAGTCAAGGTTTTGCGGACGGTTAGAAGACCCCCCTGGCTGGTTGTGGAGTGAGCTTGCATTGAATCTACGGAATGTCTTTGACCTTTCTATGACCCCCCCCCCCCCCCCCCCCCCCCCCCCAGATGCTGTGAAGCGAGCTTCTATTGGGTCTATGGCCTGTCTATGAAAACATAACGAAATGAAATAACGCACCAAGCAGCAGATTGAATGATGCAGCATCCTATTCCTGCCTTGTTTCTTGCTTAATTATGCCCATTACTTAGCTTACCAATGGCCTGAAGACCCCCCGGATGTTGTGGAGCGAGCTTGAATTGGATCAACTTCGGCCTTCCTATGAAAACATAACGAAATGAAATAACACATCAAACAGAAGATTGAATGATGCAGCATCCTATTTCTGCATCTTGTTTCTTGCTTAATTATGCCATCACTCAGCTCCTGTTTCGACGATTGGCTCAATGTTTGAGTTCCTTGAAATCAGGTGGAAGGTGCGGGGTTCGAATCCCTATGGGTGCGCCTTGTGTTCGCGTCGCTGTCAACCGCCATGGTAGCACTGCCCAGGTAAAGTAGCAGCCCGTTCCCTACCGCCGGAAGAGTGGGCTCCCTTAATCCCACGCCCCACCAGTTGTTGTCATTACTTGGTATGCCCATTACTCAGCTGAATGAGCTGACAAACACACACAAAAAACATACTGGTCCGTCACCAGAGTCGCCCATGAGCCCGCTATCGGCTCAGTGTTCCAAGCCGGGTGAAAGTGAACCATGATCTTGGTCGATTCCAAGTATGTCCCGTCACCAATCTATTACAAAACACCAATTATTGGTGTTTTGTAATTTCTGTTCCAACTCCATAATCAGGACCAGTTCCAGGATGTTGTGGAGCGGGCTTGCATTGTCATACCCATATCATATGTGGTCTATCAATTAATCCGGATTGCATGCACTAGCCCTATTAATTGTATACCAATTTAGCCAAGCTTAGCCCAAACAACCCACAAAATTGCCTCATGTTCAAATTGTGGAGCGAGCTTGCATTGCCATACCATATGTCCATGTGTGGTCCATCAATGAATGATGATGCCGGGTTGCATGCACTAGCCTTATTAATTGTGTACTAATTTAGCCAAACTTAGCCAAAACAACCCCAAAATGGCCACATGTTCAAATTGTGGAGCGAGCTTGCATTGGGTCAACCATGGCCTGTCTATGACAAGCTAATGTAATTTATCTAATCTTGGACTGCAAACATACATACAAGCCTGAGCTTGACTTACCATCATGCGGTTACCCACCTTCTACACCGCCATACAGGGCAGGTATACATGGACATGGACATAGACACATATATATATATGGACATAGATGCACGCCTGAGGTTGACGTACCAGCATGCTACTCCCCGCATTCAACATGGCCATACAGGGCAGGTATACATGGACATACAGTCTACGTTTTTGAAAACATACCCCCGGCCTGTCAACATACAACATATGTTATACATAAACAGTCGACATAGATGCATGCCTGAGCTTGACGTATCATCATGCTACTCCCCGCATTCAACATGGCCATAAAGGGCAGGTGAGCATGGATATATGGTCTAGGTTTTTAGGCAACATATCCCTGGCCTGTCAACATACAACATATGTTATACATAAACAGTCGACATAGATGCACGCCTGAGCTTGACGTACCAGCATGCTACTCCACGCATTCAACACAGCCATATAGGGCAGGTGAGCATGGATATACAGTCTAGGTTTTTAGGCAACACACCCCTGGCCTGTCAACATACAACATGCATAGGGAGAGGCATCAATCTATAGAGATAGATCTATATAGATCTATATAGATCCATATATATCTATATTGGCGAAGCTGGATTTTTGAAAATCGGCATAGGGCACCTTACAAAAATCAAAATCTGGTTTTACAATTATGGCATAGGGCACCATATCATATTGCAGGCGCTTCGACTGGATTTTCTGGTGTCTATCTGATGTAACTGCATATGTTGTAGATATACACAATATATCTATTTGCTATATATATATCTATATATAGATCTATTTTGGGGCAATATAAATCTATTTGCCGCCCCCTAAACATACATAACCATACAACGTAAATACAAGCCTGAGCTTGACGTACCAGCATGCTGTTACCCGCCTTCAACATGGCCATATAGAGCAGGTGTACATGGATATACGGTCTAGGTTTTTAGGCAACATACCCCTGGCCTGTCAACATACAACATACATCAAGATACATCATACATAATCATACAACGTAGATACAAGTATGAGCTTGACGTACCAGCATGCTGTTACCCGCCTTCAACATGGCCATATAGAGCAGGTGTACATGAACATAGGGTCTAGGTTTTTAGGAAACATACCCCTGGAAAGCATACATAAACATACAATATAAAACATACATAAACATTGATACACGCCTGAGCTTGACTTACCATCATGCTGTTGCCCGCCTTCAACATGGCCAACCACTGCTGAAGCTGGTTGTCAGGATCAGCTGGAGCTATCCTATATCCCCTGCACAGGCAGTGATTTGAATGCAATTTATAGACGGTGATTTAAAGTTAGATGATTGTTATTTGAAGGTAATTTAGAGACAGTGATTTAAAGGTAGATAAAAGGTGATTGAAGGTGATTTATAGACGCGGATTTAAAGTTAGATGATAGTTATTTGAAGATTATTTAGAGACAGTGATTTATAAGTAGATAAAAGGCTATTTAAAGGTAATTTAGAGACGGTGATTTAAAGCTAGATGATTGTTAGTTGAAGGTTATTTAGAGGAAGTTATCTAATCGTAGATAATTGGTGATTTAAAGGTAATTTAGAGACAGTGATTTAAAGGTAGAGAATGGGTGATTTAGAGGTAATTTAGAGACAGTGATTGAAGGGTATATAATTGATGATTTAAAGGTAGATAATTGGCGATTTAAAGGTAATATTATATTATAGATTGTGTGTGTGTGTATGTATGTCTGTACTAGTTCATTGCCCGTGTGGCCGGTGGCCACCCCCCACCCACCCAGGTCCATTGGCCTGCTCAGGGTTACAGAAGGGGTCAGGCCCTTGTATGCCCCCCCCCCCCCCACACACACACCCACCCACCCACCCACACCCTCTCTCCCTTCACATGCACTCAGTCAAAATATTTCCCCATTTGCAACTTTAAAATATAAAGCATGCCCCCTTCTCTTACGTACTCTATACCCCCCCCCCCAACCCCTCCCCTCAGGACCTGCACGATCCCCTGCCTTTACCTAAATATACCTGCCCCCCATCCCCAGTGCCGCACCCTCTCTCTCTCTCCCCCCTGAACCCCCCTGCCCCACACACCTCCCAGCCATCTCCCCGTGCGACCCTCCCTTCCCCCCCCCGCACCCACATACACCTCTCTCCTTTCCTCTTCCCCTTCACTGAAGCTGTGGTCCCCCACCCCAACCACACATACCATTTCAACCCACCCCTAGCCAGACCAACAGTATCCCTTACTTTTTCTGACCTCTCCCTGCCCCTTTCCCCACCCCATCCACACACACTCCCCCCTTCCCCCCCACCGTCCCTTTCCCGAACCACCATATCGCACGCACACTTATTTCTTATCCCTACCTCGTACACTGCACTCCAGCTGTGGGCTGTGATCGTGCGGAAATTGCAGGCTGTGTATTGAACTGACAAAAAATGCGAACGCTCTGATTCCGATCACGCCAAGAGCACCGGTTCTGCACGATTGCAAAGCTACAAACGTGCAGCTTCTTCTGGTGCATTGGCCCAGTTTGGACAACTTTGCCTTACATCTGGTCAACCTCGCTAATGCTAAATTCACAGGGCCGTGTTAACAGCCCCACGCCGTAGTGGGTCAGCAGCACGGGCAAGAAGTTGACGCTTGTTAATCTCGTTCATTTCCTCAACGCTCATCTCAGGCGAGCTCGCCTTGCACGACGGCTCGCACTGTTAGCGGGTCTTCTGGCACCTAATATCGCTGTTTGGTGCTGCATGAAGACCTCGAGAAGCAATAGGTTGCACACTTACAGTCCATCTAAGCGTCTGTTGAGTACGAAGTCGACCAAGGAGTTATTAAATTCTGGCGGGCATGATACGGGAGCCTGTTCCGGATCGCGAATCGCAGAGTAGGGTAGGGTATCGCAGGATAGAGCCGACAGGGCGGAAAGGGCGATGGCGCGCAGGTGTAATTTTGATGCGGAGGAGTGGAAGTTGCTTGCTCAACTGGGAATTTGAATTTTACCCACTCGAAGTCGGCTCAGTCAAGATACGCTATTAGTAACCCGCTAATTTAGCCGATAGCCAGGGTGTGGAGTTGGGTGATACGCTATTAGTAACCCGCTAATTTAGCCGATAGCCAGCTAGCGTCGGCATGCGCGAGCTCGCGGGAATCCATGTATGTCTACACATATATAGATGTATGTATTTATGCATGTATGTATGTATGTATGTATGTATGTATGGGTTTAGGGTTATAGCTCACTCCCCACTCCCATACATACATCTATCCATCCATCCATCCATCCATCCATACACACACACGCACACACACATACATACAATCAGAATCAAATCCTAAACCCTCTGACCCGACTACCTAGTTCTCCGAGTCAAAGAAAGCAAGCCCTCACAGTGCTTGCTTTCTTTGACTCGGAGAACTTGGTAATCACGTCAGTGAATGAAATTGTAACCCTCATGGGCACGTGGGTGGAAGGGTTCCCAAGACGTGACAGAGTTTCAAAACTTAACACTTTAGGGTTTTAGGGTTTAGGGTTTGAGACTACATGCTACATGATCATTATTAATGGGAATGAATGGGTACCCTGGGGTCTGGACCTGGGAAGTGTTTGTACTGGACATTGGTGATGACGACTGGGTGAGGTTCTGTTTGTAGACGAGACAATGTTACACAGTTGGGTCAAGCATATTAATGTTTGTGTGAGAGATAGAGAGATAGAGATAGAGATAGATAGATAGATAGATAGATAGATACAGAGAGAGAGAGAGAGAGAGAGAGAGAGAGAGAGAGAGAGAGAGAGAGGGGCTATGTATACTAGGAGGAGGCCTCAAGGAGAGCCTTCACGAGTGCATAAAGGCGCTCCTTGGCCACTGCGCTGGGTAAACATGTATTGTACGATACAAGTTGAGTTCAATAACAAACTATGACAATAAAGGTGAACGTAGATATTGTACGATGGCCGTTGAGTTCAATAATAAACTATGACAATTAAGGTGAACGTAGATATTGTACGATGGCCGTTGAGTTCAATAACAAACTATGACAATTAAGGTGAACGTATATACAGTACGATGGCCGTTGAGTTCAATAACAAACTATGACAATTAAGGTGAACGTAGATACAGTACGATGGCCGTTGAGTTCAATAACAAACTATGACAATTAAGGTGAACGTAGATACAGTACGATGGCCGTTGAGTTCAATAACAAACTATGACAATTAAGGTGATCGTAGATACAGTACGATGGCCGTTGAGTTCAATAACAAACTATGACAATTAAGGTGAACGTAGATATTGTACAATGGCCGTTGAGTTCAATAACAAACTATGACAATTAAGGTGAACGTAGATACAGTACGATGGCCGTTGAGTTCAATAACAAACTATGACAATTAAGGTGAACGTAGATATAGTACGACGGCCGTTGAGTTCAGCAACGTACGAAACCCTAAACCCTTAACCCTAATCCCTAAAGGTAATCTACAGACGGTGATTTAAATGTAATTTACATACAGTGATTTAAAGGAAGATAATTGGTGATTTAAAGTAATATAGAGACGGTGATTTAAAGGCAGATAATTGGTGATTTAAAGTAATATAGAGACGGTGATTTAAAGGCAGATAATTGGTGATTTAAAGTAATATAGAGACGGAGATTTAAAGGTAGATAATTGGTGATTTAAAGTAATATAGAGACGGTGATTTAAAGGCAGATAATTGGTGATTTAAAGCAATATAGAGACGGTGATTTAAAGGCAGATAATTGGTGATTTAAAGTAATATAGAGACGGTGATTTAAAGGCAGATAATGGGTGATTAAAAGTAATTTAGAGACGGTGATTTAAAGGCAGATAATTGGTGATTTAAAGTAATATAGAGACGGTGATTTAAAGGCGGATAATTGGCGATTTAAAGTAATATAGAGACGGTGATTTAAAGGCAGAGAATGGGTGATTAAAAGTAATTTAGAGACGGTGATTTAAGGGTATATTGTTTTTTTAAAGGTAGATAATTGGTGATTTAAAGGTAATCTACAGACGGTGATTTAAAGGTAATTTATAGACGGTGATTTGAAGGTAGATAATGGGAGATTTAAAGTAATTTAGAGGCGGTGATTTCAAGGTAGAGAATTGGCGATTAAAAGGGAATCTACAGACGGTGATTTAAAGGTAATTTATAGACGGTAATTGATCACGTTTCACAGTTATGAAGACAACTTGAAGAAAAAAGAAAAGCCAAACCAGGGTCTTCGTAAACCTCTTCGACCCACTTCGTTGCCTGCCAGCCGGCCAGTTTGTTCCTCCGCTGCGGGCTTGAAAACACACGATATCTGCATCGTTTTCACCCAATCTCTGTCAATCCACTGTTATTTGCGCATTTGCTCAGGGAGGAAGGCTTGGTTTCTCCTCCAGGCCAGAGAATGAACTTATGGAGCTGTGACGAAACAGATATTAGTAGCACGGCGAGAGCTCTAGAGCAAAGGAAACCTTCCTCCCTGAGCAAATGCGCGAATTACAGTGGATTGACAGAGATTGGATAAAAACGATGCAGATGTGTTTTCAAGCCCGCAGCGAAGGAACAGACTGGCCGGCTGGCTCGCAACAAAGTGGATCGAAGTGGGTCGAAGTGGGTCAAAGAGGTTTACGAAGACCCTGGTTTCGCTTTTCTTTTTTCTTCAAGTTGTCTTCATAACTGTGAAAGGTAGAGAATGGGTGATTTAAAGGTAATTTATAGACCGTGATTTAAAGGTAGATAATGGGTGATTTAAAGGCAAATAAAGGGTGATTTGAAGGTAGACAAAAGGTGATTGAAAGGTAGATGATTGTTATTTGAAGTATTCAGATCAACGCTGATCAATGAATTATAACCGTAAACAGCCGCAAACTTAAAAATTATCAGTGTAGCACAAACTCAGAGCATCCGTTAAACGATTGTTTGGAGGTTAGTTCATCGGTGCTTTTTCATTTTAGCACTGATGATATCATGGCTGGGCAAGAAACTTTAGCCTATTTGGGTACCCCTGGACTGTAACAACATACACACAAGGCATGGGCATCTGATCATGAACGGTGGTGGTGAGCAGATTGGTGGGGTGATGATGGTGGTGATGGTGAGCATATGGTGGGGTGGTGGTGAGCATATGGTGGGGTGATGATGGTGGTCATTGTGGGGTGATTTTGACTAGATGGTGGAGTGATGATGGTGGTGATGGTGATCAGATGGTGGGGTGATGGTGATGGTGAACAGATGGTGGGGCGATGGTGGGGTGATGGTGGGGTGGTGCTGCCCCCTGCACATAGAAGATATCATCCGCATGTGGACATGGATGGTAGCACAAGGCTCACTGTTTTGTTTTGTGAGCAATGCGTTGAAAATTGGTGCGACCCCGGTGCGAAGCGATGCCTCCGAACCCTCTGAGGTTCTGTGCTAAACTAACAGAGTAAAAAACTAGTAACAAAACTAAACTAAACAACTATTTACTAAACAAAACTAAAAGCTGTTTACAAAACTAAACTAACAACTATTAACAAAACAAAGCTAAAAACTATAAATAATATAAAACTAAAACCAACATAGTGTGCTTCCTATCTAACTGATTAATAAAACACAACTAAAAACAGTGACAGGGCTCAACAGGCTGATTAAACTACTAACAAAACTATTATAAAAACATTAACAAAACTATAATATCAACATTAACAAAACTATTACAAAAACATTATCAAAACTATTATAAAAACATTATCAAAACTATTATAAAAACATGAACAAAACTATAATAAAAACATGAACAAAACTATAATAAAAACATTAGCAAAATTATTATAAAAACATTAACAAAACTATAATACAAACATTAACAAAACTATAATACAAACATTAACAAAACTATTATAAAAACATTAACAAAACTATAATAAAAACATTAACAAAACTATAATAAAACATTAACAAAACTATTATAAAAACATTAACAAAACTATTATAAAAACATTAACAAAACTATAATACAAACATCAACAAAACTATAATAAAAACATTAACAAAACTATAATACAAACATTAACAAAACTATTATAAAAACATTAACAAAACAAAAATAAAAGCCAACATAGCGTGCTTCCTATCGAACAGGAGCGGAACATAATCCAATCCTGGCTACGAGCGTCCAAGCAGTAGCTTCTAAGCAGCCTACACATTGCACTACTGCTACCACACCGTCCTAAAACGAGGCTTGGGTCGCCACTTGTAGCTATCAACATGGCCTCAAGAATTCTAAAACAACTGCTACACAAAATATATGTGCACACAAAATCAACAGGATGTGTGCCTACCTCAGTAGCTTCAGCATGAGCCATAGGGCTATCAGGCCATCGAGCCATAAATAAATAAATAAATAAATAAATAAATAAATATGAGATACATAAATAAATAAATATCTCTATAGGTGCCTGAGTCCAAAAAACGCCCCAAGTTGGTACAAGATTGTGGTACAGAGCCGTACAGGCCCCAAAATGCTCGGAATCGAATTCTGTCTGGCACCTTTCGCGCAATTGTGTCAGCTTCGCACACATGTACTTCCGGTCCGCATTCGCATGCGGTCGCAAGCAGCCTTGTACGGAAGGCCGTTGGCAGTACATTAGATGTGCGATAAATTGTGGTACAAATCCAGATCGCGCCAGACACGAGGCCGCGTGAGCTATTCCGAATCATGTTACCGCGGGACGAAAGGCTTATCAAACCCCTACCACAAGGTCAGAGGCTGCGCTTCAGCCTTGGCCTCGGAATTTACTGAGATAGCAGTACAACTCGAAAATTCACCTGATCACCTCCCAATCCCACCTCCCAACTTGAGATTTCACCCCCCTTTCCCAAATCATAAACCAACTTCAGATGTGGATGTTTGAAACAAAGTTGAAATAAACGTTGTTTTTTGAATATATTTTGAAAATAAATTTGAAATTTGAAATTTGAATTTCAAAAAACAAAAAGGTAGTCTTCGTGCTACGAAGCAAATCTAAAACCCCAAATGAAACAATTCAGCTTGTGCAGCGTTGTACCACACTTAGGGCACCCACAATATGTAAATAATCAGTATTTTGGGGGTCCATATTCACCCATACTGCCCATGTACTGCCATCCAAAACCTGATGTAACAATTCCTTATGAGGAAAGATGTGCACAATAGGGCTACCTACTTTTATTTTACGAAAACTTGTTTTTGATAGCGATAAGCTCCGTTCCACTTTTACGTAAAATCCGTACCGACTTAGGGAGCCCCATAGTGAAAAAAATCACATGTTTTGCTTTGCCTGCTTCCCACAACCTGAGAGAACCCAACTCAGAGTATTTATATGTTGAACTGATGTGGTTATGTAACTTATTACCAAACAAAAGTTTTCTTTGGACTAAATAGGTGAAAACCATCCGTACCACTCAGGGTCAGACTTAGGCAATCATGGAGATACATAAATAAATAAATGAATGAATAAATAATCAAATCCTGGATACGAGCATCCAAGCAGTAGCTTCTGAGCAGCTCCTTAAGCAAGTCACCGGGCTGAGCCTCATAATTTTAGCAGTGCTGCCAATCTGACAGTGCAAGTTTCCAGGAGCTCCAGATTCAGTTGGATGTACGCACGTGACCAAAGTCCCAGCCACGTGAGCTTCCCCAAAGCTGCTACGCCTAGCCAAAAATAAAAGCAATGTAGGCTAAACAAAAGCACTAGAGTGAATGCACGTGACACCAACAATTAGTCAGAACTGCCCCCCCCACCCCCCCAGGCTCCGCGCTCTGCGGGGTTTGTGGGGCAGCAAGTCACACTGAGGTCAAACCAAGTCGCTCAATTTGTGACGAATTGCACGAAAACAAATCTGGCCAAGGTCCCAGCACGAAGCTACTACGGGTAGCGCAAAATAATAATTCAATATTAATAATAAAATAATAAATAATAAGAAAAGCATTGTTAAACCAGTCGCCTGCTGACTAAAGCTTCAACAAGGTAGCCCTAACCCACAACTAGGCTGTGCCTACCACATAGGGGAGATATCGACCCAATAATGGGGGTGCGAATACGAGATCTAGTCTACTGCATATACAAATTGGCATGGAGAGCAGTCACATATCCAGCTTCACAGAAAACAGGGTCAAGCAAGTGATGCCATTCACATGCCCCATAAGGGGGGACCCGCTGACTGAAATGAAAGGGTAGACAAAGGCAGTAGCTGTCGCGCAATAGGTTGATCTCAGGGGCAGCCAGGGTACTGCATGTTGTCATTTGGGGTTTGGAAGACGGCGAGCAGCCCAGAGTCGGCTGAAAAACCATGTAACAATCCATTCCAATCCATTCTCCCCACCTCCCTCTCTTTATTCACTGCCTGCCCTGCAAACCCTTATCTTCCAGCACCATCTGCAGCAGGCTCCTCGTACATCGTCATTCCCTGTTTGTTTTAGGTTGGTCCTTTTGCAAGACTGCCTCCTTTTGGGCTACGCTTTTGACTGAACTGAGAACGGGGATCTGCGCGCTTTGCCCAGAGGGTGCTTACAAAAGTGCTTCAATCGCGCAGTCGGGCTCCAAAACCTTGCACACTAGCGCGCGTCATGTAGTACCCTGGGCGCAGCAGCGGTCTACCAAAGCAAATCCCACTGTAACCATTCCCCAGTGCAAGAAAACAGCAACCTTCCTTCAAACTCACGCCCCACGGCAAGGCATGACAATCTTCAATTTCCAAAGGCAATAGAATGTACTCATGACCACTAATATAACAAACATCCAACCGTGGTACTGCTTATCGAGTGCCTTACTAGGTCCTGGATTCACAAATTAATAGATTGAACAACGCACGTGAATTTTATGGGCAGCCTCTCAGTAGAATCCTTTGGACCAGGGTACTCAAACTCAGCAATGGCCGTGGTGAAGCCAAGGATGGTCTCCCTGAAATGAAATGGCAGAGAACGCGTGAGTGGGTGGGTGGGTGGGTGGTGGGTGGTGTGAGTGGGTGGTATCTAGTAATGCAGCTATCTGGTGTAGGGTCTTTTTATTATTTGTATATGCAGGCCCAGTGTAGCCTTATGAAGCATCACCAGGACCAGGGTACTCAAACTCAGCAATGGCCGTGGTGAAGCCAAGGATGGTCTCCCTGAAAGAAAATGGCAGAGAACGTGTGAGTGGGCAGTACCTGGTAATGCAGATATCTGGTGTATATTTGTTTATATGCAGGCCCGGTGCACCATCACCAAGCATCACCAGGACCAGGGTACTCAAACTCAGCAATGGCCGTTGTGAAGCCAAGGGTGGTCTCCCTGAAATGAAATGGCACAGAACGCGTGAGTGGGCAGTACCTGGTAATGCAGCTATCTGATGTAGGGTCTTTTTATTATTTGTATATGCAGGCCCAGTGCAGCCTCACGAAGCATCACCAGGACCAGGGTACTCAAACTCAGCAATGGCCGTTGTGAAGCCAAGGGTGGTCTCCCTGAAATGAAATGGCACAGAACGCGTGAGTGGGCAGTACCTGGTAATGCAGCTATCTGATGTAGGGTCTTTTTATTATTTGTATATGCAGGCCCAGTGCAGCCTCATGAAGCATCACCAGGACCAGGGTACTCAAACTCAGCAATGGCCGTTGTGAAGCCAAGGGTGGTCTCCCTGAAATGAAATGGCACAGAACGCGTGAGTGGGCAGTACCTGGTAATGCAGCTATCTGATGTAGGGTCTTTTTATTATTTGTATATGCAGGTCCAGTGCAGCCTCATGAAGCATCACCAGGACCAGGGTACTCAAACTCAGCAATGGCCGTTGTGAAGCCAAGGGTGGTCTCCCTGAAATGAAATGGCACAGAACGCGTGAGTGGGCAGTACCTGGTAATGCAGCTATCTGATGTAGGGTCTTTTTATTATTTGTATATGCAGGCCCAGTGCAGCCTCATGAAGCATCACCAGGACCAGGGTACTCAAACTCAGCAATGGCCGTTGTGAAGCCAAGGGTGGTCTCCCTGAAATGAAATGGCACAGAACGCGCGAGTGGGTGGTAGCTGGCAATTCAGATAGCTGGTGTAGGTCTTTTTATTATTTGTATATGCAGGCCCAGTGTAGCATCATGAAGCATTCTCAGGTCCAGGGTACTCAAACTCAGCAATGGCCGTTGTGAAGCCAAGGGTGGTCTCCCTGAAATGAAATGGCAGAGAACGCGCGAGTGGGTGGTAGCTGGCAATGCAGATATCCAGTGTAGGTTGTTTTTATATGCAGACCCGTTGCAGCATTATTAAGCATCACCAGGACTAGGATACTCAAGAAATGGCAGAGAGCGTGGCAGAGTCAGGGATTATTATTTCCGCTTCATATAGCGATCGCTAGTTTTGACCCCGCTTAGCAAAATTGTCGCTATAAAAAAAGTAAACAAAAAGTTTGTTTTTGTTTTTGCCCTAAATGTCCCCCCCAAAGTTACAAAAAAACGGACAATGCTATAGAAAGCACTAAAATGCTGTCCCTGAAGGAGGCTTAGAGCCAAAAAGCTAGGAAAAAACCACTTTCAGATTTGAAAAAAAATTACTGGGCAGAGTGGGTGGTATCTGCTAATGCTAATGGTGATGCTTATGAATAGGAGTATGTTAATTGATTGATATTATACATTTGGCTATGCCTATAACCTATAACTGGATAGACTCTGAAATGAACAGGAGTATATTTTTATATGATGATTATGATTATGATAATAACGATGCTGATTACATTTTTCCTGGTGCCCTACTGGAGTTTTTCCAACTGAAGCAATTCTCTCTGCCGACCAATGATACTGCATTTCAACTCCAACGCCAAATTCAAATTCCAAATTTTCCAACTGAAGCAGTTCTCTCTGTTGACCAATGATACTGCATTCCAGCTCCAATTTCAATTTCAAATTCAAATTTTCCAACCGATGCAGTTCTCTCTGTCGACCAATGATACTGCATTCCAACTCCAATTTTAACTCAAATTTCAAACTCAAATTTTCAAACTGAAGCAAATCTCTCTGTCCACCAATGCTACTGAATACGTACTCCAATTTCAATTCTCTCTGCCAACCAGTGTGATACTGCATTTCAACTTCATTTTCAAATTCAAATTCAAATTCAAGCCAACGCAACGCTGTCAGAAATTTAAACTTGAACTTGGTTACATAGCTGATACTGCATTCCAACTTTATTTTCATTTCAATTCAAATTCAAGCCAACACGACGCTGTCAGAAACTTAAACTTGAACTTGGTTACATGGATGATTCTGCTTACCGGTACCAACTCCAAATTCAATTTCAATCTCAAATTCAATTAGACGCGACGCTGTAAGAAATTTGAACTTGAACTTGGTTACATAGCTGATGACGAATTCCAACTCAAATTTGAATTTCAATCTCAAATTCGAGGTCATACGACGCTGTCAGAAACTTAAACTTGAACTTGGTTACATAGCTTCAGCTAGCAATTTGGCTACTCGCTGTCTTGAGCAATACAAGTACATTTACCAGGAAAAGAAATAAACGCGGACAAATTGATGTTGTCATCAGAAACATCAGAAACATCAGAAACACCAGAAACACCAGAAACATCATACTCATCATAAACACCAAAAACATCATAAACACCAGTAACATCATAAGCACCAGAAACATCATAAACACCAGAAACATCAGAAATACCATAAACATCATAAACACCAGAAACATCAGACACACCAGAAATATCATACACACCAGAAACACCATAAACATCATAAACACCATAAACACCAGAAACATCAGAAACATCCTAAACACCCTAAACATCCTAAACACCAGAAACATCATGATAACCAGAAACACCAGAAACATCAGAATCACGATAAACATCAGAAACACCAGCAACGTCAGAAACACCATAAACATCAGAATCACCAGAAACATCAAAAACACCAAAAACATCAGAATCACCATAAACATCAGAAACATCAGAATCACCAGAAACATCAGAATCGTCAAAAACATCAGAACACCAGAAAGCCAGTGATCTCAGAAACATTAGAAACATCAGAAACACCATAAACATCAGAATCACCAGAAACATCAGCAACATCAGACAAACCAGAAACATCAGACACACCAGAAACATCATAAACATCAGACACACCAGAAACATCAGACACACCATAAACATCATAAACACCAGAAACATCATAAACACCAGAAACATCATTAACACCAGAAACATCAGACACACCATAAACATCAGACACGCCAGAAACATCATAAACACCAGAAACATCATAAACACCAGAAACATCAGACACACCATAAACACCATAAACACCAGAAACATCATAAACACCAGAAACATCATAAACACCAGAAACATCAGACACACCATAAACATCAGACACGCCATAAACATCATAAACACCAGAAACATCAGACACACCAGAAACATCATTAACACCAGAAACTCACCCTGAAGTATCTTCAAAGGAGAAGTGGCTCTGCAAGATAGGAAAGCAACAAGTGCGTACAGGTCAGCTACGTAGAATTGAGTTCGAATAACAAGCACATACAGTTCAGCTATGTAGAATAAAATCCGAAAGAACAGTACTCTTAGTTCCGCAAACATGCTTGTTGTTGTTGCTGCTGTTGTTGTTGCTGTTGCTGTTGTTGTTGTGGTTGTTGTTCTCCTTGTTGTTGTTGTAGTATTTGTCGTTGTTGTTGTTGATGTGGTGGTGGTGGTGGTGATAGTGGGGATGTTGGTTGCTGCTGTTGTCGTTGTTGTGGTGGTGGTGGTGATAGTGGTGGTGGTAGTGGGGATGTTGGTTGATGTTGTTGTTGTCGTTGTAGTTGTTGTTGTTGTTGTTGCTGTTGTTGTTGTTGTTATTGTTGTCGTTGTTCTTGTTCTTGTTCTTGTTGTTGCTGTTGTTGGTTGGTTGGTTGGTTGTTGTTGTTGTTGGTTGTTGTTGGTTGTTGGTTGTTGTTGCTGTTTTTGTTGTTGCTGTTCTTGTTGCTGTTGTTGTTGTTGCCGCTGTTTTGTTTTTGTTGCTGCTTTTCTTATTGGCCACATGCGACAGCTTCTAGGCAGCTCCCCTGGTTGGCTATTTAGTTCAAACCAAAGCAACCTAGTGCACCTTGAAGCTGGCATATGCAGGCAAGTCAAGCTGGCAGTGCTTTCATTCTAAGGGCTTTGTGTAGTAGCCCGGTCGCTAGTGTTTGGAGAGCGCACTACAAAGCAATACAAAGCAACAGAGACAGGAGTGCACTACAAGCACTACAAAGGGGCTGGCATGTTCAGGCATGTCATACTGGCACTGCTTCCATTCTTGGGGCTCTGTGTAGTAGCCCGGTCGCTAGTGTTTGGAGGAGTGCACTACAAACACTACAAAGCAACAGAGAGACAGGAGTGCAGTACAAAAATATTTATAGGCGAGGACATATATGCATAAATTTATAGGCTGATTTCTAGGCCAGGACTTCAGGTCAATTTCTAGGCCAGCATTTCTAGGCCAGGATTTCTAGGTCAATTTCTAGGCCAGGACGTACACGCATAAATTTCTAGCCCAAGTCAGGCCAATGCGTACTTTTCTAGACCAATTTTGAGGCCAGAATTTCTAGGGCAATTTCTAGGCCGATTTCTAGGCCAGGATGTAATGGTGAATTTCTAGGCCAGGACGTACATGCACAATGTACTCGTTTGGGGCTCCCTTCCATTCGCCCTCGATCTGTTCTGGCAGACCAGTTCGATATGGATAAAGAACCGTGAGCACATGTCGATGCCGTCGAAATCATGTCGTTACACACAGGGGGGCCGAGATACAGGCGGGGGGGGGGGGGGGGGGGGGGGGGGGGGCGGTTTTCCAACTTTACGTACGTGCACAATGTACTTGTTTGGGGCTCCCTCCCATTCGCCTTTGAGCTGTTCTGGCAGACCAGTCAAAGCCTGCGCTGCATCACTAGCCAGATTAACCTGCAACGGATTGACAGGGAGATGGGGGAGAGTCAGGGGCAGGCTGTTGGAGCATTATAGAAGAACAATACAATACCATACAAGAATCATATACAATGCCCATAATATAATAGGCTGTTGGAGCATGATAGAGAATCTTTGATCTGCTCTGGCAGACCGGCCAAAGCATGCGCAGCATCGCCAGCCAGATTAACCTGCGGCGGATTTACAGGGAGATGGGGGAGAGTCAGGGGCAGGCTATTGGAGCTGAACAGAGAATCTTTGATCTGCTCTAGCAGACTGGTCGAAGCATGCGCAGCATCGCTAGCCAGATTAACCTGCGGCGGATTTACAGGGAGATGGGGGAGAGTCATTATTAAGGTTGGGAAGCAAAAGTATAAATAGAGAAATCAATATAGGTATGTCAAATCACGAGAGGCATGTCAAAATCATCAGAGGCATCAGCGATGGATTGACAGGGAGAAGGGGGAGAGTCAGGGGCAGGCTGTTGGAGCATTATAGAAGAACAATACAATACAATACAATACAATACAATACAATACAATAATCAAATATAATGCCCATAATATAATATAATACGATATAATACGATACAATACAATACAATACAATATAATACAATATAATATAATATAATGTAATATAATGCCAAAATAGTAGTATAATAGGCTATTCGAGCGTTGCAGAGAATCAGAGGCAAGTCAAAATTCCAATTTCAAGATCAAGAATCAGAGGCATGCCAAAATGTCAATAAAATGGCAAGATCAAGAATACGAGGCATGACAAAATGTCAATAAAATGGCAAGATCAAGAATCAGAGGCAAGCCAAAATGTCAATAAAATGGCAAGATCAAGAATACGAGGCATGACAAAATGTCAATAAAATGGCAAGATCAAGAATACGAGGCATGCCAAAATGTCAATCAAATGAGCCTAATGAGCCCAATGCTCCAAATATTTGAAAATGTTCAAAATGATCAAAATGATCCAAATGTTTACAAATGCTCCTTATGAGCCAAATGTTTACAATATTATTGGCATTGAATGGCTCCCTAAGATTGGCACCGCGCTTTTTTGGTGACGCGCTTTCCCGTTGTGATTTCATTGACTTGCCAGATCTTTTGCTGAGAGTTCATATGTGATGCCAATGAAATTAGCAAGGCGGCAATACCTTTAAACCCATGTAAAATTATTTCCCCAAGAAGTGCAACAATTACTCATACGTTTGTATACGTTTATATGCATACGTTTATACGGTATATAAAAATACATATAATATACGTTTGCTTCCCAACCCTACAAATGAGCCAAATATTCCAAATGAGCCAGATGTTCCAAATATTTTAAAATGCTCAAATTGAGCCAAATGTTCTAAATGTTTTTAAATGCTTCTAAACGTTCCAAATGTTTGAAAATGAGCCAAATGATTTAAATGATCCGCACTCCAAAATGCACCAAATGCTTGAAAATGTTCAGAAAGCTCCAAATGAGCCAGATGCTCCAAATGGTTGAAAAATATTAATAACTCCAAATGCTCCAAATGCTTGAAAATGATTAAAAACTCCAAATGCTCCAAATGCTCCAAAATGATTACAAAAACTCTAAATGCTCCAAATGCGTCATTTGAGCCAAATTATCCAAATGAGCCAGATGCTCCAAATGAGCCGAATACTCCAAATGAGCTGAATGAGCCAAATGTTTGAAAATGCTCAAAATTATCCAAATGAGCCAAATATTTCAAATGTTTGCCTTGTACACCCTTTAGACCCTTAAGCCGTAAATACCTCACTTCCGACCCCTTAACAGACTCAGAACCCCTAAAGCCCTAAGGCTGGTGCTCCCTGAAGCCCCTAAACACCCTGTCTGGTTGTTAGACTCGTCCAGGACTCAAAAGAAGCACAAGCCTGTCAGAGCTTTTTTCCACTGCCAGTTGCGATTGCTACCTGGGACCATGTTTTGGTCAAACCTTCCCCTACCACTCAAATCACGGCTCCACCCCAGAACCCCCCGGGCCTGCAAGCCCTATTTATAAAACACCTAGTCTCTAACACACACACCTTGAGATCTTTAGGGGCGAACTGGTTAAAAGAAAGTCTTCCCAGTGTCGTGCTCTGCAAGTAGAAAAAGCCATATGAGTTAGTGTAGGTGTAAGTGTTGTTGTTGGTGGTGGTGGTGATGGTGTTAGTGTTTGTGTTTGTGTTAGTGTCTTCCAAGTGTCGTGCTCTGCAAGTAGAAAAAACCATATGAGTACGAACCGGCATATCGTATGATGTAGACCAAAGGCGAGTACGATGCCATTTGATATCATACAAAATGCATCATTTAATATTGTATGTAAATGGTATCTTTGTAATATGAGTAGGGCATATCGTATCATGTAGACCAAAGGCAAGTGTGATGCGGGTCTGGCTATGGGTCCGGCTAAACTAGGCAGAAACACCCACCCACCCAGAACCCCCTGGTTCACGCTTTGGGGGGCTGCACATCGCACTTGGGTCACACCGTGCCATTCAATTTGCGAAGCGTCACACTAAGAAAAAAGTGATATCTTTCTCCTGCAAAAGTCGTGAATCCTACAACCCTAACCCAATAGTTTTTGAAGCACTTGGAAGTCAAAGGAAACGGTTTGCTTCTTTGTTTTTGCACATATAAATTTATTTAGATAAGCTAAATGCCATTTTTTTGCGGTGCCAAACCTGATGCTAGCTAGTGCGTCTGAAAGCAGATATGACAGGCAGACAGGCATATTAAAATGCAGCTGTAAGAATGGAGCTTGGCTCAGTCGCTGGCTAGTGTAGCTGTGTGGAAGCTGCCATGAGTAGCGCAAAAAGGCTGCCCTGAGTTGCTGGCTAGTGGACCTGGGTGGAAGCTGCCATGAATTACTGGCTAATGGAGCTGGGTGGAAGCTGCCATGTGTAGTGCAAAAAGGCTGCCCTGAGTTACTGGCCAGTGGAGCTGGGTGGAAGCTGCCATGAGTAGGGCCAAAAGGCTGCCCTGAGTTGCAGGCTAGTGGAGCTGGGTGGAAGCTGCCATGAGTAGGGCCAAAAGGCTGCCCTGAGTTGCTGGCTAGTGGAGCTGGGTGGAAGCTGCCATGAGTAGGGCCAAAAGGCTGCCCTGAGTTGCTGGCTAGTGGAGCTGGTTGGAAGCTGCCCTAAGTAGCTGGCTAGTGGACCTGGGTGGAAGCTGCCAAGAGTAGGCCAAAATTGAAACAGTGGCGGCGGTGTGGTCTCACATGTTGAAGAAGAAGAAAAGTAATGATAACGCCTGGTGGGGCATGGTATTAAGGGAGCCTCGTCTTACGGCGGTAGAGAACGGGCTGCTACTTTACCTGGACAAAGCTACCACGACTGTTGACAGCGACTGCGAACACTAAAGCGCACCCGCAGGTATTCGAACCCAGCACCTTAGTCGTTCTAGGAGCTCTGCATCTGAGCGGTTCGTCGAACGGGGATTTGTTGAAGAAAGGGAGCCAATATGCGTGTGAATCTAGGAGTGGGATGGCTGGCACTAGCAGCTTCCAGCCAGCTCCAACAGCTAGCCACTGGGTCTAGGAGTGGGATGGTTGGCACTAGCAGCTTCCAGCCAGCTCCAACAGCCAGCCACTGGGTCTAGGAGAGGAATGGCTGGCACTAGCAGCTTCCAGCCAGCTCCAACAGCCAGCCACTGGGTCTAGGAGTGCAATTGCTGGCACTGGTAGCTTCCAGCCAGCTCCAACAGCCAGCCACTGGGTCTAGGAGTGCAATTGCTGGCACTGGTAGCTTCCAGCCAATTCCAACAGCTAGCCACTGGGTCTAGGAGTGCAATTGCTGGCACTGGTAGCTTCCAGCCAGCTCCAACAGCCAGCCACTGGGTCTAGGAGTGCAATTGCTGGCACTGGTAGCTTCCAGCCAGCTCCAACAGCCAGCCACTGGGTCTAGAAGTGCAATTGCTGGCACTGGTAGCTTCCAGCCAGCTCCAGCAGCTAGCCACTGGGTCTGGGAGTGGAATGGTTGGCACTGGTAGCTTCCAGCCAGCTCCAACAGCCAGCCACTGGGTCTAGGAGTGGAATGGCTGGCACTGATAGCTTCCAGTCAGCTCCAACAGCCAGCCACTGGGTCTAGGAGTGGAATGGCTGGCACTAGCAGCTTCCAGCCAGCTCCAACAGCCAGCCACTGGGTCTAGGAGTGGAATGGCTGGCACTAGCAGCTTCCAGCCAGCTCCAACAGCCAGCCACTGGGTCTAGGAGTGCAATTGCTGGCACTGGTAGCTTCCAGCCAGCTCCAACAGCCAGCCACTGGGTCTAGGAGTGCAATTGCTAGCATTGGTAGCTTCCAGCCAGCTCCAACAGCCAGCCACTGGGTCTAGGAGTGCGATTGCTGGCACTGGGAGCTTCCAGCCAGCTCCAACAGCCAGCCACTGGGTCTAGGAGTGGAATGGCTGGCACTAGCAGCTTCCAGCCAGCTCCAACAGCCAGCCACTGGGTCTGGGAGTGGAATGGTTGGCACTGGTAGCTTCCAGCCAGCTCCAACAGCCAGCCACTGGGTCTAGGAGTGGAATGGCTGGCACTAGCAGCTTCCAGCCAGCTCCAACAGCCAGCCACTGGGTCTAGGAGTGGGATGGCTGGCACTGGCAGCTTCCAGCCAGCTCCAACAGCCAACCACTGGGTCTAGCCCCAAGCTTTCAGTTGCATTGAAATGCCAGTAATGCCAACTTTCAGATGCAGTAGCTAGCTGCAGGTTTGTCCCAAGGACGGGAGAAAGGAGCTACCTAGAAGTTGCTATCTGTGGCTCAAACATGAAACATGAAACAGTGGGTGAGCTGTTTTATTTCCATCCGAAGCCTCGCCATTCTGTCGCCATTCCCATCGCTGCATGGGGACGCATGGGTCTAGCTAAACTACTCAGAAATGGCCCTTCAAACCCCCCGGTCTTCAAACAGTGCGGGGTCCAGGGAGCGCGCCGAACTGGGGTCGCAACAAGTTACTCAATTTGTGAGACGTCGCACAAGCAAAATAACAAAGTAGGTGTGGTCTCCCATGTTGAAGAAAGGGAGCTGAGGAGTACGTCTGGATCAAGGTGTGGTATGATTGGCATTGTTTTCGGCGGAGCCCCCTCTTCAAGGGGGCGGGAGCCCCCATGTTTACCCATTTGTCCGTCCGACCATCCATTTATCTGACCGCGATGGAGCCTGACACGTCAGCCAACAGTCTCGTAACTAACTTGCTTCCATTGCCACCTGTCGCTCCGCCGTGATCACTATCCGCCATTTTTTAGCGCCGCAGGCGACGCTGCATTGAACTTGTTGTTTTGGGCTTCGAGCAGCAGCTTAGAACGACATGTCTATCAAACTGTAAGAGTCTCAGTAAGAGTGAAGTACATTAAAGTACATGTACATGCAGTGTGTACCACTCACAGATACACTCGCTGTGTGTGGATATGTGGGTGGTATGATTGGCATTGTTTTGGTTTTGGGCTTCGCGGAGCAGCTTAGAATGGCCTGCCTATCAAACTGTAAGAGTCTCAGTAAGAGTGAAGTACATTAAAGTACATGTACATGCAGTGTGTACCACTCACAGATACACTCGCTGTGTGTGTGGATATGTGAGTGGTATGATTGAAATTGTTTTTGTTTGGGGCTTAGCGAAGCAGCTTATAACGGCCTGCCTATCAAACTGCACGAGACTCAGTTAGAGTGGAGTTCATTAAAGTGCATGTTCATACTCGCAGTGTGCGTGTGGATCTGTGAGTGGTATGGTTGGCACTGATTATGTTTTGGGCTTTGGGAAGCAGCTTAAACTGTTCTGTCTGGAACACTGGAAAAGCCTCAGTAAGAGTGCAGTAAATTAAAGTGCATTTATATACTCGCAGTGTGCGTGTGGATCGGTAAGTGGTATGGTTGGCGATGTTTTTGTTTGGGGCTTAGTGGAGCAGCTTAGAATGGCTTGCCTATCAAACCGTAAGAGTCTTAGTAAGAGAGAAGCAAATTAAAGTACATGCTCATACTCGCAGTGTGCGTGTGAATCTGTGAGTGGTATGGATGGCACTGATGTTGTTTTGGGCTTCGCGAAGCAGCTTAAACTGTCCTGTCTGGAACACTGTAAAGGTGCAGTAAAGCTGGGTGAAGGAAAGAAAAGGTAAAAATAATGTTATGGTACCTTCAAGCTGAATGAAGTAAAAATAAAATAATAATAAAAATAGTAATGAAAATAATAATTAAATAATAATCAAGGTAAAAATAATGTAATGGTACAGTGAAGCTGAATAAAGTAAAAATAAAAATAATAAGTACTAAGTACAAAACGCACATACACTGTAGAAGTGCAGTGAAGCTGAATGAAGTATAAAAAGGGAAATACACTGTAGGAGTGTAATAAAGATGAACAAATATAACAAAAGTGCATGCACTGTAGTAGTGTAGGAAAGCTGAATGAAGTACAAAGAAAGGGGAATACACTGTACAAGTGTAGTGCAGCTGAATAAGGTACTAATAAGTACATGCACTGTAGAAGTGTAGTAAAGCTGACTAAAGTAAAAAAAGGTACATGCATACTCACTGAGTCAGCGGATATGCTACGGAGGTCCGTGGTCAGGATTCCCTCGAAACTCCCCTCGTTCAGAGATTTGGTTATCTTGTTAGTTCCCAACTCTTTGCTCATAGCGAGCAAGTCGTTTATCTGTATGTGGGTTGGGTTGGGTTGGGTTGGGTTGAGTTGGGTGGGATGGGTTGGGGTGGGGTTGGGTTGGGTTGGGTTGGGTTGGGTTGGGGTTGGGTTGGGGTTGGGCTGGGTCGGGCTTGGTTGGGTTGGGATGGTGATGGGATGGGATGGGTTGGGATGGGTTGGGTTGGGTTGGGTTGGAGGTTGGGTTTGGGTTGGGTTGGGTTGGGTTGGGTTGGGATGGGGTGGGATTGGTTGGGTTGGGTCGGGAAATGGGGTGGTGTTGGGATAGGGTGGTGTGGGGTGGGGTGGGGTTGGTGGGGTGGGGTGGGGTGGGTTGGGTGGGTGAGGTGGGGTGGGATTAGTTGGGGTGGGGGTGGGTTGGTAGGGTTTTTTGGGTCGGGAATGGGTGGGATAAGGTTGGGGTGGGGTGGGGTGGGATGGTGGTGAGGTGGGGTGGGTGGGGTGGGTCGTAGTGGGGTGGGTGTGGGTGGGGTGGGGTGGGGTGGGGTGGGGTGGGGTCGGGTGGGGTGGGGTGGGGTGGGTGGGGTGGAGTGTTCATCTGTGCTTTTTCTGTTTAGCCCCTCCTGATATCATGGTTGGACAAGTCCCTTCAGCCTACATGGTAGCCTTTGGACTGTAACAACACTTACATGTAAGGTGAACCAAAAGCTGCAGAGCTCTTTTTGAAGCTACGAGCAGTAGCTTTTCGGCAGCTCTTTGAGCCAGCCCCTGAGCCAAACCCTAATATTTAAGCAGTTCTGGACAGCTGATTTTGTCAGCTTCAAGGTGGACTAGGTTGCGTTTGGATTGGCTCAATAGCCAGTCAGGGGGGCTGCCCAGAAGCTGTTGCTCGTAGCTGAAAAGAAAAGCTATGAAAAGCTGGATATATACTAACGTATTCTAGCTGTTATAATATATCCAGCTTTTCTTAGCTTTGAATAGAAACTGGTGAGAGACCCACCTCCTTGGGTGAAATACACTCTTTCAGAAACAAATTCAACAATACCTGGTACTGGGTCTCGGATTCGCCGCAGTTGTAACTTTTTGAAAATCCTTTCTTTCAGAAACAAATTCAACCATCCCTTGATGCTGGGTCTCAGATCAAAACCTCAGTTACTACCTTTAGAAAATGCACTCGTTCAGAAAACAAATTCAACCATCCCTCGGTGCTGGGTCTCAGATCAAAACCTCAGTTGTAACCTTGTGAAAATCCTTTCATTCAGGATGGGTATGCATGTTACAGTCCAGGGGTAATAGGCTAAAGGGACTCGCCCAACCGTGACAGGAAGGACTAAAAAGAAAAGGCATCGATGAGCTGAACCCCAAACAATCGTTGTGCCCCTCACGTGGGGGGGGGAGAATTTCAACCATTCCCAGACGCTGGTTCTCGGATTTACCTCAGATGCAATCTTCTCGTGTGGGACGCGCTTTAAGTCCCGGAATAAAGGCTCCCTCTCGACAGCAGCCTCGAGCACCTTATTTAGGGCTGCATCCAGTTTTGGATCCAGCGCATGGCATCGGAACACCCTTGGAGAGTTCCTCGCTCGCCGTGCTGCTGGCTGGGATGCGATTCGAGAGGACCTTGAGGTGGTCGCAGAAGAGGAAAGGGCCATGCTAATTGAAGGCTGGAGATAATAGTAGAGTGAGAAACTTTTCGGGTCAGTGGAATGGAATGCGGAGGCAGGTAAGATCAGAGGGTAAGAGATTCGGTAGGTACGTGCGACTTGGGGACACGGTCTTCGTCGTCGAATGGATTTCTACAGAGGGCGGATCGAAAGGCTACTGAGAAGCTATAGCACATCACCGAAGGCACAACAGGTGAAACGGGCGGTGAAAAGCGAAATAAAAGGAACCCTAAATTGGTGGGTCCAACCGCAAGCCCACCATCAAAACCTGACTCGCAACCCTAGCTGGCGTCGAACTTCTCTTGGTGAAAACCCCCGGACGAGGGGAAACACGCACGGCGCACGTCTCCGTCAAAAACCTTTTAACACAGTGAAACACACAAACGGAAAAACCTGCGTGAAAACACGCACATCCCAGTTACAGTGTGCGTGCAAACACGCAATCACCCCTTTAGTCTAGTCTGGAGTGTGCGCGTAAGATTAGCCGAGGCAAGACAAAATGCATTGGGTTTTTAGTTTTCGTTTCGTACAGTTGTCGATTTCTATGATTGATTTGGTTGGCTCCGAAACCAGATGAAAAAGAGGAACCGTCAACCAACGAACTCTGCGCCAGTTGTCTGCCAAAAGCCTTTTGACGGTTGGGCTCACAATTCGAGAAAAAACGAATTACTCGCAATGGAAGTCGGAAATCTGGTCCGTCCCCCAGGGCAGGGCCTTCACCGTGCGATCGTTGGACTGAACAATCCCAGATAGGATAACCGCTCTCGAGGCTGTGGAGGCACGCTCGGGCACGCTGTCGAGCCATCGAGGCATTTCCCGAAGATGGCCCTTAAAACACGTGGGCTACAGACACGGTTTAGTACTCAGTACTCACGCACGGGAAGGGGCTCATTGTTGCAGTCCGGGGGTAGATTGGATTGGATTGGACACGCACCCTTTGGGGTGGGGGGGGTCTCAGGGGGGGAAACAGCGACTTCCTATGATGCGATCTAAGAACTTTATTCTTGCCCCACCCACCCACCCACCCCACCCCACCCCACCCCACCCCCCCTCGGATTATTTTATATTTTAAATCAACAGTTTACAGCTGGTAGGATGGCGTTGACAGTTGGCGTGTAGTTGAGTTGTTGATTCGGTCACAGTTGCAAAAGTAAATTGCTGCAACATTCATTCCTTCGCAGTCATTAATTTTATTTTCATCTACTAGCAGCAGGTTCTAGGCAGCTCCTTGTGCCAACCACTGAGCTACGCCCCAATAATTCAGCAGCGCCAGAAAGCTGATAACGTCAGCTTCAAGGTGCTCTAGGTTGCTTTAGGTTTGGCTGATTAGCCAGCCAGGAGGGCTACTTACAAGCTGCTGCTCGTAGCCGAATAGAAACACACAGCATACCTTTTCTTTTCAGCTACGAGCAGCAGCTTCTAGGCAGCTCCCCTGACTCGTTACTCAGCCTGAGCTAAGGCACCCTAGTGCACTTTGAAGCTGACAGAACCAGCTGTTTAGAACTGCCAAAATCTAGGGACTTAGCCCGGTGGCTGGCTCAGGGAGCTACCTAGAAGCTGCTGCTGGTATTCGAAAAGAACAGCTATGACACACAGTGTTCACGGTTGTTCAAGTCGGAACCTGCTGCAGTGCTACAATGCAGCAAACCCAAATTCTAACCGTGTTTTCACCAGTACTTGTTTGACAGGTAGGTACTGTCACCAACACGGTGGAGCGGTTCAGTTTATTTACAGTTGACCACGTGTTCAGGGAATCTGGGTGGTTTCTGCGGTGTGTAGTATGTATGCTGTTGCAGTCCAGGGGTAGCCAAATAGGCTCAAGGGAATTGCCCAACCATGAAATAAGGGGGGGCTAAGCCGGAAAAGCCACTGATGAACTGAATTACAAACAATCGTTTTGACAATGGGGGCCTGTGTATTCTATTTGGTTACCCCTGGGCTGTACAAATGGACACATGACTACTTATTTGGCTTGGAGAGAACTATAATCAATCATGTGTCATGCAACTCGTTCTATATCGCAGTTTAGAATGGGCTCCCATTGGCTGAACACAGAAAGAATGAGAGTGGTGGATGGAGCACACATCCCCCGTTCAATGAGACACGGTCAGCTGTGTGGGTTCCAAAAACCTGAGGATGAAATGCATATGTTTGAGTGTCCTTTTTATAATGATATCCGCCTCCGCTACAAGAAGCTGTTTACAGATATTTATAGGCATGTCCACGAGGATACTGACTTAACCGTATGGAACAGGGTAATTCAAAGCGCGCGCTTTTGCGCTTTTGAGCGCTGACTTTTTGACCCCCTCTGCGCTTTAAGCGCAGTTTTTTGCAACCCTCTGTGAGCGCAGCAAGCAATTTTTGCGCTTTTTGCACTACGAAGCGCAGTTTTATTGTTTTCAGGTGCGCTAAAGCGCTGGCCTATTTGGCCATTTGAAGTACCCTGGTATGGAATGTGAAATTATGCGATTCCACATTCAGAACCTATATGAATGGAAATGGCACTACGACGTTTTGGAGCAACTTAGCCGACTATCTTTCTACTTGTAGTAGAGCAAGACAGGAAGCCATGGACTGCTTAGTGGCACCGTAGTTTATTCTCCTTTTTTTCTTGTGACTTCTCATTTGTTAGTTTCTTACCTCCGCCACTGTTAGTGGCTGAGATCTGGGTCCTGCTCTAGGGGTTTTAATACCTACGCCACCAAAACGGTGGCTGGGAGTTTGGTTTGTTTGTCCTCGACACACACCTGATGCAATGGGTCTTTTTGCTTTATTCGTGGGTGGTTTTTCTTTTTGTTTAAAGCACAGAGTCTCATACACCCTCCCGGTGTCAAGTAGACATTAACATGTAATGTAATGCCATCGTATGCATGTTACAGTCCAGGGGTAGGACAAATACTCAAACTGGCTTAAGGGACTTGCCCGACTGTGACAGGACATTAAAAAGATGGGAACTGAACCACAACACCTGTTTTGTACCAACGGGGGCCCTACGCGTCTTCATCTGTCATGCCAACGTCCAAATCCAACTCGCTGTACAGCTCTTGGTGCAAACCAGATTCTGCACCAAGCACACCAGTTGGCAGGGAAAGGCCTACTGCACGAGTACACACGGCTACTTGTTTCAAATAATGAAATAAGTAGGGACCGGCATATCATATGATGTTAACCAAAGGCGAGTATGATATCATATGATATCATGCAAATTGAATCATATAATATTGTACATGAATTGTAGCTTTGGCCTAGTCAGACTGCCAGCATCATACGGTATTGTATGATGACTGTCAGCGATAGCTGTCTGTGGTCTCTCTGTCGTAGTTACTGTCTATACCTGTCGGGGTCCCTGGTTGGTACCCCTTCGGTATACCCTGAACCCTCCTAGGGTTCTCGGCTTCTCGGGTGCTCCTGCACCATCGTGTAATGTTCTCTGTTTCCTTTCAATCATTGCCTGTGCTCCGTTGACAATGACATATTGCCATTGCCTATTTATTTGGCTTGGAGAGAACTATGATCATTCTGTATGCGTCCTCGTGTGTCATCCCAACATCCAACGCCATCTCGCCGTACAGCTCTTCCACTTTCAGCCCAGCAGACCTTGCGAGAAGATCAATTTCCTGGAGCAGATGAGCAGGGAGGGAAATATAACATATGGGTAATGATCAGGGTACTTCAAATGGCCAAATTGGCCAGCGCTTTAGCGCACTTGAAAACAAAAAAAACTGCGCTTTGTAGTGCAAAAAGCGCAAAAATTGCTTGCAGCGCCCGCAAGGGGTAGCAAAAATCTGCGCTTAAAGCGCAGAGGGGGTCGAAAAGTCAGCGCTCAAAAGCGCAAAAGTGCGCGCTTTGAATTACCCTGGTAATGATAACGCCTGGTGGGGCGTGGTGTTAAGGGAGCCCGTCGTACGCGGGTGGGGAGCGGTCTCCTACCTCAACTGGACAAGCTACCATCGCGGTTGACAACGACCTGCAACACTAAGAGCGACCGAAGGGGGAGTCGAACCCCCGACTCTTTATCCTCAAGCGATCTGATCTACCACTAGACCATTGTCTATCACTGATAGGGGCTATAGCATATGGGGATATCTCAGCAATTACGTAAACTTTGCGTTTAAGGTTTGTAGGGGAGCAGTTCATGAAGTGTTAGTTTCAGTTAGCTCCTACGTTGACGATGTGTTTACGGTTTGTTGAGGACCAGTTCATGAAGTGTTAATATCGATTAGCTCCTACTCCGACTTTGTGTTTACGGTCTGTTGAGGACCAGTTCATGTAGTGTTAGTGTCGATTAGCTCCTACTCCGACTTTGTGTTTACGGTCTGTTAAGGACCAGTTCATGAAGTGTTAGTGTCGATTAGCTCCTACTCCGACTTTGTGTTTACGGTCTGTTGAGGACCAGTTCATGAAGTGTAAGTGTCGATTAGCTCCTACTCCGACTTTGTGTTTACGGTTTGTTGAGGACCAGTTCATGAAGTGTTAGTGTCGATTAGCTCCTACTCCGACTTAGTGCTTACGGTCTGTTGAGGACCAGTTCATGAAGTGTTAGTTTCAATTAGCTCCTGCTGGTACTCTAGAGTTGATTTTGATTGCTGCAAGTCACAATACTGCATGCGGAGCAGACTTGTCTTGGGTCCACAATGGCCTGTTGATGACAACACAATGCAATGTAATATGATGTGATGAGGGTTTAGGGTTTAGGGTTTAGGGTTTAGGGTAAGGGTAAGGAGGGTTAGGATGGTGATTCGTATGAGGAGCTCGCCCCTGTATCTGGATTCTTGCTTTGTGTGAGTTTCAATTATTTGGATTAATCCAGATTATTCATTTAATTACATTTTCACTGTAGCATGGAATGTTGGGCCACTGTTGGTAAAACGATCGTTTGGGGTTCAGTTCTTCAGTCCTTTTTCGTTATAGCCCCTCCTGTCATGGTTGGGCAAGCTCTTTAGACTAATTGGTCTACCCCTGGACTGTAACACTTAGCCATCTAACATACGTACATACATATGTGTACAGGAGGTACGCTAAGTGGTACGCTCCATATAATTTACACAAGTTGACCCCAAATTAGGAGAAATGGTCCCAATTCAGGGATTTCCCTGATTTTGGATGTGAAGTAGAAATTAGAATGCCCCATTAGCCCCCCCCCCTACTCACACACACACTCACACCCCCTCCCCGCTGTCCACCGCACCTGCACTGTGTACTGCCCCCCACCCCACCCCTCCCCGCTGTCCACCGCACCTGCACTGTGTACTGCCCCCCACCCCACCCCTCCCCGCTGTCCACCGCACCTGCACTGTTTACTGCCACCCACCCCACCCCTCCCCGCTGTCCACCGCACCTGCACTGTTACTGCCACCCACCCCACCCCTCCCCGCTGTCCACCGCACCTGCACTATTTACTGCCCCCCACCCCACCCCTCCCCGCTGTCCACCGCACCTGCACTGTATACTGCCCCCACCCCCCCCTCCCCACTGTCCACCACACCTGCGCGGTGTACTGCTTGTAGGGCAATACATCTTCCACCAAATCCACATTCCACTGCCTTCTCCCTTCATCGTGCCAATGATCACGGTGCTGACCAGAATCTGTCTGATGCACCACTATCTACTCCCCCCCCCCCTGCGCTCTCCACCCTACTATCCACCGTACCTGCACAGTGTACTGCTTGTAGGGCAACACAACTTCCACTAAATCCACATTCCACTGCCTTCTCCCTTCATCGAGCTGATTGTCACGGTCGGACCGGAATCTGTAAAATGCACCACTATCTACTCCCCCCCCCCTGCGCTCCCCACCCTACTATCCACCGTACCTGCACGGTGTACTGCTTGTAGGGCACTACCTCTTCCACTGAATCCAATGTCATTCCCCCTTCATCGTTCTGATTGTCACGGTCGGACCGGAATCTGTAAAATGCACCCCTATCTACTCCCCCCCCCCTGCGCTCCCCACCCTACTATCCACCGTACCTGCACGGTGTACTGCTTGTAGGGCACTACCTCTTCCACTGAATCCAATGTCATTCCCCCTTCATCGTTCTGATGGTCACGGTGCGGACCAGAATCTGTAAAATGCACCACTATCTACTCGCCCCCTGTGCTCCCCACCCCACTATCCACCGTACCTGCACTGTGTATTGCTTGTAGGGCACTACCTCTTCCACTGAATCCACAATGTCGTCGCCTTTCATAGTGTTGATGGTCACGGTGCGGTCAAGGATCTGCGTGCATGATGTGATGTGATGTCATGTGCGTGTGAAGTGTGCATGATGTGATGTGATGTGTGTGTGTGTGAAGTGTGCATGATGTGATGTGACGTGATGTGTGTGTGAAGTGTGCATGATGTGATGTGACGTGATGTGATGTGTGTGTGTGAAGTGTGCATGATGTTATGTGATGTGATGTGCGTGTGACGTGTGCATGATGTGACGTGCGTGTGTTGTGTGCATGATGTGTGTGTGTGATGTGCGTGTGCTATGTGTGTGATGTTATTCATGTGTGATGTGATGAGCGCGTGAAGTGTGCATGATGTGACGTGTGTGTGATGTGTGTGTGTGATGTACGTGTGCTATGTGTGTGATGTTATTCATGTGTCATGTGATGAGCGCGTGATGTGTGCATGATGTGTGTGTGATGTGCGTGTGCTATGTGTGATGTTATTCATGTGTGATGTGATGAGCGCGTGAAGTGTGCATGATGTGACGTGCGTGTGATGTGTGCATGATGTGTGTGAGATGTACGTGTGCTATGTGTGATGTTATTCATGTGTGATGTGATGAGCGCGTGAAGTGTGCATGATGTGACGTGCGTGTGGTGTGTGCATGATGTGTGTGTGATGTGCATGTGCTATGTGTGTGATGTTATTCATGTGTCATGTGATGAGCGCGTGATGTGTGCATGATGTGCGTGTGATGTGTGTGTGTGTGATGTAATTAATGTGTGATGTGATCTGTGTGCGAAAGCAGTGACATGCAGAAGCCACAAAAACCCTTTCACACACAAAACACACCAAGGTTTTCTGGGTTGCACAGTGGATTCCAGCATCTGACTGTTTTTTTGTATCCAATCCAGGAGGTGTCAAGGCCTCCAAATGTTTCCTTCTCCTGATCGATTTTTTCTGATAATGGGGCAGTAAAGGCATGTATCGTGGCGATATTATGAGACAATTTTCAGGTCATTATGAGCACCTCATTTAGGGGGGGGGGGGGGGGGGGGGGGGGGGGGGGGGGTCGGCCCTCCTCAGGTTTTTTTCTAACCTCTTCTAACTGTTTTTTGGTATCCAATCTCATCATATAATGTAGAATTAAATGATCACTGTAGCACGAACTCAGCCCCCCCGTTGGGAAGACAATTGTTTGAGGTTAAATTCTTCAGAGCTTTTTCTTTTTAAGCCATTCCTATGGTTGAGCAAGTTCCTTTAGTCTATTTGGCCTACCCCTGGACTGTAACACATAACGAAACATATATAATCACTGATAGGTAGGGGTCGGCTATGTTATTTAATATTAGTGAATATATAATATTATATAAAATTAGTCGGACGAGCCGCCTCACCAGAATTTTGAATTTATTTGAAAAACTAATATTATTGTGACACAATGATAATAAGAGCGAATATTAGTTTTTCAAACACTAATATTAGTTGCCGTTCCCTACTGATAGGTAGGTAGGACAGTGTGTGACCCCCCAGGTACTTGTTTTGTGTGCGACGCGTCGCAGATTGACTGACTTGGTGCGATGCCAGCACAACACGCTGGGCTGGGTTGGGTTGGGCTGGGTTGGGTTGGGCTGGGTTGGGTTGGGCTGGGCTGGGCTGGGTTGGGCTGGGTTGGGTTGGGTTGGGTTGGGTTGGGTTGGGTTGGGTTGGGTTGGGTTGGGTTGGGTTGGGCCCCCCGAACCCTGCGAAGCGCGGAGCCTGGGTGCTTTAGCATTTTATAAAATGAACTCGTAAGGTAAGGTTTTAGGGGTTGGAGGGCCATTTCTGACTAGTTTAGCCAGACCGATGCATCGCCGTGCAGTCACGGAATGGGTTGTTCGCAACCACCAACCACCCACAAACCACCACGTACCTATGCATCCCCGTGCAGCCACGGAATGGGTTGTTCGCAACCACCAACCACCCACCACGTACCTATGCATCCCCGTGCAGCCACGGAATGGGTTGTTCGCAACCACCACCCACCCACAACCCACCACGTACCTATGCATCCCCGTGCAGCCACGGAATGGGTTGTTCGCAACCACCACCCACCCACAACCCACCATGTACCTATGCATCGCCGTGCAGTCACGGAATAGGTTGTTCGCCACCACCAACCACCCACAACCCACAACCCACCACGTACCCATGTATCCCCGTGCAGCCACGGAATGGCGACTTGTCGTCGAAAAAAAAGAGGGGCTGAATCTTAGTCAATCAGACTTCTGAATTCTGGCAGCTGACTGCTGGTTACATTTGGTTCAGTACAGAAGGACACAGAGGATTTATTTTACTAGACCGATGGGATGAAATCATGATGTTCATCAGTCCTCCTTGAGACCGTCAATCCGCAATAGTTTGAAGTTCAGTAGGGCACCAGGAAAAATATAATCATTATCATCATCACCACCACCAAAAATATAATTATCATCATTATCACCACCAGCATCATAACTACCACCACCATTACCATCATCATCATCATCATCCCCACCACCATCCCCACCACCATTGCCAGCATCATCCCCACCACCACTACCATCCCCACCTCCACTAGGTTCATCTTGTCAGTGACCCCCCCCCCCCCCCCCCCCCCCCCTCCCCCCCGCCCCCCCTACCAGGGTCATTGGATCAAAGTTGTCCATCTCCCCCCCCCCCCTCCCCCCCCCCCCCCTACCTGGGTCACTGGATCGAAGTCGTCCATCTCAGCCCCCCCCACAACCACAACCACAACCACCAACCCCCCTACCTGGGTCACTGGATCAAAGTTGTCCATCTCAGCCCCCCCTCCCCCCCCCCCCCCCCCCCCCACACACACAACCACAACCACCAACCCCTCTACCTGGGTCATTGGATCGAAGTTGTCCATCTCAGCCCCCCCCCCCCCCCCCCCCCCACACACACACACACCCACACACCCACACAACCACAACCACCAACCCCCTACATGGGTCACTTGGATCAAAGTTTGTCCATCTCCCCCCCCCCCCCCCCCCTCCCCCCCCCCCCCACACACACACACAACCACACACCACAACCACAACCACCAACCCCCCTACCTGGGTCACTGGATCGAGTTGTCCATCTCAGCCCCCCCCCCCCCCCCCCCCCCCCCCCCACCTGGGTCACATGGATCGAAGTTGTCCATCTCAGCCCCCACCCCCCCCCCCCCCCCCCCCCCCCACACACACACACACACACAACCACAACCACCAACCCCCCTACCTGGGTCACTGGATCGAAGTTGTCCATCTCAGCCCCCCCCCACCCCCACCCCCCCCCACCCCCCCCTACCTGGGTCACTGGATCGAAGTTGTCCATCTCAGCCCCCCCCCCCCCCCCCACACACACACACAACCACAACCACCAACCCCCCTACCTGGTCACTGGATCAAAGTTGTCCATCTCAGCCCCCCCCCCCTCCCCCCCCCCCCTACCTGGGTCACTGGATCGAAGTTGTCCATCTCAGCCCCCCACTCAACGAGCAGCTTCTTGTCGTCAGCTTGAGGGATTTCCCAGATCTGGTGGTGGTGAGAGTGGTGGTGGTAGTGGGGATGCTGGTTTTTATTGTTGTTGTTGTTGTTGTTGCTGTGGTGGTGGTGGTGATAGTGGTGGTGGTGGTAGTGGTGGTGGTGGTGGGGATGCTGGTTGTTGTTGTTGTTGTTGTTGTTGTGTGTGGTGGTGGTGATAGTGGTGGTGGTAGTGGGGATGCTGGTTGTTGTTGTTGTTGTTGTTGCTGTTGTTGTTGTTGTTGTTGTGGTGGTGGTGATAGTGGTGGTGGTAGTGGGGATGCTGGTTGTTGTTGTTGTTGTTGTTGTTGTTGTTGTTGTTGCTGTTGTTTGTTGTTGTTGTTGTGGTGGTGGTGGTGATAGTGGTGGTGGTAGTGGGGATGGTTGCTGTTGTTGTTGTTGTTGCTGTTGCTGTTATTATTATTGTTGTGGTGGTGTTAGTGGGGATGCTGGTTGTTGTTGCGGTGGTGGAAGCAGCAGAAGATAAACCCATGGTCCCTCACCTCCCTAGCGCCATCACATATCAAATAATAAATATAATACAATATTATTGTAGTTGTGGTGGTGGTGGTGGTAGTGGTAGTGGGGATGGTGGTGGTGGTAGTGGTGGTGGTGGTGGCAGGCACCAGGCTGGCATCAATGGTGGTTGTAGTAGTGGTGGTGGCAGGCACCAGGCTGGCATCAATGGTGGTGGCGGCCGTGGTGGTAGTGGTAGTGGTGGTGGTGGTGGTGGCAGGCACCAGGCTGGCATCAATGGTGGTGGTAGTAGTGGTGGTGGCAGGCACCAGACTAGCATCAATGGTGGTGGTGGTGGCATGCACCAGGCTGGCATCAATGGTGGTGGTAGTAGTGGTGGTGGCAGGCACCAGACTAGCATCAATGGTGGTGGTGGTGGCAGGCACCAGGCTGGCATCAATGGTGGTGGTAGTAGTGGTGGTGGCAGGCACCAGACTAGCATCAATGGTGGTGGTGGTGGCAGGCACCAGGCTGGCATCAATGGTGGTGGTAGTAGTGGTGGTGGCAGGCACCAGACTGGCATCAATGGTGGTGGTGGTGGCAGGCACCAGGCTGGCATCAATGGTGGTGGTAGTAGTGGTGGTGGCAGGCACCAGACTAGCATCAATGGTAGTGGGGATGGTGGTAGTGGGGACAGTGGTGGTGGGGATGGTGGTAGTGGGGACGGTGGTAGTGTGATGCTGGATAGTTGGTGATGCTGGTGGTGGGATGTGGTCACGTGGGGCTGTGTTAGTTGGGTCCGTGGTGGTCTGGGGCTGTTGGTCAGTGTGGCATTGTGGTCAGTGGGGACGTGGTGGTGGGCCATGCTTGTGGTGGGGCGTGGGTGGTCAGTGTGGACGTGGTGGGGGTGGGGATTGCTGGGTAGTGGGGATGGTGATCGTGGGGGGATGGTGGGGTTTGGCTTTGTGTTAGTGGGCTGGTGGTGGTGGGGTATGGTGGTAGTGGGGAATTTGGTGGTGTGTGGTGGTCGTGCGGATGCGGTGGTTGTGGGGGGGGGTGGGGATGCTATGGTGGGGAATGCTGGTATGGGGTGGTGGTGGTGGGGCGCCTGGTATGGGGATGGTGGTGTGGGGATGGTGGTGGGTGGGACTTGGAGGTGGGGATTCTGGATGTGGGGATGGTGGGTAGTGGGATGTGGATGGGGATTGCTGTGGTTGGGGATGGGGGTGTGGGGACGGTGGAGGTGGGGAGTTGTCGTGGGATGTGGTATTGGGGATGCTGTGTGGGGCTGGTGGTAGTGGGGATGGTGGTAGTGGGGACGGTGGTAGTGGGGATGCTGGTGGTGGGGATGGTGGTAGTGGGGACGGTGGAGGTGGGGATGCTGGTAGTGGGGATGGTGGTAGTGGGGATGGTGGTGGTGGGGATGGTGGTAGTGGGGATGGTGGTGGTGGGGATGGTGGAGGTGGGGATGCTGGTGGTGGGGATGGTTCCTACCTTGATGGGTACAGGCCTCCTCCAGGGACAGTATTTTAGTGTTTTTTCTAGCTTTTCTAGCTTTAAGTAGCTTTTAATGGCCATTTAGGGCATTTGCTGTTTACAATTTTACTTTTTATAGCGATAATTTCTCTAAACCGTGGTCAAAACTAGCGATCGCTATATATAGAGGAAAAATAAATCCCTGAGAGAAACCCATGCTCCTTTGTCCCTTTAGTCGCCCTTGTGATCTCTGTCCCTAAACTGTTCCCCTCTTCCATGGTGACAAAGGGCTAGGTTTGATCAGATGCACCCTTCGCTAGGTCTTGGTTTGGTTTGGTTTGGTTTGGTTTGGTTTGGTTTGGTTTGGTTTGGTTTGGTTTGATTTGGTTTGGTTTAGTTTGGTTTGGTTTGATCAGATGCGCCCTTTGCTAGGCCCCCCCTTGTAAACAACAACTTGGTCCCTTACCTCCTCAGCGCCGTCACCAACAATTGTTGTTGAAGTGGTGGTGGTGGTGGTGGTAATGAGGATGGTATTGGGGATGCTGGTAGTGGTGTTGGTGTTGGTGGTGTTGGTGGTGGTGGTGATGATAGTTGCTGGTACCAGACAACAAACGTCTCAATGAATGGTGTTGGGTTTTTGGGTGGTTGTTGGTGGTGGTTGTTTGGGGTGGTGTTGATGGTGTGTTGTGGTGGTGGTGGTGGTTGCTGGTACCAGACAGGCATCATGGTGGTGGTGGTGGTGGTGGTGGTTGTGGTGGTGATATTAGTTTGCTGGTACCAGACACGGCATCGATGTGGTGGTGGTGTGGTGGGTGGTTTCTGGTACCGACAGGCAACACTAAATGGTGGTGGTGGTTGGTGGTGGTGGTGGTTTGCTGGTTACCACAGAACATGCATCGATGTGGTGGTGGTGGTGGTGGGTGGTTGCTGGGTAACCAGACGAGTCCTCAATTGTGGGAGGTGGTGGTGGTGGTTGGCTGGTAATCAACAGCCCCAGAGGCATCAATGGTGGTGTGGTGGGTGGTGGTGGTGTTGGTTGCCTGGTACCAGACAAGGCAACATCATGTAGTGTGGTGGTGGTTGCTTGTACCCAGCAGGCAAATCAATGGGAGTGGTGGTGGTGGTGGTGGTGGTTGCTGGTACCAGACAGGCATCAATGGGGTGGTGGTGGTGGTGGTGGTTGCTGGTACCAGACAGGCATCGATGGTGGTGGTGGTGGTGGTGGTGGTGGTTGCTGGTACCAGACATGCGATCATGGTGGGTGTGGTGGTTGTTCTGGTAAACCAGACAGAGGCATCAATGGTGGTGTGGTGTGGATGGTACCGACAGGCAATCGATGGTTGGTGGTGGTGGTGTGGTGGTGGTGTGTGTGGTTGCTGGTACCTGACATAGGCAAAATCAATTGTGGTGGTGGTGGTGGTGATGATTCGTTGCCTGGACCCCAGAACAAAGCCTGCATCGTATGGGTGGTGGTGGTGGTGGTGGTGGTGGTTGCTGGTACCAGACAGGCATCAATGGTGGTGGTGGTGGTGGTGGTGAAAGCGGCAGAAGAGAATTCCTTGCTCCGTCACCTCCCTTTGCGCGTCACCGAATAAATTGTTGTTGTTGGTTGGTTGTGTTGTGGTGGTGGGGTGGGGATGGTAGTGTGGGGATGTGGTGGGGTGGTGTAGTGGGGGATAGTTTTGACTTTGACCATTGTTGTCCAAACCTGCCCTCCCCTTGTCATGTTGGTAGTGGGTGATGCTGGTAGTGGGTATTCTTGTATTTGGGGTATGCTGGTGGTTGGGTATGCTGGTGGTGGGGATGGTTGTACAGGTTATGCTGGTCATTGGGATGCTTGGTAGTTTGGGGATGCCTGTTTGTGGGGAATGGTTGTAGTGGGGATTGAGTTGTAGTGGGGATGCCTGGTTAGTGGGGATGCTGTAGTTGGGTGGGATGGCTGATAAGTGGGGATGGTGGTAGTTGGGATGTAGTGGGGGATGGTAGAGTGGAATGGTAGTGGGGATGGCTGGTGGTGGGGTGTCAAAGTAAAAACAAAAAAAAAGACAAAAAAAACGTGCCTCACCTCCTTAGCAAAAAAACAACCGTCACCCAACAATTAAGGAGGCCCGTCAAACATGTGTCCCCCAGGGTGTGCAAAGCTCAGTAAGAGTATATCTGCCCCACATGGTACTGCAGTAATAGCGCTTTTTCAATATCCATGACCGCCACCTGGAAAAACAGTCCACACAATAACAGCCATGTCGTTGTTGTTCATTGTGCGATAGGTTCCTCACCAAGATGGCCACATTACCATGGGTCAACAGAGCTGCCGTGTGTGGGGGGGGTGGTGTGGGGGGGTGGGGTGGGGGTTGGGGGGCCAACATGACCATGGTCAACGGGAAAGCGCTTCTTGTGTGTGTGTGGTGTGTGTGTGTGTGTGGGTGTTCCACAGAGAGCATTTCCTCCTTGTGTGAGTGAGTGTAATGTGTGTGTGTGTGTGTGTGTATTGTGTGTTTTTGTGTATGTGGTGTTGTGTGGGTTGGGTGGTTGTTTTTTGTGTTTTGCGGGGGGGGGGGGGGGGGGGGGGGGGGGGGGGGGGGGGGGGGGGTGGGGGGGGGGTTGGGTGGGGGGGGTGGGGGTGGTGGGTGGGGGGTGGGGGGTTGGGGTGGTGTGGGGGGTAGGGGTTGGGTGGTTGTTTTGGGTATGATTTGGGTTTATGTTTTTATTTTTGTTGTGTTTTTTTGGGGGTTGTTTTTTTATTTTTTTTGTTTTGGTGGTTGGTTTTTTTTTTATTGTTTGTTTTGATTGTTTGTTTTTTTACATGAGACATGATGAGTTTATGACAGAGGTATACTTGTTTGTGTCAAAAATAGTTTTTATCCCCCTCCAAAACACAAACCACACCCAAAAACCACGTGCCCAAATCACACACCTGCCAGACCAGCACCAACAACCACCCCACGCCCTCCGCCCCACCCATGCGGCCAGATCCGTGATTGTGTCGAAACAAAAAAAATACAAAGATGGGATTTGGAACACCTAATCAATGATTTCTTCAAAAAAAAAAAAACCCCCAGAAACCAAAAACAACAGTTATTTTTTTTTTAATTAGCAAACAAACACCTAATCTAAATTAATATATAAATATCACGATTCCCACAAAAACAAAAAACAGTGATTGGCAACACCTAATCACAATTGTCAAAACAAAAACAGTTATAGTTAGAGCAAACAAAAACACCAACCGTAAATCTCATAAAATCCCCACTCATCCCTACCATCCACTATTCAAACAAAAACAAAAACAAAGTGATTGGCAAACACCTAATCAACGATTCCACAAAACAAAAACATTTTTAGCAAACAAACCTGATCACTGATCACGATTGGTCAAAAACAAAAAAAAACCCAGTGATTCGTCAAAACCAAACCTGCAAACAACCGACCCTCAATCACTAAATTTTTAAAAGAAAAAAACAAAAAAAAAAACACAAAAAAAAAAAACAAGTGATTATTCAACCCCTAATCACGATTGTCAAAACAAAAAACAAAAAACAGTTATTAGCAACACCTAATCACGATTCACAAAACAAAAACAGTTATGAGCAACACCTGATCACGATTGTCGAAACAAAAACAGTTATTAGCAACACCTGATCACGATTGTCAAAACAAAAACAGTGATTGGCAACACCTGATCATGAGTGATTCAAGGGATTTAAACAACTTGCACCCACCAGCAAGTCAAAGCTCCTCATATCCCCGCAGACAAATTGATTGCTTCCTATCATTTATATATAGCAAGATATTTAAGGATCGGCAATATGATATCATATGATATCATATGATGCCGGCGGTCTGACTATGTAACTTTGGCCTGGGGCATCATATCATATGATATTAAAACATATGATTTTTGTACATATTTTGGCCTGGGGCATCATATCATATGATATCATACTCGACTTTGGTCAACATCATATGATTTGCCGTTCCTTAAATATAGGACATGATGCATGCATTGCAGTGGATTCAGGGATTTTTGGCGGCGCCCCCCCTTCTGGGGGCGGGAGCCCCCAGTGTTACCCATTGTCCGTTCGACCGACCGACCGTCTGACCAAGTTACCATGATGAAGCCAGACACCATCAAGCCAAACGGTCCTTCGTACAAACTCGCATTCCATTTTTTTTTTAATAAAATTCTTTCCATTGCCAACCCTGTGTCTTTGCGGTCGCGATCACTCTACCTCCCTACTCTCTTCCCCCAATTTTTTTATATAATAAAAGCGTTCGCAGGCCGTCGCTGCGTCGAACTTGTGTTTTTACGTGCCCTACTCGATCGTTACCAACTGATACCCCTTTTTGGGTCCGAAACCCCCACACTCGAAAAAGTTCGCTAAACCGAGAGCCCTTTTATATGGCCGCAAAGAAATTTACGCCTACCAGAGAACCCCGTTTTTTGGCCAAAAGGTACGCTAACCCCTAAAAATAACCCTGAGACCCCTTTTTTTGGGCCGAAATGGGTTCCGCCTAAATCGCTACCCGAGACCCTTTTTTTTGCCGAAAAGAACGCTACCCGAGACCCCTTTTGGCCGAAAAGTCCGGGACGTGCATTATTGTCAGGAGCTGCGAGGCTACGGGAGCTCTGAGGACATCTTATAAGATGTCCACAGAGCTCCCGTAGCCTAGCAGTTCCTGACAAGACCCTTTTATGGCCGGAAATTCTGCAACCTGAGACCAATTTGACTATGGATTGCAGTTCAAGGGAATTAAACCGAAATAACCGTAAATTCTGCTACCCGAGACCAATTTGACTATGGATTGCAGTTCAAGGGAATTAAACCAAAATAATCGTAAATTCTGCTACCCGAGACCAATTTGACTATGGATTGCAGTTCAAGGGAATTAAACCGGAATAACCGTAAATTCTGCTACCCGAGACCAATTTGACTATGGATTGCAGTTCAAGGGAATTAAACCGAAATAACCGTAAATTCTGCTACCTGAGACCCAATTCGACTTAGGATTGCAGTTCAAGCAAATTAAACTAGGCTGGACCAGGATTACCCGTATTTCTAATTAATTTTGCACATCCTATGTGAAGAAGGATACATCCCCTTGGATATGGTTTGCAGTTAGGACCTTTTACAAGTAATTTAATGTCGTGTTGCATGTCCATCCTTCTGTAAGCTGAGCTTTCTCTCCCCATGCCCCAAATGGAATGTAAATAGGCTATTGACATTGCACACACGCCACTAGACTAAAGCTTAAAAAAATGAAAGTGAACGGACCAAGTTGCAAGCTTTGTTTGGGTAGCCACATGGCATGTTTGGGGCATGCATGGAGTACACATACATGATAGGTAGAGCTGCCAGGTGTGTGCCGTGGGCCACACACTTGCTAGTATGTGCCAGATTACCCTAGCTAAGCAGCCCTATTTGGGCATACCAAGATTAGAAGCACACATGGTGTCCATGAGGCATATCCAGACCTCCCCGCCCACATTTGTGTGTACTCAATGCACCCCCCAAGTATGCCATGTGGCTACCCAAACCAACCTTTCAACTTGGTCCGATGACTTCACCATTTAAACGTCGCATCCCGGTTATAGATCACCGAGCGGGACCGGCCCAAGTGCCGATCTCACGCGACCACCAAGCCTGGCCTTAGACATGAAGAAAACTGAGAGGGTAGAGGACACGCTCAGCCTAGGTTGTGCAGAAATGGTGCGGTATGGAAGATGAAATTCGCCAGAAACGTCGATGGGGTTGGTTACAAACGTAACCATACGGGTAATCCTGGTACGCCCTAAACCGAAAAAATAAAATTACAATTAAATCAAATGGCACCCACCGGCAATTTGAAGCTCCTCATATCCCCGCAGACAAACTTGATTGCGTCCTGCCATGTACCAGCAGCAGTAACCTCCGGTACCTCCTCCTTTGTGACTCCAAAGCCCTTGGCCTTGACCTCCTTGGGCTTGTCTGCCTTCATATCTGGGATGGGATGGGATGGTGCGGTGTAGTGTGGTGAGGTACAAACTTTATTGCGTCCTGCCATGTACCAGCAGCAGTAACCTCCGGTACCTTCTCCTTTGTGACCCCAAAGCCCTTGGCCTTGACCTCCTTGGGCTTGTCTGCCTTCATATCTGGGATGGGATGGGATGGTGCGGTGTAGTGTGGTGAGGTACAAACTTTATTGCGTCCTGCCATGTACCAGCAGCAGTACCTCGGGGTACCTCCTCCTTTGTGACCCCAAAGCCCTTGGCCTTGACCTCCTTGGGCTTGTCTGCCTTCATATCTGGGATGGGATGGGATGGTGCAGTGTAGTGTGGTGAGGTACAAACTTTATTGCGTCCTGCCATGTACCAGCAGTAGCAACCTCCCGATGCGGCGCCTCCTCCTTTGTGGCTCCAAAGCCCTTGGCCTTGACCTCCTTGGCCTTGCTTGACTTCATATCTGGGATGGGATGGGGGGGGGGGGGGGGGATGGGATGGGATAGGATGATGTGGTGTGCTCCTTTGTGGCACCAAAGCCCTTGGCCTTGACCTCCTTGGCCTTGCTTTCCTCCATACCTGGGATGGTGTGGTGTGGTGTAGTGTGGCGTGCTCCTTTGTGGTACTAAGGCCCTTGGCCTTAACCTCATTGGGCTTGCTTGCCTTCACATCTGGGACGGGATGGGATGGGATGGGATGGTGTGGTGTGCTCCTTTGTGGCTCCAAAGCCCTTGGCACTAAAGCCCTTGACCTTGACCTCCTTGGGCTTGCCCTCATACCTGAGATGGTATGGTATGGTATGGTATGGTATGGTATGGTATGGTATGGTGTGGTGTGTGGTGTGGTGCTCCTTTGTGGCTCCAAAGCACATGGCCTTGATCTCCTTGGGCTTGGTTGCCTTCATACCTGGTATGGTATGGTATGGTATGGTATGGTATGGTATGGAATGGGATGGGATGGAATGGGATGATGGGAATGGGATGGGATGGGGATGGGATGGGATGGGGATGGGGATGGGATGGGATGGGATGGGGATGGGATGGGATGGGATGGTGGTGTGTGTGGGGGGAATGTGATAAGAGGGGATGGGATGGGATGGGATGGAAATGGGATGAGATGGCGTGGTGTGTGGTGTGGTGCTCCTTTGTGGCTCCAAAGCCCTTGGCCTTGATCTCCTTGGGCTTGGTTGCCTTCATACCTGGGATGGGATGGGATGGGATGGGATGGGATGGGATGGGATGGGATGGGATGGGATGGGATGGAATGGAATGGGATGGAATGGGATGATGGGAATGGGATGGGATGGGGATGGGATGGGATGGGGATGGGATGGGATGGGATGGGATGGGATGGGATGGGATGGGATGGAATGGGATGGAATGGGATGGGATGGAATGGGATGATGGGAATGGGATGATGGGGATGGGATGGGATGGTGTGGGATGGTGTGGGATGGGATGGGGATGGGATGGGATGGGGATGGGATGGGATGGGATAGGATGGGATGGGATGATGGTGTGTGTGTGGGGAATGTGATTAGAGGGGATGGGATGGGATGGAAATGGGATGGGATGGCGTGTTGTGTGGTGTGGTGCTCCTTTGTGGCTCCAAAGCCCTTGGCCTTGATCTCCTTGGGCTTGGTTGCCTTCATACCTGGGATGGGATGGGATGGGATGGAGGGATGGGATGGGATGGTGGGATGGGATGGGATGGGATGGGATGGAATGGGATGGAATGGGATGGAATGGTGTGGGATGGGATGGGGATGGTGTGGGATGGAGATGGGATGGGATGGTGTGGGATGGTGTGGGATGGTGTGGGATGGGATGGGATGGGATGGGATGGGATGGGATGGGATGGGATGGGATGAGTGGGATGGGATGGAATGGAATGGTGTGGGATGGGATGGGGATGGTGTGGGATGGAGATGGGATGGGATGGTGTGGGATGGGATGGGATGGGATGGGATGGGATGGGATGGGATGGGATGGGATGGTGTGTGGTGTGGTGCTCCTTTGTGGCTCCAAAGCCCTTGGCCTTGACCTCATTGGGCTTGCTTGCCTTCACATCTGGGACGGGACGGGATGGGATGGGATGGGATGGGATGGGATGGGATGGTGTGGTGTGCTCCTTTGTGGCTCCAAAGCCCTTGGCACTAAAGCCCTTGACCATGACCTCCTTGAGCTTGCCCTCATACCTGGTATGGTATGGTATGGTATGGTATGGTATGGTATGGTATGGTGTGGTGTGTGGTGTATGGGATGGTGCTCCTTTGTGGCTCCAAAGCACTTGGCCTTGATCTCCTTGGGCTTGGTTGCCTTCATACCTGGTATGGGATGGGATTGGATGGGATGGGATGAAATGGGATGGGGATGGGATGGGGATGGGATGGGATGGTGTGGAATTGGATGGGATGGTGTGGGATGGGATGGGGATGGGATGGGGATGGGATGGGATGGTGTGGGATGGGATGGGGATGGGATGGGGATGGGGATGGGGATGGGATGGAGATGGGATGGGATGGTGTGGGATGGGGATGGGGATGGGATGGTGTGGGATGGGATGGGGATGGGATGGGGAATGTGTGGGATGGGATGGGAATGGGATGGAATGGGGATGGGATGGGATGGTGGTGTGTGTGGGGGGGATGTGATAAGAGGGGATGGGATGGGATGGGATGGAAATGGGATGGGATGGAAATGGGATGGGATGGAAATGGGATGGAATGGAATGGGATGGTGTGGTATGCTCCATTGTGGTACTAAAGCCTTTGGCCTGGACCTTCTTGGGATTGCTTGACTTCATGCCTTAAATTGTTGGGGTTCAGTTTTAATTGTAGAATTAAATTATCACTGTAGCACGAAATCAGGGCCCCCGTCCGTAAAAAGATTGTTTGGGGTTCAGTTCATCAATCCCTTTTCTTTTTATCACGTCCTGTCACGATCCAGCAAGTTCCTTTAGCCTATTTTGCCTACCCCTGGACTGTAACATACTAAGACTACATACCTACAATTAGAATTGCAAAAATGAAAGTATTACTGTAGCGCGAACTCAGGGCCCCCGACGCAAAAACAATTGTTCGGGGTTCAGTATATCACTTCTTTTTTTGCTTTAGCCCCCCCAGATATTATGGTTGGGAAGGTCTCTTTAGCCTATTTGGCTACCCCTGGACTGTAACAACATACATACATACATACAGACCACATACATGTTCCCTATTTATACCACAATAAACAGCATACATGTAAGACATACAACATACATATACGACATACAACATACACATACGACATACAACATACATATACGACATGCAACATACATATACAACAACATATACAACAACATACATTTTAACATTTACATATTTACATATTTATATATTTACACATTTACATACACAACAACATACATTTAGAACAATATATATCAATATGGTATATACAACAATAAACATGATATGCAACATACATTTACAACAATATACGACAATATGGTGTATACAACTACTGTACTGTTCTCAAAATTTAACGGTTGCAAAATTTGACGGCCTTTGGGGGGTTTTATTATAATTTACGGTTTACATTTGACGTTTTTTTTAAAAGGAATATAAATTGTCGTTACACATTTGACGTGTTCCATTTTAATAATTTATACACTGGTTCATGGTTCATGGTACAATATTAGGGTACACTGTTCTAAGACCTGCAAGGAGTGTACACATAATACTGCAATGATCCCAACATCGTGTTCAGCATAACACTGCCGGTTCTCTTTGAAATAATAAGAATGAGACATCCAATCGTTTTCATTAACTCCTGAAATCATCTCTTGCTCATTTAATGTCATACACAAAAGCATAACGTATGTTCATGTATTACGCAGCAACCTAGAAGGACCAAGGTACGGTTTTGCAACGGCATTATGCACATACCGTATTTTGCATACTTCACTCCAATGCACATATATGTTGACTTCATATCCCTATTGCCTCTGTTCTTTTTGTGCCTGTCAGCCTTGTACCTCCTCTAACCTTTCCCATCACCAGTGTGCCCTAAATTCAAACAATTGGAGCAAGGAAGAGTGGTTAAAGATGGCCCCAGGATCTGTCCTCCTAAACTCGTTATTTTTGTCAGATGAGGCATCTGAATATGCAGACAGATGCAGGCGGTCCCAGGGATCTCGTATCACTAAAAAATGTAGTGTTTGGCCCACTGAGCAGTGAGGTATGTGCATTCTAGTGATGCACCTAATTTCGACCCAACCCCGGTTTGACGGTTTTTTCGTTGTGTAATATACCGTACACCACGATTTGACGGGTGCTCCTATCAATTTAAACCGTTAAATGTTGAGAACAGTACGGCATATGCAACATACATTTACAACAATAGATGACAATATGTTACATACAACTATGTATGGCAATATGTTATATACAACTATATATGACAATATGTTATATACAACTATATATGACAATATGTTATATACAACTATATATGACACTATGTTATATACAACTATATATGACACTATGTTATATACAACTATATATGACACTATGTTATATACAACTATATATGACACTATGTTATATACAACTATATATGACAATATGTTATATGCAACAATATATGACAATATGTTATATACAACTATGTATGACTATGTTATATACAACTATATATGACAATATGTTATACACAACTATATATGACAACATGTTATATACCACAATATACGACATACCGCTGCCAGTTTCCTTCTGCACCTTGGTTGCCGCGTAGTCCAGCATCCTCTGGTTTAGATCCATCCCTATAACTAATCTCACTCCCTCTTTAGCCAGGCCTATACTGTGCAATGCTGGGCCACACCTGCAGAGTGGTGAGAGTGAGATTGAGAGTCTGAGTCTGAGTCAGAAGAGTCAGAGAGTCAGAGTCTAAAGCCTCTTGATATTCTTAATTTCATCCATCCCTAAAAGTAATCTCACTCCCTCTTTAGCCAGGCCTATACTGTGCAATGCTGGGCCACACCTGCACAGTGGTGAGAGTGAGATTGAGAGTCTGAGTCTGAGTCAGAAGAGTCAGTGTCAGTCAGAGTCTGAAGCCTCTTGATATTCTTAATTGTATCCATCCCTAAAAGTAATCTCACTCCCTCTTTAGCCAGGCCTATACTGTGCAATGCTAGGCCACACCTGCACAGTGGTGAGAGTGAGAGTGAGAGTCTGAGTCTGAGTCAGAGAGTCAGAGTCTGAAGCCTCTTGATATTAAGAATTTCATCTATCCCTACGAGTAATCTCACTCCCTCTTTAGCCAGGCCTATACTGTGCAATGCTGGGCCACACCTGCAAGAAAGCAGCAGTGCGGTGACAGTGAGAGAGGGAGTCTGAGTCAGAGTCAGAAGAGTCAGAGTCTGAAGCTTCTTGATATTCTAAATTGTATCCATCCCTAAATGTAATCTCACTCCCCCTTTAGCCAGGCCTATACTGTGCAATGCTAGGCCACATCTGCAAGAGAGAAGCAGTGCGGTGAGAGTGAGAGTGGGCGAGAGTGAGAGTGAGTGAGAGTGGGTGCGAGTGGGTGCGAGTGAGTGAGAGTGGGTGAGAGTGGGTGAGAGTGAGTGAGAGTGGGTGAGAGTGGGTGAGAGTGAGTGAGAGTGGGTGAGAGTGAGTGAGAGTGGGTGAGAGTGAGAGTGGGTGAGAGTGCGGCGAGAGTGAGAGTGGGTGAGAGTGAGTGAGAGTGGGTGAGAGTGGGTGAGAGTAAGAGTGGGTGAGAGTGAGTGAGAGTCAGACGCCTCTCGACGCTTTTAAAATATCACGCAAGATACAGCATCATAAGCGGTGAGGAATACAAGCAACCGTACACATAGTAGTACTTAGGCATATTCATCAGCAGGAAGACATATAAGCAACCATATTCATTGCAGTACAAGCAACCATAGTCTCAGCAGTTCAAGCAATCATAGTCATTGCAGTAAAAGCAACCATAGTCATTGCAGAACAAGCAACCATAGTCATGGCAGTCGAGCAACCATAGTCATGGCAGTACAAGCAACCATAGTCATTGCAGTACAAGCAACCATAGTCATGGCAGTACAAGCAACCATAGTCTCAGCAGTTCAAGCAACCATAGTCATTGCAGTAAAAGCAACCATAGTCATTGCAGTAAAAGCAACCATAGTCATGGCAGTGCAAGCAACCATAGTCATTGCAGTACAAGCAACCATAGACTCGGCAGTCGAGCAACCATAGTCATGGCAGTACAAGCAACCATAGTCATGGCAGTACAAGCAACCATAGTCATGGCAGTACAAGCAACCATAGACTCGGCAGTCGAGCAACCATAGTCATTGCAGTACAAGCAACCATAGTCATGGCAGTACAAGCAAGCATAGTCATTGCAGTACAAGCAACCATAGACTCGGCAGTCGAGCAACCATAGTCATGGCAGTACAAGCAAGCATAGTCACGGCAGTACAAGCAACCATAGTCACGGCAGTACAAGCAACCATAGTCACAGCAGTACAAGCAACCATAGTCACGGCAGTACAAGCAACCATAGTCACAGCAATCTCGAGGCTTATTTGAAAGCAAACCCTCTCAATCCACCCAGGTTCCAAAAGATTCCGCCAAGTATCTCACCCTAACTCTAAAACACACCCGCGCTAGCCAAGTGTGACCCAGGGCACACATCACTCTCTTCTGGTCGCACTTGTGGCGACCAAGGGACCATTTCCGCAAAAACTTACACACCGGACGGTCGCACCTCACTCCACAACAATCTGACTTAATATCTCCCCCCCCCCCCCCCCCCCCCCCCCTCCCAAAAAAGGCCAACTACGTGACTTGCCCACATTACAAACAAGCGCACAAAGCATAAGCCCACTAACTCTGGAACAGATGCGCCATGCCGCACACCCAGATTTCAAAGCAGAACCACTGACTACCTTGCACTAACGAGCCGCCTGCGTAACTCACCCACATTACAGACAAGCGCACAAAGTATAAGTCCAGTTACTCAGAAACAGATCACCTGTCACGCACCCTGATTACAAAACAGGACCACTAACCAGACCACCCTAACTCCGCAACAATCCGACCTAACATCTCACGCTTTTCCTAAAACAAACGCAAGAAGTAACTCACCCTAGTTCCAAACAAGCGCACAAAGTATATGCCCACTAACTCTGGAACAGATGCACTATGTCACACACCCTGACTCTGAAACAGAACCACTGACTACACTAACAAGCTGACTGCGTAACTCACCCACATTACAAACAAGCAGACAAAAAGTATATGCCCACTAACTCAGAAACATATGCGCTATGTCACACACACTGATTTCAAAACATAACCACAGACCCTCCCACCCTAAAATGTCGACTGCTTAACACACCCACATTACAAACAAGCGCACTAAGTATATGCCCACTAATTCTGGAACATATGCACTACGTCACACACCCTGATTTCAAAACATAACCACTGAATACCTCGCCCTAACATGCCGACTACGTAACTCACCCACATTACAAACACGCGCACGTGGAATATGCCTACTTACTCAGAAACAGATCAACTGTCACACACACTGATAACAAAACATAACCAAATGATTACCTCGCCCCAACATGCCGAATACGTAACCTAACTCACCCTAATTCCAAAACAGAGTTAAGAGGAGCTCCTCCACTGTGCTTGGCGTACGCACCGCTCACAAATTTGACCTGCGCCGTGAGTTGTAGAAAAAAAGGTAATGATAACGCCTGGTGGGGCGTGGTGTTAAGGGAGCCCATCATACGCGGGTGGGGAGCGGTCTCCTACCTCAACTGGACAAGCTACCATCACGGTTGACGACGACCTGCAACGCCAAGAGCGACCGAGGGGGGACTCGAACCCCCAACTCTTCATCCTCAAGCGATCTGGTCTACCACTAGACCATTGTATATCACTGAAAGGGGCCATGAGTTGCGGCAGCATTAAACATATGTATGCACATTCACAGCACATTTCAATGTGCATTACACTGCACACTCCACTGTGCACCGCGTACGCACCGCTCACAAATTTGACCTGCGCCATGACTTGCAATAGCACTAAACATATGTATGCACATTCACAGCACATTTCAATGTGCATTACACTGCACACTCCACTGTGCACCGCGTACGCACCGCTCACAAATTTGACCTACAGCATGAGTTGCGACAGTGTTGAACATATGTATGCACATTCACAGCACATTTCAGTGTACATAACACTGCACACTCCACCGTGCTTGGCATATGCACCACTCACAAATTTGACCTATGCCATGAGCTGCGAAATCATTAAAAACACATGCCCATTCACAAGCCACTTCACTGTACATATCCCTGTACCTATCCCTGTACCTATCCCTGTACCTATCCCTGTACCTATCCCTGTACCTATCCCTGGAGATATCCCTGTACCTATCCCTGTACCTATCCCTGTACCTATCCCTGTACCTATCCCTGGAGATATCCCTGGAGATATCCCTGGAGATATGCAATTTTTTATTTGTATTCACTATGACATATGCAAACATTTTATTTTTATTTTTTAATTCCCTAGGCAACTGATTATTTATGTGTGTGTCTATTTTATAACCTATGCAAAAGATTATCTATTTGTTTTTTGTTTTATTCCCTATGCAAACATGTTTTCCACTTTGAGATATGCAACCGATTATCTATTTGTTTTTTGTTTTATTCCAAATGCAAACAATTTGTTTTTTGTTTTTTATTCCCTATGCAAACGGGATGCAAACGATTATTTATTTGTTTTATGTTTTATTCACTATGAAAACCGGGGGGGGGGGGGGCAACTTCAAACAAAAAATACACCATCCCTCAACTTTGTAGATATCATAGAGAGGATGAAGAATCAGGTTTTATTTCTTGATTTGGCCCGGGTAGAAAAAAGTGTTGGTCCTCCAAAGTTTGGGGCCGCGCGGGGGGGGGGGGGGGGGGGGGGGGGGTCCACTGCATGCAGTCTGTGCACCCAGGCCAGCAACTCAGCGAGGACGACATCAATCAATTATCTCTGAAGGTGGCTGAGATTGAGGGGATGGTTGCCAAGGAGGTCAATGTCAGAGGGCGTGAGCAGCGTGTGCAAAGGGAGCGAGCTCAAGCGCGGCTTTAGGCATCCCTAGTAGACGCGCCGGCATTGTTCTGGAGATTGGTGATCGATGACGT
>JACBWV010000610.1:74642799-74648003 GCA_013435795.1 Chlamydomonas sp. ICE-L
GGCGAGACGATGGGCGGGAAGTCCGTGGAAACACTCCCGGGAGGAAAGGTGAGCCCCGGGTCCCGTAAGATCAACTGGACGGGGGGTGGTGGGAGGAGCCGGCATGTGGGGGGGGGGGGATACAGCGGGCGAGCACGTGCATGCGAGATTGGTGACGGACGCGAGCATTGGTACTTGACGTATGCGAGGCTGGTCGTACCTTGCCCTTTTACACTGCCCTTGTCCCTTCATGGGCTGCAGGACAAGGAGGGCGGACCCTTGCGTCCTGATGGGCTGCTAGACAAGTGCGCTGTCTGGCATGTGGGCCATGGGGTGTGGTGGGTGGGTGCTCGGGGGTATTCTGTTTGGGTGCTCTGTTTGGGGTGGGGTGGGGGCAGGGGGAAGGGATGGGGGGAGTGACTAAGTGGGCCATGGAGGTATGTATGTGCTGGCTTGTTTTGGGTGGGAGTGGGTGGGGGGTGGGGGGTGGGGTTGGAAGTGGGGGTGGGAGTGGAGGTGAAGGTGGGGTGGGGTCTCCTGATGGGCTGCAACACAATTGGGCTGCCTGGCATGGGGCCCATGGGGTGTGGTGGGTGGGTGCTCGGGGGTGTGTTGTTTTGGGGTGGGGTGGGGTGGGGTTGGGGTGGGAGTGGGGGTGGGGGGTGGAGGTGGGGGGTGGGGGTGGGGACCAAGGGGGCCATGGAGGTATGTGTGTGTTGGCTAGTTTTAGGTGGGGGTGGTGTGAGGGTGGTGGGGGTCTGAAGGACGCACCCTTGTCTCCTGATGGGCTGTTACACAAGTGGGCTGTTTGTCTTGGGGGGTGGGCTGGGGTGGGGTGGGTCTAGGGGGCGCACCAAAGATCGGCATAGATCTCCCTAGACCACCTTAGGCCCTTTTACATTTTTGGCGACTTTAATTTTTAACGTATTATCTCCTTAGCAGCTTATCTTTCCTTCCCACGTACTTCCGCACGTACATACTTAAATATTAAGCGCATTCCCTCTTGCACATCAGTTACAACTGAATTCTCCATATACCTCCATAGACCTCACACCACACCACCACCACCATACCACCATCACCACCATCACCACCAGCACCACCAGCACCACACCGCCAACACCGCACCACATCCCCACCACCACACACGCCACGTCACCACACGACCAGCACCACACCACCAACACATACTCTCGCATACTCTCGCATTGCTCTTTATCTCTCACCAATGATTGTATTTAGCCTATTTGGCTATTTGGCTATTAGCCTAGTTGGCTATTCGGCTATTTGGCTGTTTGGCTATTAGCCTAGTTGACTATATGGCTATTTGGCTATTCGGCTGTTTGGCTATTAGCCTATTTGGCTATTAGCCTATTTAGCTATTAGCCTATTTGGCTATTTGGCTATTAGCCTAGTTGACTATATGGCTATTAGCCTATTTGGCTCTTTGGCTATTTGGCTATTTGGCTATTAGTCATTTGGCTACCCCTGAAGTGTAACAAGCACACTACGATTGTAACAAGCACACTACGATTGTAACAAGCACACTACAATTGTAACAAGCACACTACGATTGTGACAAGCACACTACGATTGTAACAAGCACACTACGGTTGTAACAAGCACACTACGATTGTAACAAGCACACTACGATTGTAACAAGCACACTACGATTGTAACAAGCACACTACGATTGTAACAACCACACTACGGTTGTAACAAGCACACTACGGTTGTAACAAGCACACTACGGTTGTAACAAGCACACTACGGTTGTAACAAGCACACTACGATTGTAACAAGCACACTACGGTTGTAACAAGCACACTACGATTGTAACAAGCACACTACGATTGTATTCAGGTTCATATGCACGAATGAATCTAATTTGTGCTGACAATAATAATTGCTTACTGCAATCTTGCCAATCATATTTTGATGATTAGTTAGAGGACCCCTCCCAGATGTTGTGGAGCGGGCTTGTCTTGGGTCAACAATGTTGTGTTGATGACAATGTCATGTCATGTCATGTGTCGTGCCATGTCGATGACAATGTCATGGCATGGCATGGCATGGCATGTGTCGTGCCATGTCGATGACAATGTCATGGCATGTCATGTTTCGTGCCATGTCGATGACAGTGTCATGGCATGGCATGGCATGGCATGTGTCGTGCCATGTCGATGACAATGAAAATGGCATGCCATGTCGTGTCGTGTCAGGCCAATGTGTAATGCATTAAATGTTCAGGGAGCTAACCACCGACCCCCCTCCCAATCAACCACCACCAACCACCAACTACCAACCCCTATCATCAACGACTATGATACATGTTCAGGGATCTAACCATGCAGCTGCCAAGCTGGGCTGTCCCACCTACCAACCACGCTCTGTGGCAAGGCTTCACATGTATTGTCAGCAGATCGTGATATCAGTGTATTTTCAACACTCTGTTGATATGTATCATGTTCCATATTCAGGGAGCTAACCAGGTAGCTGCCAAGCTGGGCTGCCCCACCTTCTTTGGCCATTCGGCTTTTGCCCTATCTGGAACCCCCAGGACTGTAACAAGAACTCAACAATTTTGGGACCTCCACTACCACCAGCACCCACCGACCCCCATCCCCAACCCCCATCCCCCAACCCCTGTCATCGACAACTATGCTACATGCTCCACCCACCAACCACCAACCAACAAACACCAAACTCCAAACACCAAACACGAAGGGGAAGGTACCTTCAACCTCACGCCCGTGGCAAGGCTTACCATTGTTCAATTTTGATGTTCATGGATCTAACCAGGCAGCTGCCAAGCTGGGCTGCCCCACCTACTTTGGCCATTTGGCTGTTGACCTATTTGGCTACCCCTGGACTGTAATATGCACTCAACAATGTTGGGTCCACCACCACCACCACCACCACCCACCGACCGCCATCCCCAACCCCTAACCCCTCTCATGGACCATTATGCTACATGCTCAACCCACCAACCACCAACCACCAACCACCAAGAGGAAGGTACCTTCAACCTCACGCTACATGGCAAGGCTTGACATTGTTCAATTTTGATGTTCAGGGAGCTAACCAGGCAGCTGCAGCTGCTAAGCTGGGATACCCAACCTACTTTGCTGGGCAGGTGGGCGAAGATGGCAATGCTGCCATGCTGCGCGAATGCCTTGCCGCCAGCGGTTGCAAGCTAGAGCACATGAAGACTGTTCCGGGTCCCACCGGCACTGCACTCATCTTGCTGCAGACTTCAGGTATTGGGAGGGGGGGGAGAGGGGGGGAGAGGGGAGAGAGAGGAAGAAGGGGAGGGGTGAGGGGGGGGGGGGGGGGAGAAGGGCAGGGGCAGGATTCGGGACCTGGAGTTTGAGGGAAGGGAGAGGGGCAGGGGCAGGGATTGGTGTTGAGGGAAGGAGGGAGGGGGCAGGGGCAGGGATTGGTGTTGAGGGAGGGAGAGGGGCAGGGGGCAGGGAGGATTGGTGTGGAGGGGGGGAGAGGGTGCAGGGGCCAGGCAGGTATTTTGTGTTGAGGGAGGGAGGGAGAGGAGGCAGGGGCAGGGATTGGTGTTGAGTGCGTGGGCGAGGGGTTCAGGGGCAGGATATGGTGTTGAGGGGGGGAGAGGGGCAGGGGCAGGGAGTGTTGATGCGGGGGAGGGAGAGGGGCAGGGCAGGATTGGTGTTGAGGGGGGGAGAGGTGCAGGGGCAGGGATTGTGTGAGGGAGGGAGGGTGCAGGGGCAGGGGTGTTGAGGGGGGGAGAGGGGCAGGGGCAGGGATTGGTGTTGAGGGAGGGAGAGGGGCAGGGGCAGGGATTGGTGTTGAGGGGGGGAGAGGGGGAGGGGCAGGGATTGGTGTTGAGGGAGGGAGAGGGGCAGGGGCAGGGATTGGTGTTGAGGGGGGGGGGAGAGGGGCAGGGCAGGGATTGGTGTTGAGGGATGGGAGAGGGGCAAGGAGGCCGGGATATTGGTGTGAGGGGGGGGAAGAGGGGGCAGGGCAGAGGATTGTGTTTGTTGAGGGAGGGAAGAGGGGCAGGGGCATGGATTGGTGTTGAGGGGGGGGGGAGAGGGGCAGGGCCAGGGATTGGTGTTGAGGGATGGAGAGGGGCAGGGGCAGGATTGATTGTTTGTTGAGGGAGGGAGAGGGGCAGGGGCAGGGATTTGGTTGTGTTGCCGAGGGAGGGAGGAGGGGCAGGCGGCAGGGATTGGTGTTTTGAGGAGGGAGAGGGGCAGAGGGCAGGGGCAGGGATTGGTGTTGAGGGAGGGAGAGGGCCGGGGCAGGCTTGGTGTTGAGGGAGGGAGAGGGGCCAGGGGGCAGGGAATTGGTTGTTGTTGAGGGCGGGAGAGGGGCAGGGGCAGGGATTGGTGTTGAGGGAGGGAGAGGGGCCGGGGCAGGGATGTGGTGTGCGGGAGGGAAGAGGGCAGGGGCAGGGATGGTGTGAGGGAGCGGGCGCTTGTGGGGGGGTGGGGGGTGGGGGGTTTGTGGGGGGGAGGAGTAGAGGGAGGGGGGGTGGTGAAGCGGGGGGTCCCACGGCACTGCCCTCAGGCCTGCTGAGACGTCATGTAGAAGGGGAGGATGGGTGTGTTGTAGGAGGGCGGGGGCGGGGAGGGGGCGGGGGAGGGGATTGTGGGCGGGCGGGGGAGGCACGCGGAGGGGGAGTGGTGGGGGGGGTTTAGAGGGGGGGTTGTGTAGAGGAGGGGGAGGGGGGGGAGTTGGTGGAGGGGGTGGGGGTGGTGAGGACAGGGGGAGGGGGAGTGGTGAAGGGTGGCGAGGGGCTGGGGGTGGGGGTCAGAGTTGGTGGACGGGGGCTTTGAGGAGGGGGGGGAGGGGAGTTGGTGGAGGGGTAGAGGGCGGGGGAAAGGGGAGTTGAGGGAGGGGGTACAGAGGAAGGGGGAGGGGGAGTGGTGGAGGGCTTAAGTAGAGGGAGGGGAGGGGGAGTTGGGGTGGGAGGGGGTTAGTAGGAGAGAGGGGGGAGGGGGGTAGTGGTGGAGGGGGGGGTTAGAGGTGAGGGGGAGGGGAGTGGGAGTTGGTGGAGGGGGTAGAGGGAGGGGGAGGGGGAGTTGGTGGAGGGGGGGAGAGGGAGGGGGAGGAAGGAGTGATGGAGTGGGTAGAGGAGGGGGAGGGGGATTTGTTGGAGGGATGTGGTTATCTGGGGGAGTTGGTGGAGGGTAGAGGGTAGACAGCGAAGGGGAGTTGGGGACGGGGGTATGAGGGAGGGGAAGTGGTGG
>JACBWV010000610.1:74655918-74658418 GCA_013435795.1 Chlamydomonas sp. ICE-L
GCAAAAGTTCAACTGAACCGAAGGCTGGGATCAGATATCCGTAATGGCGTCTGATTTTCCATCTACCTTGAGTTCTAATATCTCTAGATCTGCCCCAGTACCCAGCGGCTACTAACCAAACAAAGGACTAAAAAAAACAACAAAAACGAAAACCTTCCCGTCTGAGCTGGGCAGGTCAAACCTGGCTGATCGGAGGTCCAGTATTGGGGGTGGAGTGGCAATAGCAGTGAGAAGAGACTTTGCAGGCCGCTGGACAGCCTGGCCTGACGAAGGGGGGACTACAACTGACAAAAAGTAAGAAGCAATAAGCTCCTCTCCTCCTAAGAAGGGTCACCGACCCCCATCCTAGCCAAGCTAAGCTAGCAATCTTTCTATACACAAACGTCCTGCCATGTGGGGCAGCGGTTTTCCTCTTCTCCTCATGTTCTCCATACACTTAAAAGATTAGGGTCTGCAACCGCGCCCTATGTTGGACTAACAACTGCCCTAATTGCCAGATGGCAACTCCCGTAGGCCCTGGAACAACCCTAAAGGCCATTAGATGATCTTTCCCGCAACACTGTAAGCCAGAGTTGCTAAGGGTCCATTCCCTTGCCTTTTCGCATTCGCGAGTGCCTGACATGGTTGTAATGGTGGCAGGCTAGGTATGACCCTGCTGCCCAACCACATTACCCATTTTCCTAGCATCATGCCTGTGTTCCTTGGGGCCATGAGGGAGTGCATTGCCTTCAGTAATCAAGTAAACTTCAGCCATGTACTTTGTGTCGCTTAAGATCACATGCATAAGATTTCTTGTGACTTCCGAACGGCCCAAGGTAGAGCCCCTCCAACAGCACGAACCACCGCACCCCCCTGGCCCACCCCCCCTTGTTTGCCTTGAAGCTAGTGATGTGGAAGACACTCTTATAGTGTGAAGGGCTGAGCACTTGAATGTACCACGGACAGGGCATTTCCTGCCCAACTGATGCACTGGGGGTGGCCTGTCTGGCCCGCAAGCTGGTGCACCTACATCCTTTCCGTCCCTTGGTGCCTTTGAGAATGTACTCCATGGGGGGTGGGTAGGAAGAGATGAAAGGGGTAAAGCTTACTGGGCAGTCTGTCACAAGCAAGTGTGGTCAGTGGTGAGGCCCAAGCCTGAAACTTAAAAGCTGGTAAAGATCACGGCTTAGCAGCTTGGGCCCCAAAATTTTTGTTAGTGCCCACCGGGACTGTGCACTTGAATTTATACCGGGCAGGACAGTACTGCTAGAAACACTGGTGGTGGTTTACTCCTGGTTTTGCCCGGGGGGTTACGGATATTGAATATGAAGGCGTTCCTGCGGAATCCTGCGTCGCGCGTCTGAATACTCCATTTCTCCCACTACTGTGTGGGAAATGCGGCATTCAGACGGTTGACTCAGATTCCTTTACAGTTGCTTTTCATATTTCCAATACATATAATTTTAAATTTTAACTTTTAAATTGAAGTGACTTGTGAACTTTTGAATTTGGTCCCAGGCGAGAACAGCATCGTCATTGTGACTTCTAAATTTTAAATTTCAAATTTCAAATTCGATTTAGCTTTTGAATTTGTCCCCAGGGGAGAACAGCATCGTCATTGTGACTTGTGAATTTCAAATTTCAAATCGAATTTACCTTCTGAATTTGTCCCCAGGCAAAAACAGCATCGTCATTGTGGGCTGCGCTAACCAGAGCGCAAATTTGAATTGAAAGCAACTTTTGAATTTGTCACCAGGCGAAAACAGCATCTTTCATGTGACTTGTGAATTTCAAATTTCAAATTTCAATTTGAATTTCACTTATGAACTTGTTACCAGGTGAGAACAGCATCGTCATTGTGGGTGGCGCTAACCAGAGCGGCTGGAACATCGATGCCATAGTATGCATGTATTCACAAGTTCACTTTAATTTGTAGTGAATTTCAAATATAAGTCATTCGTGAACTTTGAATTTGAAACTGAAGTGACTTTTGAACTTTTGAATTTGTTCCCAGGTGAGAACAGCATTGTCATTGTTGGTGGCGCAAACCAGAGTGGCTGGAACATTGATGCCTCAGTAGAGGAGCTGATCAGTCAAGCTGGCGCCATCCTTTTACAGCGAGAGATCCCCGAGGAAATCAACCTTCATGTTGCACAGGTTTGTATTGATGATGATGATGATGATGATGATGATGATGATGATGATGATGATGATGATATGAATAACACGAAAACAACACTGATGAACTGAACCCCAAACAATCGTGTTGCCCAAAATAGCCTGAAATAGAGCCAAATAGAGCCAAATAGGCCAAATTACAGCCAAATATGCAATAATAGTATCATCCTTTTACAGTGTGAGATCCACAAGGAAATAAACCTTCATGTTGCACAGGTTTGTATTTTTGCGTGGTGGTGATGACACGAAGAACATGAAGAACACTGATGAACTGGACTCCAAACAATCGTTTCGCCCGAAATAGCCTGAAATAGAGCCAAATAGAGCCAAATAGGTTAAAATA
>JACBWV010000610.1:74660918-74685918 GCA_013435795.1 Chlamydomonas sp. ICE-L
ACTACTAAAGGCAGGCGGGATGATCTAGTGTCTCACACTTTGAATACCCCCCAGGCCAACTGAGAATCTGGACCATGTGGGAGACTGGCGGTCCTGGATTAACTACTAAATGCAAGCGGGATGATCTAATATCTCACACTTTGAATGTCCCCCCAGGCCAACTGAGAACCTGGACCAAGTGAAAGCAGCTGCTGAGAAGCTGATGGATTTGGGAGTGGAGTCAGTGCTTGTGAAGCTAGGATCAGATGGATCTCTCTTCCTTCCAGGTGTGTGGTGGTGTGTGTGTGCATGGTGGTGTGTGTGATGGTGTGTGTGGTGGTGTATGTGTGCATGGTGGTGTGTGTGATGGTGTGTGTGGTGGTGTGTGTGTGTGTGCATGGTGGTGTGTGTGATGGTGTGTGTGGTGGTGTGTGTGTGCATGGTGGTGTGTGTGATGGTGTGTGTGGTGGTGTGTGTGTGCATGGTGGTGTGTGTGATGGTGTGTGTGGTGGTGTGTGTGTGCATGGTGGTGTGTGTGATGGTGTGTGTGGTGGTGTGTGTGTGCATGGTGGTGTTGTGTGATGGTGTGTGTGGTGGTGTGTGTGCTGGTGGTGTGTGTGATGGTGTGTGTGGTGGTTTTGTGTGTGCATGGTGGTGTGTGTGGTGGTGTGTGTGGTGGTGTGTGTGTGCATGGTGGTGTGTGTGATGGTGTGTGTGGTGGTGTGTGTGTGCATGGTGGTGTGTGTGATGGTGTGTGTGGTGGTGTGTGTGTGCATGGTGGTGTGTGTGATGGTGTGTGTGGTGGTGTGTGTGTGCATGGTGGTGTGTGTGGTGGTGTGTGTGGTGTGCATGGTGGTGTGTGTGAATGGTGTGTGTGTGGTGTGTGTGCAATGGTGGTGTGTGTGGTGTGTGTGTGGTGGTGTGTTCTGTGGTGTGTGTGGTGGTGTGTGTGTTGTGGGTGTGGTGGTATGGTGGTGTTGTGTGTGGTGGTGTGTCACAATCAGTGCTTGTGAGGCTAGGATCAGATGGATCTCTTTTCCTTCCAGGTGTGTGGTGGTGTGTGTGCATGGTGGTGTGTGTGATGGTGTGTGTGGTGGTGTGTGTGTGCATGGTGGTGTGTGTGGTGGTGTGTCACAATCAGTGCTTGTAAGGCTAGGATCAGATGGATCTCTCTTCCTTTCAGGTGTGTGGTGGTGTATGTATGTGTGTGTGTGATGGTGTTGGTGTGGCAGTGCTTGTGAAGTTAGGATTCGAAGGATCACTCTTCCTTCCAAGTGTGTTGTGGTGTGGTGGTGTGGTTGTGGCTTGGAGAAGCTGATGGCTTTGGGAGTGCAATCAGTGCTTGTGAAGTTAGGATCCGATGGATCTCTCTTCCTTCCAGGTGTGTGATGGTGGTGTGTGGTAGTGATGGTGGTGGTGTCTGTATGTATGTGTGTGTGGGTGGGTGGGTGGTGGTGGGTGGGTGGTGGTGTGTATGGTGGTGGTGTGTCACAATCAGTGCTTGTGAAGCTAGGATCCGATGGATCCCTCTTCCTTCCAGGTGTGTGTGTGTGTGGTGGTGTGTGTGTGCACATATATTTTGTGTGCCAGTTGTTTTCAGAATTCTTGAGGCCATGTTGGTAGCCTCAAGTGGCGACCCAAGCCTCGTTCTAGGACAATGCGGTTGCGGTTGTACAATGTGTAGGCTGCTTAGAAGCTACTGCTTGGATGCTCGTATCCAGCATTGGATTATGTTACGCTTCTGTTCGATAGGAAGCACGCTATGCTGGCGACCCAAGCTGCGTTCTAGGACGGTGCGGTAGGAGAAGGACGGTGCGGTAGCAGTAGTACAATGTGTAGGCTGCTTAGAAGCTACTGCTTGGATGCTCGTATCCAGGATTGGATTATGTTACGCTTCTGTTCGATAGGAAGCACACTACGTTGGTTTTTAGTTTAGTTTTGTTATTAGTTTTCTGGTTGTGTTTTATACATATTTTTTAGTTGTGTTTTATTAATCGGTTGTGTAGTTGTGTTTTATTAATCAGTTGTTTAGTTGTGTTTATTAATCAGCTTTTTATTTGTGTTTTATTTATAAGGTTTTTAGTTATGTTTTATTCCATGATATCAGGATATCAGGAGGGGCTAAACAGAAAAAACACTGATAAGTGAACCCCAAACAATCGCTTCACCGACACAGGCTCTGAGTTTTGACAAATTAAGTAACAAAAATAAGCAAACAGCAATGTACACTAAACACTTGCTGCAAGGAGGGAATTGACAGGTGCCCGTGTTTGTTTCTGAGCAGCTTCTAGGCAGCTCCTTCAGCCAGCGACTTTGCTACACCCATATATTTGGGCAGTTCTGTACAATTGATTGTTTCAGCTTCAAGGTGCCCCAGGTTGTGATAGGTTTGGCTGAGATTTTGTGTGTTTTGCGGTGCAGGGAAAGGACAGGAGCCCCCCACCCCCCACCCCTTCCCTTCCACACACACACACACACACACACACACACCATGATGTAGCACACACACCTACCACTATGTTCTGCGGTGCAGGGAAAGGACAGGAGTCCCCCCCCCACCACCACCACCACCACCACACACACACACCATGATGTAGCACACACACCTACCTCTATGTTTTGCGGTGCAGGGAAAGGACAGGAGCCCGTGCGCCAGGAAGCCATCAAGACACCCAAGGTAGAAGACACGACAGGAGCTGGAGACTGCTTCACGGCTGCCTACGCTGTTGCTTTCTTGGAGGGCAAGACCCCAACAGACGCTCTGATGTTTGCTTCCGCTGCCGGCTGCATCTGCGTCCAACGCAAGGGCGCCATGCCCAGTATGCCCTCTCGGGAAGAGGTCATGAATCTATTGTCTCCCCAGTGATCGGCGGACAAGACCCCAGTAGACGCCCTGCAGTTTGCCTCCGCCGCCGGCAAGGGCGCCATTCCCAGTATGCCCTCTAGGAAAGAGGTCGTGAATCTATTGTCTTCCCAGTGATTGGAGGACAAGAGCCCAATAGACGCTCTGCCGTTTGCTTCCACCGCCGGCTAGGCCGACATACCAGTATGCCCTATAAAAAAGAGGTCGTGAATCTATTGTCTTCCCAGTGATCAGATGGCGGAGGTCATGAACTTGAACTTGAACTTGGTTACATGGCTCCAGCCTTTGAGGCTGCTTGCCGTCTTCGGCAGGAGCATAATCAATTCAAAATCGCGGAGGTGGTGAATATATTGTATTCCCTGTGAGTGGAGGGCGGAGGTCATGAATCAGGGTCCTACAAAACGTGCTAGCACCTAAGATTTTGGAGCCAGTCTATGTGAATCACATGAATTTGGAGCCAATCTACGTGAATGCTAGCACGTCAGCTTATGGAGCCAGTCTACGTGAATGCTAGCACGTAAGCTTTTGGGGTCAATCTACGTGAATCACATTAAAAGAAACGGCTAAGCCTGCAGACACAAAGTTATGTGCCAGGCACTGCTAGCAAGGAACCTGCAGGGTACTACATTTTGTCATTTTGGGTTGCGCTTTTGACGCAGATGAAAACGGAAATCTGCGCGCTGCGCCCAGAGGGGGGTTAAAAAATTGCGTCAATCGCGTTGTCGGGCTCCAAAAGTAATAGCGCACGGCATGTAGTACCCTGGTAGTGCCCTGGGGGGCGGAGGTCATGAATCGGTTATCTTCCCATTGACTGGGTTGGGCTGGTGATGGTGGTTCTGCCCTCTCAAGCCCATCCTCCCCAACGGCTTCTTGGCCGTGGGAGGCACAGCCCATGTCATTGCTCCTAGGGTGGGGTGGGGTAGGCTTAATTTTTGTAGGTCTACCCCTGACTTCATGCTGCAGTGATCATTCAATGGGTGGGAGAATAGGATTCAGGGGAATAGTTTCGCTACAAATTGTATGCTACTATTTTGTCAGGTTTCCGTATTGCCTGTATGTGTGTGAGTTGTATACTAACTAGTCGATCATATCTGATATAAAGTGCATTAGTGGGGGTGAGTGGTGGGGCTGATGAGCAACACCTGCCTGCATGCAAGGCTCAGATTGAACCTTGTTTGGCCTGAAAGCTGGGGGCCCAACTTAAATACATATATCGAGTGATTGTATACCAGTAGATGTTTGAAAGGATTACCTTTTTATGATTGTCCTGGGGAATACCGGTATGAAATAATGGAAAAAAGTGTGGTTAAAAATTGCCCCTAAAATTGAGCAGGAAGGGTAAAAACAATAGGGTAAGAACTAAAGGGTGAAAACAAAAGTGGCACGTGGTCTTGTAGCACTTCTCAGGAAGGCCATAACCCTGGCGTATATGGAATAATGAATGCACCATAGCTTTATTATCAACCCTCACAGTGTAAATGTGGCGGAAGATATGGGTAGGACTCAGTGGTTAGCGTGATGGGCCCATAACCTATGGAAGTACGTTACGTGTTGCACGGGCCACCTGCGGCGGCCTCTAAGTAGCGGGGATAAGATCATACTGGAGGGTTATATTTCATGGGAACCCTACCAGGCAGTACATGATAGGACTCATGATAAAATGACACTACCAACCCTCGCAGTGTACATGTGGCTGAAGAGAATGCAAATTATGCCCACCGTATCTCAGACATTGTAATTTTAGCTACGAGCAGCAGCTTCTAGCTGTATGGCTTGATTTGTAAGCTTAGGTAGCTTAGAACGCCATGCTAATCTGATCGGTTTTATCGCTAGAAGCTATATAGCGGAGGCACATGACATGTTGGCGGAAAATGGAGATGGCGGAAAAGGGGCTAAAATCATGGAGGATTTTAAGGTTGGCAGATGTTACAGATTTAGGGTGCTCCATAAATTGGCTCAGGTTATCAATGGCGGATGGCGGAATTGTTTTTTACATTTTCCAATTTAAACAAAATTCAAGTTTGACTAAAATGAGTTATTCTGGGCATAAGCAGAAGGAGGCAAAATATTGAACCTGTCGTCCTGTGTAAAACAACTTGGGGAGGGCTGTCCCCAGTGGGGGGAAGCTAGTATCCACAAGCCAGACAGCCTCCGGTACCAGGTTAGGTTATAATGGGCACTATTTGAGCGAGCCCTCAGGCTCTACTTGTAAGTAACGACAATCAACAGCTCGAGCTCTCTCTTCATCCCAACCTTAAGCGACCTAGTGCTTTTGGAAGCTGATATCCTGTTCTGTACAAGGAGGATTTTCGCCTAAAAAGGGTGGGCCTCGGACTGTTGGGACCTGACCAACCACAGACGTTGTGTTACATGCTACTGAAGTGCCCATTGCATAGATGAAACTCCGAACCTTTGTCATCAATTTAGACAGGGGGGAAACTGCCTCCCATGATACCATGAGCACAACAATCATTGAATGGGAGGCATATTAGTGAGTACGTAAAACAACCTGTCCAGCAATTGAGATTCTGGGCGGGGGGAGATCAGGTTCCTGGGTGGTGGGTATCAGGGAGTTGGTGGTGTTTAGAAACACCGTTTTTGTATGCGAGTGCAAACTGAAGCCAGATCGGGGCAGAGCATTTATCCGCCGAAGCCGTAGAGGGTACGACCCTGGCGCTTGAGGGCATAGACGACATCGAGAGCAGTGACTGTCTTACGGCGGGCGTGCTCAGTATAGGTCACGGCATCGCGGATCACGTTCTCGAGGAAGACCTTGAGCACACCACGGGTCTCCTCGTAAATGAGGCCACTGATACGCTTCACCCCACCGCGGCGAGCCAAACGGCGGATGGCAGGCTTGGTGATACCTTGGATGTTGTCACGCAAGACCTTGCGGTGACGCTTGGCACCTCCCTTTCCGAGTCCCTTGCCGCCTTTGCCACGTCCAGACATATTGAGTAGGTTTAGAGTTTGTGCGGGGGGTGCCTTTATATTGCTTACGGACTAGCTCAACAGTTGCGTATTTATAGGAATCGACGACCGTCGCCCCATTACTCAACCTCGATGAGGTCTGCTGATCCGACAGATATGAAGCGGATCAGCAGAACAAGCGCTCTCTGTTGACCTCTGAACCCGAACCCGGATTCTCAAAGGATATAGTTCCGAGAATTAGACCCGGCATACCACCCATTCCCAATCCTGACCCTGAATCTCTCGTAATGGCCCGTAACAACAGCTTGTTTCCAACCAGTTGGAGGTCCGGTTAAGCGGCGGTTAAATTCGTTATTTTCGGCGCTAACCGGTGTTTGGTCGGAAACACAAAAAGTTGAGGTCCAGTTAAAGACCAACTGCCCCGGTTAGTGCAACGGCGCACCCCCCCCGCCGTTGAAGAAAGTTAGGGGGCGGTTAAATTCGGTTGTTGCATTAGATCTGGTGACGTCACGAAATTAGCGCGCGCCTCTTAAAAATCATGCTGCTTTGGAGTGCCGCATCCTTTCTTTCTTTTTCGGACACTCATCATTGATCGCACGGTTTCACCAAGATGGATTCGCAGCAGCAGCGCATTTGACACGTTGATCCATTTTGAGATGACCTGGCCAGATGCAAAAGACTGCTTGACTGGTGGAATGTTTCCAACCAGTTAAGGGTCCGGTTAGAGGTCGAGTCTAAACCCTCCGAAACACAATCCTTAACCGGACCTCCAACTGGTTGGAAACAAGCTGCAAGCAGACTGCTCGTAAGTCCACTGGAGGCAAGGCGCCCCGCAAGCAGCTGGCCACCAAGGCTGCTAGGAAGAGCGCCCCCGCCACTGGAGGTGTGAAGAAGCCTCATAGGTACAGGCCCGGGACTGTCGCCCTGCGTGAGATCCGGAAGTACCAGAAGTCTACCGAGCTGCTCATCCGCAAGCTGCCCTTCCAGAGGCTGGTTCGTGAGATCGCCCAGGACTACAAGACCGACCTGCGGTTCCAGTCTTCTGCCGTTCTGGCCCTGCAGGAGGCCGCCGAGGCCTACCTCGTAGGTTTGTTCGAGGACACCAACCTAGCTGCCATCCATGCCAAGCGTGTTACGATCATGCCCAAGGACATCCAGCTCGCTCGCCGCATTCGTGGCGAGAGGGCTTAAGGAAGTTTCCCAGCTCACTTGCCACCCTTTGTTGGCAAACCTAACCAACGGTGTTTTTCAACACCACCAACCCAACAAACGATGAAGAGCAAAACAACTCGTATGATGAGCCAAAAGCAGTCAAACCTCCAAAACCTGTCATTCGAACTGAGTCCTCCGTGTATCTGGTTTGTTTATGGAGACCTACCTCCAGAGGTGAAATCATTTTCACACCTTTAAACAGATGAGACTCGAAACGTCAAGTGTTTAACTACCTTGGTGAGCAGCCTTAATAGAATCATGCTGTTGTCAAGTAACCAAGTTCAAGCATCCATACAATAGCCAGGTTTGCTGACGTACTGCTTGATTATTTTTCTGACAACAATTGGGCCCGGCCAACTCTTTACGTGCAAGCAACAACAGAGCTCAATAATTGCTCGCCAGAACGCACCGGGGATTGGGTGTATATAGCCAGCTAGAGAGATCTTGAACTTGGTTAGATAGCTCCAGCCAGCAATTTGGCTGCTCTCCCCCTTCTGGGCTCCCCCTTCTGGGCTCCCCCTTCTGGGCAATTTGGCTGCTCTCCCCCTTCTGGGGGGCGGGAGCCCCCCATGTTTACCCATTTGTCCGTCCATCTGTCTGTTCGTGATGAAACCCGACACGTCAGCCAACAGTCTCGTAGCTAACTGCTTCCTTTGCCACCTGTCGCTCCCTCGCTATCACTCTCCGCCATTTTTTTGCGTCGCAGGCGACGCTGCATAGAACTTGTTTACTTGAACTTGGTTACGTAGCTTCTGTAGTGGGCCAGGCAGCCAGCCTCGGAGGCAATCTTGTCGAAGATATCATTGGTGAAGGAGTTGAGGACAGGGTAATTCAAAGCGCGCGCTTTTGAGCTTTTGAGCGCTGACTTTTTGACCCCCTTTGCGCTTTAAGCGCAGTTTTTTGAAACTCCCTGTGGGCGCAGCAGGCATCTTTTGCGCTTTTTGCACTACAAAGCGCAATTATTTTTTGTTTTCAAGTGCGCTAAAGCGCTGGCCAATTTGGCAATTTAAAGTACCCTGGTTGAGGATACCCATGACCTTGGAGCTGATGCCAGCGTCGCGGTGGACCTACTTCACCACGTTAGTGTCTTGGTGACACTTCTAAGGACGTGGGGTTAAGGGAAACGGCTCGTAAGTATGTGATGGACGTGCTTACACCACACCACACCATGCCGGTCGACGACAACACCTTGTAGATGTATATCTTGCAGGTCATGGCCTTCGGCCCTTGGCCATTTTCTTTTCACGGCCTTCGGCCCTTACTCCCTTAGCCATTTTCTTGCCCTCCGCAGTCTTGGTGGCGGCGGCCTTCTTGGGGGGAGCCTTCTCGGCAGTTATGGGGGGCATCATGATTTGTGTTCCTTACTCAAAGTTGTTCTAGAGATCATGAATGGTAACCAACTCCAAGTTCTAGGGATCATGCATAGGAAATTGAACTTGGTTACATGGCTCAAGCCAGCAACTTGGCTGCACGCCGTCTTTGGGGATCATGCACGCTAAGACGGCGAGCAGCCATGTAAACACCAAGTATAGCCGGCCCAAAGCCATCTAGTGCATTGCATTGTGTTGCTGGCGAAAACTGCCAGCACCTTACCGGCTGGAGCATTGTACGTTAACCAAGTCCAAGTCTCGGCCGTGGGGCTTTGCACATGTCGTCCAATAAACAACTACCGTACCAACAGTTGAATCTAGGTTATCTCCTGACTACTATGCCGTGTCACAATCACATCCAAAGTGCAGAACCCGGGCACGTCTCCCACCTGTCTACACGAAAATGAGTGCATTGTTTACTGCCGAGGTTAACTCCGCAGACAGAAGACAATCCATACGAACACTAGTACATAATGCAAGAAAGAAAGGCAAGGAAACACTTCGTTGTTAGGTGGTGTTAAGAAACACCGTTTTTCTCTTGGGGAGGACCCAGTCACAGGCCGCTCAAGCCTCTACATCCTTCTTGGCCGACTTCTTGGGGAGCAGCACAGAGTGGATGTTGGGCAGAACACCGCCATTGGCAATGGTGACGGAGCCCAGCAGCTTGGACAGCTCCTCGTCATTGCGGATGGCGAGCTGTACATGGCGAGGGATAATCCTGGTCTTCTTGTTGTCACGAGCAGCGTTGCCTGCCAACTCCAGCACCTCAGCACACAGGTACTCGAGCACGGCAGCCAAGTACACGGGGGCACCAGCACCAACGCGCTCAGCGTACTTGCCCTTCTTCAAGTAGCGGGCAACACGTCCTACGGGGAACTGGAGTCCAGCTTTAGCGCTGCGGGACACGGATTTCTTGCCTCCACGGCCACCGGACTGCCCTTTTTGAAAAACCATTTCTGAAATGTTGAGTTGTGAAGTCGACGGTGAACGAGTGTTGTCAATTTGTGGATTTCAACGGAGAACTCCGAGACTAAATTCCCTCCCCCAGAGTCTGCTGATCCGCCTGTCGATGCTGCGTTACGCGACGTACTGTCTCGTGGTCTGCTGATCCGGGTCTGTCGTCAGGCGTCGTCAGGTTTGTTCGAAACGAATAAATACGCGACCCTCACGCCCACAGCATCCACAGCTTTTACCAAGTAACCAAATTCACAATGGCCCCGAAGACTGCCGAGAAGGCTCCCGCCAAGAAGGCCGCCCCCGCCAAGACTGCGGAGGGCAAGAAGAAGGCCAAGAAGATGGCCAAGGATCTACAAGGTGCTGAAGCAGGTCCACCCCGACAAGATCTACATCTACAAGGTGCTGAAGCAGGTCCACCCCGACACTGGCATCAGCTCCAAGGCCATGGGCATCCTCAACTCCTTCATCAACGATATCTTCGACAAGATTGCTTCCGAGGCTGCTCGCCTGGCCCGCTACAACAAGAAGCCCACAGTCACATCGCGTGAGATCCAGACCGCTGTACGTCTGGTCCTGCCTGGAGAACTTGCCAAGCACGCCGTGTCCGAGGGCACCAAGGCTGTCACCAAGTTCACCTCAGCTTAAGCTGAACCTTCGCTGCAATTTCATTTATTTTATCCCGCAACTGTACAAACGGTGTTTATCAACGCCACTTCAAGCTAACCCTACTTTTCGTCCTGGGTGATACACGTGTCGTACCGGTAATACACCGCACGCGCACGACGTTCAATATTTTTGGTGCGTTGACCCCAGTTGAGTGGTAGTCACTGTCTCTGCAGGCACATCATGTCCGCCCAGCGCGAAAACTTTGAACTCTCTCCTTTGCAGAGGACCAGGCAGTGGTCTGAACTATACCAGATTGTGGGGACAAATTCTTAACCATGTCCCGAAGGGATTCTGGGAGTCTGAGGCTTACGTGGAAGGTATAATTGGGGTCTCACAACATTTACATACATACATTTTGAATTTCATTTTACGGAGAAAAGGCTATTTCTAATGTCTGGAATTCAAATGTCCCACTCCAGCTTAAATCATGCATACATTTTCTACTCCTCCCTAAGTCTATGCTGTTCAAATCCACACACAATATGGGACAAGTATGACCATTTTCACATGTTCGGTCTGAGTTGGAACCCTGACACTCTGGATTCCGTGGCTATCGCATGGGGGGAAGTTGTATTCTGCACCCCGCAGATGGCCAGACGCCGGATCACCGGTGTATAGAACCTTCTAACAATTCTGACACAACTGGGCAGCGGTAGATACTCGAATCCTGTCACTCAACCTCCGGCACAGCTGTACACACGAATCCTATCACTCAACCTGCGGAGCGGCTGTACACACGAATCCTGTTACCCAACGGTGTGGACCAGCTGTACAGTCTGTAGACACAAATATCATGTATAATATATTTCCCTGGTAATTTATTTTACAGTCGAAGACGGCGAGCAGCCAAATTGCTGGCTGGAGCCATGTAACCGAGTTCAAAAAGGTAATGATAACGCCTGATGGGGCGTGGTGTTAAGGGAGCCCGTCGTGCGCGGGTTGGGAGCGGTCTCCTACCTCAACTGGACAATCTACCATCGCGGTTGACGACTACCTGCAACGCCACGAGCGACCGAGGGGGAAGTCGAACCCCTGACTCTTCATTCTTACAGTGAATTAGTCTACCTCTAGACCAACCGAGTTCAAGTAAAATACAAAGTCCGCCTGTGGATCAAGACTGGTAAAACGAAGGAAACACTCCTCTCTCTCGCATGTGATGATGGTCGGCGGGTGGGGTGGGGTGTGGGGGGGGATTCCTGGGGGGATTGGGGGGCTGCCGTGCGACCACGCTTTGCCTCTGCCTGGAGGCTGTCTTCATAGTCGGCTTAACTGTCTTGTATACTGTGAACCGAGCGTCAGCCTATGTGATTCGACGCAGTTTCTCGAGTCGTTTCTGCCCACTACGCGCAATCCTCAACTCCTGATCCGATCGTACCAGCCCTCTACTCCAGAGCTCAGAAAATAGCGCACGAAAAGCGCAGAAAAGCGCAGGAACAAAAATATCAGATGAGTGAAGAAAGCGCATTTTTTTGTAGTAGCGCTTTTTGGCACCGCGCACTTCTGTTTTTGGCCTGTGGGCGGAGCGCGCAGTTTTATTTTTGGCCTGTGCGTTTAAGCGCTGGTCAATTGGGCCATAAGTAGTACCCTACACAGCTGTCCTCGGGCCTCAAGACATCATAAACGAAAACCGCAATAAAGCCGGACTCCCATATCGATGCCTCCATTCCAAGGCAGGCCTAGCGTGACCAGTGGGTCGATCGCACCAACCCCACCACCACCTTCAGCTCTCTTAGTTTGCGCAATTGAAAATTCGCTGAAGTGCCTAGTCAACGTAATTCGTCAAGTGCTATTACAGCCGACAGATACTACAGCCGACAGTTATATTTAACAAGAACAGTACATTTACAATTGTAAAATTACTTGCGGGAATATAACTTGAATATGCGCAGCCTGACCAGACTGCTGGAGGGAGATTATCGCTATTCATCGTTTGGGGGGGGGGGGGGGGGGGGGGGGGGGGGGGGGGGGGGGGGGGGGGAGGAAGACAACCAGGCATGGGTGGAAGAAATCCCGCCATCCAGTACTGTCATGAAATCCAATACCCGTTTCGAGGCATCCACCCACCCAAGAGCCACAATTCTCCATGTTCGGCCAGTTACGTGTCGACTGTTTCGTGTTCTGGGCGGAGCCCCCGCGGGAGCCCCCCCTTCTTCACCCTGGGGGGGTCACCCCCGGGGTCACCCCGTTGCCCGTTAGTTAAAGCGACCGCGAGCGACGTCAACTGTTTCATGCTTTTCCAACCACTCTACCTCTGTCTCGGCTGCTCACCGTCTTCCAATTATATATCCTCCCGTGATACTAACGGGAACCAGGGAGCACAAATTTTCAGAAACAAAAAGAGCAAGCTATTGCCCTAAGTTCGAGGCAGAGAAGATCTCAAGATAAATGCATACTCTTCATCTGCATACGTCTAGGATTTCTGTGCCTAATCTAAGGCTCTCGTCTAGGCAACCCACAGTGCAGCACCGCAGATACATTGTCGTGCGATCGGCAACGGACGCATGGGTCCACATCAACATACCTGTCGGCCAGTCTTCACTAAAAGAAAGCGTGGGGCTGAAATCAGCCACCTCTCATGCGATAGATAAGGTAGGAAGGTAGCGCTTACCAATTTGAGCTGAAAAGTAGTTGCGACATCACAGGGTGACGCGTGTGTACATATCAACATCCCTGTCGGCCAGCCTTCACTAATAGAAAGCGTGGGGTTGAAATCAGCAACCTCTCGTGCGATAGATAAGGTAGGTTTGTAGCGCTTACCAATTTGAGCAGAAAGGACGTTGCGAGATCATATGGTGACGCATCCATGTGTACACGTCGACATTCCTGGTGGGTAGCCCTCACAAGACAAACAATTCGTTGAATTCAGCCGCCCCAGCTGCAGTGATTTTTGTGGTTGTTGGTTGTTGTTGTTTTGTGGTTGTTGGTTGATTGTTGGTTGGTAGTCAGTGATTTTTAGGCACGATTACTCGTTTTTTGCACGCTTCTGTTTATTTGAGAATCTGGCCATCGCTTTCTCAGTTTTAGATAATGCTTTCGAATTCTGAAACGTTGGGTGAAGCATCGCGCATGCGCGATACTTAATGTTTCTGAGTGACCGATGGCTTGGCTGAAGCATCGCACTGCACGCTTCTTAATGGTTGGGACGTTGCAAACTGTTGATTAGTTGCGAGATCATAAGGTGACGCATGGGTAAAACGATTGTTAGGGGTTCAGTTCATCAGTGCTTTTTCTTTTGAAGCCCTTCCTCACGGTTGGGCGATTCCCTTTAGCCTATTTGGCCTACCCCTGGACTGTAACATACATACACACATGAGTACACGTCATCATCCCTGTTGGGTAGCTTTCACAAGAAAAAAATGGAGTTCAATTCAGCATGAAGCATCGCACTGCACGCTTCTTCCTGTTTCGAACGTCGCAGACTGTTAGTTGGCTCAGGCATCATCCAGCTAAATAGTTGGCATTGGTTGGCAGAGCAAGTTGGCTTTGTCACCAGGCTGGCACGTCGGGTTCGTTATGTCCACACACCACGGACTGACGTTCAAATAATAGTAACTTGTGGTTCCAGCCCCCCCCACCCCACCCACCCACCCCCCCACACACACCACCACCACCACCACCACACACACACGCACCCACACACATACCCTCACCCACAAATACCCACCCACACACATACCCACCCACACACATACCCCCACACACATACCCACCCACCCATCCACACACCCACACACAAACACACATACGCTCATACATACCCACATCCACAGACCCCCACGCACTCACGCACCCACACATACCCAGGCATGGCAGTGCCCTACCTCCCAACCCATACACAGCCATGGCAGTGCCCTACCTCCCAACCCATACACAGCCATGGCAGTGCCCTACCTCCCAACCCATACACAGCCATGGCAGTGCCCTACCTCCCAACCCATACACAGCCATGGCAGTGCCCCTCTTGCTTTCAAAGCTATGGCATAGCCCCCCCCTCCCACCCCCCACACACAGCATTAGCGATGCCGCACCACCCATGCACAGCCATGGCAGTGCCCCCCCCCCCCCCACCCCCACCCCCCCCCCCACACACACACACAGCATTAGCAATGCCGCACCACCCATACACAGCCATGGCAGTGTTCCCTCCCCACCCCCCCACCCCCCCACACACACAGCATTAGCGATGCCGCACCACCCATGCACAGCCATGGCAGTTGCTCCCCCCCCCCCCCCCACCCCCCCCCCACACACAGCATTAGCGATGCCGCACCACCCATACACAGCCATGGCAGTGCTCCCCCCCCCACCCCCCCACACCCCCCACACACAGCATTAGCGATGCCGCACCACCCATACACAGCCATGGCAGTGCTCCCCCCCCCCCCCCCCCCCCACACACACACACACACAGCATTAGCAATGCCGCACCACCCATACACAGCCATAGCAGTGCCCCCCCCCCCCCCCCCACACACACACCCACACACACACACACACACACACACACACACACACACACAGCATTAGCAATGCCGCACCACCCATACACAGCCATGGCAGTGCCCCCCCCCCCCCCCCCCCCCCTCACACACACACACACACACACACACACACACGCACACAGCATTAGCAATGCCGCACCACCCCATGCACAGCCATGGCAGTGCCACCCCCCCCCCCCCCCACACACACACACACACACACACACACACACACACACAGCATTAGCAATGCCGCACCACCCATACACCCAGCCATGACAGTGCTCCACACCCAGCCATATGTACAGCAGTGGTAGTGCCCCACACCCACCCATATGTACAACCATGGTAGTGCCCCACACCTACCCAGCCATACACCCAGCCATGACAGTGCTCCACACCCAGCCATATGTACTGCAGTGGTAGTGCCCCACACGCAGCCATTTGGTAGTGCCCCACACGCAGCCATACGTACAGCAGTGGTAGAGCCCCACACCCAGCCAGAAGGTAACCATGGTAGTGCCCAACACGCCAGCCAGAGACAAACCAATGGTATTGCCCCACACCCGCCATATGTACAACAATGTAGTGCCCCACAACCCAGCCATATTACAACCATGGTAGGGCCCCACACCCAGCCAATATGTAACAACGCATGGTAGGCACCCCACACCAGCCATATGTACAACCATGGTATGCCCCCACCCCAGCCATTGTACAAAACCATTGTAGTGCCCTCCACACCCAGCCAATGTTACATACCATGGTAGTGCCCCACACCCAGCCATATGTACAACCATTGTAGTGCCCACACCCAGCCATATGTACAACCATTGTAGTGCCCCACACCCAGCCATATGTACATTACCATGCGTAGTGGCCCCCCAGCCATATGTCTCACCTGAGTGCCCCCCCCATATGTACAACCATGGTAGTGCCCCACACCCAGCCATATGTACAACCATGGTAGTGCCCCACACCCAGCCATATGTACAACCATGGTAGTGCCCCACACCCAGCCATATGTACAACCATGGTAGTGCCCCACACCCAGCCATACACCCAGCCATATTTGCAGCCATGACAGTGCCCCACACCCAGCCATATGTACAACCATGGTAGTGCCCCACACCTACCCAGCCATACACCCAGACATATTTGCAGCCATTGTAGTGCCCCACACCCAGCCATATGTACAACCATGGGTGTGCCCCACACCCAGCCATATGTGCAGCAGTGGTAGTGCCCCACACCTACCCAGCCATACACCCAGCCATGACAGTGCTCCACACCCAGCCATATGTACAGCAGTGGTAGTGCCCCACACCCAGCCATATGTACAACAATGGTAGTGCCCCACACCTACCCAGCCATACACCCAGCCATGACAGTGCTCCACACCCAGCCGTATGTACAGACATGGTAGTGCCCCACACCCAGCCATACACCCAGCCATATTTGCAGCCATGGTAGTGCCCCACACCCAGCCACACACCCAGCCATATTTGTAGCCATGGTAATGCCCCACACCCAGCCATACACCCAGCCATACACCCAGCCATATTTGCAGCCATGGTAGGGCCCCACACACAGCCATACACCCAGCCATATTTGTAGCCATGGTAGTGCCCCACACCCAGCCATACAACCAGCCATACACCCAGCCATATTTGCAGCCATGGTAGTGCCCCACACCCAGCCATACACCCAGCCATATTTGTAGCCATGGTAGTGCCCCACACCCAGCCATACACCCAGCCATATTTGCAGCCATGGTAGTGCCCCACACCCAGCCATACACCCAGCCATACACCCAGCCATACACCCAGCCATACACCCAGCCATACACCCAGCCATACACCCAGCCATACACCCAGCCCCACACCCAGCCATACACCCAGCCATGGTAGTGCCCCACACCCAGCCCCACACCCAGCCATACACCCAGCCATACACCCAGCCATACACCCAGCCATACACCCAGCCATGGTAAACCCCCATCCCCCAACCCCTGTCATCGACAACTATGCTACATGCTCCACCCACCAACCACCAACCAACAAACACCAAACTCCAAACACCAAACACGAAGGGGAAGGTACCTTCAACCTCACGCCCGTGGCAAGGCTTACCATTGTTCAATTTTGATGTTCATGGATCTAACCAGGCAGCTGCCAAGCTGGGCTGCCCCACCTACTTTGGCCATTTGGCTGTTGACCTATTTGGCTACCCCTGGACTGTAATATGCACTCAACAATGTTGGGTCCACCACCACCACCACCACCACCCACCGACCGCCATCCCCAACCCCTAACCCCTCTCATGGACCATTATGCTGCATGCTCAACCCACCAACCACCAACCACCAACCACCAAGAGGAAGGTACCTTCAACCTCACGCTACATGGCAAGGCTTGACATTGTTCAATTTTGATGTTCAGGGACGCTAACCAGGCAGCTGCAGCTGCCTAAGCTGGGATACCCAACCTACTTTGCTGGGGCAGGTGGGCGAAGATGGCAATGCTGCCATGCTGCGCGAATGCCTTGCCTCCAGCAGGTTTGCAAGCTAGTAGACACATGATAGACGTTCCGGGTCCCACCGGCACTGCACTCATCTTGCTGCATGACTTCAGGTATTTGGAGGGTGGGGGGGAGAGTGGGGGGCAGAGAGAGGGAGAATTGTGAGGGGGAGGGGGGGGGGGGGCGAGGGCAGGGTCGGGATTGTGTTAGGGAGGGAGATGGCAGGGGCAGGGATGGTTGTTGAGGGGAGGCGCACGGGGCCGGGGCAGGGATTGGTGTTTGCGGCGGGAGCGGGGCCGCGGGCCGGGCTTGGTGGTTGAGGGGGGTGGAACAGCGGGGCACGGTGCAGGGATTAGGTGTTTGAGGGGGGGAGAAGGAGGGAGGGGCAGGGGCAGGGATTGGTGTTGAGGGAGGGAGAGGGGCAGGGGCAGGGATTGGTGTTGAGGGGGGGAGAGGGGCAGGGGCAGGGATTGGTGTTGAGGGGGGGAGAGGGGCGGCAGGGGGCAGGGATTGTGTTGAGGGGGCGAGAGTGGGCAGCGGGCAGGATTGTGTTGAGGGGGGGAGAGGGGCAGGGGCTCAGGAATAGGGATTGGTGTGAGGGAGGGAGAGGGGCAGGGGCGGGATGGTGTGAGGGGGGGAGAGGGGCAGGGGCAGGGATTGGTGTTGAGGGAGGGAGAGAGGGTCAGGGGAGGATGGTGTGAGGGGGGGAGAGGGGCAGGGGCCAGGGATTGGTGGTTGAGGGAGGGAGAGGGGCAGGGGCAGGATGCGGTGTGGGAGGGGGGGAGGAGGGGGAAGGGGAAGGAGTGGGGTTGAGGAGGGATGGGACGAAGGTGGAATGGACTCAGGGAGTGGAGTGGTGGTCGAGGGGGAGAGGACCGGAAGGGGCAGGGCAGCCCCCCATTCTCCAGAGGTGGCAGGGGAAGGGTATGGGGGTGTATGCGGCTAAGGGAGAGGGCCTGGCACGGGGCCAGGGAGGGGGCGTCGAGGGAGGTGAGAGGGGCAGGTGCTAGAGGTTAGGGATCATGGGTGTCTAGGTGGAGGCCGGGGACTAGGCGAGGGGGAAGGGGATAGGGAAGGGGTGTTAGAGGGAGGGAGGGGGCAGGGAAGGGATTGGGTGTGAACGGGGGGGAGAGGGGCAGGGGCAGTGGGAGTGGTGGTATGAGGCGGAAGCGGGAGAGGGGAAGGGAAGCGATTGAGGTGCAGGTGATGGGGGGGAGTGTGGGGGAAGGGGCAAGGGATGCGGTGGGGAGGGAGGGGAAGAGGGGGCCAGGGGGGCAGCGGATTGGTTGGCTGTGAGGGCGGGTGGGCGAGGGTAGGATGGGGCAGGAGGCAGGGAGTGGATTGGTGTTGAGGATATGGGAGAGGGGCAGGGGCAGGGGATGGGTGTTGATGCGAGGCGAGAGGCAGGGAAGGGATTGGGTGGAGGGAGGCGTGCTGGAGTTGTGAGGGGGCAGGTTGCAGGGGGATGTTGTGTTGAGGAGGGAGAGGGGCAGGGGCAGGGAGTGGTGTGTTGAGCGACAGCGGGGGGTTGTGCGTGGGGGGGGGGGGGAGGTGGGGGGTGTGGGGGGGAAAAGGGAAGAGAGGGACGTAGGGGGAGTTGGTGAAGGGGGGTTGTCCCATCCCGGCACTGCACTCATCCTGCTGCAGAAGTAGGCGAAGACACTGGCGGGACGGGATGGGGGAGGAGGGAGGGGGAGGGAGGGGTTGAGGGGGAGGGAGGTGGTGCGAGAGGGCAGGGGAGATTGGGAGGGCGGAGTGGGGGGGAGGGGCGGGGCGGGAGAGCGGCTGAGGGCGCCGATTTGCGGGGGGACGTTGGGGGACGGAGGGGCTGCGGGCCTGGTTGCGATTAGAGGAAGGTGGCGGTTGTGGAGGGGAGTTGGGGGAACGGGGGTAGGGAGGGAGGGGGGGGGGGGGGATCACAGGGGGGGGAAGCGTGGGAGCCGGGGAGAAGGGAGGGGGGTGAGGGGAGTTTGGGGGACGGACAGAGTACGCTCGCTCGGTGTGGCGCGGCGCTTCTTAGGGACGGGCTGGACAAGGGGATCCAGGGATGGGGGAGGGGGGCTTACGAGGAAGGGGCTGTAGGGGGACGTAGTGGTTGGAGGGAGTTCTAGAGTAGATGGGAGGGGGAGGGGGAAGGGGTGGCTGGAGCGGGGTTTAGAGAGAGGGTGGAGGGGTAGTGATGGCAGTGTGGGGGTAGCAGGGAGGGGGAGGGGGGTCTGTGGTGGTTGGTGGAGGGGGTGGTGGCCCGGCTCGGCTTGGAGGGGTAGAGGGAGGGGTTTAGGGGGAGTTGGTGGAGGGGGAGTTAGGTATAGAAGGGGTATTAGAAGCGGTTTAGGGGGTAGCAGGTAGATAGTAGGGTAGAGAGGGTGCGGGTGCCTGGGCGGAAGACATGCGGGGGAGCAATGGAGGGGGATTGGAAGAGGAGGAGCGGAGGGACGGGGGGCAGATGTGTCGCGCGGGGGATGGGGAGGTGGGGGAGGGAGGAGGAGGGTTGGATTGCGGGAGTGGGGGGAGGGGGGAGGTGGAGAGGGCAGGAGCCGGCTGACGGGGTGTTGGGAGTGTCGGGACGAGGGAGGGGGTATGGGGCCGGGGATTCGGGGGCGGAGAGGGAGGCCGGTGGCAGGCGGAGTGTGGTGCCGGGCTGGTGGGTGTGGACTCGGGCGGGAGGCACCCGATGGGAGGGGAGTGGGCGGGAGCCTCTAAGTACATGGGGAGACGTGAGAGGGAGGGCGCGCATGGCGACGGGGGCACAGTGGGTCGGAGGGGGAGTAGGGGGAGTGGAGGGGAGCCGGTGGGGTGAGGGGGTGTGCAGATGGGTCGAGGGGGGTTACGGAGGGAGTGCGAGGGAAGGGCTTGAGAGGGTGAGGGGTGGAGGTGGGGGGAGTGGAGGGAGGGGGTGAGAGGGTGAGGGGGAGTGGGGGAGGGAGGGGAGGAGTGGCCGGTCGTGGGGGCGGGTACCAGAGAGGACGGGGGGAGGAAGGGGGGGGGTCTTACGGGGGGTGTAGGAGAGGGGAGGGGGGGGCGGGAAGGGCCCGGGGGGGGCGTGGGAGGCTGCGGTTAGAGGCGAGGGGGGAGTTGGGGGAATCTTGGGTGTAGCAGGGCCCATAGGGGGAGGGGGGTGGAGGGGGGGTACGAGGGAGGGGGGAGCGGGGGAGGGGGTGGGAAGGGTAGAGTGGTGTGAGGGGGGAGTGGGGGTAAGGAGTTGGTGAGAGGGAGGGGGAGTGGGGGGAGGCGGTAGAGGGAGGGGGAGGGGGAGTTGGGGGCAATGGGTAGAGGGAGGGGAGTTGGGTGGACGGCGGTGGAGGGAGGGGAGGGGGTGGTGGAATGGGCGTTTTTAGAAGGGAGGGCGGAGGGGGGGTTTGGTGGTGGAATGGGTGGAGGGAGGGGGAGAGTTGGTGAATGGGTAGGATAAGGAGGGAGGGGGAGTTGGTGGAGTGGGTAGAGGGAGGGGGAGGGGGAGTTGGTGGAGGGGGTAGAGGGAGGCGGGGAGGAGATGGTGGAAGGGGTGGAGGGAGGGGGAGGAGAAGTAGAGTTTGGTGGTGGAAGGGGTTCCGAGGGAGGCGGGGAGGGGGAGTCGAAGGTTGGTGGAGGGGGTTATAGAGGAAGGTGTATGTAAGGGGAGCTGGTGGGACGGGGATGGCGAGTGAGAGGAAGGGGAGGGGTGATGTGGGGGTGACGCATGGTGGTGGGGGGGGAGATTTGAGTAGCGGATGCCCGGCAGGATGGGGGAGTGGGTTGGAGTCGGTTGCGTGAGAGGAACGCGGCTGGCGAGGTGGGAGGGGGGCGATATTGGGCGGGGGAGAGGTGGGGGGGAGGCGGCAGGGGGGTGAGGGGGGTGCGTCGAGGAGTGCGTGTGGGTCATGCGTGGGAGGGGGGAGTGGGGGGACCTTCGGTGTCGAGATGGAAGGGGCCTGGAGCGGGCGCGGAGGGGGTGAGGACCTGTTGGTGGGACGAGTGAGGGGGGAGGGCCTGCGGAGGGCGGTTGTGGCAAGGGGGTAGAGGAACGGGGCGATCGGGGCAACGGGGGGGATGCGGCCGTGGCGCGAGAGGTGATTGTGGGCTGACGGGGGTGTACGGGGGGGGGAGGGGGCGGTGGGGGGGAGAGGGTCGATGGCGGCTGGTTGCGGCAGGGGGCCCCGTGGGTACTGGGTGGAGGGGAGTGGAGGTGTGGTTCTGTTATGAGGAGCGAAGAGGGGAGGTCGCTGATGCGGGATGGGGGTGGGACGTGGGGATGAGTGAGGGCACTGGGGGGACTAGGGAGGGGGGCACGGGAGGGGAGAAGGTGGCATCCCTTTTGGGAGAGGGCTGAGGGGAGGGGGGATTCAGGGGGAGAGGTGAGGGGGAAAGGGGGCGGGACGGGGGGAGAGTGGCGAGGGTCGGTCAGGGGCAGTGGGGGGAAGGGGTAGATGCGGGCAGGGGGAGGGGGGATGCGGGGGCGGCGGGACGGGGGCGGGCGAATGGGACTTTTTGGGATCAGGGGGAGATGCATGAGGGAGGGGTCAGGGGGGGAGGGGAAGGGGAGAGCGGGAGGGCGGAGGGGGAGTGGGCGCGGAGAGGGGGAGAGGAGGGGGGCGTGGCGGAGGGGGGAGAGGGATCTGGTGGCCGACGGGGTGTAGGGTGTGCGGGATTGGGGGAGTAGAGACTGGAGGGGGTTCGTGACGGGGGGATGAGGGGTGGTGGATGGGAGGTGTTGGAGAGGAGGTTGGGGAGGGCGGTAGATAGGAGGGCGCGAGGGGGAGCCGGGGGGCAGAAGGGGGAGAGTGGAGGGGGAGGGCGGGGATGTGTGGCGGGGATTCATGGGGCGGTGCAGGGGAAGGGGAGGGGGACTGGGGGGGGAGGGTGGGAATGAGGGAGGGGGAGGGGGGGGTGGGGCGGGAGGGGGGGATGGGGTCCGGGGCGGCTCGTGGGCGAGAGGAAGGGGGAGGGGGAGTGGGGGAGGGGTGTAGACGGGAGGGGGAGGGGGAGGGGGCGTGGAGGGGGGGAGTGGAGGGGAGGGGGAGCGGGGGTAGGGGCGAGTGAGGTAGTGTGATTGGTACGGGGGCACGGGGGGCCTCTAGCGCGGGGGGCGGGGTCGTGGGAGAGGCGAGGAGCGGAGGGGAGGGGGTGGAGGGGCGGGTCAGGAGGGAGGGGGAGGGGACGGTGGGGGGAGCGGCCCGGTGGGTGGGCGGGAGAGGGAGGGGGTAGGGGGAGTGGGGGGGGTTGGAATGGGCGGGAACTATAGGTAGAGGGAGGGGAGGGGAGGGCATGGATGGCTGCGGGGGGGGAGGGATGAAGGGGGGGGAGGGGGTCTGGGGGGCAGCGGAAGGGGGAGGGGGAGGTGTGGGTTGGAGGGGGGGGTGGTAGGTAGAGAAGGTAGGGGGAGTTGGGGAGTTGGTGGGTAGGGGGGAGGAGCAGGGAAGGTCGGGATGGGTGGTGATTTTAGGGTGAGTTGGTGGAGGGGGGGTTTATTAGAGGATTGGTGGAGGGGGGTAGAGGGAGGGTGGGGAGTGGGTGGGGTGGGAGGGGTGGGGGGGGTTGGTGGAGGGAGTGTTGTGGAGGGGTTGGGGAGGGGAGGGGGAGGAAGGGGGAGGGTGAGGTGTGGAGGGAGGGGAGGGGTGAGTGTGAGTTGGGGAGGGGGGTTGGTAGCTGGGAGGGGGGGGGGGAGTTGTGTGGAGGGGGGGGGTAGAGGGAGGGGGTAGGGGAGGGGGAGTTTGTGGAGGGGGGTGTTCCCACAGGCACTGCACATCACCCTACTGCCGACGCCTGGGGTATTTAGAAAGGGGTTAGGGGTAGGGGTTTGTGTGTGTTCGTGTTTTGTTGTGTGTGGGGGGGGGTAGAGGTGAGGGGGTTGGGGGAGTTGGTGGAGGGGTGTGTCCCACCAGCACTGCAGATTTCAGGTATTTGGAGGGGGAGGGGGTAGAAGGAGGGGGGGGGGGGGGGGGGTTAGAGGGAGGGGGGGGAGGGGGAGGGGGAGTTGGTGGAGGGGTGTGTCCCAACAGCACTGCCCTCATCCTGATGCAGACTGCAGGTATTGGGAGGGGGAGGGGGGGGAGGGGGAGGAGGAGAGGGATGGGGAGGGGAAGGGGGGAGGGAGGGGTAGGTGGAGGGGGGGAGGAGGTAGAGGGGGGGGGGGGGGGGGGGGGGAGGGGTAGAGGGGTAGAGGGAGGGGGGGGAGATGGAGAGAGGGAGGGATTGGTGTAGAGGGGGGGTGTAGAGGGAGGGGGAGGTGGAGTTGGTGGAGGGGTGTATCCCACCAGCACTGCCCTCATCCTGCTGCAAACTTGAGGTATGAGTGTGCGATATGATCACACTGATGAGTATGCGCATGATCACACTTCTCATCTGCTAATCACTCGAGGTTTGTTAAGACATAGAATATGCTTTTTCATTCCTAGTCTTGATGTGTGAGTGTGTAATGAAATATAATAATACATAAATAGTACGACTTAGTACGTGGCGTGAGGTTGAGAGGGCCAGCCAGTTTTCTTGCACTGGGGCCAGCCACCAGGTGATGGAGGGGGAGGGTGAAAGGGATGGGGGGTGGAGGGGGAGAGGGGGGGAGGGGGGGTGGGGTGGGGTGGGGTGGGGTGGGGTGGGGGGGGGGGGGAGGGGAGCATTAAACTGAAGCTTAAAATGGATTCACAACCAAATTGAATTGAACTTGTGAATTTCAAACTTAAGTTACTTGTGAATTTCACAATTCAGACGGTTGACTCAGATTCCTTTACAGTTGCTTTTCATATTTCCAATACATATAATTTACCCTTAAGGGTTTAGGAAATAAGCACATGCAGGCTTCATCATTGTCAGTACTTATATTTGCAAAAGTTGGGGGCCTGCTTGCTGGACATTGAGACACTGCACGAGAGGTCCAGCGATCTTTCAGATGGGGCATATTTAAGGTGTATGCTGGGCCTTGTAAGGTTTTAGCTCTGTGTGCGATATTTCCCTTAATTAGGGGGTATATCACAACACTGGCTGGCTTTACTGGTCTTATCAGCTGTTACCATTAAATAAAGTCAACTGCACTATCTAGCTTGTAAGTCCAGACTGTTCAGGTCTGTCTTTGTGCTACTACCATGTGCAAGAGTCACTGCAATTGCACACACACACTGCCCTCAGGATAATAAAAATCAGTCCCACTATGTAAGGAAAAGGAGTGTAAAGGGGGACTGGGGGAAAGGTGTAGGAGTAAGGAGCATGTACAGGACAGCAGGCTTGGCTAAGTGATGGGGTATCAAGAGGAAAGAAGGAAAGGAAAAGCTAGGCTCAGAGGCTGGAGGCAAAGTTCAACTTAACCGAGAGGTCTGGGATCAGATATGCCTTAATGGCATCTGATTTCCATCTACCTTGAGTTCTAATAGTCTCTAGATCTGCCCCATTAGCCCAAGCTGCTACTACACCTTCCCGTCTGAGGCTGTGCATGGCAAACCTGGCTGGATCTATGTCCAGTTTGGGGTGAGAGTGTGCAATAGCAGTGAGAAGAGACTTCAGTCGATAGGACAAAGCCTGGCCTGAAAGAAGGGGGGACTACAACTGACAAAAGTAGAGCAATAAGCTCACTCCTCCTAAGGAGGTCAAAGAAACCCATCACTAGCCAAGCTGCATCTCTAGTAAACACGTCCTCCATGTGGGGCAGCAGGGTTTTCAGCTTCCTCATGGTCTCCAGACACTTAAAGATGAGGGTCTTACAACCGCCCTATTTGGGACTAACAACTGCCCTAATTTGCCAGATGCAACTCCCTTAGGCCCTGGAACACCCTAAAGGCCTTAGAGATCTGTCCCGCAACACTGGAAGCCAGAGTGCGAAGGGTCCAGTCCCTTGGGCCTGTGCCATTCAGCTAGTGCTGACATGGTTGTAATGGTGGCAGGCTAGTTATGACCTGCTGCCCAACCCATGACCAGGTTTAACTAGCATCAAAGGCACTTGTTCCTTGGGGCCAGGAGGGAGTGCATTCTGCTCAGTAAGCAAGTAACTTCAGCCATGTACTTGGTGTCGCTTAAGATCACATGCATAAGTGTCTTGTGAGCTTCCGAACGGC
>JACBWV010000610.1:74690918-74702501 GCA_013435795.1 Chlamydomonas sp. ICE-L
GGGGATTTGCGGTGCGCCCTGGGCCCCCGGGCTTCCTGGTGGTCACTCTGGGTTCGTGGTGTCCGGCGGGTTTTCTCGTGTTTGTGGTGGGTGTGGGTCGGCTGCAATGGGTGGATGTTGTGTGGTCGGTTAGTTGTTGTCACAATCAAGTGATTGTGATGGATAGGAATCAGATGGGAATATTTACTCACAGGGTATTGTGGTGGTGTTGAGTGTGCTAGCGGTGGTGGTGTGGTGTGCATGTGGTGTGGGTGGGGTGTGTGTGTTGCATGGTGGTGTGTGTGGTTGGTGTGTCACAATCAGTGCTGTAAGGCTAGGATCAGATGGATCTCTCTTCCTTTCAGGTGTGTGGTGGTGTATGTATGTGTATGTGTGTGATGGTGTTGGTGTGGCAGTGCTTGTGAAGTTAGGATTCGAAGGATCACTCTTCCTTCCAAGTGTGTTGGTGTGGTGGTTGTGGTGTTGCTTGGAGAAGCTGATGGCTTTGGGAGTGCAATCAGTGCTTGTGAAGTTAGGATCCGATGGATCTCTCTTCATTCCCAGGTCGTGTGATGGTGGTGTGTGGTAGTGATGGTGGTGGTTTTTTCTTGTCTGTATGTATGTGTGTGGGTGGGGTGGTGGTGGTGGGTGGGGGTGGTGGTGTGTATGGTGGTGGTGTGTCACAATCAGTGCTTGTGAAGTTAGGATCCGATGGATCCCTCTTCCTTCCAGGTGTGTGTGTGTGTGGTGGTGTGTGTGTGCACATATATTTTGTGTGCCAGTTGTTTTCAGAATTCTTGAGGCCATGTTGGTAGCCTCAAGTGGCGACCCAAGCCTCGTTCTAGGACAATGCGGTTGCGGTTGTTACAATGTGTAGGCTGCTTAGAAGCTACTGCTTGGATGCTCGTATCCAGCATTGGATTATGTTACGCTTCTGTTCGATAGGAAGCACGCTATGCTGGCGACCCCAAGCTGCGTTCTAGGACGGTGCGGTAGGAGAAGGACGGTGCGGGTAGCAGTAGTACAATGTGTAGGCTGCTTAGAAGCTACTGCTTGGATGCTCGTATCCAGGATGGATTATGTTACGCTTCTGTTCGATAGGAAGCACACTACGTTGGTTTTTAGTTTAGTTTGTTATTAGTTTTTCTGGTTGTGTTTTATACATATTTTTTAGTTGTGTTTTATTAATCGGTTGTGTAGTTGTGTTTTATTAATCAGTTGTTTAGTTGTGTTTATTAATCAGCTTTTTATTTGTGTTTTATTATAAGGTTTTTAGTTATGTTTTATTCCATGATATCAGGATATCAGGAGGGGCTAAACAGAAAAAACACTGATAAGTGAACCCCAAACAATCGCTTCACCGACACAGGCTCTGAGTTTTGACAAATTAAGTAACAAAAATAAGCAAACAGCAATGTACACTAAACACTTGCTGCAAGGAGGGAATTGACAGGTGCCCGTGTTTGTTTCTGAGCAGCTTCTAGGCAGCTCCTTCAGCCAGCGACTTTGCTACACCCATATATTTGGGCAGTTCTGCTACAATTGATTGTTTCAGCTTCAAGGTGCCCCAGGTTGTGATAGGTTTGGCTGAGATTTTGTGTGTTTTGCGGTTGCAGGGAAAGGACAGGAGCCCCCCACCCCCCACCCCTTCCCTTCCACACACACCACACACACACACACACACCATGATGTAGCACACACACCTACCACTATGTTCTGCGGTGCAGGGAAAGGACAGGAGTCCCCCCCCCACCACCACCACCACCACCACACACACAACACCATGATGTAGCACCACACACCTACCTCTATGTTTTGCGGTGCAGGAAAGGACAGGAGCCCGTGCGCCAGGAAGCCATCAAGACACCCAAGGTAGAAGACACGACAGGAGCTGGAGACTGCTTCACGGCTGCCTACGCTGTTGCTTTCTTGGAGGGCAAGACCCCAACAGACGCTCTGATGTTTGCTTCCGCTGCCGGCTGCATCTGCGTCCAACGCAAGGGCGCCATGCCCAGTATGCCCTCTCGGGAAGAGGTCATGAATCTATTGTCTCCCCAGTGATCGGCGGACAAGACCCCAGTAGACGCCCTGCAGTTTGCCTCCGCCGCCGGCAAGGGCGCCATTCCCAGTATGCCCTCTAGGAAAGAGGTCGTGAATCTATTGTCTTCCCAGTGATTGGAGGACAAGAGCCCAATAGACGCTCTGCCGTTTGCTTCCACCGCCGGCTAGGCCGACATACCAGTATGCCCTATAAAAAAGAGGTCGTGAATCTATTGTCTTCCCAGTGATCAGATGGCGGAGGTCATGAACTTGAACTTGAACTTGGTTACATGGCTCCAGCCTTTGAGGCTGCTGCCGTCTTCGGCAGGAGCATAATCAATTCAAATCGCGGAGGGTGGTGAATATATTGTATTCCCTGTGAGTGGATGGGCGGAGGTCATGAATCAGGGTCCTACACAAACGTGCTAGCACCTAGATTTTGGAGCCAGTCTATGTGAATCACATGAATTTGGAGCCAATCTACGTGAATGCTAGCACGTCAGCTTATGGAGCCAGTCTACGTGAATGCTAGCACGTAAGCTTTTGGGGTCAATCTACGTGAATCACATTAAAAGAAACGGCTAAGCCTGCAGACACAAAGTTATGTGCCAGGCACTGCTAGCAAGGAACCTGCAGGGTACTACATTTTGTCATTTTTGGGTTGCGCTTTTGACGCAGATGAAACGGAAATCTGCGCGCTGCGCCCAGAGGGGGGTTTAAAAAATTGCGTCAATCGCGTTGTCGGGCTCCAAAAGTAATAGCGCACGGCATGTAGTACCCTGGTAGTGCCCTGGGGGGCGGAGGGCTCATGAATCGGTTATCTTCCCATTGACTGGGTTGGGTGGTGATGGTGGTTCTGCCCTCTCAAGCCCATCCTCCCCAACGGCCTTCTGGCCGTGGGAGGCACAGCCCATGTCATTGCTCCTAGGTGGGGTGGGGTAGGCTTAATTTTTGTAGGTCTACCCCTGACTTCATGCTGCAGTGATCATTCAATGGGTGGGAGAATAGGATTCAGGGAATAGTTTCGCTACAAATTGTATGCTACTATTTTGTCAGGTTTCCGTATTGCCTGTATGTGTGTGAGTTGTATACTAACTAGTCGATCATATCTGATATAAAGTGCATTAGTGGGGGTGAGTGGTGGGGCTGATGAGCAACACCTGCCTGCATGCAAGGCTCGTCTTGAACCTTGTGTGTGTGTGTAGTGGTGGTGGTGGTGGTGGTGGTGGGGGGGGGGGGGGGGGGGGGTGGGGGGGGGCTGATGAGCAACACCTGCCTGCATGCAAGGCTCAGATTGAACCTTGTTTGCCTGAAAGCTGGGGGCCCCAACTTAAATACATATATCGAGTGATTGTATACCAGTAGATGTTTGAAAGGATTACCTTTTTATGATTGTCCTGGGGAATACCGGTATGAAATAATGGAAAAAAGTGTGGTTTAAAAATTGCCCCTAAAATGAGCAGGAAGGGTAAAACAATAGGGTAAGAACTAAAGGTGTGAAAACAAAAGTGGCACGTGGTCTTGTAGCACTTCTCAGGAAGGCCATAACCCTGGCGTATATGGAATAATGAATGCACCATAGCTTTTATTATCAACCCTCACCGTGTAAATGTGGCGGAAGATATGGGTAGGACTCAGTGGTTAGCGTGATGGGCCCATAACCTATGGAAGTACGTTACGTGTTGCACGGGCCACCTGCGGCGGCCTCTAAGTAGCGGGGATAAGATCATACTGGAGGGTTATATTTCATGGGAACCCTACCAGGCAGTACATGATAGGACTCATGATAAAATGACACTACCAACCCTCGCAGTGTACATGTGGCTGAAGAGAATGCAAATTATGCCCACCGTATCTCAGACATTGTAATTTTAGCTACGAGCAGCAGCTTCTAGCTGTATGGCTTGATTTGTAAGCTTAGGTAGCTTAGAACGCCATGCTAATCTGATCGGTTTTATCGCTAGAAGCTATATAGCGGAGGCACATGACATGTTGGCGGGAAAATGGAGATGGCGGAAAAGGGCTAAAATCATGGAGGATTTTAAGGTTGGCAGATGTTACAGATTTAGGGTGCTCCATAAATTGGCTCAGGTTATCAATGGCGGATGGCGGAATTGTTTTTTACATTTTCCAATTTAAACAAAATTCAAGTTTGACTAAAATGAGTTATTCTGGGCATAAGCAGAAGGAGGCAAAATATTGAACCTGTCGTCCTGTGTAAAACAACTTGGGGAGGGCTGTCCCCCAGTGGGGGGAAGCTAGTATCCACAAGCCAGACAGCCTCCCGGGTACCAGGTTAGGTTATAATGGGCACTATTTGAGCGAGCCCTCAGGCTCTACTTGTAAGTAACGACAATCAACAGCTCGAGCTCTCTCTTCATCCCAACCTTAAGCGACCTAGTGCTTTTGGAAGCTGATATCCTGTTCTGTACAAGGAGGATTTTCGCCCTAAAAAGGGTGGGCCTCGGACTGTTGGGACCTGACCAACCACAGACGTTGTGTTACATGCTACTGAAGTGCCCATTGCATAGATGAAACTCCGAACCTTTGTCATCAATTTAGACAGGGGGGAGGAAACTGCCTCCCATGATACCATGAGCACAAACAATCATTGAATGGGAGGCATATTAGTGAGTACGTAAAACAACCTGTCCAGCAATTGAGATTCTGGGCGGGGGGAGATCAGGTTCCTGGGTGGTGGGTATCAGGGAGTTGGTGGTGTTTAGAAAACACCGTTTTTGTATGCGAGTGCAAACTGAAGCCAGATCGGGGCGCAGAGCATTTATCCGCGAAGCCGTAGAGGGTACGACCCCTGGCGCTTGAGGGCATAGACGACATCGAGAGCAGTGACTGTCTTACGGCGGGCGTGCTCAGTATAGGTCACGGCATCGCGGATCACGTTCTCGAGGAAGACCTTGAGCACACCACGGGTCTCCTCGTAAATGAGGCCACTGATACGCTTCACCCACCGCGGCGAGCCAAACGGCGGATGGCAGGCTTGGTGATACCTTGGATGTTGTCACGCAAGACCTTGCGGGTTGACGCTTGGCACCTCCCTTTCCGAGTCCCTGCCGCCTTTGCCACGTCCAGACATATTGAGTAGGTTTAGAGTTTGGCGGGGGGTGCCTTTATATTGCTTACGGACTAGCTCAACAGTGCGTATTTATAGGAATCGACGACCGTCGCCCCATTACTCAACCTCGATTGAGGTCTGCTGATCCGACCAGATATGAAGCGGATCAGCAGAACAAGCGCTCTCTGTTGACCTCTGAACCCGAACCCGGATTCTCAAAGGATATAGTTCCGAGAATAGACCCGGCATACCACCCATTCCCAATCCTGACCCTGAATCTCTCGTAATGGCCCGTAACAACAGCTTGTTTCCAACCAGTTGGAGGTCCGGTTAAGCGGCGGTTAAATTCGTTATTTTCGGCGGCTAACCGGGTGTTTGGTCGGAACACAAAAAGTTGAGGTCCAGTTAAAGACCAACTGCCCCGGTTAGTGCAACGGCGCACCCCCCCGCCGTTTGAAGAAAGTTAGGGGGCGGTTTTAAATTCGGTTGTTGCATTAGATCTGGTGACGTCACGAAATTAGCGCGCGCCCTCTTAAAACATCATGCTGCTTTGGAGTGCCGCATCCTTTCTTTCTTTTTCGGACACTCATCATTGATCGCACGGTTTCACCAAGATGGATTCGCAGCAGCAGCGCATTTGACACGTTGATCCATTTTTGAGATGACCTGGCCAGCTGCCAAAGACTGCTTGATGGTGGAATGTTTTCCAACCAGTTAAGGGTCCGGTTAGAGGTCGGTCTAAACCCTCCGAAACACAATCTTAGGACCCAAAAACTGGTTGTCAACAAGCGGCAAGGCAGACTGCTCGTAAGTCCACTGGAGGCAAGGCGCCCCGCAAGCAGCTGGCCACCAAGGCTGCTAGGAAGAGCGCCCCCGCCACTGGAGGTGTGAAGAAGCCTCATAGGTACAGGCCCGGGACTGTCGCCCTGCGTGAGATCCGGAAGTACCAGAAGTCTACCGAGCTGCTCATCCGCAAGCTGCCCTTCCAGAGGCTGGTTCGTGAGATCGCCCAGGACTACAAGACCGACCTGCGGTTCCAGTCTTCTGCCGTTAGGCCCTGCAGGAGGCCGCCAGGCTACCTCGTCGGTTTGTTCGAGGACACCCCCAACCCTAGTGCCATCCATGCCAGCGTTGTTACGATCGGCCCCAAGGACATCCAGCTCGCTCGCCGCATTCGTGGCGAGGGGCTTAAGGAAGTTTTCCCAGTCAACTTGCACATTGTTGGCAAACTAACCAACGTGTTTTTCAACACCACCAACCACAAACGATTGAAGAGCAAAAAACAAATCGTATGATGAGCCACAAAAGCAGGTCAAACCTCCAAAACCTGTCATTCGAACGAGTCCTCCGTTGTATCTGGTTTGTTTATGGAGACCTCCCTCCAGAGGGTGAATTAAATATTTTCACACTTTAAAAAAGATGAGACTCGAAACGTCAGGGTTTTAACTAATGGTGAGCAGCCATTAAATAGAATCAGGGCTGGTTTGTCAAGTAACAAGTTAAAGCATCCATCACAATACCAGGTTTGCTGACGTACTGCTTGATTATTTTTCTGACAACAATTGGGCCCGGCCAACTCTTTACGTGCAAGCAACAACAGAGCTCAATAATGCCGACAGAACGCACGGGTATGGGTTTGTTGTATATAGCCAGATAGAGAGATTCTGGCACTTGGTTAGATAAGCTCCAGACCAGCATTGCTTGCTCTCCCCATTCGGGTCCCCCTCTGGGCTACCCTTCTGGGCAATTTGGCTGCTCTCCCCCTTCTGGGGGGCGGGAGCCCCCCATGTTAACCCATTTGTCCGTCCATCTGTCTGTTCGTGATGAAGCCCGACACGTCAGCCAACAGTCTGTAGTAAATTGCTTCCTTTGCCTAACCTGTAGTCCCTCGCTATCACTCTCCCCATTTTTTTGAGTCGCAGGCGCGCTTTGCATAGAATTGTTACTTGAACTGGTTACGTTAGCTTATTTAGTGGGCCAGGCAGCCAGCATCAGGAGGCAATCTTGTCGAAGATATCATGGTGAGGATTGAGGACAGGGTAATTAATTCAAAAGCGCGCGCTTTGAGTTGTGAGCTTGAGCGCTGACTTTTTTTGACCCCCTTTGCGCTTTAGCGCAGTTTTTGGAAACTCCCTGTGCGCGCAGATCTTTTGGCTTTTGCACACAAAGCGCGATATTTTTGTGTTTTCCGTGCGCTAAGCGCTGGCCAATTTTGGGCAATAAAGTACCCTGGTTGAGGATACCCATGACCTTGGAGCTGATGCCAGCGTCGCGGTGGACCTACTTCACCACGTTAGTGTCTTGGTGACACTTCTAAGGACGTGGGGTTAAGGGAAACGGCTCGTAAGTATGTGATGGACGTGCTTACACCACACCACACCATGCCGGTCGACGACAACACCTTGTAGATGTATATCTTGCAGGTCATGGCCTTCGGCCCTTGGCCATTTTCTTTTCACGGCCTTCGGCCCTTACTCCCTTAGCCATTTTCTTGCCCTCCGCAGTCTTGGTGGCGGCGGCCTTCTTGGGGGGAGCCTTCTCGGCAGTTATGGGGGGCATCATGATGTGTGTTCCTTACTCAAAGTTGTTCTAGAGATCATGAATGGTAACCAACTCCAAGTTCTAGGGATCATGCATAGGAAATTGAACTTGGTTACATGGCTCAAGCCAGCAACTTGGCTGCACGCCGTCTTTGGGGATCATGCACGCTAAGACGGCGAGCAGCCATTTAAACACCAAGTATAGCCGGCCCAAAGCCATCTAGTGCATTGCATTGTGTTGTTGGCGAAAACTGCCAGCACCTTACCGGCTGGAGCATTGTACGTTAACCAAGTCCAAGTCTCGGCCGTGGGGCTTTGCACATGTCGTCCAATAAACAACTACCGTACCAACAGTTGAATCTAGGTTATCTCCTGACTACTCAGGCCGTGTCACAATCCCAGCCAAAGTGACAGAACCCGGGCACGTTCTCCCACCTGTATATACGAAAATGCGGGGCATGTTTACTGCCGAGGTTAACTCAGCAGACAGAAACAAATCCATACGAACACTAGTACAAATTGCAAGAAAGAAAAAAAGGAAAGGAAACACATTAGTGTTAGGTGGTGTTAGAAACACCGTTTTTCCTGGGGTGGACCGTCACAGGCCCTCAAGCCTTTACATCCTTTGGCCGACTCTGGGGAGCAGCACAGGTGGATGTTTGGGCAGAAACACCGCCATGGCATGGTGACGGAGCCCAGAGCTGGAAGCTCTCTCAGCGGAGGGCGAGCGGGTACATGGCGAGGGATAATCCTGGTCGTCTTGTGTCACGAGCAGCGTTGCCTGCCAACTCCAGCACCTCAGCACACAGGTACTCGAGCACGGCAGCCAAGTACACGGGGGCACCAGCACCAAAGCGCTTAAGCGTAATTGCCCTTCTTCAAGTAAGGGGCAACAAGTCCTACGGGGAAATGAGAGTCCAGGCTTTAGCGCTGCGGGACACGGGATTTTGCCTCCACGCCCACCGGACTGCCCTTTGAAAAAACCATTTCTGAAAATGTTGAGTTGTGAAAGTCGACGGTGAACGAGTGTTCGTAATTGTGGATTTCCAACGGAGGACTCAGAGACTAATTATCCCCAGAGTCTGCTGATCGCCCATGTCGAGGACCGTTAGCGAGTACTGTCTCGTGGTCTGCTGATCGGGTCTTGTCGTCAGCCGTAGTCAGGTTTGTTCGAAACGAATAAATCGCGACCCTCACGCCCACAGCATCCACAGCTTTTACAGTAACCCAAATTCACAATGGCCGAGACTGAAGAGAGGCTCCGCCAAGGAAGGCCGCCCCGCCAAAGACTGCGGCGGGCAAGAAGAAGCCAAGAAGATGGCCAAGGATCTACAAAGGTGCGGAAGCAGGGTCAACCCCGACAAGATACACTACAAGGTGTGAAGAAGTCCACCCCGACACTGGCATCAGCTCCAAGGCCATGGGCATCCTCAACTCCTTCATCAACGATATCTTCGACAAGATTGGTTCCGAGGCTGCTCGCCTGGCCCACTACAAACAAGAAGCCCACAGTCACATCGCGTGAGATCCAGACCGCTGTACGTCTGGTCCTGCCTGGAGAACTTGCCAAGCACGCCGTGTCCGAGGGCACCAAGGCTGTCACCAAGTTCACCTCAGCTTAAGCTGAACCTTCGCTGCAATTTCATTTATTTCATCCCGCAACTGTACAAACGGTGTTTATCAACGCCACTTCAAGCTAACCCTACTTTTCGTCCTGGGTGATACACGTGTCGTACCGGTAATACACCGCACGCGCACGACGTTCAATATTTTTGGTGCGTTGACCCCAGTTGAGTGGTAGTCACTGTCTCTGCAGGCACATCATGTCCGCACAGCGCGAAAACTTTGAACTCTCTCCTTTGCAGAGGACCAGGCCGTGGTTGAACTATACATATTGTGGGGGACAATTATTAACCATCCCGAAGGGATTTGGGAGTCTGAGGGGGCTTACGTGAAGTTATAATTGGGGTCCTCAACAACACAGTTACATACAACATTTGAATTTCCATTCTACGGAGAGAAAGCTATTTCTATGTCTGGTATTCAAATGTGTCCCACTCCAGCGTAAATCATGCAGAATTTGCTTATCCTCCCTAAGTAGATGATGTCAAATTCCACACACCAATATGGGGACAAGTATGACCATTTTCACATGTTCGGTCTGAGTTGGAACCCTGACACTCTGGATTCCGTGGCTATCGCATGGGGGGAAGTTGTATTCTGCACCCCGCAGATGGCCAGACGCCGGATCACCGGTGTATAGAACCTTCTAACAATTCTGACACAACTGGGCAGCGGTAGATACTCGAATCCTGTCACTCAACCTCCGGCACAGCTGTACACACGAATCCTATCACTCAACCTGCGGAACGGCTGTACACACGAATCCTGTTACCCAACGGTGTGGACCAGCTGTACAGTCTGTAGACACAAATATCATGTATAATATATTTCCCTGGTAATTCATTTTACAGTCGAAGACGGCGAGCAGCCAAATTGCTGGCTGGAGCCATGTAACCGAGTTCAAAAAGGTAATGATAACGCCTGATGGGGCGTGGTGTTAAGGGAGCCCGTCGTGCGCGGGTTGGGAGCGGTCTCCTACCTCAACTGGACAATCTACCATCGCGGTTGACGACTACCTGCAACGCCACGAGCGACCGAGGGGGAAGTCGAACCCCTGACTCTTCATTCTTACAGTGAATTAGTCTACCTCTAGACCAACCGAGTTCAAGTAAAATACAAAGTCCGCCTGTGGATCAAGACTGGTAAAACGAAGGAAACACTCCTCTCTCTCGCATGTGATGATGGTCGGCGGGTGGGGTGGGGTGTGGGGGGGCGGGATTCCTGGGGGGATTGGGGGGTCCGTGCGGACCACGCTTGTCGCCTGGAGGCTGTCTTCATAGTCGGCTTAACTGTCTTGTATACTGTGAACCGAGCGTCAGCCTATGTGATTCGACGCAGTTTCTCGAGTCGTTTCTGCCCACTACGCGCAATCCTCAACTCCTGATCGATCGTACCAGCCCCTCTACTCCAGGCTAGAAAATAGCGCACGAAAAGAAGCGAAAAAGCGCAGAACAAAAAATATCAGATGAGTGAAGAAAGCGCATTTTTTTGTAGTAGCGCTTTTTGGCACCGCGCACTTCTGTTTTTGGCCTGTGGGCGGAGCGCGCAGTTTTATTTTTGGCCTGTGCGTTTAAGCGCTGGTCAATTGGGCCATAAGTAGTACCCTACACAGCTGTCCTCGGGCCTCAAGACATCATAAACGAAAACCGCAATAAAGCCGGACTCCCGTATCGATGCCTCCATTCCAAGGCAAGGCCTAGCGTGACCAGTGGGTCGATCGCACCAACCCCACCACCACCTTCAGCTCTCTTAGTTTGCGCAATTGAAAATTCGCTGAAGTGCCTAGTCAACGTAATTCGTCAAGTGCTATTACAGCCGACAGATACTACAGCCGACAGTTATATTTAACAAGAACAGTACATTTACAATTGTAAAATTACTTGCGGGAATATAACTTGAATATGCGCAGCCTGACCAGACTGCTGGAGGGAGATTATCGCTATTTATCGTTTGGGGGGGGGGGGGGGGGGGGGGGGGGGGGAGGAAGACAACCAGGCATGGGTGGAGAATCCCGCCCTCCAGTACTGTCATGAATCCAAATACCCGTTTCGAGGATACACCCACCCAAGAGCCCCAATTCCCATGTTCGGCCAGTTTAAGTGTCGACTGTTTCGTGTTCTGGGCGGAGCCCCCGGGAGCCCCCCTTATTCACCCTGGGGGGAGTCACCCCGGGGTCACCCCGTGCCGTTAGTTTAAAGAGACCGCGAGCGACCGTCAAACTGTTCATGACTTTCAACCACTCAACTCGTCTCGGCTGCTCACCGTCGCTTCCAATTATATACCTCCCGTGATTATACCGGGAACAGGGAGCACAAATTTTAAGAAAAA
>JACBWV010000610.1:74710475-74778607 GCA_013435795.1 Chlamydomonas sp. ICE-L
TCGCCCCAGTAACAACCTCGATGAGGTCTGACTTTGATCGACGGAATGAGCGGATCGCAGAAACAAGCGCTCTCTGTTGACCTCTGAACCTGAACCCGGATTCTCAAAGGATATAGTTCCGAGAAAAGAACGGCATACCACCCCACCCATTCCCAATCATGCCCTGAATCTCTAGTAATGGCCCCGTAACAACAGCTTTTTCAACCAGTTGGAGGCCGGTTAAGCGGCGGTAAACTCGTATTTTCGGCGCTAAACCGGTGTTTGGTCGGAAGGAAACACAAAAAAGTTTGAGGACAGTTTTTAAAGACCAACTGCCCCGGTAGTGCAACGGCGCACCCCCCCCGACGTGTTGAGAAAGTTAGGGGCCCGGGTAATTCGGTTGTTGATAGATCTGGTGACGTTCCACGACATTTAGGAGCGCCTCTTAAAATCATTGCTGCTTGGAGGGGCCGCATCCTTGCTTTCTTTTTCGGACCTATAATGATCGCATCGGTTTCACCAAGATGATTCGCAGCGCAGCGCATTTTGACACGTCTGATCCATTTTGAGATGACCTGGCAGATGCAAAAGAAGCTTGACTGGTGGATGGAATGTTTCCAACCAGTTAAGGGTTTCGGTTAGAGGTCGAGTCTAACCCTCCGAAACACAATCCTTAACCGGACCTCCAACTGGTTGGAAACAAGCTGCAAGCAGACTGCTCGTAAGTCCACTGGAGGCAAGGCGCCCCGCAAGCAGCTGGCCACCAAGGCTGCTAGGAAGAGCGCCAACCCAATGGAGGTGGAGAAGACTATAGTACAGGGACCGGGACTGTCGCCCTGCGTGGATCCGGATAGTACCAGAAGTCCTACCAGAGCTGCTCATACGCAAGCTGCCCTTCTTCAGAGGTGGTCGTGAGATCGGCCAGGACTACAAGACCGAAACCTGCGGTTCCAGTCTTCTGCCGTTCTGGCCCTGCAGGAGGCCGCCGAGGCCCTACCTCGTAGCGTTTTGTCGAGGACACCACCTAGCGGCATCATGCCAAGCGTGGTGGTACGATCATGCCCAAGGAATCCGCTCGCTCGCCACATTCGTGGCGAGAGGCTACGAAGTTTCCCAGCCTAACTTGCCAACATTGTTGGCAAACCTAACCAACGGTGTTTTTCAACACCACCAACCCAACAAACGATGAAGAGCAAAACAACTCGTATGATGAGCCAAAAGCAGTCAAACCTCCAAAACCTGTCATTCGAACTGACTCCTCCGTGTATCTGGTTTGTTTATGGAGACCTACCTCCAGAGGAGAAATCATTTTCACACCTTTAAACAGATGGGACTCGAAACGTCAAGTGTTTAACTACCTTGGTGAGCAGCCTTAATAGAATCATGCTGTTGTCAAGTAACCAAGTTCAAGCATCCATACAATAGCCAGGTTTGCTGACGTACTGCTTGATTATTTTTCTGACAACAATTGGGCCCGGCCAACTCTTTACGTGCAAGCAACAACAGAGCTCAATAATTGCTCGACAGAACGCACCGGGGATTGGGTGTATATAGCCAGCTAGAGAGATCTTGAACTTGGTTAGATAGCTCCAGCCAGCAATTTGGCTGCTCTCCCCCTTCTGGGCTCCCCCTTCTGGGCAATTTGGCTGCTCTCCCCCTTCTGGGGGGCGGGAGCCCCCCATGTTTACCAATGTCCGCCATCCGTCTGTTCGTGATGAAAACCCGACACGTCGCCAACAGGTTCTCTAGTCTACTGCTTCTTTGGCCACCTGTCGCTCCCTGCTTCACTATCCGCATTTTTTTTGCGTCGCAGCCGACGCTGCATAGAACTTGTTTACTTGAACTTGGTTACGTAGCTTCTGTAGTGGGCCAGGCAGCCAGCCTCGGAGGCAATCTTGTCGAAGATATTCAGTGGATGAAGAGTTGAGGGACAGGGTAATTCAAAGGCTGCGCTTTTGAGGCTTTTGAGCCTGACTTTGACCCCCTTGCCTTTAAGCGCAGTTTTTTGAAACTCCCTGGGGCGCAGCAGGCATCTTGCGCTTTTGCACTACCAAAGCGCCAATTTATTTTTGTTTTCAAGTGCGCTAAAAGGCTGGCCAGTTTGGCAATTTAATTTAAAGTACCCTGGTTGAGAAGGATACCCATGACTTGGAGCTGTGCCAGGTCGCGGTTGGACCTACTTCACCACTTAGGGTCTGTACACTTCTAAGGACGTGGGGTGGGGACCTGGCTCGTAAAGATGGATGGAGAGTGCTTACACCCCACCACACCATGCCGGGTCGACGACCACACCTTGTAGATGTATATTTGCGACGGTCATGGCCTTCCGGCCACACTCCCCCCCTGGCCATTTTCTTTTCACGGCCGGCTGGAGCATTGTATGTTAACCAAGTCCAAGTCTCGGCCGTGGGGCTTTGCACATGTCGTCCAATAAACAACTACCGTACCAACAGTTGAATCTAGGTTATCTTCTGACTACTATGCCGTGTCACAATCACATCCAAAGTGCAGAACCCGGGCACGTCTCCCACCTGTCTACACGAAAATGAGTGCATTGTTTACTGCCGAGGTTAACTCCGCAGACAGAAGACAATCCATACGAACACTAGTACATAATGCAAGAAAGAAAAGGCAAGGAAACACTTCGTTGTTAGGTGGTGTTAAGAAACACCGTTTTTCTCTTGGGGAGGACCCAGTCACAGGCCGCTCAAGCCTCTACATCCTTCTTGGCCGACTTCTTGGGGAGCAGCACAGAGTGGATGTTGGGCAGACACCGCCATTGGCAAAAAATTTGGGGTTTTGGGGGGGGGGGGTTTGGGGGGGAACGGAGCCCAGAAGCTTGGACAGATCGCTCGTCAATGCGGATGGCGAGCTGTACATTGGCGGGCGAGAATACTGGTTTCTTCATTGTTGTCACGAGAGCAGCGTGCCTGCCAACTCCAGCACCTCAGCACACAGGTTACTCGAGGCACGGCAGCAAGTACACGGGGCACAGCACCAACCAACGCTCAGCGTACTTGCCCTTCTTCAAGTACGGGGCACACGTCCACGGGGAACGGGAGTCCAAGCTTTAGCGCTGCGGGACCACGGATTTCTTGCCTCCACGGGCACCGGATTGCACCTTTTTGAAAAACCATTTCTAAATGTGAAGTTGTGAAGTCGACGTGAACGAGTGTTGTCAATTGTGATTTCAACGAGAGAACTCGAGACCTAATGCCCTCCCCATGAGTCTTGTGATCCGCCTGTTCGATGCTGGCGTTACGCGACCCGTACGTCTCGTGGGTCTGATGATCGGGCTGTCGTCAGGCGTCGTTCAGGGTTGTTCGAACGAATTAAAAGCGACCCTCAGCCCATAGCATCCACAGCGTTTACCAAGTAACCAAAGTAACAATGGCCCGAAGACTGCCGAGAAGGCCCGCCAAGAAGCCCGCCCCGCAAGACTGCGGAGGGGCAAGACGAAGGCCAAGAAGATGGCAAAGGCCGAGGCCTACAAGATCACATTTACAAGGTGCTGAAAGCAAGGTCCACCCGACATTGGCATTCAGCTCAAGGCAATGGCATCCTCAACTCCTTCATCAACGATATCTTCGACAAGATTGCTTCCGAGGCTGCTCGCCTGGCCCGCTACAACAAGAAGCCCACAGTCACATCGCGTGAGATCCAGAACGCTGTACGTCTGGTCCTGCCTGGAGAACTTGCCAAGCACGCCGTGTCCGAGGGCACCAAGGCTGTCACCAAGTTCACCTCAGCTTAAGCTGAACCTTCGCTGCAATTTCATTTATTTTATCCCGCAAACTTTGGTTTTGTTTTTAAAAAAAACAAAACGGGCTGTTATCAAACCGCCACTTCAAGCTAACCCTACTTTTCGTCCTGGGTGATACACGTGTCGTACCGGTAATACACCGCACGCGCACGACGTTCAATATTTTTGGTGCGTTGAAAAAACCCCCCCCCCCCCCCCCCCCCCCCCCCCCCCAGTTGAGTGGTAGTCACTGTCTCTGCAGGCACATCATGTCCGCCCAGCGCGAAAACTTTGAACTCTCTCCTTTGCAGAGGACCAGGCAGTGGTCTGAACTATACCAGATTGTGGGGACAAATTCTTAACCATGTCCCGAAGGGATTCTGGGAGTCTGAGGCTTACGTGGAAGGTATAATTGGGGTCTCACAACATTTACATACATACATTTTGAATTCATTTTACGGAGAAAGAAAAGGCTTATTTCTAAATGTCTGGAATTCAAATGTCCACATCCAGCGTAAATTAATGCATACAGTTTTACCTCCTAAGTTATGTGTTCAAATCAACACAAAATTGGGACAAGTATGACATTTTCACATGTTTGGTCTGCGTTGGAACCTGACATCTCTGGATTGCGGGGTTCGCATGGGGAGGAAGTTGTATTTGCACCCGCAGATGGCCAGACGCCGGATCACCGGTGTATAGAACCTTCTAACATTCAGACACAAAGCTGGGCAGCGGTAGATACTCGAATGCCTGTTCACTCAACCTCCGCACAGCTGTAACACAGAATCATAATCACATAACATGCGGAACGGCTTAAACAACGAATCCTGTGACCAACGGTGTGGCCAGCTGTACAGTCTGTAGACACAAAATCATGTATACTATATTTCCCTGGTTAATTTATTTTACAGCGAAGACGGAGAGCAGCCCAAATTCGGCTGGAGGCCATTGTAAACGAGTGCAAAAAGGTAATGATAACGCTGATGGGGCGTGGTGTTGTTAAGGAGCCTCGTTTCGGTGCGGAGGGTTGGGAGCGGGTCTCTACCTCAACTGGACAATCTACCATCGCGGGTGGACGATACCTGCAAACGCCCACGAGCGACGAGGTGGAAGCGAAACCCCTGACTCTTCATTCCTTACAGTGAATTAGTCTACCTTCGACCCAACGAGTTCAAGTAAAATGATTTCAAAAGTTCCGCCTGTGGATCAAGATGGTATAAAAAAAGAAGGAAACCCTCCCTCTCTCTCGCATGTGATGTGTGAGTGGTGGAGGGGGTGGGGTGGGGTGTGGGGGGGGATTCATTGGGGGGATTGGGGGGCTGCCGTGAGACCACGCTTTGCCTCTGCCTGGAGGCTTTGTCGTATAGTGGCTTATGTCTGAGATACTGTGAACCGAGCGTCAGCCTATGCGATTCGACGCAGTTTCTCGAGTCGTTTCTGACCACTACGCGCAATCCTCACTTCTGATCGATCGTACCAGCATCTACCCAGAGCTAGAAAATAGCGCACGAAAAAAGCGCAGGAAAGCGCCAGGAACAAAAAATACAGATGAGGTGAAGAAAGCGGCATTTTTTTTAGTAGCGCTTTTTGGCACCGAGAACGTCTGTTTTTGCCTGTGGGCCGAGCGGCAGTTTATTTTTGGCCTGTGCGTTTATTTAAGCGCTGGTCACTTGGGCCATAAGTAAGTACCCTACAAGCTGTCCTGGGCCTCAAAGACATCATAAACGAAAACCGCCCAACCTAAAGCCGGGACTCCCCTTCGAGCCTCCATTTCCAAGGGAAGGCCTAGCCGTGACCAGGTCGATCGCACCAACCCAAACACCACCTTCAGCTCTCTTAGTTTGCCGCAAGTGAAAATTCGCTGAAGTGCCTAGTCAAGTAATCGTCAGGCTATTACAAGGCCGACTGATACTACAGCGACAGTTATATTTACAAGAACAGTAAATTACAATTGTAAAATTACTTGCGGGAATATAACTTGAATTGCGCAGCCGACCAGACTGTGGAGGGAGATTATCGCTATCATCGTTCGGGGGGGGGGGGGGGGGGGGGGGGGGGGAGGAAGACAACCAGGATGGTGGAAGAAATCCCGCCATCCAGTACTGTCATGAAATCCAATACCGTTTCGAGGTACCCAACCCAAAGGAACAATTTCAATTGAGGCCAGTTACGTGTCGAATGTTTTGTGTTCTGGGCGGAGCCCACCGCCGGAGCCCCCCTCTTTCACTGCGGGGGGTCCCCCCGGGGTCACCCCGTGCCCGTTTAGGTTAAGCGCGCGAGCGACGTCAACTGTTTCATGCTTTTCCAACCACTTACCTTGTATCGGCTGCTCAACCGTTCTTCCAATTATATATACTCCTTTTTTTTCCGATGATACAACGGGGAACCAGGGAGCACAAATTTTCAGAAACAAAAAGAGCAAGCTATTGCCCTAAAGTTCGAGGCAGAGAAGATCTCAAGATAAATGCATACTCTTCATCTGCATACGTCCAGGATTTCTGTGCCTAATCTAAGGTCTGTCTAGGCAAAACCAACAGTGCAGGCACAGAAGAGATACATGTCGTTCGACGGCAACCGGACGCAGCGAGGCCACATCAACATACCTGTCGGCCAGTCTTCACTAAAAGAAAGCGTGGGGCTGAAATCAGCCACCTCTCATGCGATAGATAAGGTAGGAAGGTAGCGCTTACCAATTTGAGCTGAAAAGTAGTGCGACTCACCGGGGACGCGTTGTGTACTATCAACATCCCTGTGGCCAGCTTCACTAGTAGAAAGAGGGGGTTGAAATCAGCTACTTCTCGTGCGATAGATAAGGTAGGTTTATAGCGCTTACCAATTTGAGCAGAAAGGACGTTGCGAGATCATATGGTGACGCATCCATGTGTACACGTCGACATTCCTGGTGGGTAGCCCTCACAAGACAAACAATTCGTTGAATTCAGCCGCCCCAGCTGCAGTGATTTTTGTGGTTGTTGGTTGTTGTTGTTTTGTGGTTGTTGGTTGATTGTTGGTTGGTAGTCAGTGATTTTTAGGCACGATTACTCGTTTTTTGCACGCTTCTGTTTATTTGAGAATCTGGCCATCGTTTTCTCAGTTTTAGATAATGCTTTCGAATTCTGAAACGTTGGGTGAAGCATCGGGGGCATATGCGCCGGATAACTTAATGTTTTCTGAGGACCGAGGCTTGGCTTGAGCCCCTAATTTCGCACGGACGCTTCTTATGGTGAGACGTTGCAAAATGTTGATTAGGCGAGTCATAAGTGACGCATGGGTAAACGCTTTGTTTGTTTAGTGCGGGTTCAGTTCATCAGTGCTTTTTCTTTTTGAAGACATTCCTCACGGTGGGAGATTCCCCTTTAGGCCTATTTGGCATTACCCCTGGACGTACATACATACACACATGAGTACACGGTCATCATTCCCGTTGGGTAGCTTTCCCAGAAAAAAATGAGTTCCATTCAGCATGAAAATCGCACTGCACGCTTCTTCCTGTTTCGACAGTGACAGACTGTTAGTTGGCTCAGGCATCATTCCAGCTAAATAGTTGGCATTGGTTGGCACAGCAAGTTGGCTTTGTCACCAGGCTGGCACGTCGGGTTCGTTATGTCCACACACAACGGACTGACGTTCAAATAATAGTAACTTGTGGTTCCAGCCCCCCCCACCCCACCCACCCACCACACACCCACACACCACAACAACCACCAAAAAAAAACACGAAACACACAAATACCGCACCACAAATATACACCCACAAACATAACCACCCACACACAGACCCCCACACACATACCCACACACCATCACACCCCCACAAACAAACAAACATACGCTCATACCACACATAACAATCACACAGACAAACACGCACCCACGCACCCACACATACCCAGGCATGGCAGTGCCCTACCTCCCAACCCATACACAGCCATGGCAGTGCCCTACCTCCCAACCCATACACAGCCATGGCATTAGCCCTTACCTCCCACCCATACCACAGGCCATGGCAGTTGCCCCCTACCTCCCAACCCATACACAGCCATGGCAGTGCCCCTCTTGCTTTCAAAGCTATGGCATAGCCCCCCCCTCCCCCCCCCCACACACAGCATTAGCGATGCCGCACCACCCATGCACAGCCATTGGCAGTGACCCCCCCCCCCCACCCACCCAACAACAACCACCACCACAACACAAAACAACACAAACAGCTCCCATTGAAGCATTTGCAATGCCGCACCACCCCTACACAGCATGGCAGGTGCTCCCTCCCACCCCACCCCCCCCACCCCCCCACACACACAGAGATTAGCGAGCCGCCACCACCCATGCACAGCCCATGGCAGTGCTCCCACCCACACCCCCCCCCCCCCCCCCCCATCCCCCCCCCACAACAGCATATAGCGAGTGACCGCACCACCATACACAGCCATTGGCGTGCTCCCCCCCACCCCCAACCCCCCACACACACACAGTTAGCGATGCCGCACCACCCGACACAGCCATGGCAGTGCTCCCCACCCCCCACCCCCCCCCCCCCACCCACACACAAACACACACCCACCCACACACACACACACACCACACACACACACACAGCATTAGCAAGGCCGCCACCACCATACACAGCCATGGCCGTGTGCCCCAAACACAACAAAAAAAAAAAAAAAAAAAAGAAAAAACAAACAAAAAAAGAAAACAAACACCACAAAAACAAAAAAAAAACAACAAAAAAAAAAAAAACAAAAAAATAAAAAAAACAAACACAACACAAAAAAAAAAAACAACAAAACAAAAAAAAAACACTAAAAAAAAAAACACAAAAACACACCCCCCCCCCCCACCCCCCCCCCCCCACACCCCCCAACCCCCCCCCCACCCCCACCCCCCCCCCCCCCCCCCCCCCCCCCCCCCCCCCCCCCCCCCCCCCCCCCCCCCTCCACCACCCTCACCACCACACACACCAAACACACACAGCATTAGCAATGCCGCACCACCCATGCACAGCCATTGGCGTGCCCCCCCCCCCCACACACACACACACACACACACACACACACAGCATTAGCAATGCCGCACCACCCATACACCCAGCCATGACAGTGCTCCACACCCAGCCATATGTACAGCAGTGGTAGTGCCCCACACCCACCCATATGTACAACCATGGTAGTGCCCCACACCTACCCAGCCATACACCCAGCCATGACAGTGCTCCACACCCAGCCATATGTACAGCAGTGGTAGTGCCCCACACGCAGCCATTTGGTAGTGCCCCACACGCAGCCATATGTACAACCATTGTAGTGCCCCACACCCAGCCATATGTACAACCATGGTAGTGCCCCACACCCAGCCATATGTACAACCATGGTAGTGCCCCACACCCAGCCATATGTACAACCATGGTAGTGCCCCACACCCAGCCATATGTACAACCATGGTAGTGCCCCACACCCAGCCATATGTACAACCATGGTAGTGCCCCACACCCAGCCATATGTACAACCATGGTAGTGCCCCACACCCAGCCATACACCCAGCCATATTTGCAGCCATGACAGTGCCCCACACCCAGCCATATGTACAACAATGGTAGTGCCCCACAAACCTACAAGCCATACACCCCGGAGACATATTTGCAGCTCATTGTAGTGCCCACAACCAGCATATGTAAACCATGGGTGTGCCCCCACACCCAAGCCTATGGCAGGCGTTGGTAGTGGCCCCACACCTTCACAGACATAACCCAGGCCTGCCAGTGATAACACCCAGCCTATGTACAGCAGTGGTAGTGCCCCACACCCAGCCATATGTACAACAATGGTAGTGCCCCACACCTACCCAGCCATACACCCAGCCATGACAGTGCTCCACACCCAGCCGTATGTACAGACATGGTAGTGCCCCACACCCAGCCATACACCCAGCCATATTTGCAGCCATGGTAGTGCCCCACACCCAGCCACACACCCAGCCATATTTGCAGCCATGGTTAGTGCCCCCACCCGCCCTACAATCAAGCATCACCAGCATAGTTGCAGCCATGGTAGGGCCCCCACACAAGCCATACACCAGCCCATATTTTGTAGCCATGGTAGTGACACCAAACACCAGCATACAACCAGCCATACACCCAGCCATATTTGCAGCCATGGTAGTGCCCCACACCCAGCCATACACCCAGCCATATTTGTAGCCATGGTAGTGCCCCACACCCAGCCATACACCCAGCCATACACCCAGCCATATTTGCAGCCATGGTAGTGCCCCACACCCAGCCATACACCCAGCCATATTTGTAGCCATGGTTAGTGTAGGCCCCACACCAGCCATAACCAGCCATATTTGCAGCCATGGTAGTGCCCCACACCCAGCCATACACCCAGCCAAACACCTAGCCATATTTGCAGCCATGGTAGTGCCCAAACCAAGCCATACACCCACCAATTTGCAGACAGGGTAGATGCCCACACCCAGCCATACACCCAGCCATACACCCAGCCATATTTGCAGCCATGGTAGGGCCCCACACACAGCCATACACCCAGCCATATTTGCAGCCATTGTAGTGCCCCACACCCAGCCATATGTACAACCATGGGTGTGCCCCACACCCAGCCATATGTACAGCAGTGGTAGTGCCCCACACCTACCCAGCCATACACCCAGCAATGACAGTGCTCCACACCCAGCCATATGTACAGCAGTGGTAGTGCCCCACACCCAGCCATATGTACAAAAATAGGTAGTGCCCACACCTACACAGCCCTCCACCCAGCCCATGACCAAGTGCTCACACCCAGCCGTAGGACAGGACATTGGTAGTGCCCCACACCCAGCCATACACCCAGCCATATTTGCAGCCATGGTAGTGCCCCACACCCAGCCACACACCCAGCCATATTTGCAGCCATGGTAGTGCCCCACACCCAGCCATACACCCAGCCATACACCCAGCCATATTTTGCAGCCATGGAGGGCCCACACCAGCCATACAACCAGCAATATTGTAGCCATGGTTGTAGTGCCCCACCCCACCATTAAACAGCCATACACCCAGCCATCTTTGCAGCCATGGTAGTGCCCCACACCCAGCCATACACCCAGCCATATTTGTAGCCATGGTAGTGCCCCACACCCCAAGCCTACACCCCAGCTTACACCAGCCCCTATTTGCAGCCATGGTAGTGCCACACACACCAGCCATACACCCAGCACTATTTGTAGGCTGGTAGTGCCCCACACCCCCCCCCGACATACACCCAGCATATTTGAAGCCCATGGTATTTGCCCCACACAGCCATAAACCCAGCCATATTTGAAGCCATTGGTAGTCCCGCACACCCAGCCACTTACACCCAGCCATATTGCAGCCATGGTAGTGCCAAGACACCAGGGCCAGACACCCAGGCCTATTTGTAAGGCCATGGTAGGCCCCCCACACCCAGCCATACACCCAGCCATATTTGCTAGCCATGGTAGTGCCCCACACCCAGCCATACACCCAGCCATATTTGTAGCCATGGTAGTGCCCCACACCCAGCCATACACCCAGCCATATTTGCAGCCATGGTAGTGCCCCACACCCAGCCATCACCCCAGCCATATTTGTAGCCTGGTAGTGACCCCACACCCAGCCATACAACCAGCCATACACCCAGCCATATTTGCAGCCATCGGTTAGTGCCCCACACCCAGCCATCACACAGGGCCCAATAGTTGTAGCCATGGTAGTGCCCCCACACCCAGCCAGACAAAAGCCCTAACCCGCCCATTTTGCAGCATGGCTAGTGCCCTCCACCCAAGCCATTACACCCCCAGCCTATTTTAGAGCAATGTAGTGCCCCACAAAAGCCATACACCCAGCCATATGGTGCCATGGTAGTTGCCCAAACCCAAGCCATACACAGTCATACACCCAGCCATATTTGCAGCCATGGTAGGGGCCCCACACCAGCATACACCCAGGCATATTTGTAGCCATGGTAGTGCCCCACACCCAGCCATACACCCAGCCATACACCCAGCCATATTTGCAGCCATGGTAGTGCCCCACACCCAGCCATACACCCAGCCATATTTGTAGCCATGGTAGTGCCCCACACCCAGCCACACACCCAGCCATGACAGTGCTCCACATCCAGCCATGCTTGTACCCTACACACGCGCATGCATACAGCCATGGCAGTGCCCTGCCCCCACCACACAAGCACAGCAGTACCCCATCCCTCTCCATGCAGCTATGGCAGTATACACACACACACACACACACACAGCATTAGCAATGCCGCACCACCCATGCACAGCCATGGCAGAGCCACCCCACACCCCCCCCCACCCCCACCCACACACACACACACACACACCGCATTAGCAATGCCGCACCACCCATACACAGCCATGGCACAGTGCCCCTACCTCTTATACCCTTGCTTTTCAAAGCTATATTATTGGAATAGCCCCCACCCCACACCCCAAACACACCCCACACACACAGCATCAGCAATGCCGCACCACCCATACACAGCCATGACAGTTGCCCCTCGTACCCTGCTGGCAAAGCTCTGCTAGCCCCCCCCCCACCCCCACCACCCACCCTACCCCCACCCCACACACCCCAACACACACAAAGGCATTCCTCAATGCCGCACCACCCATACAACAGCCATGGCAGGGTCACAACCCCCACCTATCCACCAGGAAAGTAACCAACCCCCACCCTACCCATACAGCCATGGCAGTGTTCCACACCCACCCATATATACAGCCATATTAGCGCCCCACACCCAGCCATACACCCAGCCATGACAGTGCTCCACACCCAGCCATATGTACAGCAGTGGTAGTGCCCCACACGCAGCCATATGTACAGCAGTAGTAGTGCCCCACACGCAGCCATATATACAACCATGGTAGTGCTCCACACCCAGCCATATGTACAGCAGTGGTAGTGCCCCACAACCAGCCATTTGTACAGCAGTGGTAGTGCCCCACACCCAGCCATATGTACAACCATGGTAGTGCCCCACATCTACCCAGCCATACACAAGCATGCCAGCGCTCACAACAGGCAATGTACAAGCAGTGGTAAGTGCCACCACCAAGCAATTTGACAGCCATGGTAGTGCCCCACACCTACCCAGCCATACATCCAGCCATGACAGTGCCCCACACCCAGCCGTATGTACAGCAGTGGTAGTGCCCCACACCCAGCCATATGTACAACCATGGTAGTGCCCCACACCTACCCAGCCATACACCCAGCCATGACAGTGCTCCACACCCATGCACATGTACAGCAGTGGTAGTGCCCCACACCCAGCCATATTTGCAGCCATGGTAGTGCCCCACACCCAGCCATTTGTACAGCAGTGGTAGTGCCCCACACCCAGCCATATGTACAACCATGGTAGTGCCCCACACCTTCCCAGCCATACACCCAGCCATGACAGTGCTCCACACCCATGCACATGTACAGCAGTGGTAGTGCCCCACACCCAGCCATATTTGCAGCCATGGTAGTGCCCCACACCTACCCAGCCATACACCCAGCCATGACAGTGCTCCACACCCAGCGGTATGTAAAGATATGGTAGTGCCTCACACCCAGCCATACACCTAGCCATATTTGCAGCCATGGTAGTGCCCCACACCCAGCCATACACCTAGCCATATTTGCAGCCATGGTAGTGCCCCACACCCAGCCATACACCCAGCCATATTTGTAGCCATGGTAGTGCCCCACACCCAGCCATACACCCAGCCATAACCTGCAAGCATATTTGCAGCCCACAAGGTAGTGCCCACACCCAGCCATACACCCAGCCATATTTGTAGCCATGGTAGTGCCCCACACCCAGCCACACACCCAGCCATATATAAACACATGGTAGTGCCCCACACCCAGCCATACACCCAGCCATATTTGTAGCCATGGTAGTGCCCCACACCCAGCCATACACCCAGCCATATATACACACATGGTAGTCGCACTCCACCACCAGCCAGACACCCAAAGCACATTACACCCGCCATTACTATCAACAAATGGACAGTGACACCACCCACACCCAGCCATACACCCAGCCATATTTGTAGCCATGGTAGTGCCCCACACCCAGCCATACACCCAGCCATATATACACACATGGTAGTGCCCCACCACCCAGCCATACACCCAGCCATATATACACACATGGTAGTGCCCCACACCCAGCCATACACCCAGCCATATATACACACATGGTAGTGCCCCACACCCAGCCATACACCCAGCCATATTTGCAGCCATGGTAGTGCCCCAACACCAGCCTATCCAACCAGCCATATTTTGTTAGCCATGTAGTGCCCCCCAAACCAGCCATTACACGACCAAAGCCAAATTGCAGCCATGGTAGTGCCCAAAATTTGCCTCAGCCATAAACCCAAGCCATATTGGCAGCCATGGTAGTGCCCCACACTCAGCATGAACCCATGCCATTACCAAGCCAGCCATGGTAGTAGCCGCAGCACACCCACAGCCATACCCCAGCACATATTTGTGAGCCATGGGTAGTGGCCCACCAGCACCCAGCCACACCACCCAGCATATTGTAGCCATGGTTCGTGCCCCACACCCAGCCCATTACACCAGCCATATTGCATGCCATTGGTAGTGCCCAACACCCAAAAAAAACCCCCCCAGCCATACACCAAAGCCATAACTGCCCAGCCACTATTCTGCAGCATGGTAGGGCCCCACACCCAAGACAATACAACCAGACTACACCCAGCCACCAACATTTGCCAGCCATCGGTAGGGCCCCCACACCCCTAGATACATACCCAGGATTATTTGCAGCCAAAGTAGATGCCCCAAGACCCAGCCACATAACACCACCATACAACCAGCAATTTGCAGCCATGGTAGTGCCCACACCCAGCCATCACCAGCCTATTGAGCCATGGAGTGCCCCAACCCAGCCACACACTCAGCCGTGTCCGAGCTGGCTCCGCACCCAAGCATGCTTGTACCCAACCCGCGCATGCATACAGCCTGGACAGGCCGGCCCCCACCCACAAACAAGCACAGCAGACCCATCCTTCTCCATGCAGGCTATGGCAGCTATAACCACACTACACAACAAAGACGGCCTTAGCAAGGAGACGCACCACCCATGCCAGTTCCCCCCCCAGCAATTACAGCCCGGGCTGTGACCAAACCTCGACCACCACCCAGCCAGTACCTTCACCCCCACCCATACAGCCATGGTAGTGCCCCACGCCCAGCCATACACCCAGCCATGGCAGTGCTCCACACCCAGCCATACAGCATTGCTGGAACCCTACACCCCCCCCCCCCCCCCCCCCCCACCGGATCACTGCACGTTACCAGACGTGCCTGTTTGCACCCATCTCGGACCCCCACCACCTTGGAAGTACCTCCCCCCACCATACAGCCATGGTAAGTGCCCACGGCCCAGCCATACAACCCAGCCATGGCATGTCCAACCCAGCATACAAGCCATCTTGTACCCTACACACGCGCATGCACACAGCCATGGCTGTGCCCTACCCCGCCACACCAGCGCAGTAGTACCTCGCCCCCCTCCATGCAGCCATGGCAGTGCCCTGCCCCCATCTACCCACACCATGGCAGTGATGTACACCCACCCACCGATACGGGTGGTCATCATGCCACAAAGCAAACACTATTTGTTTTCGTGCGACGCGCCGTAAATTGAGCGACTCAGTGCGACCCCAGTGTGACACGCTGCCCCCTTAACCTCGAGGAGCCCGGGGGGTTCGGGGGGGGGCTTTCTGACTAGTTTAGCCGGACACATGCGTTGCCATGCAGCGACGGAATGGCGACGCGTCGCACAAACAAACACAGTTAAAGAAAAGCTGTATATGGCCTGTCAGCGACAAAGTAATGTAGTACATATGTACAATTGTGTATAATAATGATATTGTAATACATATGTATAATAATGATAATGTAATACAAATGTCTAATTATGTACAATAGTGGTAATGTAATCAATATGTATAATTATGTATAATAATTAAAATGCAGTTCATATGTATAATTATGTAAAATAATTATAATGTAATACATGTGTGTAATTATCTATAATAATTCGAATTTAATACATAGGTAATTCGAATAATTCGAATAATTCGAATAATTCGAATTTAATACATAGGTAGTACCAGGGGGGGGGAGGCAGAGAGACAGATTTTGTACCGCATGTTCAATATGGTGTCCGATTCAGATGGGAGTTGGAATAGTTGAAGTTTCATGCAAAACGAGGGGGAAATAAAGTTGAAAACAAGTTTTTGTACCCCCCCCCCCCCCCTCCTAAAACCCGATTACCTCACCCTACCCCCCCTAAAATGGGGGTCATTTGAATGATCTTTTCGTGCCCATTCCAGTTATGCTCTCACATATTTTCTTAGGTTTCTCAAACGTGATTTATCGTGAAGTTAAGATTTGGGCCGCTTTGGGTGAAAACAACTTTGGACCCCTCTAACTTTGGTACAACTTTATTTTTGGCTAAAAAAAAAATTATAGTTTGAGGATAAGCTCTATCCAAAGCGAAGATGTGGTACCGCAGCATTTTCCTTGCCCCCCCCCCTAGGGTAATACATACGTATAATTATGCACGGGACAGTTTTAAGAAAGATTATTTCGTTATACCGTAAACAAACACCCAGCTAAAAAAACAAAATTTGTATACCCTTCCAATACCAACCTGATCACAAGTTGTTGTAGAACAAAAAGGAAACCGTAGTCAGCTGTGATTTGATCATTATTTCAAGACTTTGGCCTTGCCCCTCTGAATCCCCTCATGCAATACCTCGTGTGCCTTCCCTCTCGTCCCCTCTGAATCCCCACATACAATACCTTGTATGCCTACCCCTAGACTGTAACATACATACTTATGTCACAATCAACCAGGAAACCAACTCCCAACTCCCAACGTCTCTCTTAAGCCGACTCCCAACTCCCAACTCCCAACCAACTCCCAACGTCTCTCTTAAACCAACTCCCAACAAAAACCAACTCTCAACTCCCAACGTCTCTCTTAAACCAACTCCCAACTCCCAACCAACTCCTAACAAAACCAACTGTCAACTCCCAACGTCTTTCTTAAACCAACTCCCAACCATCCAACGTCCCTCCCAACTCCCAACCAACTCCTAGCTCCCAACCAACTCCCAACTAAACCAACTGTCAACTCCCAACGTCTTTCTTAAACCAACTCCCAACTCCCAACCATCCAACGTCCCTCCCAACTCCCACCCAACTCTCAACTAACTCCCTGTGTCCCTCCAAACACCCAACCAACTTCAACGAAGCCAACTCCCAACGCCCAACGTTCCTCTTAAACCAACTCCCAATTCCCAACCAACTCCCAACGTCCCTCCCATCTCCCAACCAACTCTCAACGAAACCAAGTCCCAACTCCCAACAAACTCCCAAAGTCTCTCCTAACTCCTAACTCCCAACCAACTCCCAACGTCTCTCTTAAACCTACTTCCGACTCCCAACCAACTCCCAACTCCCAACCAACTCCCAACTCCCAACGTCTCTCTTAAACAAACTCCCAACTCCCAACCAACTCCTAACGAAACCAACTCTCAACTCCTAACTCCTAACGAAACCAACTCTCAACTCCCAATGTCTTACTTAAATCAACTCCCAAATCCCAACCATCTTAACGTCCCATCCAACTCCCAAATCCCAACCAACTCCCAACGTCCCTCCCAACTCTTAACCTACTCCCTATGTCCCTCCAAACTCCCAACCAACTTCAACGAAGCCAACTCCCAACTCCCAACGTCTCTCTTAAACCAACTCCCAACTCCCAACCAACTCCCAACCAACTCCCAACCAACTCCCAACGTCCCTCCCAACTCCCAACGAAACCAACACCCAAGTCCCAACGTCTCTCTTAAACCAACTCCCAACACCCAACCAACTCCCAACCAATTCCCAACGTCCCTCCCAACTCCCAACCAACTCCCAACAAAACCAACTCCAAACACCAAACGTCTCTCTTAAACTAACTCCAAACTCCAAACTCCCAACCAACTCACAACATTTCTCCCAACTCACAACCAACTCCCAACTCCCAACGTCTCTCATAAACCAACTCCCAACGAAACCAACTCCCAACTCCTTACGTCTTTCTTAAATAATAGCCTTCAACCTGACCAACAGAAAAATCAAAATTCTGTCATTCTCATGTAGGCATCTGAAATAGGAGTGCAACTACAACCCTACTCATCATTTGATGAAATCAGAAGAGGTTCCCCGATGCCCCTTCATCTCAGCCTCTCTGTCCCTCTGGACGTCAACCCAGAAATAGTCAATGCACTTCAAGAAGATTTGAAGAGAGCCCTGAAAGACTGCCCGGCCCTGAGCTCGCCCCTGTCAATACCACTTGGGCCCCGTTTGGAAGCACTGGCTACCCCCCCTTCTGCCAAGCACCCTACTGGCAAGTCCACTATGGTGGTCATGAGGGTACCAGTGGAATCAGAGGCAGAAACTCGCATTGCCCAAGTCATTAGCTGTTTGGACGAGGTCTTGGGACGATATGGTCTGAAGAAGTACAACAGCACATTTAGCAAGAAAAAATATCACGTGTCAATTGGCTGGTGCTTGAAGAACCGAGAAGATGAGTTGAATAAGGAGTTGGGGGGTACTTGCTGCACCCAAGTGGCATTCCCACTCCAAGAGATCAGCATGAAAATTGAGTTCCCCCCACACGGAGAAAAAGGAAACAGGATAGAATACTGGCCTCTGTGGACTCAGCCCAGTTGAACCTACCTGGCTACCAGGGTACTACATTTTGTCAAACTGGCCAGCGCACAAACGTCAAATTGATCAGCGCTTTCTAGTGCGAAAAGCGCAAAAACTGCGGGCTGCGCCCACAGGGGGTCAAAAAACTGCGCGAAACGCGCAGTGGGGCTCAAAAAGTGTGCGCTTTGTAGTACCCTGCTGGCTGCTTCTGCATGGCAGTTCACACTGTGGTCACATCATACTGAATCGACACAACTACAATATCTTGTATCCTAGAAGATACCTGCTGCACCCGGGTGAAATGCCTGCGCCGGGAGATCATATTGAAGCCGTGGACTAAGCACTCCGTGTCATCTGGCGCCAGATACCACGGGTTATCTGGCGCCAGATACCACGGAGTGGTTAGACCACGGCTTCCATAGAGCATGCCATTTGAGTTCACAGAAAATGGAGTTCACACAAAAATAGGAAACAGGGTAGAATACATGCCTTTGTGGACTCGTCGATTTTAGTGGTAAGCCCCAGTGCAAGCAAACGGGCTGGCCCCCTCAACCTCACGCCTCATAATTAGGCGTACTATTCATTTATGCATTTATTTGTGGGGTCCACAATAACACACCCTAGCAGGGTGGACTATATTTTGTCAAATTGGTCAGCGCTTACAGCGCACAAACGTCAAATTGGCCAGCGCTTTGTAGTGCAAAAAACGCAAAAACTGCGCGCTGCGCCAACAGGGGTTTGAAGAAACTGTGAGAAACACGCAGTGGGGCTCAAAAAGCGTGCACGAAATCGTGCTGCCGCGCGCGCTTTGTAGTACCCTGCACCTTGAATGCGACAAGACATAGTGCACCTTGAATGTGACAAGACATACCTTGGTTGACTCCAGTTCAGGGTAATTCAAAGCGCGCGCTTTTGCGCTTTTGAGCGCTGACCTTTTGACCCCCTCTGCGCTTTTAAGCGCAGTTTTTTGCAACCCCTTGTGGGCGCTGCAAGCAATTTTTGCGCTTTTTGCACTACAAAGCGCAGTTTTTTTGTTTTCATGTGCGCTAAAGCGCTGGCCAATTTGGCCATTTGAAGTACCCTGCTCCAGTTCATCACTGCCTTTTATTTGGAGCCCTTCCTATCCCTTTAGCCTATTTGGCCTACCCCTGGACCGTAACATACATACATACATACATACACCTGCCTTTGTGGACTCCACAATAACAAACACCTAGTTCGCCTTGAAGCTGACACAATCAGCTATCCAGAACTGCTGAATCATTTGGGTGTAGCAACGTGCCTGGCTCGGGGAGCTGCCTAGAAGCTGCTAAGAGGCCGAAAAGAATAGCACTGGTGTGGACTTCACAGCGTTGTAACAGTGTTGCAACGTTTTCCTTGGCAATTTTTAACTGCCAAAGACGGGGAGCAGCCAAATTTCTGCCTGTAGCTATGTAACCAAGTTCATGTTTAATTTGTGACAGCTGAGCGGACAACATGTGGAGTGTGGACTTCACAGTGTTTTGGCAGCTGAGCTGATCTCGTGTGGAGTGTGGACTTCGCGGTGTTGTGACATATGAGATGACAACGTGTAATGTCCCGTCCCTAGGCCCCATGTGGGTATTTCTGTATCTGACTGTACATATCTACTAGCTCGTACTTAAGCAGGTAGTGTGTCATCGCTGGTTCTATGTATAATCCTTTATTTAAATTGAAATTGAAATTGTTACATCCGTGTAGAACCGTTACTCACAGAACGTGAAGTTAAGGACACCATAGCGTAAGCCGGAGCTAGCTATAGTCACCGTAACCCTTTATTTATGTAAACAGTCCACCTTCTCTCTTTTTCTTTAACGCATAGAAGCAAGTCGCAAACAGTGACAGATACCAGAAGGTTAATCTACCAAGGAACTACATGCTGTGCGTGCGCGCATTCAGTTCAGTTCAGCAGTGTTTTTTAAGCGCTTTCTACACGCACGGTTGGGCAAGTCCCTTTAGCCTATTTGGCCTACCCCTGGACTGTAACATACAGACATACAGACAGACGCGTGAGAAGATCTTCATGTTTGTTGCATGCACTGATATAACCATTTTGAATGTACACATTGCACGCTGTACTTTGGATTCTTCGAAGAACGATCTTCTTAATACACTGATACCTGTTTAGTAGCATTGCTTTTACTGCAAGACGGCGAGCAGCCAAATTGCTTGCTGGCGTCATGTAAGCAAGTTCAAGTTATACCAATAGCAAGGAACTAAGGGACTAGTTGTCATTACTTACTAGTGGTGATGGTTCCATTATCCCGATTCCCTGTTATCACATTAGTGCATTACATAGTTACATTGTTAACACATTACGTTGCTATGTACATACCATGTTTGGTCCCAGACCCCGCGCCCCCTTGCCAGATACATACCATGTTTGGCCCCAGACAAGCTCCAAAGCAGGGTATTGAAATTGAAATTGAAATTGTTACATCCGAGTAATGTGCCACTCTCAGGATGTGAAGTTAAGGACACCACTGCGTAAGCCGGATCTAGCAGAAGTCACCAGCAGGGTACTTCCATTGACCGAATTGGCCAGCGCTTTAGCGCGCTTGAAAAAAACAAAACTGCGCTTTGTAGTGCAAAAAGCGCAACAATTGCTTGCTGCGCCCACAGGGGGTTGCAAAAAACTCGCGCTTGGAAGTACCCTGCTCCACAGGTGCCCACAGCTTAATGAAGTCGAGGGGACTTATGGACTTCAACCGGGCCTACGCAGACGTAAAATTTTAGTGAGTTGGTGGTTAACCCCAGCGCAAGGGAGCTGTCTCCCTCAGCATCACGCCTTGTCAGATGGCGTAACATTTTACATGTATTTATTTATTTTGGTCAGTTGACAGCTCAGTAAGGCGGACTAAGTACTGGGCCAAGCTATGAAAACTGCGCTTTGTAGTGCAAAAAGCGCAAAAATTGCTTGCTGCGCCCACAGGGGGTTGCAAAAAACTCGCGCTTGGAAGTACCCTGCTCCACAGGTGCCCACAGCTTAATGAAGTCGAGGGGACTGATGGACTTCAACCGGGCCTACGCAGACGTAAATTTTTAGTGAGTTGGTGGTTAACCCCAGCGCAAGGGAGCTGTCTCCCTCAACATCACGCCTTGTCAGATGGCGTAACATTTTACATGTATTTATTTATTTTGGTCAGTTGACAGCTCAGTAAGGCGGACTAAGTACTGGGCCAAGCTATGATACGGTAGACTGCATCTCACAACTAGGGTAATTATCATGATCTCAGGTAGGTCATGAATCATGATGTGTTCCATAAAATGCAAACATGATTTTTTTCGTATTAACACTTTTTCCTGGTAATCGTTTTTACTGCCGAAGACGGCGTGCAGCCAAATTGCTGGCTGAAGCTACCGGATGTAACCAAGTTCAACAAATATAACCATGCTCATGATGAGACACTGAATATATAAGTAGCTGCAGTTCAAGTCGAAACATTCTTCTAACTACTATCTGGGGGCTAACTAGCTGGCTAGCAGGGTTTTTCGAAGGTGCGATTTAGAAGAAAGTGCGATACATTAAATACATTTCTATATTTTATACATGTCTGTATTATCCATTTCACTTTCGGGCTGGAGCGATTTCAGGTCATCTTTTGCTTTTTGTTTTTTTGTTTGTTTTACTTCACGTCCTGTGAGAGTAACTGTACGGTATTACACGGATGTAACAATTTCAATTTCGTTTTTTGCTCGATCCAAGCGCACCACAAACCGATAGTTGAACAACCATGGCTTGATTTGAATCGCACTGTGCACCGCATAGGCTAGCTGTCTGGGGGCTAACTGGAAGCAAGCTAAGAGTTTTTTGTAGCTTTTTATAGAGATTTTGTTTCCTGCTTCCTATCCCGATCGCTACCTGAGACCCCCAGGCCACTGCCCTCCAAACACCCGGGGCGATCACACTAAAGCTCAGGGATTGAATTCCCACTTTATAAAGGGATTGCTACTTCTGACCCCGTTTTTGCCCCAATTAATATTGCCACTATACAAATTGTACAAAAAGCTATAAGTCCCCCTTGACTCCGTCAAGCCGAGGGCACATTTGGAGTCCAGTAGGGCACCAGGAAAATGTAATCATCATCATCACCATCATCATAAAAGCTACACACACCAGGGTAATTCAAAGTGCGCGCTTTTGCGCTTTTGAGCGCTGACTTTTTGACCCCCTCTGCGCATTAAGCGCAGTTTTTTGCAACTCCCTGTGGGCGCAGCAAGCAATTTTTGCGCTTTTTGCACTACAAAGCGCAGTTTGTTTTGTTTTCAAGTGTGCTAAAGCGCTGGCCAATTTGGCAATTTGAAGTACCCTGACACACACCTATAAAAAGCTGCCCCTAGAGGAGGTCTAAAACCATTAAGCTAGACAAAAACTGGAGGAGGCCTAAACCCATGAAGCTACCAGGTAACCCACTTTCTGAACTGAAAGAAAACAGTGCAGCGCACCTGGGTGGTGACCCACTTTCTGGACTGAAGGGGTAACACTGCAGCGCACTTGAGAGAGGCCTAAACCCATGAAGCTACCAGCCTGGTAGGTACCTACCTGGCAGATAACCCACTTTTTGAACTGAAAACAAACGCTCGGACCAACACAGGGTTCCCCAGAGGCTGTCTGACTGGGTAGGTTAAGCCCCTTTCAGTGATATGCATTGGTCTAGTGGTAGACCGAATCACTCTGAGGACGAAGATTTGGGGGGTCGATTCCCCCTACGGTCGCTCTTAGCGTTGCGGGTCGTTGTCAACCGCGATGGTATCTTGTCCAGTTGAGGTAGAAGACCGCTCCCTGGCCGCGTACGACCGGCTCCCTTAACACCACGCCCCACCAGGCGTTATTATTACCCTTTATCTGACTGGGTATGGGGAAGTTAGCCCCCCACTTATAGCAATTCAGGGGATGATATGGGAAGCACACTTTGTACTTCGGACTTGGTTCTCAGAATCTCAGGCCAATTATCGAGAATTCTCAGACTTCCTGGCCAAATTCTCGATTTCATGTACGAAGTCCGGGTTCTTCAGAAACCTTGAACCCAAATCATCCGCTGAATGGCTTTAAGTAAATCCTAAACCCACCTGGAACGTGAACCCAAAACCCTACACCCCAAAATCAAAACCTAAGCCCCCTTAACCCCTAAACGTAAGTGGGGGCTAACTTCCCCATGACGCCTGACTGCCCCCACAAGCGCTGAGTGCCACCTAGACCCTAAAATCACCTTAACCCTTAACCATTGAATAAAAACCTAAACCACTTAACCCCCAAAACTTAAGTGGGGGCCAACTTCCCCCCAGCTTCCTCAGAGGCTGTCTGACTGCGCCCAGCCACAAGCGCAGAGTGCCACCTAGACCCTAAAATCACCTAAACCCTTAACCATTGAATAAAAACCTAAACCACTTAACCCCCAAAACTTAAGTGGGGGCCAACTTCCCCCCAGCTTCCTCAGAGGCTGTCTGACTGCGCCCACAAGCGCAGAGTGCCACCTAGACCCTAAATCTACCTAAACCCTTAACCTTCAAGCGCAGAGTGCCACCTAGACCCTAAATCTACCTAAACCCTTAACCTTCAAGCGCAGAGTGCCACCTAGACCCTTAATCTACCTAAACCCTTAACCTTTGGATCAGAACCTTAACCACTAAACCCTAACCCCCCTAAACTGAAGTGGGGGTAACTTCCCCCCAGCTTCCTTAGATACTGTCTGACTGCGCCCACAAGCGCAGAGTACCATCTGCACTGGAGCTTGCAATGAGCTTCCCATCCGGGCTGTACACCACGCTGTACACCCACCCACTGTGGCCTTGCAATGTGGCCAGGCTCTCCCCAGTCTCTGTGTCCCAAACCATTACTGCCTTGTCCTTGCTGCCACTAGCCAGGCGCATCCCATCTGGACTGTAGCTGATACTATGGACAAAATCCGTGTGGCCTCTCAGGGTCATTGCAGAGCTATGGAACGAGTGGTAGGCGCTGTTGCCATCAGCGTTGCCATTTGCGTTGTTTGCGTTGTTATTGGCATTGGCAATGTTGTTTGCGTCGTTGTTGGCATTGGCGTTGTTTGCGTTGTTATAGGCATGGGGGATGTTGTTTGCGTCGCTGTTGGCATTGGCGTTGCTTTTTTCGTTGTTCTTGTTGCTGTTGTTGTAGCTTGTGGTAGTGTCGCTGCCGCTGCCCTGTTTGTTGCTGCCTCTGTCGCTGTTGGTCTCACTGGCATTGGTGTCTAGCTTGATGTTGGGGAGAGCTGGCTTACGGCGCTCCACGTATTTCATAACCGCTTCCATGTCCCACAGCCGGACGGTGTTGTCACTACTGGAGCTTGCGAGCTGCTTACCTATGTGTGGGGTGGGTGTGGGTGTGGAGTGGGTGTGGGTGGGGTGTGAGTGTGGGAGGGTGTGGGTGTGGTCGTTACTGGAGCTTGCGAACTGCTTACCTATGTGAGGGGTGGGGAGTGGCTGGGTGTGGGTGTGGGTGGGGAGTGGTTGTGGGTGTGGTCGCTACTGGAGCTTGGGGGCTGCTTAGCTATGAGTGGGGTGGGGTGGGGAGCAGTAGTGGGAGGGTGTAGGTGGGTGGGTGTAGGTGGGTGGAGGGTGTGGAAGTGGTCGCTATTGGAGCTTGCGAGCTGCGTACCTATGTAAGGGGTGGGGTGGGGAGTGGGTGTGGGTGTAGGTGGAGTGTGTGGGTGTTGTCGCTGCTGGAGCTTGCGAGCTGCTTACCTATGTGAGGGGTGGGGTGGGGAATGGGTGTGGGTGTGGGTGCAGGTGGAGTGTGTGGGTGTTGTCGCTGCTGGAGCTTGCGAGCTGCTTACCTATGTGAGGGGTGGGGAGTGAGTGTGGGTGTAGGTGTGGGCAGAGGTTGTGGGTGTGGGTGTTGGTGGAGGGTGTGGGTGTGGGCGGAGGTGGGGGTGGGGGAGAAGTTGGGAGTTGGGAGTTAGGTTCCTCATTTATTGTGACATGTGCGGTATTGCATGAGGGTATTCAGAGGGGCAAGGTCAAAGTCATGAATGCATGTATGTATGCCTGCATGTTTGTATGCATGTACGCATGTATGTATGCATGCATGTGTGTACGTGCGTATGCATGGATGTATGTATGCATGTATGTTGTTACAGTCCAGGGGTAGCCAAATAGGCTAAAGGGACTTGCCCGACCGTGATATCAGGAGGGGCGAACAAGAAAACAAACTGATGAACTGAACCCCAAACAATCGTTTTACCGTCGAGGGCCCTGAGTTCATGCTACAGTGATAATGTTTTGCGGCGGGGTTGTGTGTGGTGTGGTGTGGTGTGGTGTGGTGTGGGGGTAGGGGTGTGGTGTGGTGTGGTGTGGTGTGGGGTGGGGGCTGGGGTGGGGGTAGGGGGCGGGGGCGGGGTTGAGTGGAGTGGGGTGGGGTGGGGTGGGGGTAAGGGTGTGGGGTGGGGTGGGGTTGAGTGGGGTGGGGTGGGGATAGGGTAGGGGTAGGGTGTGGGGGTCTGGGTCTGGGTGTGGGGGTAGGGTTGGGGGTGAGGGTGGGGCTGAGTGGAGCGGACAGCCTGAGCAATCATATCCCCGTCAACTCGTGCCTTACCACCACCTACTGTGTCAGCCTGGGATAGGGTAGGGTGTGGGGGCGGGGGTGCGTGGGGTGGGGGTAGGGTTGTGGGGGTAGGGTGTAGGGGTGAGGTGTGGGGGTGAGGATAGGGGTGTGGGGGTGGGGTGTGTGGGGGAAGCGTGGGGTGGGGTTGAGTGGTGATGTGTTGAGTGGGGTGGGGTGGGTAGGGTTTGGGGGTAGGGTGGTGGGTCTGGGGGAGAGGGTGGGGCTGAGTGGAACAGACAGTCTGAGCTATCATGTCCTCGTCAACTAGTGCCTTACCACCCCCTACTGTGTCAGCTCCGGGTGGGGGTAGGGGGTGGGGGTGGGGGCGGGGTTGAGTGGGGTGGGTTGATTGGGGTGGGGTGTAGGTGTCTGGGGGTGGGATAGGGGGGTGGGGCGGGTTTGAGTGGGGGGTGTGGGTAGGGGTGTGGGTGTGGGGGGTGGGGATAGGGGTGTGAGGGTAGGGTGGGGGTGAGGGGGGGGGCTGAGTGAGGGGGGGGAGTGGGTGGGTGGATGGGTGTGTGTGTGTGGGGGGGAGTTTGGTGGTGGGTGTGTGTGTGGGGGGGGGCTGGGTGTGGGGGTCAGTGAGTCTATAGGTGGGGGCGAAGGGGGGGGGGGGGGGGGGGGGAGGAAGCCCTAATAGCACCAATGGAGACTGGACTGTAGTACATGGCATGTCATTCTGTGGGCTATGAAAAATAATCTTGAAAAGTACCTATTTTTCTTAAATTCCAGTTTTTTCTCTCACCACCCACCCACATACCCCAACTTTGGAGGCCCATAACGTTTTTCCTACTGGGCCCAAAAAATAAATTATACCAGATTCTGTATCCTCTCAACAAGCTCTACACATCTGGGGCATAGGGTCAGATTTTTTTTCTGCCCCCCCCTCGTGAATTTCATCAAGCAATGCAACTCTAAAGCAAGGAAGCAAGCAAGTTAAGAATTCTTATCAGCAAGCCGGAAGGCAAGCCAGGTCACATGGTATGAGTATTTGGTGGTGGTGGTGGTGGGGGGCTATAGGGGCGGGTGGGGTGTAATGTTGGCGCACGCCTGCTCACCCTTGTGAATGACATCCTAGATGCCGCCTCAAGGAGGCGCGGCAAGTTCACCGTGAAACATGAGAAGGAAAGGCAGGGGTGGGTATGAGTATCACATGGTATTACGCTGTGGCGTCCTTAATTTTGCGTCCTGCGAGTGACTGCATTACACGGATGTAACAATTTCAATTTCAATTTCAGTATCACATGGTATGAGTATTTGGTGGGTTTGGGTTTGGGGTTGTTTTGGGTTTGGGGTGGGTTGGGGTTTGGTGGTGTGGGTTGTTGTGGGATGGTATTTGGGGGTTGGGTTGGAATGGGTTGGTGCGAGTGCCGAGTGGGTTGGTGGTGGGTTGGTGGTCGCTACTTGAGCTTGCGAGCTGCTTATCTTCAGGTCGGAAGGCGAGCCAGATCACATGGTGTGAGTATTTGGTGGGTTTGGGTTTGGGTTGAGTTGGAGTTTGGTGGTGTGGGTTGGTATTTGGGGGTTGGGTTGGGTTGGGTTGGGTTGGGTTGGGTTGGGTTGGGTGGAATAGGTTGGTATTTGGGGGTAGGGTTGGTGTGGGTTGGCAGTGGGTTGGTGGTCGCTACTGGAGCTTGCGAGCTGCTTATCGTCAGGTCGGAAGGCGAGCCAGATCACATGGTGCGTGTATTTGGTGGGTTTGAGTTTGGTGGTGTGGCTTGGTGTGGGTTGGTATTTGGGGGTTGGGTTGGTATGTGTTGGGTTGGTATGGGTTGGTGCGAGTGGGTTCGTGGTCGCTACTGGAGCTTGCGAGCTGCTTACCATCAGATCGGAAGTCCAGCCAGATCACATGGTGCGTGTATTTGGTGGTTTTGAGTTTGGTGGTGTGGCTTGGTGTGGGTTGGTATTTGGGGGTTGGGTTGGTATGTGTTGGGTTGGTATGGGTTGGTGCGAGTGGGTTCGTGGTCGCTTCTGGAGCTTGCGAGCTGCTTACCATCAGATCGGAAGTCCAGCCAGATTACATGGTGCGTGTGCCCCTGCAGTGTGGCTACACACTCTTGGGTCTCTATCAACCATATCTTGATCTCGTTGTCTGCGGCAGCAGTAGCGATGCTCTTCCCGTCTGGGTGGAAGACTACCGACCACACAGTGTTGTGGTGGCCGCTGAGGGTGCCCACACAAACCCCTCGCTCCAACTCCCACAGCTTGACAGTAGAGTCCATGCTGCCACTAGCTAAGTGCTTGCCGTCAGGGCTGAACGACACGCAGATAGCGCCGTTGGTATGGCCTGCCAACTCCAGAGATGCGTCCAGGCTGGCAGACCCTAGGTCCCACATGCGGAGCGTGTGGTCCAGGCTGGCACTGACAAGGAGCTCCCCCCTGGGGTGGAGAGACACACAGTGTACTATGTCAGTGTGGACCCTTCACAAGGCGGTTCACACACACACTCACACTCACACACACACACAGGCGGGCACGCAGGCACGCACACACACACACACACACACACACACACACACACACACGCACACACACACGCACATAGGCGGGCATGCAGGCACACACACACACACACACACACACTCAAATGACAAGGAGCTCCCCCCTGGGATGGAGAGACACACAGTGTACTTCGTCGGTGTGGCCTCTTACCATGGCAATACAAGACACGAAACAAGAAGTAAACAAATGGTGACAAGGAGCTCCCCCTGGGATGGTTAAACACACAGCCCCCCCCCCCCCCCCCCCCCCCCCACCACCACCACCCCCACCACCTGGGATGGATACACACACAATGTACTACGTCAGTGTGGCCCCCTAACGTGGCAGTCCAGAAAGAAAAAAGAAAAAGGATGGGACAAGGACCCCCCCCCCCCCCCCTACCCCCCCCCCCCGTACCTGGGATGGATACACACGCAGTGTACTACATCAGTGTGGCCCCTTAACGTGGCGGTAGAAAAAGTTTTTTTCTTTTGACAAGGAGCCCCCCCCCCCCCCCCCCCCCCCCCTACCCACCTGGGATAGATACACACACAGAGTATTACGTCAGTGTGGCCCCGTAACGTGGCAGTCCAAAAAGAAAAAACAAAAATAATTGACAAGGCCCCCACCCCCCACCCACCTGGGATGGATACACACGCAGTGTACCACGTCAGTGTGGCCCCTTAACGTGGCGGTACAACGGCCGCTTTCCACATCCCACAGTTTGACAGTCTCGTCCCTGCTGCAGCTCGCCAGCCAGGTGCCGCTGGGGCTGTATGCAACTGAGTGAATCCAACTCGTGTGACCCTCCACCAAGGACGCGCGGGAAAGATCCCACAGGCGAACCGTCCTATCGGCACTGGCGCTGGCCAGCTGGGTGCCGTCTGGGCTGTAGGCTACACTGAAGCAAGCATCGGTGTGGCCCAGGAAAGTGTCCACACACTCCCCACTGTCTAAACTCCACAGTTTGAGGGTCAGATCCGAGCCAGTGCTTGCTAGTTGGGTCATGTCAGGACTGAACGAGATGCTCAGCACGATGTTCATGTGCCCACTGAGTGTCCTCACACACTGACCACTTGTCATGTCCCACAGCTTGACCGTGCGGTCGTAGCTGGCGCTGCCCAGCAGGCTGCCGTCGGACCGAAAAGCCACGCTGAAGACCTCCTTGGTGTGCCCCCTCAGCACCATGGTGCAGTCTCCCGTGGCCGGGTCCCAAACACGAATGCTTTCATCCTTGCTGGCACTGGCAATCACATTGCCTCCAGGGCTGTAGCAAATCCCGTACACAAAGTCCGAGTGCCCTTCAAGCGTGCGCGTGCAGCTCTCACTGGCCACGTCCCACAGTTTGATGGTCCGATCGCAACCTGTATGGCAACATGTGTGGAATACGATATAGTTCATGGCCAAACACAGCCAATTGTGTGGGGAAATGTCAAAATATGGTCAAAACAAGTGGAATATAGCGCCCGGACTGTACCACACCCCGTACACATAGTCAGAGTGCCCTAGGAGCGTGCGCGTGCAGCTCTCACTGGCCACGTCCCACAGTTTGATTGTCCGATCGCAACCTATGTGGCAACATGTGTGCAATACGGTATATTGCATGATCAAATACGTGTAATGTTGTCAAAATATGGTCGCAACATGTGGAAAATGGTCAAAATGTGTGGAATACGGTATAGTTCATGGCCAAATACAGCCAAATGTGTGGGGAAATGTCAAAATATGGTCAAAACATGTGGAATATGGTCAAAACATGTGGAATATAGCCCCTGGACTGTAGCACACCCCGTACACATAGTCAGAGTGCCCTAGGAGCGTGCGCGTGCAGCTCTCACTGGCCACGTCCCACAGTTTGATGGTCCGATCGCAACCTATGAGGGCAAAATGAGCAATATGGCCAGAACATGGTCAAAACATGTGAAATATGGTCCAACATGGTCTGAACATGTGGAAGTCCCAGGCAGCGTCGCAAGCGATGCGGAAAATTGGCGGAGAGTGTTGGCTATCGGATCGACAGGTGGCAACAGAATGGAGCAGATTGAAGCCAGTTAGTTATTGCGAGACAGTTGGCTTACGTGTCAGGCTTTCGTGTCGGTTGTTCGGTCGGTTGGACGAACGGACAGACGGACAACGGGGTGAATCTGGGGGCTATCGCCCCTGCAGAAGGGGGGCTCTGCAAAAAACGGCGTACATATATGTATGACGTATGGTCATACTTTCATGTGTCCATATCCCCCCCCCCCCCCCCCCCCCCCCCCCCACACACACACACCCACACACCCACACACACAACAACCAGATGTGGTGGATGGAGCATGGTGTCGATATGGAACATAAAACATTTGGTGGATGGGGTGGGTCAAATATGTATCAATATCTCCACACACACACACACACACACACACACACACACTTTCATATGTCAGCCCAACCCTACACATATATTCATATCTCCTCACCCACCCCCCCACCCCCCCCCTACCACCCACCCACCCACAACAACCAGATGTGGTGGATGGAGCATGGTGTCGATATGGAACAAAAAACGTGTGGTGAATGTGGTGGGTCAAGGATGTGTCAATATCTCCATAAAATCTGCGCTCACTAGCTGCATGCCGCCACCGCCACAATCACCACCACCTCCACCTTCAACAACACAAGCACCACCACAACCACCATCACCACCACCACCATTACACCTGCGCTCGCCAGCTGCATGCCACCATCACCGCAATCATCACCACCTCTGCCATCACCACCATCACAACCACCACCACCACCACCTCCACCATCACCACCACCGCCATCACACCTGCGCTTGCCAGCAGCATACCGTCCAGGCTGTAGGCAACCACCACCACCACCACCAACAACAACAACAACAACACAATCACCACCACCACCGCCATCACACGTGTGCTTGCCAGCTGCATGCCGTCCGGGCTGTAGGCAACCACCACCACCACCACCACCACCATCACAACCACCACCACCACCACCAACAACAACACAATCACCACCACCACCGCCATCACACCTGCGCTTGCCAGCTGCATGCCGCCCGGGCTGTAGGCAAGCACCCCAACCACCACACCTCAACCACCACCAACAACAACAACACAATCACCACCACCACCGCCATCACACCTGCGCTTGCCAGCTGCATGCCGTCCGGGCTGTAGGCAACCACCACCACCACCACCACCAACAACACCCACCATCACAACCACCACCAACAACAACAACACAATCACCACCACCACTGCCATCACACCTGCGCTTGCCAGCAGCATACCGTTCAGGCTGTAGGCAACCACACCACCACCACCACCACCACCACCAACAACAACAACAACACAACCACCACCGCCATCACACCTGCGCTTGCCAGCTGCATGCCGTCCGGGCTGTAGGCAACCACCACCACCACCACCACCACCAACAACAACAACAACAACACAATCACCACCACCACCGCCATCACACCTGCGCTTGCCAGCTGCATGCCGTCCGGGCTGTGGGCAACCACCACCACCACCACCACCACCACCATCACAACCACCACCACCACCAACAACACAATCACCACCACCACTGCCATCACACCTGCGCTTGCCAGCAGTTCACCGTCCAGGCTGTAGGCAACCACCACCACCACCACCACCACCACCACCAACCAACAAACATCCACACCACCACTCACCACCACCACCACCAATCAACAAACCACCACCACAACCAACAAAAACACAATTCACCACCAGCCACTGCCATCACAATCACAGCCCACTGGGCCGGCATTGCCAGCAGTTCACCGTCATGCTGGTAGGCCAACCACCACCACCACACCACCAACCACTCACCCAACCAACAACAACACACAACACAACCACAACCACCCATGCCCATCACACCACACCTGCCGCCTTCGCCAGCTGCATGCCGTCCAGACGGGCCGTAGCAACCACCACCACCACCCACCAAGACTGGCGACCACCATCCACACCACCCACCACCGAAACACGCAACCACACAAACAAAATTCAACCACCACCACTCCCTGCCATCACACTGCCGCTTATGCCAGTAGCATTACCGTCCAGCGCCTGGTATGGCAACCACCACCCACCATACCAACAACAACACAATCACACCCCCACACCACCACCGCCATCCCAAACACCCTTACACGCTGCCTAGCCTGCCATGCCCGTTCCCGGGCCCTGTAGGCAAACCACCCACCACCACCACCACCGACACCAAACCACCCACCAACCACACCCACCCCCCACCCACCTCCACCACCAACCAACAAATACAATCACCACCCCACCACCGCCAATCTCACACCTGGCGCTTCGCCGGCCTGCATGCCGTCCCGGGCCCCTGTAGGCAACCAGTCCAACCACCACCACCACACCATCAAACAAACCACCACCAGACCACCACCACCCACCGAACAAACACAATGCAAACCACACCCAACCGCCAATCCGACACCTGCGCTTTGCCAGCTGCATGCCTTCCCGCGCTTGTAGGCACCCACCCCAACCAACACCTCACCAACCACCACCACAACAACACATCAATCAGTCACCCAACCAACACCCACCCCAGCCATCTCCACACCTCACACCTGCCGCTTTTCACTTGCCAGCTGCGCCGTCCCCGGGTCTGGTAGGCCCCCACCACCACCCACCAAACAACCACCCCACCACCACCAACCACCACCACCACCCAACCACCACCACACAACCACACCACCACCATCCAACAACAAACACAATCACCATCCACCCTAACTGCGGCCGCCATCACACCGGAGCTTGCGCAGCAGACGGGCAGGCTGCATAGGCAACACACCACCACCACACCCACCAAAAACAACGAAACAACCAAAAACACAACCACCCAGCCGCTATCAAACCCTTTGACGCTTGCAGCCATCTGACAGTCAGGCGCACTGTAGGCAACCCACCAACACACCACCCCCAATCAACAATCTAAGTAACACGAAGGCACCACCACCACCGTCCACTATCACACCCTGCGACTTTGCCAGCTCTGCATGCCGGTCGGGGTCGTAAGCAACCACCACCACAACACCACCACCCATCACAACCACGCACCAACACCCAACATCCTCAACCACACAATACCACCACCACGGCCAGCACAACTCTGCGCTGCCAGGCAAGCAGACCGTCCAGTGGGAGGCAACACCACCAACCATCCACGCAAATCACTCACACAAACACAAAAAAAAAATACAAAACCACAAAAACGACATGAACAACGGGGACCTCTCCGCAAGATGATGAAGTAAGGGACGATAGGCCAAACACCACCAACCACCACCACAACCACCATCATCAACACCCACCACACCACAACAACAACCACAATCCCCACCACCACCGCCAAATCACACTGCGTTGAACACGCGCAGCCGTAAGGCTGTAGGCAACACCACCTCCAACCACCACCCTCCACCACTACCACCAACAAACAACACAATCACCACCACCTACACCGCACTCACACCTGCGCTTTTTTTTTGCGAGCATGCTGTCAGGTGTAGGCAACCACCACCACCACCACCACATCACAACCACCACCACCACCAACCAACAAAAACACAACTCACCACCCACCAACTGACATACACCATGAGATTGACAGCGCATGCACGTCCGAGGCTGTAGGCAACCCCACCCCACCCACCACCAAAACCCACAACAAAACACAACCACCACCGCCATCACACTGCGCTGGCCAGCGCATGCCCGGACCGGGGCTGTAGGCACACCACCACCACCACCACGAACACAACACAACCACACAACCACCCACAGCATAACACCTGCGCTTGCCGCATTGCATGAAGCTCAGGGCTGTAGGCAACCACACACCAACCACACCACAACCACCACCACAACAACCACAATAACCCACACCATCAGACATCACACCTGCGCTTGCCAGCTGCATGCCGTCAGGGCTGTATGCCACTCGATACACCCAACTAGTGTGGTTTCGGAGCACCGCTGTACACATGCCACTGGCCAGGTCCCACAGGTGGACCGAGCGGTCGTCGCCAGAGCTGGCTAGCTGTCGACCATTAGGGTTGAAGGTGACGCTCAGCACCGTCCCATTGTGGCCCTCCAGTTTGGCTCTGATCTGCCCATTGGCTAGGTCCCAGAGCCAGATTGTGCCGTCCTTGCTGGAGCTCGCCAGCTGGCGCCCATCTGGGCTGTATGCCAGGCTGTACAGCCAGTCTGTATGGCCCTGGATGAGGGTGGGGGGAAGTTAGGACCCCACTTTAGTTTAGGGGGCTTAGGGGGTTTAGGGGGTTTAGTGCTCATATCCTACGATATCCTAGGATATACGATATCCTAGGATGCCACCCTTGACAGCCCTACAGGTATACTAATATTCTGGGTACTACAAGATGTTCCCTTTGGAACAGATTGCCACAACATGTTGAGCACTACAAGACTTATTTACAGTATTTACGGTGTTCCTATAATGCAGTAAGTGTATAAAGCATTTACAGTAATATGTAAAATGTAATCACAGAGTTTCTATCATGCAATTAGTGCATATTGTGTTGAAGCGTTTCTTTGTTTCACGTAGTTAGATACATTACATTACATGTTAAAGTCTACTTGACACCGCGAGGGTGTATGAGACTTTGTGCTTGAGTTGTGCTCCATGCAACTTAACCAACGTAAGCTTCAAGTTAAAGGAATGAAATGACTAAAGGAGACACATCACACACACACACATCACACCCCCCACCAACCCCCCACACACAACCCCCCACACAAATGACTAAATGAGACACAACACACACACATCACACCCTACCCCCACCCACCACGACACCACAAACCCCCCACACAACATGACAGAATGAAGGCACAACACACACATCCCACCCACCCACCCCCACCACGACACACACACAACCCCCACCACAAAAAAAAAAAGACTAAATGAGACACAAACACACACACAATCCCACCGACCCCAACCACACGCACACACACAACCCCCCACACAAATGACTAATGACAAATCCCCCCCCCCCCCCCCCCATACCCCCGAACCACACACACACCAAATGACTAAAAATGGGATACATCACACACACACATCCCCCCCCCCCCCCCGCCCCCCCCACAACACACCACACACGCCACCACACGCACACACCCAAACCCTCACACAAATGACCAAAAGACGGAAGCATTTTACCCCATTTTCAACTGAAACATTACCGACGCTTATTTACTTGTTACCCAATTTAGCTCATTTAGCATATTTAGTCTACCTTAATTAGACTACCGGTATTTAGCTAATTACGCCTTAACAGGCTAGACTGTTAACAACCTGACCGCCAGTGTTTCTTTTTCACGAAGGCGTCGGCATCTGTAGCCATTCATCAATGTTAAACCCCTGGACCCCCCGATATAGGGACGCGCTGCCCCCTGACTCCCCCAGGCTCCGCGCTTTGTGCTCCGCCATGCGATAGCTAGGCAACTATCCTGAAATCAGTGTTATGTCGCAAAGTAGATCTACTCAATTGCGACAAAGACCATCTTTGACATTAAAAACACTGCTGACCTCCCTAAACAACTTTAGGTGACAGTCCCCTTCAAGACCGGCTCAATGGCCAGAGTTCTTGAACGAAAAAGGTGACAGGTTCCGAATTCCCTTAAGGGTCGCTTTAGTGTTCCCAGTAGATGGTCAACTGCATTTGGTAGCTTGTCCAGGCCTTAAGTCGATGAAGTAGTTAGTAGCAGCCAGTTCCATACCGCCGTAAAAGGCGGTCCCCTTTAATACCCATGCCACACAATAAATACTCATGGCCCGGCCCAGTGTGGGTTCATGCGCAGGTGGCGTGGGCCAGAGGCCTTGGTCGAGCTAAAAACCACGTTATAATGTTAAAAACAACACTTTACCTTTAAAATTACCTCGGTTAGGGTGGAACGGTGGGGCCACAGGCTTGGTCGACCGCCTACAACCCACTTTATAACAAAAAAAAACTTTTTACACATTACCATTCAAAATTTTCTGGTCACGTGGCGTGGGCCACAGGTCCTGGTGACGTAAACACATGTAACAAGACATGCGCAACGTCGCACGCGACGTCAGAAATTGGCGGAGTGTGTTGGAACGAAACGAAAGGTGGACATGAGGAGCTGAACCCCCGAAGCGAGTTTAGTTTTACGTACGCGATCGTTTGCTGTTTCCGTGTCAGGCTTAAAGTTTTCCCCCGGTCAAACGGGAGAATATGGGTAAAACATGGGGGATCCCGACCGTGAAGAGGGTTTGGGGCTCCGACAACCAAAAACACGCATCTTAAAATGCCTGGTCGGGTGGCAATTCACCGTCCCTACCCCGAACCGACCGTTGCATGGACCCAGCGGGAATGAAACTAGATCCAAAGCTCATTGTACCTTAGAGTCTTGATGGGCCAGCCGGCTATTGTTGACTGAAACACAGAATGGGACAGCCCCGGATATGTGGACCTGTGACAACAGAATGTAGCTGGGAGAGATTGGGGCTGTCTCTGTCGTCTGGTGGAGGGTTGTGGGTTGTGTTCGCGATGCTAGCTATGTGGGGTGGTCGGGGGTGGGGAGTGGGAGTGGGTGGGGTGGGGGTGGGTGTGGGGGTGTGGGGGATGGAGGGTGTGGGTGAGGGTTGGAGGGTGTGGGTGTGGGGGAGGAGGGAGGAAGGGAGGAGTAGGGGATGGTTGTGGGTTTTTGATGGCGAAGCATGTGGGGGGCAGGAGAAGAGGATGGGGAGCGTGATGGGTAGGGCGCAAGTTTTGGTTTTGAAGGATGGGAAGTTTAGATAGAAAAGAGTGTGATGAGGAGATGATGGTGAGAGAAAGGGGGGGTGGTGGGGTGGGGGGGGCAGGGGGTGGGGATGGGGAGGGGATGAGATACGGGGAAGTGATGGGGAGGAAAAGGGGTTTTCCGAGAAGAGATACAAGAGGAGTTGTAGAGAGAAAGCTGCCTGCTGGTCTCCTGTGTCGGGGGGGGGGTGGGGGGTGTGGTGGTGAGAAAGAGATGGGGAGAGTGATGGGGAGGGAAGGGGTTTCCGACAGGAGACACAGAGAGTGACAGAGAAGAACGAAAGATTGAGGCAGAGGTGAAGAGTGATGCATGACGAAAAGCAAGGCCTAAGTACAACACATGATAAAGGCGAATGTACAACACTGACAAAGGAGAATGTACAATAAATGACAATGGCAAATGTACAACAAATAGCAAAGGCAAATGCGCAACACTGACAAAGGCGAATGTACAAAACCCGCCATTATGAAGGAGACAAGGAAATAAATGACAAAGGAAAAATTTGCAATACAACGACCAAAGGTGTGATGTTACAATAAAGGAAGAAGACGCTGTATAATTATAAATGACCAATGAGACAAAATGTACAACAAGATGGCAAGGCCTAATTGTATCAACACACGACAAAGGTGAATGTACAACAAATGACAAAGACGAATGTTCAATAAATGACAAAGAAAAATGAACAATAAATAACAAAAGCCTGGTCATGGTACAGCCGAGGACCCGACGGCAAGTGGCAGACAGACTACTGGCACAGACAAATGTGAGACAGACAAATGTGTGACAGACAAATGTGTGACAGACAAATGTGAGACAGACAAATGTGAGACAGTCAAATGTGAGACAGACAAATGTGAGACAGACAAATGTGAGACAGACAAATGTGAGACAGACAAATCATAGACAGACAAATGTGAGACAGACAAATGTGAGACAGACAAATGTGAGACAGACAAATGATAGACAGAGTACTGAGGAGAAGCCACCTTTCCCATATTTGCAGGCTCGGCCATAAGGTCATGGTACAGGCGTCGGGTCCAACGTCAAGAGGCAGACAGACAAATGATATACAGACAGACAAATGGCAGACACAGTACTGAGTAGAACCCACCTTCGCCATATTTGCAGGCCGAGCCATAAGGTCGTGGGACAGGCGTCTAGTCCAACGGCAAGAGGCAGACAGACAAATGGCAGACACAGTACTAAGGAGAACCCACCTTCGCCATATTTGCAGGCCGAGCCATAAGGTCGTGGTACAGGCGTCTGGTCCAACGGCAAGAGGCAGACAGACAAAAGGCAGACACTAGTACTAAGGAGACCCACCTCGAGCCATATTTGCGGGGTGGGCTCATAAGTCAGGTACAGGGTCTAGTCCAACCGTATAGAGGCAGAACAACAAATAGCAGAATCCACAGTCTGAGGTGGACGCCGGAGAACCCACCTTCGCCATATTTGCAGGCTGGGCCATAAGGTCATGGTACAGGCGTCTAGTCCAACGGCTAGAGGCAGACAGACAAATAGCAGACACAGTACTGAGGAGAACCCACCTTCGCCATATTTGCAGGCTGGGCCATAAGGTCATGGTACCGGCGTCTGGTCCAGCGGCAAGAGGCAGACAGACAAATAGCAGACACAGTACTGAGGGAAAACCGCCTGCGCCATATGTTGCAGGACCGAGCACCATAGTAAGTCGTTGGTACGGGGCTGGTCCAACGGCAAGAGGCAGACAGACAAATGATATACAGACAGACAAATGATATACAGACAGACAAATGATATACAGACAGACAAAAGGCAGACACAGTACTGATGAGAACCCACTTTTTCCATGTTTGCAGGTCGGGCCATAAGGTCGTGGTACAGGCGTCGGGCCCACAAGAAAGAATCGTCTGTGTACATGGATCGCTCATGGCGGGGGATGTTGCCAAGGGCACGGACCATGTTGGCGGCAGAGGCTACACCCTGTCATAGGTTTTGTTTCACAACGTCAGGCCTTTTTTGCACACTCAAGGGGTTAACTGATAAGGCTAAAGGACTTGCCAAAGTTAGAGCAATCAAACCATGATTCCAACAAGTGGGAAGAGCAGGATCGCTATGGCGAGGTGGGATGTACCAGAGGCAACGGACATGGGGCTGGACCAGATGGCTACTCCCTGTGGTTGGTTTTGTTTCACAACGTTTGGCCTTGGGTTTGATTTTTTGCTTGGGCTCCCTGTTGTCGGTTTTGTCTCACAACGTCAGGCTTTGTGTTTGTTTGTTTGTTTGTTTGTTTGTTAGTCCAGGGGGTAGCCAATCAGGCTAGAGGAGTAGCCAAACTTCAAGTCCTCAAGATGATTAGAGGTGGGAGCCCAGGGTCGTGCAGGGGGATGTTATCAAGGGCACGGACCATGTTGGCGGCTGAGGCTAATCCCTGTGGTTGTTTTTGTTTCACAACGTCAGCCCTTGGGTTTGCTTGTTTGCTTGTTTGCTTTTGTGTTTGTTACAGTCCAGGGGGTGGCTGGGAATGCAACCAAGGGTACAGACCATGTTGGCGGCGGAGGCTACTCCCTGTGGTTGGTTTTGTTTCACAACGTCAGGCCTTGGTTTTGTTTGTTTGTTTGTTTGTTTCCTTTAATTTTTCTGGTAGTTGCAGCCCAGGGGGTAGCCAATAAGGCTAGAGGACTTGCCCAACCTCAAGTTATCAACATGATTCGAAGTGGGAGCTAAGGATCACTCGTGGCGGGGAATGCTACCAAGGGCACTGACCTTGTCGGCAGCGGAGGCTACACCCTGTGGTTGGTCTTCTTAGTTTCCTTTATTCCTTTTTTGTTTTGTTTGTTGGTTTGCCACAGTCCAGGGCATTGCAGGGGAATGCTATCAAGGGCACAGACCATGTTGGCGGCGAAGGCTACACCCTGCAGTTGGTTTTGTTTCACAATGCCAGGCTGTGTGTTAGTTAGTTTGCTTGCTTTTGTGTTTGTTTGTTTGTTTGTTTGTTTGTTTGTTTGTTTGTTACAGTCCAGTGGGTAGCCAATAAGGCTAGAGGATTTGCCCAACGTCAAGTAGTCAGCATGATTAAAAGGGTTTGCCCAGAGTATTGCAAGGGATGCTACCGAGGACACGGACCATGTTGGTGGCGGAGGCTACACCCTGCGGTTGGTTGTTGATTGGTTGGTTGTTAGTTGTTTGGTTGTTAGTTGTTGGTTGGTTGGTCGTTGCCTGGTTGTTGGTTGTTGGTTGTTGATCGGTTGTTAATTGGTTGGTTGGTTGGTTGGTTGCAGTTTTTGTTTTTTGTTTTTTTTAGATGTTTGTTTGATTCAACAAGTTAGAGTAGTATGTTTACTGTTACAGCTGTGGGTTTTTTGTACTGTAACGGCTTGGCTGATCTGTTCTTGGGGTTGGGTTGGGTGGGTTGGGTTGGGTTGGTTGGGTTTGCTTGCGCGTTGGTGGTTGGGTGAGTTGGGTGGGGTTGTTGGGTGGGATGGGTGGGTTGGTTTGGGTATTGGGTTGGTTAGGTCTGGTGTTGGGTTGGTGCTGAGTTGGGGAGTTAGGTTGGCTTGAGTGGAGGTTGGGGAGTGAGGTTGGGCTGAGTTGGTTGGGCTGAGTGGGCTGCGTTGGCTGAGTTGGGTTGGGTTGGTATCTGGTGGGGGGTTGGGTTAGTTGGCTGGGTTGGGTGGTGGGTTGGGTTGCGGTGGTGGGTTGGGTTGGGTTGGGTTGGGTTGAGGTTGTGCTGAGTTAGGCTGAGTTGGGTGAGTTGGTTGGGCTGGGTATTGGGCTGAGTCGGGCGTGGGTCGGGTTGGGTTGGGTTGGGTTGGGTTGGGTGGGTTGTTGGGGTGGGTTGGGTTCTTGGGTTGGGTTGGATTGTGTTGTGTGTGTTGGGTGTGTTGTGTGTGTGTGTTCTGTGTTGGGTTAAAGGGGAAGGAAAAAACAAGACTTGGCTGAGAACACCATGATGCCAGGAACTCCAAGCGCTGCAGTGCCGCATCAAGCATCTCGCTAACTTCAACATGGCTGATGGCAGAGTGTGTGCGTTCCCTCCACCCATGTAAGCGGGTGGGTGGTTTGGCTGAGTTGTGTTGGATTGTGTTGTGTAGTGTTGTGCTGCGTTGTGTTGGATTGTGTTGTGTTGTGTTGGGTAAAAAGGGAAAATCAAGACTTGCCTGAAAACACATGAGCAGTGGAACGTCCGCCAGCGCTGCAGTGCGTGGCTGTCTCAAGCCATCTTGCTAATCTTACTCCATGGCTTAATGGCAGAGGCTGTGCGTTCGCCACTGTTGGTTGGGTTGTGGTTTTGGGCTGCAGTTGTGTTGTGTTGTTGTAGTGTTGTGTGCGCCTTCTGTTGTGTTCTGTTGGATTGGGTTGTGTTGGGTTAATAAAAAAGGCAAAAACAGACCTTGCATCTGAAACACATGACGCAGGAACTCCCAGCGCTGCAGTGCGGCATCAAGCATCTCGCTAACTTCAACATGGCTAATGGCAGAGCTGTGCGTTCCGCCCATGTTGGGTTGGGTTGGTTTGGGCTGAGTTGTGTTGTATTGTGTTGTGTAGTGTTACGTTGCATTGTGTTGTGTTGGATTGTGTTGTGTTGGGTTGGGTAAAAAGGGAAAAACAAGACTTGCCTGGAACACATGATGCAGGAACTCCCAGCGCTGCAGTGCGGCATCAAGCATCTCGCTAACTTCAATATGGCTAATGGCAGCATGGTGCGTTCCGCCCATGTCCGCATGAGCAACACCCTCCAAAAAGGAGCAGTTGCTGGAGGCACCCGCTAAGTGGTCGAACACGTAGTTGAGGGCGTACAGGGACGGTGGGTGCTCCTTGGTGCATTGTAAGGTACCTTTGCATTGCTGAAGGGTATTCTCCTGTTGTGATGCGATGTGCGGGTTGAAGGAAGGGGATCAACGAGCGTGTTCAACAAATAGAGAGGGTGATGCTCCTTGTGCATTGTAGTACCTCATGCCCTCAGGTTTTATCTGAGTGTATGTTGATGTGGGGTTGAGAAGGGGGTTCACCCGAGCGGTGAACACATAGTTGGGGTGAGTGCTCCTTGGTCGCAGTTGTCGTACCCATGCATCAGTATTACTCATGCGTGTGATGTTGATGTGCGGGTGAGACGGGGGTTCAATCCGAGCTGTGAAACACATAGGTTGAGGGTGATGTGCTCCCTTGGTGGCATGGTAAGTACCTCATGCAAGGTATTCTCCTGCATGTAGTTGAAGGGATGCGTGTGAGGGAAAGAAGGGGGTTCAACCGTAGCGTGATGAAACACATAGTGAGGTGAGTGCTCCTGGTGGATTGTAGTAAATCATGCATCGGTATCTCCTGCAGTATTTTGATGTGCGGGTGAAGAGGGTTTTCAACCGAGCGGGTACTGTGAAAATTGAGTTTGAAACCACATAGGTGAGGGTGAGGCTCCTTGGTGGCATTTAGTGTAGTACCTCTGCATCAGGTATGTCTCCTGAGGTGTATGTTGGCGGGGTGGGCGGGTGAGAAGGGGTTCAAAGTGTCCGAGCGGTGATTTGAACACCACATAGATTGAGGGTGAGTGCTCCTTGGTGAATGTGTGTTGGTACTCATGCATTCAGGTCTTCTCCTGCGTGTATGTGGAGATGTGGCGGGTAGAAGAAGGGGGTGCGCAAAGAAACCGACGCGGTGAACCACATAGTTGAGGGTGAGTGCCTCTTGGTGATGTAGTACCTCCTGCATCAGGTATTATACTGCGGGCGTGTTGATGTGACGGGGAGAAGGGGTGTCAACGAGCGCGGTGGAAACACATAGTTGAGGGTGAGTGCTCCTTGGTGCATTGTAGTACCTCATGCATCAGGTATTCTCCTGCGTGTATGTTGATGTGCGTCGTGAGAAGGTCAGGGTCAACCGATGCGGATTCGAACGTGTGGAGGTGGTTGTAGTGATGAGCTGTGGGCCGTGTCCAGTAGGCAAAATCACTGCCCCGACACCCCCCAGTTTGATATATATAGATGTAATGGTTGTGGTACGTACGTAAGTAAGCAAGAAGTCTGCTGTGTCGTCTGTCTGTCTAGTTCGGTCTGTCTGTTTGCTTGTATGTAGGTTAACAATCCGTGGATAGCCAAATAGGCGAACAGGACATCGTGGATGGAAGCTGAGCAGATCATGAGGGCGTTACCAGGGACGGGGGTGCTCCTGGTCAGCCATGAGTATACCTCATGCATTGAGTATTCTACATGTGGTATGTCGATGTGCGGGTGAGAAGTGGGATTCAATCCGACGCAGTCTCGTAAACAAATAGTGGCAGCTGAGTCTCCTGGTGCATTGTAAGTCCTCATGCATCAGGTTTTTCTCCTGCGTGTATGTTGATGGTGCGAGGTGGAGACAGTGGGGCCGGTTCAACCGAGCGGTTTGAAAACACATAGTTGAGGGGTTGAGGCCCTGGTGCATTTCGTAGTACCTAATGCATCAGGTATTGCTCTGACATGTATGTTGGATGAGCGGGTGAGAGGGGGAGTCAACCGAGCGGTGTGTGAAACACATGTTGAGGGTGTGGTGCTCCTTGGTATTGGCATTGGAAGTACCTCATTGCAGTCCAAGGTCTTCTCCTGCGTGTATGTTGATGTGTTAGGGGTGAGAAGGGGGGTTCACACCGCGCTGTGATGGTGCACAGCAATAGTTGAGGGTGAGTGCTTCCTTGGGCTCACGTAGTAAGTCCGCATAGGTATTCTCCTGCGGTGTAGTTTGATGTTGCGGAGTGAGAAGGGGGTTCAACCGAGCGGTGAAAACACATCGTTGTAGGGTTGAGTGCTCCTTGAGTGCATGTAGTACCTGACCTGCATCAGGTTATTCTTCCTGCATGTGTGTTGATGTAGCGGTCGTTGCACGAAGGGGGTTCAACGAGGGTGAATGTGAAAACAAATAAGTTGAGTGGTGGTGGCTCATTGGTGATTGTGGTGTCCTTATGAATCAGGATTCTCCTGCGCAGGTATGGATGTGTGGGTGAGGAAGGGGGTTACACGAGCGGTGAAACACATAGTTGGGGTGAGTGCTCTTGTGTGCATTGTCTTGAGGGACCTGCAATGCGCAGTTCAGGTATTCTCCTGCGGCGTGTATGTTGATGTTGAGGGGTGAGAAGGGGGTTCAATCGAGCGGTGAAACAAAGGTGAGGGTTTTCGAGTGAGTGCTCCTGGTGCATTGTAGTACCTCAGCATCAGGTATTACACCTGGTGATGTTGAGGTGCGGGAGGAGAAGGGGGTTTTAAAACACGAGCGGGGAAACACATAGTGGAGGGGGGTGAGTGCTCCTTGGTGCTATTGTGGACGTCCATGCATCAGGTATATTTCTCCGAGTAGTTGATGTTGCGGGTTAGAAGGGGGTTGACAAGCGAGCGCGGTTGGGTTGAAAAAAACAGTATTGAGCGGTTGAGTGCGCTTGGGCACTGTAGTACCTCAGCATCAGGTTATTCTCCTGCGTGTCTGTGATGTGCGGGTGAGAAGGGGTTCACACGATGTGGATCGAAACGTGGTGGTTGTAGTGAATAGCTAGGGGTACCGGTCAGTGTAGCCAAAATCCCTGTAAGTTATATATAGAGATGTATACTGTATGTGTTGTATAGTAAGTACAGTAAGTAAGTAAGTAAGTAAGTAAAAGTCGTTCTTGTGTCTGTCTGTAGTGGTCTGTTAGGTTCTTGTAGTTTGCATGTATGTAGGAGTGAAAATCCAGGGATAGCCAAATAGGCTAAAAAGGATCGTGGAAAGGAGAAGTGGGAGATCATGAGGTAGGCGTACAGGGCCGGTGGGTGCGCTTGGTGCATTGTAGTACCTCATGCTGAGGTATCTCCGGGTGTATGGCGAGTGCGGCGTGAGAAGGGGATTCAACCGAGCGGATCTCAAAACATGAGTGGAGGGTTGGTGCTCTGGGTGATTGTTTTAGTACCTATGCATCAGGGTTTTCTCCTGGTGTAGGATTGATGTAGCGGGTGAGAAGGGGGGGTTCAACCGGGCGGTTGAGGAAACACATATTTGAGGGTGAGTAGCCCTTGATGCATGAGGTAGTGACCCTCATGCTCAGGTTATTCTCCTGCATGTAGGTTGATGTGCGGGGTGATAAGGTGAGAAGGGGTTCAACGAGCGGTTGAAGTCACATAGTGAGGGTGCTGTGAGAGTGCTCCTTGGTGCATTGTATACATCATGCCATAGGTATGTTCTGCGTGTATGTTGAGTGTGCGGGTAGAAGCGAAGGGGGTTGCAACCACCGAGCGGTGAAACACATAGTTGAGGGTGAGTGCTCCTTGGTTGCATTAGGCAGTACCTATGCTTCAGGTATTCTCCTGTGTGTATGTTGATGTGCGGGTGAGAAGGGGGTTCAACCGAGCGGGAGAACCACAAGTTGAGGGTGAGAGGTGCCTTGGTGCTTGTAGTAACCTAATGCATCAGGTATTCTCCGCGTATGTGATGTGCGGGTGTGAGAAGGGGGTTCAAATAACCGCGGTGAAATGAGATGAATGATTGATGAAACACAAGAGTTGAAGGGTGCGTTGTCCTTGTGCATTGTAGTACCTCATGGATCAAGGTATTCTCCTGGTGTATGTTGATGTGCGGGTGAATGTGAGGAGGGGGTGACATCCGAGCGGTGATCTGTGTGCTGAGCTGAAGACACAAGTGAGTGGTTGAGTGCTCCTTGGTGCATTGTAGTTACCTGTGCATCAGTATTCTCATGCGTGTATGTTGATGGGGGTGAGAAGGGGGTTCAACCGAGCGGTGAAACACATAGTTGAGGGTGAGTGCTCCTTGGTGCATTGTAGTACCTCATGCATCAGGTATTCTCTGCGTGGAGGTTGATGTGCGGGTGAGAGAAGGGGTTCAAAACCGAGCGGGTGAATTGAAACACATAGTTGAGGGGTGTGTAGTGATCCTTGGTGAATGTATACCTTCATGCGTCTCAGGTATCTGCCTGCATGTATGTTGAGCGGTGTGCGGGTGAGAAGGGGGTTTCAAGCCGAGCGGTTGAAACAATAGTGAGGGTGATGAGGTGTATTGGTGCATTGTAGTACCTCATGCATCAGGTATTCTCCTGCGTGTATGTTGATGTGCGGGTGAGAAGGGGGTTCAACCGAGTGGTCGAACGTGGTGGTTGTAGTGATAGCTAGGGGGCCGGGTCAGTGAGCAAAAAAAAAACAAAATTTCCCCCTTTTGGGGAGTTTTTTTTTTTTTTTTTTTGTTTTATGTTTATATATATAGATGTATATATGTATGTGTGTAAGTAAGTAAGTAAGTAAGTAAGTAAGTCTGTCTGTCTGTCTGTCTGTCTGTCTGTCTGTCTGTCTGTTTGCATGTATGTAGGTTAACAATCCAGGGATAGCCAAATAGGCTAAAAGGACTCGTGGAAGCTGGAGATCATGAGGGCGTACAGGGACGGTGGGTGCTCCTTGGTGCATTGTAGTACCTCATGCATGAGGTATTCTCCTGTGTGTATGTCGATGTGCGGGTGAGAAGGGGATTCAACCGAGCGGTCAAACAAATAGTTGAGGGTGAGTGCTCCTTGGTGCATTGTAGTACCTCATGCATCAGGTATTCTCCTGCGTGTATGTTGATGTGCGGGTGAGAAGGTGGGTTCAACAGCCGAGTGCGGGGATTGTGATGATTGATTAACAACCTAGTTGCGGGTGAGGCCCTTGGATGCATGTTAGTACCTCATGCATCAGGTTATTTCTCCTGCAATGTATGTGATGGCGGGTGTGCGAAGGGGTGGCAAGCCGAGCGGTGTGAAAATGAAACACATAGTTGAGGGTGAGTGCTCCTTGGTGCATTGTAGTACCTCATGCATCAGGTATTCTCCTGCGTGTATGTTGATGTGCGGGTGAGAAGGGGGTTCAACCGAGCGGTGAAACACATAGTTGAGGGTGAGTGCTCCTTGGTGCATTGTAGTACCTCATGTTCATGGTGTTCCTCCTGCGTGTAGGTTGAAGATGTGCGGGGGAAGGGGGTTCAACCGAGCGGTGAAACACATAGTTGAGGGTGAGTGCTCCTTGGTGCATTGTAGTACCTCATGCATCAGGTATTCTCCTGCGTGTATGTTGATGTGCGGGTGAGAAGGGGGTTCAACCGAGCGGTGAAACACATAGTTGAGGGTGAGTGCTCCTTGGTGCATTGTAGTACCTCATGCATCAGGTATTCTCCTGCGTGTATGTTGATGTGCGGGTGAGAAGGGGGTTCAACCGAGCGGTGAAACACATAGTTGAGGGTGAGTGCTCCTTGGGGGCATTGGAGGACCATCATGCTCAGGTAGTCGCCTCGTGATATGTTGATGTGCGGAGGGTGAGAGGGGGTTCACAACCGAGCGGTGAAAACACATAGTTGAGGGTGATGCTCACTTGGTGCATTGTAGTACCTCATGCTCAGGTATTCCTCCTGCAGTATGTTGTGTGGCGGGTGAGAAGGGGGTTCACAACCGAGCCGGATGACACACATAGTTAGGAGGGTGAAAAGTGCTCCTGGGTGCATTGTGTACCTCATGCAGAGGTAGTCTCCTGCGTGTATGTTGATGTGCGGGTGAGAAGGGGGTTCAACCGAGCGGTGAAACACATAGTTGAGGGTGAGTGCTCCTTGGTGCATTGTAGTACCTCATGCATCAGGTATTCTCCTGCGTGTATGTTGATGTGCGGGTGAGAAGGGGGTTCAACCGAGCGGTGAAACACATAGTTGAGGGTGAGTGCTCCTTGGTGCATTGTAGTACCTCATGCATCAGGTATTCTCCTGCGTGTATGTTGATTGCGGGGTGAGAAGGGGTTCAACCAGCGGTGAAACACATTTTGAGGGTGAGTGCCCTGGGTGGCATTGTAGTACCTCATGCTCAGTATTCTCCTGCGTGTATGTTGAAGGTGCGGGTGAGAAGGGGGTTCAAACCGAGCGGTGAAAACACATAGTTTGAAGGTGAGTGCTCTTGGGGTTGATTGTAGTACCTCATGCATCAGTATTCCCTCCTGCGTGCATGGTGATGTCGTGAGAAGGGGGTTCAACCGAGCGGGAACACTCGTTTAGGATGCAGTGGCTCCTTGGTGCATGTAGTACCTCATGCATCCGGTACTTCCTTCCTGTAATGTTTGAGGTGCGGGTGAGAAGGGGGTTGACAACGAGCGGTCCGAACGTGGGTATTGTGATAGCTAGGGCCGGTCCAGTAGCCCAATCCGGTATGTTTAGATATATAGATGTATATATGTATAGTGGTGTAAGTAAGTAAGTAAGTAAGTACGCAGTTAGTCTTGTCTGTCTGTCTGTCTAGTCTGTCCTGGCTGTCTGGTCTGTCCTGTCTGTTTGCATGGTCTGTAGGTTAAGCATTCCCGAGGATTAGCCCAATAGGCTAAAGGACTCGTGAGCTGAAACATGAAAGGCAGTGTTAGAAACCAACTGCCGACTGCACCACAAAACTCAGTCCCTTTCTAGCATGGCTGGCATTCCAGATTTTGAGGTGGTAGTAATGTGTGAGAGGTGGTGGTGGTGGTGGTGGTGTGCAGGGTGCTACTAAGCGCGCGCGGCAGCGCGGTGCAGCGCAGCCTTTTTGAGCCCCTCTGCGCGTTTCACGCAGTTTTTCAACCCCTTGTGGGCGCAGCGCGCAGTTTTTGCGCTTTTTGCACTAAAAAGCGCAAAAAATACCAATTTGACGTTTGTGCGCTTTAAGCGCTGACCAATTGGGCAAGTAGTACCCTGGTGGTGTGCAGTACTTTTCCTAAGGTTTTTGGACAAGAGTGTGAAAGACAACGCGTTGCCGCCAACATGGCTACTCAAGCACTCTGGAAACAGTGCAACAATATGGATCTCGCAAATGCCAATATTGTAAGGTACCTCCATGGCACACTTATCCAACCTATCCTTATGAATCATATTCTCTAGTGGTAACAATCATAGAAAAAGGTGATTCTATTTCTGATTTAGGTTTCTCTACATGCACTAATACCATGTCAAATAATACATCAAGATTTTCTCTTGGGTCATTAATCTCATGGGTCATCCAGCAACCAGCAACCAGCAACGGATGTGGAGTGTGGGCTCCAGACTGTCTGAGTAATATTCATACTTCTCATGGTCTCGAAGGTAATTGTGAATTTATTCAGATTAAGTATACGAAAAGGGCCCTTGGGGTGAGATATAACACCTCTACAGACTTGGTCCTTAATGAACTCAATAGGTCACCTACACGGGCTCAATGGTTGAGATAATGCATTGGCTTTTGGAAAGAAATCGTTGACGGTGAAGACAATGATTTTGTAAAAAGAGCCTTGCTAGAGAATGTTCTAATGGCAACCAGAGATAGCAACAAACAATGCTGGTCTCATAAATTACAAAGATGCATTCAGAGATCGGGTGTTATAGAAAATCTGTAAGATAACCAGGCATCACTGAGCAAGATTGACAAAGGAAAAATTGAAAAAGGCATCTCTAAAATAACAGACATTGAGTGGCAATCCCTAAGTTCAGGGGACCCCAATAAATTTGGTGATAACCAAGATGTCAGTATCACATCTATCACACATGCGGCTTGGATGATGTCAGAGGATAGACGCCATAGTTCCACATACACTAAGCTATTAAAGTATAGGGATGATAGTAAATGCATAACAAGACTACGTTTTCGAGTTCACAATTTGAATGTAGAATCGGATAGGAGTACCTCTTGTTCTGGCAGAGTTTGCAGGTGCTGTGATATGGTTTTTGGTGGTAGAAGAGTGGTAGAAGATGAAATGCATTCCATGTTAGGATGTCCTCTAAACGCCATGTGTTCCCCATAAAGTTGTTGGACTAAACATCAATAATCGTTCAGGTCCAATTCCTGGGTTTGCACCAGGGTACTACATTTTGTCAAATTGGTCAGCGCTTAAAGCGCACAAACGTCAAATTGGTCAGCGTTTTTTAGTGCAAAAAGCGCAAAAACTGCGCTCTGCACCCACAGGGGGTTGAAAAACTGCGTGAAATGCGCAGTGGGGCTCAAAAAGCGTGCGCAAAATCGCGCTGCCGCGCGCGCTTTGTAGTAACCTGGTCTGTACTTTGGGGAAATGAAAAAACGATATTGAACAATCGAGGCATTTTATGTTAGGACGTCCTCTATACGCCGAGGATATAGTATTGTTTGGGGGGAAACAGAAACAATAAATATCGTTTGTGAACGAAGCCCAAGCCCAACGTTTGCGACTCAAAAAAAAAAAAAAAAAAAAAACGGGGTTTTTTAACAAAAAAAAAAAAAACCCATCCCTGATAAAACGATGGGCCATTTTGCAAGTAAGCATCAATTATCGTGTGTGCACGATTAAGCATGCTTAGGAAAAAAATAGTATTTAGACATGCGATGAGAATCGCACAATTAAATTATCATCACCCGTATGAAGATGAATGAATTTATCAGAGTGTAGAACACTGTAAGCACACTCAGGGCCCACTCGGTAACAATTTTTGGTGTTCAGGTGTCAGCAATGCTTTTTCTGGGTATCCCTTCCTGCCACTCGGTTGGCCATTGGTCTAATTTGGCCTACCCTGGCCTGTAACATACCGACGCATCGTGTGTGCCACATACACAGTGGCACTGCTAGTGGTACTGCTAGTGGTGGTAGTGGTGGTAATGTGGTAATGGTGGTAGTGGTGGTAGTGTGGTAGTGGTGGCAGTGTGGTAGTGGTGGTAGCAGTGTTTTGAAATGCACAGCTCTGTGTGGTTGGTCCCTGCTAGGTGTTGCTGTTTGGTGGTGTGTGAGTCTGTACACTGGTAACTGATAAATTATACCGTACTATAATCTATTTTGCGACTATATCGACATATTGCTACGCATATGTTAACTAGGTACTATGATTTGTATGACTAGATTAGAAGGTCTGATACCTGATCTTATAGTTTAAACTATAAATATATAGATAAGATGACTTATATACCCATGTCATACCCAGCAGGAAGTGGCCGGCTCCACTATCCACGTGGTACCCATGCGACGCCACCGGATCTAGCAGCCAGTCCCTTAGTGATTAATGCATCTGGTAGACTGGTATATACATTTATAAATAATATATACCTATATTTTAACTATATATTATAGTTACTAACTATACAATATATAGTAATAGTTATTATTATATATACATCAGGACATACCCAGCAGGAAGTGGCCGGCTACACTATCGACGTGGTACCCATGCGACGCCACCGGATCTAGCAGCCAGTCCCTTAGTGATTAATGCATCTGGTAGACTGGTATATAAATGTATAAATAATATATACCTATATTTTAACTATATATTATAGTTACTAACTATACAATATATAATAATAGTTATTATTATATATACATCAGGACGTACCCAGCAGGAAGTGACCAGCTCCATTATCGACGTGGTACCCATGCGACGCCACCGGATCTAGCAGCCAGTCCCTCAGGGATTTATGAAGCTGGTAGACGTAGTGATCAGCCAGGTAGAAAAGGACGCCCCAACCAGGCAGGCTCTCCAGCAGTGGGAGCATGCCCATGCGTTGGATATGGGAGCGGGAGAGGGGCTCCTGGGCAGCCATCAAGACCTGAGGTGGTGGTGTGGAAGGGGTGGCAGGGGTGTTTAGGGTGACAGGTGATGGAGGGTAATGGAAGGTGATGAAGGGTGGCGGAGGGGCGGAAGGGGATGAAGGGGTCAAGGGGTAGAGGGGCTCCTGAGCCGCCATTGAGACTTGAGGGTCACGAGGGGCGAAAGACATGGCTATGCGCGTCAGGATGCGCATAGTTTTTTTTCCAGCTACAAGCAGCAGCTTCTAGGCAGCTACGAGCAGCAGCTTTTAGGCAGCTACGAGCAGCAGCTTTTAGGCAGCTACGAGCAGCAGCTTTTAGGCAGCTACGAGCAGCAGCTGTTAGGCAGCTACGAGCAGCAGCTGTTAGGCAGCTACGGGCAGCAGCTGTTAGGCAGCTACGATCACGCCACTCACCTGCATTAGAGGCATGATGTCCTCCTTGGATGCTGCCCCAGCCAGCTGGTCCGACGACGAGAATGTCTGTAGGTAGGCACTATACAGTGGTAGCATCGTCTCATCCAAGACCTCCCCCGCAGAGAGCAGAGGGGGCTCCTCACCGCCCAAGCACTCCTTGACCACAGTCTCGTATACAAGCACACGCTGGTGGTGGCCCATTGCAGATCCATCTCTCCGCCCTGGCAAGCTCCCAGGCGGAAGAAGTCCAGCCTGCGTATATAGTAAAGTTTGTGTAGTGTAGAGTGTGGTAGTGTAAGTCACTTTGTGGATGTAGAGGTGTCGTGTGTAGAGTCGTGTACTTTACCGTTGTACGAGTGCTGTAGTCATAGTAGTAGCGTGTGTAGCGTCGTGGGTCCTTGTTTACGTGTACGTGTAGGAGTCCGACGTCTGTGGCGAGTGTATAGTGTGTCGCGGGTGTATTGTCACACAACCCACCCGTGTAGCGTGTCGTGTAATCATCGGTGGTGATCGTGTTTCGCGTGATCTCGGTGTTTAGCGTCAGTGTCCTTCCGTGTCCGCGTGTCTGTGTCTCGTGTCTCGTGTGCCGCTCGTGTATTGTCCCGTGTCGCGTGTCGTGTTCGTCTAGTGTAGTTTAGGTTTCGCGTGGTGTCGCGTCGTGTCTTAGTCCGTGTCGCATGCGTGTCGTCTCAGTGTCTCGTGGTGCCGCGTCGTGTCTATGTCCCGTGTCGACGGTCTGTCTCGCGTGTGGCGTGATAGCTTGTTAGTGTGTAGCGATAGTGTCATTGTCCCGTGTCGCGTGGTACTGTCGTCCCTCCCTGTAGCTGTGCCGATTAGTGTCTTGTCCAGTGGCCGGCCGTGTCGTGTCGTCTCGTGTCGCGTGTTCGCGCGTGTGCAGATTCGTGTCTTGTCCGTGTCGCGTGGTAGTAGTCGTCTCGTGATCTCGGTGCGCGTCGTGTCTTGTACGCGTGTCGCGTTGTGTACGATCCTCGTGTCCGGTTAGCCGCGCGTGTCTTGTCCCGTGTCGCGTGTCGTGTCGGTCCTAGTGTCGCGTGTAAGCGTGTGACGCGTCGTGTAGTGTCCCCGTGGCTCGTGTCAGTGCTCGTCTCGTTGATCGCGTGGGTCGCGTGTGCCGCGGCAGTGTCTTTCCAGTGTAGAGTGTAGTAGTCATCGAGTGTAAATAGTGTCTTAGTGTGCAGCTTCGGTCTTGGTCACCGTGTAGCGTGTAGTGTAGTCTAGTTGTAGAGTGTGCAGAGTAGTGTATTGTAAGCGTGGTAGAGTGATAGTGTAGAGTACTACGGTAGATGTCAGCGTGTGCAGAGTATGTAATTGTACCGTGTAGCGTTCGTGTAGTCTAGTGGTTCCGAGTGTAGAGTTTGGCAAGGGTAGTGGTCTTGTCCGTCTAGAGTGTACGTGTCTCTAGTGTCTCATGTGCAAGGAGTATGGAATTGTACAGTGTGAGTGTAGTTGTGTTGTCTAGTGGAATAGTGATGCACTAGTAGTGGATTGTACAGTGTAAGAGTGTAGTGTCGTCCTAGTGGGAGATTAGCGTGTGGCAGAGTAGTGTCTGGTACAGTGTAGATGTAGGTGTAAGTCTAGTGTAGAGTGTAATAGGAGGTGGCGAGTCGTGTATGGAGTACAGTGTAGATGTATGTAGTCTAAAAAGTGTAGTCTAGGGTATAGTGTGCAGCGTAGTATAATTTGTACAGGGTCTAGTGTAGTGTATTCTACTGTCGAGTGTGCGGTAGTGTATTGACAGTGAGAGTGTTAGTGTAGCGTGTATAGAGTGTCGAGTGTGTCAGAGTAAGTTAGTAATTGTACAGTTTAGAGTGTAGTGTAGTCTAGTGTGATGTGCAGAGTCGTGTACTGTACGTGTAGAGTGTAAGTGGTTTTTTGTCCAGTGTGAGGTGTTATATGTGCAGGTAGTGTACTTGTACTTGTATAGTGTAGTGTATTCTATGTAGAGTGGGCAAGTAGTGTCTTGTACCTGTATAGGGGTGTAGTCTAGTGTAGAGTGTATAGTGTGTAGAGTAGGGTATGGTACGGTGGGTAGCAGTAGTTAGTCTAGTGTATCTAGTGTAGAGTGTGCAAGTAGTGTATTGTACAGTGTAGAGTGTAGTGAAGTCTAGTGTAGAGTGTAAGTGTGGCAGATAGTTATTGTACAGTGTAGAGTGTCGGTCGTCTAGTGTTAGTTGTAGATTGTATAGTTTTTAGATATTGTATTGTACATTTAGAGTGTAGTGAGTTCTAACTGTATAGTGTGGCCAGGTAGTGTATTGTACAACAGTGTAGAGGGTAGTGTATTCTATGTAAGTGTAGAGTTTGCAGAAGTAGTGGTATTGTACAATGTAGAGTTTAGTGGTGTCTAATTGTAGGATGTGCAGAGTTAGTGTATGTATCGTTAGTAGTGTATTGTAGTCTAAGTGAGAGTGTATAGTGTGGCAGAGTAGTGGGGGGATGTACAGTGTAGAGTGTAGTGTATCTAGTTCTGTGGTGTGCAGAGTAGTGTATTGTACAGTGTAGGAGTGTTACGTTGTAGTCTAGTGTAGAGTGTAGAGTGTGCAGATACGTGTATTGTACAGTGGTAGAGTGTAGTCTAAATCTAGTTAGAGTGTAATAGTGTGCAGATAGTGCGTGTATTAGTACAGTGTCGAGTGTAGTGTAGTCATATTGTACGTGTAGAGTGTAGTGAGTATAGTGTAGAGTGTGCAGAGTGCAGAGTAGGTAGTAAGTGTAGAGTGTGGGGTAGTCTCGTTGAGATAGAGGTGTAGGGGTGCAGAGTGTGTCGTGTACAGTGTACGTAGTGTAGCTGTAGTCTAGTGTAGAGCTGGTGCTCGAGTCTTTTGCAGATATTTTGATGTTATTGGTTCTGACAGCTTTGTAGAGTGAAGTGTAGGTCCTTAGTGTATAGGTGCGATACACTCAGAGTAGTGTATTGTTAAGCTCGTAGAGTTTAGTATAGTCTAGTGTACGTATCGGGGTACAGAGAGTAGTTATTGTACAGTGTAGAGTGTAGTGTAGTCCAGTGTAGAGTTGTTCGAGTGTGTTAGAGTGTGTATGTACAAGTGTAGAGTGTATTGTAAGTCTAGTTTAGTCTAGTGTATGTGTGCCGGAGTGAGTGTATTTTTGTACAGGTGAGGTGTAGTGTAGTCCTAGTTAGGTGTATATTGTGCAGAGTAGTGTATGACAAGGTCGAGTGTAGTGTATCTCTGTAGAGTGTGCAGAGTGTGTATTGTACGTGTAGAGTGTATGTAAGTCTAGTGGCATCATTGTAGAGTGGTGGGCAGAGTATTGTATTGTCCGGGTAGAGTGTAGTGTCTTCTATAGTGTAATCGTGTGCAGAGTATGTTATTGTCCAGTGTAAGTGTATTGTAGTCTAGTGTTTGAGTTAGAGTGTGCAAGAGTAGGTTTGTACATTGTAGAGTGAGTGTAGTCTAGTGTAGAGTGTATATTGTGTAGAGTTAGTGTTTGTACAGTGTATAGTGTAGTGGAGTCTAGTGTGGTCTAATTATAGGGTGTGCAAAGTATGTATTGTACATGTAGAAGTGGTATGTAGTCAAGTGTAGAGGTGTATATGTGCAGTATAGTGTAATGGGTACAGTGTAAGTGTAGTGTCGTCTAGTGTGTAGTGGTAATTTATAGTGGGTAGAGTAGTGTATTGTACAGTGTAGTGTAGTGTAGTCTACTGTAAGTGGTGCAGGAGTAGTGTATTGTACGTTTAGATGTATGTAGTCTAGTTTAGATTGTAAGAGTGTAGCAGAGTATTGTATGTCAGTGTAGGTGTAGTGTAGTCCCGATGTAAGATGTGCAGAGTAGGTATTGTACAGTGTAGCGTGTAGTTATTCTATTGTCTAGTGTGCAGAGTTGTGTATTGTCAGTGGTTAGAGTTGTAGTGTAGTCTAGTGTCGAGTGTCTAGTGTGCAGAGTAGTTAGTGTAAGTGTTAAAGAGTGTAGTGTAATCCTGTGTATGTGTATTTGCAATAGTGGTATTGTACATTGTAGAGTGTAGTGTAGTCTATTGTATAGTGTGCCGATTATTTATGTACAGTGTCGAGTGTAGTAGTAGTCCTAGTGTAGAGTGTATAGTGTGCAGAGTAGGGTATTGTACAGGTGTAGAGTGTATGTAGTCTAGTTAGAGTGTAATTTGTCAGATTAGTGTATTGTACAGTCTGAGTGTATTTAGTCTAGTGTATAGTGTGAAGAGTAGTGTATTGTCAGTGGTTAGAGTTGGTTTAGTCTATGTATGTGTGCAGAGTAGCTGTATGTTCATGTAGAGTGTAGTGTAGTCTAGTGTATAGTGTAGATGTGCAGAGTAGTGTATTGTACAGTGTAGCTTTTAGTGTAGTCTATGTAGAGTGAATAGTGTGTAGAGTAAGTGTATGGTACAGTGTAGAGTGTAGTGTAGTCTAGTGGTAGTCTAGTGTATAGTGGGCGATTTGTATTGTACAGTGTAGAGTGTAGTGTATCTGTGTAGAGTGTATATGTGCAGAGTATGTATTGTACAGTGTAGAGTGTAGTGTAGTCTCCTGTAGAGTGTGCAGAGATGTCTTGTAGTCAGTTAGAGTGTAGTATAGTCTATGTAGTGTAGAGTGTGGCAGAGTAGTGTATTGTACAGTGTAGAGTGTAGGGTAGTCTATTGTAGATGTGTATGTGTGTAGAGTAGTGTAAAGGGGGGGGGGGGGGGGGTGATGGTACCGTGTAAGAGGTGTAGTGTAGTCTAGTTATCTAGTTATAGTGTTCAATTGTATATTGTACAGTGTAGATGAGTGTATTCAGTGTAGAGTGTAAAGTGTGCAGAGTAGTGTATTGTACAGTGTAGAGTGTATTGTACTCTAGTGTATATTGTGGCAGAGTAGGTATTGTACAGCTTAGAGTTAGTGTATCTAGTGTAGGTGTTCAAGTAGTGTATTGTACAGTGTAGAGTGTAGTGAGTATAGTGTAGAGTGTAGAGTGTGTAGAGTCGTGTTTTGTACATGTAGAGTGTAATGTCGTCTATGTGAGTGTAGAAGTTTGCAGAGTAATGTATTGTACAGTCTAGAGTGTATGTAGTCTAGTGTATAGTTTGCATATAGTGTATTGTACCGCGTAAGGTAGTTTTAGTCTCGTGTAAGAGTGGCGAGTAGTGGTAGTGTCAGTGTAGAGTGTAGTGTAGTCCTAGTGGCGTGTATAGAGGGCAGAGTAGAGTATTGTACGTGTAGAGTGGTAGTGTTGTCTATGTAGAGTTTATAGTGTGTAGAGTCTTGGTATGGTACAGTGTAAGTGTATTGTAGTCTATGTATTGTAGTGTATAGTGGGCAGCGTAGTGTATTGTACAGTGTAGAGTGTATGTAGTCTAGTGTAGCGTTTAGAGTGTGCAGAGTAAGTGGATTGACGTGTAGAGTAGTGAAGTCTAGTGTAGAGTGTGGCATAGTGTGTATTGTACAGTGTAAGTGTAGTGTAGTCCTAGTGTATAGTGTAGAGTGTGCAGAGTAGTGTATTGTCAGTGGTAGAGTGTATGTCTGTCTAGTGTATAGTGTGCAGAGTAATTGTATTGTACAGTTTAGATGGTAAGTGCTGGCTAGTTGTTTAGTGTCAGAGTGTAAGTTGTTTAGAGAATTTAGTGTACAGTGTAGAGTGTAGTGTAGTCCTAGAGTAGAAGTGTAGAGTGTGCAGAGAGTTTATTGTACAGTGTAGAGTGTAAGTGTACGAGTGTAGAGTGTAGAGTGTCAGAGTAGTGTATTGTACAGTGTAGAGTGTAGGTTATCCTAGTTTATATTGTGCAGAGTATGTATTGTACAGTGAGAGTGTGTGGAGTCCTAGTGTGTGCGGTTAGTGTGTAGTGTAGAGTGTATAGTGTGCAGAGTAGTATATTGTACAGTGTAGAGTGTAGTGTAGTCTAGTGTAGAGTGTAGAGTGTGCAGAGTAGTGTATTGTACAGTGTATAGTGTAGTGTAGTCAAGTGTAGAGTGTAGAGTGTGCAGAGTAGTGTATTGTACAGTGTAGAGTGTAGTGTAGTCTAGTGTGTAGTGTGGATTGTATAGTGTGTAGAGTAGTGTATTGTACAGTGTAGAGTGTAGTGTAGTCTACTGTAGAGTGTGCAGAGTAGTGTATTGTACAGTGTAGAGTGTAGTGTAGTCTAGTGTAGAGTGTAGAGTGTGCAGAGTAGTGTATTGTACAGTGTAGAGTGTAGTGTAGTCTAGTGTATAGTGTGCAGAGTAGTGTATTGTACAGTGTAGAGTGTAGTGTAGTCTAGTGTAGAGTGTGCAGAGTAGTGTATTGTACAGTGTAGAGTGTAGTGTAGTCTAGTGTAGAGTGTAGAGTGTGCAGAGTAGTGTATTGTACAGTGTAGAGTGTAGTGTAATCTAGTGTATAGTGTATAGTGTGCAGAGTAGTGTATTGTACAGTGTAGAGTGTAGTGTAGTCTAGTGTAGAGTGTGCAGAGTAGTGTATTGTACAGTGTAGAGTGTAGTGTAGTCTAGTGTAGAGTGTAGAGTGTGCAGAGTAGTGTATTGTACAGTGTAGAGTGTAGTGTAGTCTAGTGTAGAGTGTAGAGTTTGCAGAGTAGTGTATTGTACAGTCTAAAGTGTAGTGTAGTCTAGTGTATAGTGTGCAGAGTAGTGTATTGTACAGTGTAGAGTGTAGTGTAGTCTAGTGTAGAGTGTGCAGAGTAGTGTATTGTACAGTGTAGAGTGTAGTGTAGTCTAGTGTAGAGTGTAGAGTGTGCAGAGTAGTGTATTGTACAGTGTAGAGTGTAGTGTAGTCTAGTGTAGAGTGTATAGTGTGTAGAGTAGTGTATGGTACAGTGTAGAGTGTAGTGTAGTCTAGTGTAGTCTAGTGTATAGTGTGCAGAGTAGTGTATTGTACAGTGTAGAGTGTAGTGTAGTCTAGTGTAGAGTGTAGAGTGTGCAGAGTAGTGTATTGTACAGTGTAGAGTGTAGTGTAGTCTAGTGTAGAGTGTATAGTGTGTAGAGTACGTGTATGGACAGTGAGGAGTGTAGTGTAGTCTTAGTGTAGTCTAGTGTATAGTGTGCAGAGTAGTGTATTGTACAGTGTAGAGTGTAGTGTAGTCTAGGTAGAAGGGTAGAGTGTGAGAGTAGGGTTTGTACAGTGATAGAGTGTAGTGTAGTCTTTTTTTTTAGTTTTTTTGTACGAGTGTGCAGAGTTAGTTCTTGTACAGAGTAGAGTGTAGTTGGCTAGGTAGAGTGTGCAGAGTAGTGTATTGTACAGTGTAGAGTGTAGTGTAGTCTAGTGTAGAGTGTACGAGTGCTCGCAGAGAGTGTATTGTACATGTAGAGGTTAGTGTAGTCAGTGTAGAGTGTAGAGTGTGAAGAGTGTGTTATTGTACAGTGTAGAGTGTAGTGTAGTCTAGTGTATAGTGGTGCAAGAGTAGTGTATTGTAACAGTGAGAAGTGTGTGTAGTTCAAGGTAGAGTGTAGAGTGAAGAGTAGTGTATTGTACAGAAGGTAGGTGTAGTGTAGTCTAGGGGGTAGTGTGGATGTATAGTGTGTAGAGTGGGTATTGTACAGGTAGAGTGTCGTGTAGTGACTGTAGAGTGTGCAGAGTAGTGTATTGTACAGTGTAGAGTGTAGTGTAGTCTAGTGTAGAGTGTAGAGTGTGCAGAGTAGTGTATTGTACAGTGTAGAGTGTAGTGTAGTCTAGTGTATAGTGTGCAGAGTAGTGTATTGTACAGTGTAGAGTGTAGTGTAGTCTAGTGTAGAGTGTGCAGAGTAGTGTATTGTACAGTGTAGAGTGTAGTGTAGTCTAGTGTAGAGTGTAGAGTGTGCAGAGTAGTGTATTGTACAGTGTAGAGTGTAGTGTAAATCTAGTGTAGAGTGTATAGTGTGCAGAGTAGTGTATTGTACAGTGTCGAGTGTAGTGTAGTCTAGTGAGAGGTGTGGTATTGTTTGTGTAGTGTCCTGTAGTAAGGGGGCATGCTGAGACTCTTTCCAGACTGTCGCTGAAACAGACATTGGGTGCAGCTCCTGTTATATGTCTTCACATGTGCAAGAAGGCGGTACAATGCCCAGGCCTGCATGCGTAATGTCCACCAGTGCTTTAAGAGGGACAATGGGCAAGGGACCATGGGTAAGCACAGGCAGAGGCTGTATGTGAGAAGGGCTGTTAGGGTGGGGTGGCTTGTGTGGGGTTGGGAGTGGTGGGGGGGGGGGGGGGGGGGGGGATTGGACAATGCCTAGGCCTGCATGCGTAATGTCCACCAGTGCTGCAAGACACACCACCACCAACACACACAAACAGGCACAAACCAAAAGCAGCGTGCACTCAAACACTGCTACCACCACTACCACACTACCAAGACAATATATATATATATATATATATATATATATATATATGGAGTTGCGGTGGTGGTGGTGGTGGTGATGGTAGTGTGGTGGTGGACGTGGAGGTGGGGTCTGGGACTTACCAATGAATGAGCGTGAAAGAGTCGCCTCAATCCCGTAGCATAGCGCGTCTGGCCGAGTGGTAAAAATGAAGCGGAAGTTGGGAGGAAGAGTGGACAAGTCGCGGGTGATCAGCTGCACAGCCTTGTTCCCACAGGCTAGGACAGTACCTGCAAGGGTGTGTGGGTGTGGGTGTGTTATTGTGTAGTTGTATGGGTGTAGGTGTGTGTGTGATCAGCTGCACAGCCTTATTGCCACAGGCTAGGACAGTACCTGCAAGGGTGTGTGGGTGTGGGTGTGGGTGTGGGTGTGGGGGCGTATGTGTATGTGTGTGTGTGTGTGTGATCAGCTGCACAGCCTTGTTCCCACAGGCTAGGACAGTTCCTGCAAGGGTGTGTGGGTGTGGGTGCGTAGGTGTGTTGGTGTATGGGTGTAGTTATGTGGGTATAGGTGTGTGTGTGATCAGCTGCACAGGCTTGTTCCCACAGGCTAGGGCAGTACCTGCAAAGATGTGTGGGTGTGGGTATAGGTGTGTAGGCGTGCAGGTGTGTAGGTCTGTAGATGAACAGTGCAGTGTGATTGTCCTGACATGTAGTATCAGCTGCACGGCTTTGTTACCACAGGCTAGGTCGGTGCCTGCAAGGTTTGTGGGTGTGGGTGTGGGTGCGGGGGTCGGGGTGTATGGGTGTAGGTGTGTGTGTGTAGGTGTATGGGTGTAGGTGTGTCTTATATCATCTAGAGACCCGCATACCCTCATGCATGAAACTTCAAGGACATGTAGAAATAGAGACCCGCATACTCTCATACATGAAACTTCAAGGACATGTAGAAATAGAGACCCGCATACTCTCATACATGAAACTTCAAGGACATGTAGAAATACAGGACCTGTTTACTTCATACCCTTGCTGTAAACTCAAGGACATGTAGAAATGAGAACACACGCACTATCGTTACATGAAACTCAAGGACATGTAAAATAAGGAGCCCCGCATATCTTCAGACATGAAACTTCAAGGACATGTAGAAATAGAGACCCGCATACTCTCATACATGAAACTTCAAGGACATATAGAAATACAGACCTGCTCATACCCTCATGCATGAAACTTCAGGGACATGTAGAAATAGAGACCCGCATACTCTCATACATGAAACTTCAGGGACATGTAGAAAAAGAGACCCTCATACCCTCATGCATGAAACTTCAGGGACATATAGACATGCAGACATGCCTGTACCCTCATACATGAAAAGTCTGGTACATAGACATGAAGACATGCGCATACCCTCATACCCTCATACAGGAAAATCCTGGGACATGCAGGCATGCCGGTGTGCTCATACCCTCATACATGAAACTACAGGGACATGCAGACGTGCAGGCGAGCAGGCGTGCAAACATGCAGGTTTGCTAATTGTCCTGATAAATCTGGAACCGGCTATGGAGGTCCGCCACTCGTTCTAGCGATCTATCAGATGTAGAAGGGCTCTGATGGTAAGTGATTAGTGGAACAGCCTAGCCAGGCTGTGCCAGTTAATCACAGGATGAGTAGTAGTATACCATTCCAACAGAGCTGCGGAACTGGCAGGGGGGATGTAGCTAAATTGAACGAGAAAAAACAGATGGATAATGGAAGAGATGCGGTTTGCGATATAATTATGGGAATGGAAGTGAATAAGTGTGGGTATGTGTGGTGGGTGGTGGGTGGTGGTGGTGGGTGGTGAGTGTGATGGGGTGGTTTGGTGGTGGTGGTGGTGGTGGGGGTGGTTGTGTGTGGGTGTGTGTGGGTGTGGTGGTGTGGGGTGGTGGGTGGATGGTAGGTGGTGGTGGTGGTCGGTGGTGTGTGTGATGGAAGGTGGTGGTGGTGGTGGTGGTGGTTCGTGGTGGTTGGTGGGGTTGGTGGTGTTGGTGTTGGTGTGGTGAGTGTTGGTAGTTGGTGGTTGTGTGTTGGTGTGTTGTGTGTGTTGTTTGTTGTTGTTTGTTGTTGTTGTTGTGTGTTCGGTGGTGTGTGGTGTGTGGTGTTGTGTGGTGTGGGTGGTAGGTGGTGGTGTGTGTGGGGTGGGTGTGTGTGTGTGTGTGTGTGTGTGTGTGTGTGGTGGTGGTGGTGGTGGTGGGGTGGTGGGTAGAGAAAAGACTTTTGTCAGGATGTATGTGTGAGTGCATTTTTGTTGCATGAATGTGGTAACCCCAGATGGCTCCTGGTTAGCAGGGTTGTACATCATGTACATCATGTATATCAGTAAGCATGTCAGTGACAGAGAGTGTGTGTTGGTGGTGGTGGGTTGTGTGTGTGGGTGGGTGGGTGGGTGTGGGTGTGGGTGTGGGTGTGGGTGTGGGTGTGGGTGGGTAGGTGGGGTAGAGAAAGTCTTTTGTCAGGATGTATGTGTGAGTGTGTTTTTGTTGCATGCTTTTGTTGCATGAATGTGGAAACCCCAGGCGGGTCCTAGTAAGCAGGGTTGTATATCATACGGGGCATGTTGGTGACTGACATGAGGGTGTGTATGGGGTAGAGATAGACATTTGTCAGGATGTACGTGTAAGTGCGTTTTTAATGGTGCACATGTGAGTGCTTTTTTGTCAATGTATGTGTGAGTGCGTTTGTGTGATGTGAATGTGGCAACCATAGATGGCTCCTGGTAAGCTAGGTTGTACATCATGTACATCATGTATATCATGTATGTATGTATGTATGTATGCTACAGTCCAGGGGTAGGCCAAATAGGCTAAAGGGACGGTCCCCCCGACAACAATGGCAACAACACCAAAGAATAAGACCATAAATATAAGAAGGAAAAAAGATGACTCCAAGAGGGGCGTGGTGTGAAGGGGAACCTCCCGTACGCCACAGCTGGGGAAAGTTGCCATATCATACCAGGTCATTCGTATGCAAAATGCATGTTTTCCTAAGGACCACCTAAATACCCCCCCCCCCCCAACCCCAACCCCAACCTCAACCCCGACCCCAAACCCATACCCAACCCCCAACCCAACCCGCCCACCTTGGCTTAACTATAAATCTGAAATAAATAAAAATTGTCATACCTAATGGTGTTGTGTGTGTGTTTGTGTGTTTGGTGGGTGGGGGTGGGGGTTGGTGGTGGTGGGGTGGGTGGGGGTGGGTGGGGGGGCTCGGAGCCGCTTAGCACATACCTAGAAGCTAATTGGAAAGCTGGAGACTGAAGAATCCGCAGAGGCTCATGCTGGTCACATAGGGGAATGGTGTTGTTATTAATGGTGATGGTGGGTGTTGGGTTGTGTGTGTGGGGTCTGGTGGTGATTGTCGGTCGGTGTGGTGGTGGTGGTGGGGGGGGGGGGGGGGGGGGGAGGAGGTGGAACTTAGACATACTAGAAGCTAATTGGAAAAGATTGGACTGAAGGATCCGTAGAGGCTCATGCTGGTCACATAGGGGAATGGTGTTGTTATTAATGGTGATGGTGGTGTTGGGTGTGTGTGTGTGGTGGTGGTGATGATTGTGGTGCTGGTGGTGGTGGTAGGTGGTGCGGTGTGTGTGTGTGTGTGGGGGGGGGGGGGGGTGGGGGGGGGGGCTGGCACTTTAGCACATACTAGAAGCTGATTGGAAAGCTAAGGACCTGAAAGGCTCCGTAGAGGCCGAGATGGTCACCAGGGGAATGGTGTTGTTTTAATGAGTGATAGCGTGGTAGTGTTGGGTGTGTGTGTGCGTGGTGGTGGTGATGATTGTGGTTGCGGTGGTGCTGGTGGTGGTTCTGGGGGGGGGGGGGAGGAGAGGGCTGGCACTTAGCACATACCTAAGAAGCTAATGGAAGCTAGAGCGAAGGATGTAGAGGCTAGAGCTGGTCACATAGGGGATATGGTGTTGTCATTCAATGGTGATGGTGGGGTGGTTTTGTGTGTGTGGTGTGGTGTTGATTGTGGGGGTGGTGTGGGGGGGGGGGGAGGGCTGGCACTTAGCAATTACTAGGAAGCTAATTGGAAAGCTAGATAATGCTGAAGGACCGTAGAGGCTGAGTGGTCACATAGGGGAGAATGGCGTGTTATAATGGGATGGATTGGTGTTGGGTGTGTGTTTGGGTGGGTGGTGGTGATTGATCGTGGTTGCGGGTGGTGGTTGGTGGTGGTGCTCTGGTGGTGGTGGTGGTGGGGGGGAGGGCTGGCACTTAGCACTTACCTAGAAGCTAATTGGAAAGCTAGAGACTGAAGGATCCGTAGAGGCTCGAGCTGGTCACATAGGGGAATGGTGTTGTTATTAATGGTGATGGTGGTGCTGGGTGTGTGTGTGTGGTGGTGGTGATGATTGTGGTGCTGGTGGTGGTGGTGGTGGTGGTGGTGGGGGGGGGGGAGGGCTGGCACTTAGCACATACCTAGAAGCTAATTGGAAAGCTAGAGACTGAAGGATGCGTAGAGGCTCCAGCCTCCTTTGGTCGTTGTACTTCAAGAAGTGATGCGCCCAGAGGACGGGGGGTTGCGAATCATCAGGTCCATCTGTTCCGGCCAAGCGCCCACCACTCTCAGCAAGTTTGGCGGAGATGGCGGCGGTGATTGTGGATTTTCCGGTGCCTGACAAAAGAGCAGTGGGGCAGGTGCTGTAAATTATCGCTGTAGTAAATTTCTAAATTTGCACTCTTTATGCATAGAGAGATTTCTCGCCTCCTCTTACTGTTGAATTCTCTTTTCGGAAAATCCAATTTAAATCCAATTTAAATCCTATTTAAATCCCTAGATCCCTGGTACTCACTGCATGTAAATTGGCTTGTATTTGTTCACACTGGCTGGGTGGGGGTGGGTGTTTAATTGTCACTGTAGCACAAACTTAGGGCCCCTGTCGGTAAAACGATTGTTTGGGGTTCAGTTCATCAGTGTTTTTTTGTGTTCACCCCTCTTGACACGGTTGGGCAAGTCCTTTAAGCCTATTTGGAGTATATCCCTTGACTGTAGCGACAACCAGGGATTTTTTCCAACCAGGGATGTATAGCGATCGCTAGTTTTGACCCCGTTTCAGCACAATTATTGCTAAAAAAAAGTAATAAAAACAGTTATTTTCGTTTGCCCTAAATGCACCTTACAAGCTTTAAAAAGCTATAAAAGCACAAAATCGCTGTCCCTGGAGGAGGCCTAAAACCATAAAGCTAGACAAAAACCACTTTCAGATTTGAAAAACAAAACACTGGCGACAACAGCAGGTGGAGCTGCATAGGTGGTAGGTGGGGGGATTTTAGCTTTACAGAATTTGACATATTTTTAATTATTAAATTTCATTTAGCAATTTGTTGAGATGATTTATTCAAGTGGGACTGAAAATGAAATTTCAATTATTTTAATTTCAATCATTTAAAATTTAAGAATTGTATTTTTTATTTCAATTCTTTTAATTTTAATTTCAAAAACATTAATTGCAATAAATTTGTCTAGCTTTGTCTATTTAGCCAAGCAAAATAAGTCATAGGCAGCGTTGTAAGTGACGCGGAAAATTGGCGGAGAGTTTTGGCAACGGAATCGGGCGGAACTAAGCCAGTTAGTTACGAGATCGTTTGCGGACGTGTCACGCTTCGTCACGGTCACGGTCACTCAAACAAACAAACAAACAAACAAACAACAAACAAACAAACGGGCATGGGGGTGACCCTGGGGGCTCCAGCACAAAAATGTAATGGGGCAGCAGAGCACGGGCACATGAGATCACCTTGAATATCTCTCATATTTTAGCACATTTATTAGACTGGATATGTACAGCAAACACTCTAGGCATGGGTGAATGCCAAGGCAACATGTGTCCTCAGTAGGGACCGGCAGATCATATGATGTTGACCACACACATACACCACACACACACACACCACACAGACACCACACACCACACAGACACATACCACAGACACACACCACACACACCACACAGACACACACCACACAGACACACACACCACACACACACACACACACCACCACCACGTTATTTATCTCACCGGCTCCAGCCATGACGCATATGGCTATATTTTCCACACACCCCCCCCACACACACACACCACCACCACGTTATTTATCTCACCGGCTCCAGCCATGACGCATATGGCTATATTTTCCACACACACCACACAGACACACACACACACACACACACACACACCACCACCACGTTATTTATCTCACCGGCTCCAGCATGCGCATATGGATATATTTTCCAGCACACCACACAGATCACACCCCACACACACACACACAAACCACACCACGTGATTATCCCCTGGCTCCAGCCCTACGCACGATTGGCTCTATTTCCACACGCACCAACAGAAACACACACACACACGTTATTATTCACAGATCCGCCATGACGATATGGTATATTTTCACACACAAAACCAACAGAAACACCACCACAAAAAAACCACCACCACGTTATTTATCTCACCGGCTCCAGCCATGACGCAAAGAGCCCTATTTTCATCAGGTGCCTTGGCCTGCCACTCCAATATAGGATCCCACCGCCAGGCTGTTCCCTCGCTCCGCCGCACTAGTTGGTCGAGGTCCACACTGTAGCTGAGTGGGCGCAGCAGTAGTTGAAGGCTTAGTGTTTGATTGAAGGCGAGGCATGAGCCATGCAGTTTCTTCACTGCGTCTAGTATGAGATGCTTCTCGCCATGTATTACACACTCACACTGCTCAATGTCGATAGAGCGGATCAGCCTGTCCCAGTCGGTTGAAGTCACGCTGACCTATGAAAGCATGGGAGTAGTGGTTGGATGGTGGTGGTGGGGTGGTGGGGGTGGGGTGGGGTGATGATGGTGGGGGTGTGTAGGTGGTGTGTGGTCGGTGGGTGTGTCGTTGATGATGTGTGGTCGGTGGGGGGAGATGGTGGGTGATGGTGGTGATGATGGTGGTGGTGGTGGTGTGGTGATGATTGTGTGATGATGGTGTGGTGGTGGTGTGATGATGGTGGGGTTGAGTGGTGTGAGGTGGGGTGGTGGATCGGTGTGATGATGGCGGTCTTGTGGTGGTGGGGTGATGATGGTGGGAGGGTGGTTGGTGTGTGAGATGGTGGTGGTGCGTGGTGGTGTGGTGATGATGGTGCTGATGATGGTTGTGGGTGGTGGTGTGATGAGGTGGTGGTGGATGTGCAGGGGGTGATGTGGTTTGGTTGGCTTGTGGTGGTAGCGTGGTGATGAAGGTGGTGCGGGTGGTGGTGGTTGTGGTGGATGATGGTGATTGGGGTGTGTTGTTGGCTGGTGGTGATGATGGTCGGTGGTGGTTGTGGTGGTGTCGGTGGTGATAGTAGTTGGTGGTAATGGTGGTGTGATGACTGGTTATGTGGTGTTCTTGGGGGATGATTATGTTGGTGGTGTCTCGTGTGGGGGACTGTGTGCGCTCTGTGGTGGTGATGACCCGGTGGTGGTGGTGGTATGTGTCCGGGTGTGGTGAACGGTGGTGGGGT
>JACBWV010000610.1:74783107-74833107 GCA_013435795.1 Chlamydomonas sp. ICE-L
ATACCCCCCGCTCACCCCGCACCCCCCCCCCCCCCCACCCCCCCACACACACACACCCACGCCACTCTAACATACACCCATACACCCCCCCCACACACACACACCCGCCACTCTAACAGACCACCACACAAACACACACACTCTTCACACACACACACCACCACAACCGCCACGTCTACATAACCCCCACTATTGTTTGCATACATACCCCCCCCCCCCCCTCCCGCCCCCCACACACACACGCCACAGACGCCACGCAGACATACCCCCCCCCCCCCACACCCACACAAGCACACTCCCACTCTAACATACCCCCCACTTGTTTTTGCATACATATCCCCATTCCCCCACCCCCCCCCCCCACCCCCCACACACACACACACACATCTCCACTCTAACATAACCCCCCCACCCCCCGTAACCCCCCCCCCCACACACACACACTCACACACGCCACGACTAACATAAAACCCCCCACTTGGTGCAAATACATAAAAAAAAAAAACCCCCCCTCCCCCCCCCCCCCCCCACACACACACCACACACGCCACCACACAACACCTACCCACACACCCCCGCACCCATCCACCCTCTTTAGTGCCTCCCCCTCCCCCACCCTCCCCCCCTCCCGCCCCACACACACCACACACACACACAGGCACACGCCACGCTACTAACCCCCCCCCCCACACACACACACACACGCCACGCGAACATAACCCCCCACTTGTTGCATACATACCCCCCACACACACACACACACACACACACACACACACAAACACGCCACGCTAACATAACCCCCCCACACACCACACACAACACGCCACGCTAACATAACCCCCCACTTGTTGCATACATACCCCCCCCCCCCCACCCACCCCCCACCCCACACTCACACACACGCCCACGCTAACATAACCCCCCACTTGTTGCATACATACCCCCCCCCCCCCCCCCCCACACACACACACACACCACACACACACACACCACACACACACGCCACGCTAGCATAACCCCCCCCCACACACACACACACACGCCACGCTAACATAACCCCACCCCCCCCCCACACACACCACACACGCCACGCTAACCATAACCTCCACTTGTTGCATACATACCCCCCCCCCCCCCCCCCACACACACACACACACACACACACGCCACGCTAATATAACCCCCCACACACACACACACACACGCCACGCTATCATAACCCCCCCCACACACACACACACGCCACGCTAACATAACCCCCCACTTGTTGCATACATACCCCCCCACACACCCCACCCCCCCCCCCCCCACCCCACACACACACACGCCACGCTAACATAACCCCCCCCCCACACACACACACACGCCACGCTAACATACCCCCCCACTTGTTGCATACATACCCCCCCCCCCCCCCCCCCCACCCCCCCCCCCCCACCCCCCCCCCCCCCCCACACACACACACACCTACCCACCCACCCACCACCCATCCACCCTCTTTAGTGCCCTCCCCCCCCCCCCACCACACACACACACGCCACGCTAACATAACCCAACCCCCCCCCCCCACACACACACACACACACCACACACCTACCCACCCACCCACCACCCATCCACCCTCTTAGTGGTTTAAGAGGCTTGGTACACACTCTTGAATCATCAGAGAGGCCAGCTTGGCAGGGCTGACCTTGAAGTCCTTGCTGCCACCCAGATTACTGCAAGCCATGAAGGGGTATGCTGTGGCTCCAAACTGTGTCAACCCTTCAACCCATTGCTTCTGAGCAAGATGGTGGAACTCTAAGCAAACAACATTAGTCAGCACAGCAAGATGGTTCAACTAGCTAAACAACATTAGTCAGCACATAGAGCCATCTTTAAGAAAGCAGCTCACCCCTCCACCCCCCAATCCCTCACCAACACCCAAGGGTCGAAAGCAGCCCCACCACAGCACGGACTCCTGGCCCCGGTTGTTAACGATTTGATTGGGTCCAGTTCGCCCGTGCTTGTTTCTTAAACTGCCACCAAGCCCCTAGAGGCCTTCAGGGCTCAACTAGCTAAACAACCTAAGTCAGCACATAGGGCCTTCTTTAAGAAAGCAGCTCACCCCTCCACCCCCCAATCCCTTACCAACACCTAAGGGTCGAAAGCAGCCCCACCACAGCACGAACTCCGGGCCCCTGTTGTCTACGACTTGTTGGGGTCCAGTTCACCAGTGCTTGTTTCTTAAACTGCCACCAAGCCCCTAGAGGCCTTCAGGGCTCAACTAGCTAAACAACTTAAGTCAGCCCATAGGACCATCTTTAGGAAAGCAGCTCACCCCTCCACCCCCCAACACCCAAGGGTTAAAGCAGCCCCACTATAGCACAAACTCCGGGCCCTCATCGTAAAAACTTTGCTTGGCTTCAGTTCACCCGTGTTTGTTTTGTGCACAGCCGAATATATTGAGGTTGGGCAAGACTATTTAGACTATTTGGCTACGCTTTTACCGGCTGGACCGTAAACACACACAAAAATCAGTCTCAACACGTGTTAGCCGTCAGTCCAATGAATGTTCCAGGTCTGCTCCCACACGAACATGATCCAAGCCCATGTAGTGGAGCTGGTTTCCAAGCACTATTGAGTTTGGGCAAGTCTATTTAGGCTATTTGGCTACGCTTTTACCGGCTAGACCGTAAACACACACAAAAATCAGGCTCACTACGTGTTAGCCGTCAGTCCAATGAATGTTCCAGGTCTGCTCCCACACGAACATGATCCAAGCACATATAGTGGAGCTGGTTTCCAAGCACTATTGAGTTTGGGCAAGTCTATTTAGGCTATTTGGCTACGCTTTTACCGGCTAGACCGTAAACACACACAAAAATCAGGCTCACTACGTGTTAGCCGTCAGTCCAATGAATGTTCTAGGTCTGCTCCCACACGAACATGATCCAAGCACATATAGTGGAGCTGGTTTCCAAGCACTATTGAGTTTGGGCAAGTCTTTTTAGGCTACTTGGCTACGCTTTTACCGGCTAGACCGTAAACACACACAAAAATCAGGCTCACTACGTGTTAGCCGTCAGTCCAATGAATGTTCCAGGTCTGCTCCCACACGAACATGATCCAAGCACATATAGTGGAGCTGGTTTCCAAGCACTATTGAGTTTGGGCAAGTCTTTTTAGGCTATTTGGCTACGCTTTTACCGGCTAGACCGTAAACACACACAAAAATCAGGCTCACTACGTGTTAGCCGTCAGTCCAATGAATGTTCCAGGTCTGCTCCCACACGAACATGATCCAAGCACATATAGTGGAGCTGGTTTCCAAGCACTATTGAGTTTGGGCAAGTCTATTTAGCGTATTTAGCTATGACTTTACCGGCTAGACCATTAAAAACACAAAAAGCAGGCTCACTACGTGTAAGCCGTCAGTCCCATGTATATTGAAGGTCTGCTCCCACACGAACAAGATCCAAGCGCAACTAGTGGAGCTGGTGTCCAAGCACTATTGAGTTTGGGTAAGTCTATTTGGCCTATTTAGCTATGACTTTACTGGCTAGACGGTAAAAACACAACAATCAGGCTCACCACATGTAAGCCGTCAGTCCCATGTATGTTCAAGGTCTGCTCCCACACGAACATGCTCCAAGCGCATCTAGTGGGGCAGGTTTCCAAGCCATCCGCGTCCACATCCACCACTGCGATGGTGCCACCCTGGCATGCCCGCAAGACAGCCTGGATGACAGCTGGCTCCAACGCCTGCTGGCGATGCACTGGCATGGCAATGAAGTCTATCCATATGCATGTGCCATCGGGCACTGTAGCCATGTACGATTCTATGCCTTCTAACAGGTGGCCCACTGTGTCATCCCACACGTGTGAGATATAGTAGGTGGGAGGGCCTATATCTTCCGTGTCGATCCACGCTGGCTTGTCGGCCAGGCACTGTGTGGGTTCTGTCTGCGTTGTGATCCATGCAAACACTAGCTGGCAGATGGTGAGTTCGTAAATGGTGGAGGCAGATCCGGGCTTCTTTTCGGCCTTTCCGTTGGGCTGACGGACCTCGTACGGCAGCATGAAAAAGCCCTGCGTGCATAGCTGTGCGATTTTATCACCCAGCTTGCGCAGGCCCACCAGGCTGATACCCTTGCGCGCTGGTCCTTCTAGGTGTAGGGAGAGCCCATTGAACAGTCGCTCTCGCATATGCCCACCGATAGGCGATTGCATGGCGGCTACTATATTAGATGGACCTACAACGTGGGAGGGGAAGGGGTGGTGGGGTGGTGGGGTGGTGGGAGGGGTAGGAGTGGTGGGGTGGTGGGGCGATAGGTTTTAGTAGTAGGGAGAGCTCATTGGACAGTCGCTCTAGCGCAGGCCTGCCAATAGGCGATTGCATGGTGGCTACTATATGAGATGGACCTACAATGTGGGAGGGGTAGGGGTGATGGGGCGATAGGGTGGTGGGTGGTGAGTAGGTGGGTAGGTGGGCGATAAGGTGTGGGTGAGGATACAATTCATTGAACAGTCAACCTAGCATAGGTCAACCACTACAGGCTTGTGTGGCTGCTACCATATTAGATGGGCCTATACAGTGGGAGGGGTAGGGGTGGTGGGGCGATAGGGTTTAGGTTTAGGGAGAGCTCATTGGGCAGCCGACCTAGCATAGGCTCACCACTACGGGATTGCGTGGCGGCTACTATATTAGTTGGACCTGCAATGTAGGAGGGGTAGGGGTGGTGGGGCGATAGGGTTTAGGAGTAGGAAGAGCTCAGTGGGCAGTCGCTCTAGCATATGCCCACCGATAGGCGATCGCATGGTGGCTACTATATTAGATGGATCTACAACGTGGGAGGGGGGGGGGGGAGGGGTTGTGGGGCGATAGGGTTTAGGTGTAAGGAGGAATCAGTGAGCAGCCGACCTAGCATAGGCTCGCCACAACGGGATTGCGTGGCTGCTATTATATTAGATGGACCTACAACGGTGGAGGGGTAGGGGTGGTGGGGCGATAGGGTTTAGGAGTAGGGAGAGCTCATTGGACAGTTGCTCTAGCATAGGCCCACCACTAGGCGATTGCATGGCGGCTACAATACTAGATGGATCTACAACGTGGGAGGGGGAGGGGTGGTGGAGTGGTGGGAGGGGTAGGTTTTAGTAGTAGGGGGAGCTCATTGGACAGTCGCTCTAGCGTAGGCCCACCACTACGGGATTGCGTGGCTGCTACTATGTTAGTTGGACCTACAACGTTGGAGGGGTAGGGGTGGTGGGGCGATAGGGTTTAGGAGTAGGGAGAGCTTATTGGGCATTCGCTCTAGCGTATGCCCACCGATAGGCGATTGCATGGTGGCTACTATATTAGATGGATCTACAACGTGGGAGGGGGAGGGGGAGGGGGGGTGGGGGGGGGTGGGGGGGCGGGAGGGGTAGGTTTTAGTAGTAGGGGGAGCTCATTGGACAGTCGCTCTAGCATAGGCCCACCACTATGGGATTGCGTGGCTGCTATTATATTAGATGGACCTACAACGGTGGAAGGGTAGGTGTGGTGGGGCGATAGGGTTTAGGAGTAGGGAGAGCTCATTGGACAGTCGCTCTAGCATAGGCCCACCACTAGGCGATTGCATGGCGGCTACAATACTAGATGGATCTACAACGTGGGAGGGGGAGGGGTGGTGGAGTGGTGGGAGGGGTAAGTTTTAGTAGTAGGGGGAGCTCATTGGACAGTCGCTCTAGCGTAGGCCCACCACTACCGGATTGCGTGGCTGCTACTATGTTAGTTGGACCTACAATGTTGGAGGGGTAGGGGTGGTGGGGCGATAGGGTTTAGGAGTAGGGAGAGCTTATTGGGCATTCGCTCTAGCATATGCCCACCGATAGGCGATTGCATGGTGGCTACTATAGTAGATGGATCTATAACGTGGAAGGGGGAGGGGTGGTGGGGCGATAGGGTTTAGGAGTAGGGAGAACTCATTGGACAGCCGACCTAGCATAGGCTCACCACTACGGGATTGCGTGGTTGCTACTATTTTAGATGGACCTACAACGTGAGAGGGAAGGGGGAGGGGCAGGGGTAGGGGCAGGGGTGGTAGGGTAGTAGGGTTGAAAGGTGGTACGGTGGTGGGTGGTGGGTGGTGGGTGGTGGGTGGTAGGTTTGTGGGTGGTAGGGTGGTGGGTTGTGGGTGGTAGGTTTGTGGGTGGTAGGGTGGTTCGTGGTAGGGTGGTGTGTAGGTGGGTAGGTGGGGCGATAGGAATTAGGTGAGGATACAACACATTGAACAGTCGACCTGGCATAGATCCAATACTACGGGATTTTGTGGCTGCTACTATATTATGTGGGCCTATACAATGGGAGGGGTAGGGTAGTGGGTGGTATGGTGGTTGATGGTGGGTGGTGAGTGGGTGGGTAGGTGGGTAGGTGGGGCAATAGGAATTAGGTGAGAATGCAACTCATTGAACAGTCAACCTGGCATAGATCCAAAACTACGGGATTGCGTGGCTGTGATTATATTATATGGGCCTATACAGTGCGAGGGGTAGGGTAGGGGTGTGGGTGGTGAGTGGGTGGCTAGGTGGGTAGGTGGAGCGTTAGGGTGTAGGTGAGGATACAACTCATTGAACAGTCGACCTGGCATAGGTCCAACACTACGGGATTGCGCGGCTGCGACTATATTATATGGGCATATACAGTGATAGGGGTAGGGTAGGGGTGGTAGGGTGGTGGGTGGTCGGTGGCGAGTGGATGGGTAGTTGAGTAGGTGGGGCGATAGGGTGTAGGTGAGGATACAACTCATTGAACAGTCGACCTAGCATAGGCCCGCCACCACGGTGGGGTTGGGGTTGGGGGTGGAGGTGGGGGTGGGGAGGGTGGGGGGGGAGGGGGGGGGAGGGCAGGGGGGGGAGGGGAAGGGGGTATCATCTTCAAAGAGGTTCAAGGAGAGAATAAGCAGACCATGATGAGTTTACTTTTGTAACGTTGACTCACGAATTATGCATCAAATTTACTTAGTTACCTTACGGTTACGGTGTCTCCCGCACTCAGCCTGCGCGTCCTTGTCACCTTGCACCCACTTTCGGTTCGGTTTTTTGTCTTTGACGCTCCTGAATCGAAGCTGGATCAGTTGGCGAGAGATACCAAATGAGAAACGAGGCAGTATAGATGCGCTGCAGTCATACAGGTGGGCGAAGCGGTGGGTGGGGTTGAGTGGGCGGAAGCTGCTTTTTTACATTTTCGAGGCACCTAAGGCGAAACATTTGCCCAAACGTACTTTTCCGTTTCCACATAAACTAGGCTTACTTTTCGGGCACTGAGCGTTGGAATTGCGCAGCACAAACGATCTGGGGTACTGAGTGAAAATATATCAAACCGCTAGTCAGAGAAATATTTTGTAAGGAGTAGCTGGCAATTGGGCAGTCTCGATCAGGTGAGGGAGCTCGATTCCGTTGCCTCCTGTCGTTCCGTTGCCCAAACTCTCCAACGCTTGCGACGCTGCACGGGACTTGTTTGAATCGCATTTGTTTTGTAGACATTGTAACTTAGCAAGATTGAATCGTGAGGAGTTATCGCGCAAAGGTAGAAATAGAGCTCGACAGGAATCATTTTATCTGCCAAATCCGTACCACTAGGCGAATAGCTTGAGCTAGCCGATCAGTTGGTCATGGCCTCGAGTTTGCATAGCGCGGGCTCAACGGTCAACTTCGTGGAACCATGGGCAGTGGCGCATCCAGGCAGGATGCGCATCCTACCAGCGCTGTGGCGCATCCATCCATTGGCCGAAAGTCATTTCTTGAAAGAGACGCAGGCATCGTCTCCAATATGGGTGCGCGTGACCTAGACATTAGAAGCAAGGGCATTTCAGATGGGGGCATGTGACTCCTTGACACATACATTCACATTCACTGCATCAAAACCCCCTCAATTGCTGAACCAAGCATGGTTCTTAGTGTGCTTGGTGTGCTCAAGTGTTCAATGTGCAGAAGGGCTGCTATTGCTAAATGTGTCTCTGAGGTGAATGCGCTTCAATTCCCGAGGGTCTCCTCATTTCAACTCATACAGTTACTCATACAGTTTTGGTCACTCACTTGTATTTGTTTGGGGCGACGCGCGTGGTTACCATGTATTCTGAGACACCCCCCACCACCACCACCACCAGACACACACACACACATACAACGCTAATCTGGTAAGAGACCCTGGTATTTATTTTCAGCTACAAGCAACCTCTTCTAGGCAGCTCCCCTGACTAGCTGTTCAGCCAAAACCTAAAACAATCTAGTGCACCAGTACTCAGTCCACGCTACTGAGCCACCAACTGACCAGGCTACTACATGCTATCGCGCACGGTTTTGGAGCCTGACTGTGCGCAGCGCACAGATTTTCGTGTTCGGTTGAGGTAAAAGCGCAACCCAAAAGGAGGCAGTTGCGCTTTTGAAGCAACCCCAAATTATCAAATGTAGCACCCTGCAACTGACTACAATATTGCATCTACGTAGGCCCTTGTGATGGCATATGTTGTAACAGTCCAGGAGTAGACAAATAGGCTAAAGGGACTTGGCCAACCTTGATGTCAGGAGGGGCTAAACGGAAAAGCACTGATGACCCCCAACCCCAAACAATCGTTTTACCGACCGTGAGTTCGTGCTATAGTGATAATTGTGTGATTTCATCCAGCAATACTGTTCTCTCAGTGCCTTATTATTTGTTAGACTACCCCGTCTAGGGCTTGCCACTAACTAAGTACTTGAACTTGAACTCGGTTACATAGCTTCAGCCAGCAATTTGGCTGCTCGCCGTCTTTGTCAGTAAAAAACAGAAACTGTAAACGCGAACGAATCTAACTAACTACGACTTGCTTCTGTTTGTTCGAGCAAAGGAGAGAAGGTGGACTGCTTATAAAATTAAGAGATTGTAAAGAGTGCCAGCAATTAAACACTGGCTGCTTATTTACTAGCCAGTAGATATGTACAGTCAGATACTACACCCTTGCTTGTATCTCTGGCACAAAACGTAGATATGTACAGTCAGATACTGTACCCTCGCTTGTTGCATCTCTGGCACAAAACGTGCCACCTTATCAGGTACAAATAAGCTTAAGGAACGGCAATATGCTATCATGTGATGCCGGCAGTCTGACTATACCAAAGTTACTATTTATGTACAATATCATATGATACAATTTGTTTGATATCAAATGATATTTTACTTGCCTTTGGTCAACATCATATGATATGCCGGTCCCTAGATATGCTCATCTGACGGCACAAGGGACCTAGGGAGGAGTCCTTGACAGGAGCCCACACGCATATGCACACGTCATCTCAGCTGTCACAACATCGTCCTCAGAAGCCTGTTATAGCATGTTTCTAGTTTTCTGGAGGGGAACTCTAGTTTCATGCAGATCTCCTAGACCAATGGCCGGTGTACGACAACGTAATGCGATAAGTGATAATAGGGCACCATAATGAAGGAACACCATCATCTATAACATATACTGTAATGCTGCGGCATGTAGCCGTAGCATAGCGTGCTACATGGAGCCGTGTGACTGGCAGGTAGGGTAACTACCTGCCGGATCCTAGGCCAGTGCCAGCTATGGCTACGTACCGGGCGCCGCCCACTTAGCCATGAGCTGGAGCCTAATCTGGCCTGCCATTGGCCACTGAGATGATACTTCAGTCTCTGCTCTTTCATGTAAGCTTACCTAACACCGAACTAATCGTCCTTCAAATACTGGTCCCTCAGTTCCAAAACCCTCCCCCAGGGGGATGATAGCCCCCCCCCCTCCTCCCTAATGGTGGTTGGCCCCAGTGAAAGCAAATGGGCTAGCCTTTCAACCTCACGCCTCGTAACAAGGCGTACTACTTATTTATTTAATTCTTATTTAACCAATACTGGTCCTTCATTTCCTTGGTAGGCTATCCCTTCTGGGGACCACCACTAACTACGTCTTGCTTTTAGGGAGTCCACAGAAGCCTGTTTATAGCATGTTTTCTAGTTTTGTGGAGGGGAACTCTAGTTCCATGCGGATCTCCTGGACAAATGGCCAGTGTACGCTAGTTCCATGCAGATCTCCTGGACCAATGGCCAGTGAACGCTAGTTCCATGCGGATCTCCTGGACCAATGGCCAGTGAACGCTAGTTCCATGCGGATCTCCTGGACCAATGGCCAGTGAACGCTAGTTCCATGCGGATCTCCTGGACCAATGGCCAGTGAACGCTAGTTCCATGCGGATCTCCTGGACCAATGGCCGGTGTGCGCTAGTTCCATGCGGATCTCCTGGACCAATGGCCAGTGTACGCTAGTTCCATGTGGATCTCCTGGACCAATGGCCAGTGTACGCTAGTTCCATGCGGATCTCCTGGACCAATGGCCGGTGTACGACAACGTAATGTGATAAGTGATAACATGTCACCATGATAATGTAAGCACCATCATTAACTAACAACACTGGTCCCTCAGTTCCTTGGTAGGCTATCCCTTCTAGGGCCTACCACTTACTGCGTCTTGCTTCTGGCTGGGGAGTCCACAGAAGCCTGTTTATAGCTGGTTTACAGCATGTTTTTTAGTTTTCTGGAGGGGAACTCTAGTTCCATGCGGATCTCCTGGACCAATGGCCGGTGTATGACAACGTAATCTGATAACAGGGCACCATGATAATGTGACCACCATCTGCCACCATCATTAACAACCAATACTAGGCCCTCAGTTCCTTGGTAGACTATCCCTTCTGCCCTTCTGGGGCCTACCACTGACTACATCTTGCTTTTGGGGAGTCCACAGAAGCCTGTTTTCTCGTTTTCTGGGGTCTCTGGAGGGGGAGGAAATTTCCATGCGGATCTCCTTGACCGGGCATTTCACCCGGGTGCAGCAGGTATCTGCCAACTCCCGATTTAACTCATCTGCTCGGTTCAACAAGCACCAACCAACAGACAAGTGGTACTTTTTCTCACTACCATATCTGCTGGTGTACGTCTCTAGATCGTATCGACCCAGCACCTTGTCCAAGCAGCTTATGACTTGGGTAATGCGAGTTGCCGCCTTTGAGTCTTCTGGCACCATCATGACCAAGAACGTGTACTTGCCAGTACCGTCTTTACCGGTAGCCAGTGCTGCCAAACGAGGTCCGAATGGTATTGACAGGGGTGAACTCAGGGCTGGGCAATGTTTCAGGGCTGCCATCAAATCACCTTGTAGTGCGCTGACTTTCTTGTACACATACTTCCTCTGAATGTACTCCTGAATCTTCTGATATTTATGGAAGGAGAAAGCAGGGAACTCAGCACACACCTCTGCCACACTGCAAGCATCATCGCGGGTTCACATCTAAAGGGACAGCGAGGCTGAGATGAAAGGGCATTGGGATGCCTCTGGCGGATTCAAGGAATGATGAGATGGGTTGTACCTGTACTCCGCTTTGAGATGCCTATATGAGAATTGCAGGATTTTGATTTTTATGGGGGTTTTTTAAATAGAGGAGTTGGGTGGTGGGTGTTGGGCCTGGCTGATAGTGACGTATGCGGTATTGCATGAGGGGATTCAGAGGGGTAATAGCGAAGACTCAAAGTCTTCAAATATTGATAAAATCACAGCCGAGTTCGTTTTTATTTGTTCTGAACAATAACTCATGGCCAGGTTGGTATTTAAATAGTCTACTATCGGTATGTGTTGGCGTAGCTAGTGTTTATTTTGAACGAAACCACTGCCGCGTGCATAATTATGAATGTATACAAAGATTTGCTTCGTGTCATGATGACCTGCTTATCGTCCTTGTCAAAAAGCTTCTCGTTCGGCTTTGTGCATTGATTTTCCCACCTACGTTTTTCAACTGAATCTTCCCGTTTTTTTGTTGTTGAAGGTATTTCACTTAGGGTCGCCGGGAGATACCAAGAGATAGTAGCTTTGTCTAGTTGTATTGTGCAGAATGAAGCCTGTCAGATATGTTCAGAATGAAGCCCGCCAGATATATTGTCAATCAATCAATTAATAAAATTATGATAAAGTAAATCGGTTGATTGCTATACATATCCGCAGTCTGATTAAGAGAGGAAGTTGTGGTGTGGGCTTGCGTTGGTTCAACACTGGCCTGCCTACGACAATAAAAATGCCAAAAATAAAAATATATTATATTATGTTTTTATTAATTATATTATTTTAGATATATAAAATAATATAATTAATGGATGACGATGGATTATATTATTTATATACTGGTATGCACGTACCGTACACCAATGCCAGGTCCGAGTGAGTATTCACCAAGTTTACCCACATGTACGGTACGGTATGTCCGTGTCATGAATTCATGACCTATCGCCAGTTCCACACCCACAGTATGTTCCTTAATCAGTGATAGCAGCGTTCATCTAGTTGTTTTCAAGTTGTGAAAGGTATTTCACCCCAGTAGGTGAGTCTCCCTACACGAACCAGCGGCACCAAGGATTTAGTTCGTATGGCGTTGCTTATTTCCGTTAGCCCTCCTACATAGTAGATACCGGTACGGCATGCAGAATTATATAGTAAACCCTTTCTTAATATATTTTGTACGCTGACAATGGTTGATCTTCACTGTTCGTGGTTGAGCAAATCCCTTGCGACTCTTGGACAATATCAAAATCGTGTTTCAATGAGCAGGACGGAGCAACAAAGTGATAGAAACTGAAAACAAGGTGGTACTGGCAATACATCAAACGAGCTGCCCAATAGAGCAGCGGAGTCGAGGGCCGCCTAGGTACCTTAAAAATCCAGGACTCAAAGTTGGTACGACGACTGCGACTCTTGGACATTACAATACGTATGTAATCACCAGTTATGAGTTTGGGTGTATTGAACCCGTGTTCTGATACCGGCAACCGGATGACTCAAGTGGGTAAGCACAGCGCACCAACCGGATTACCGGACACCAACCTTAGCTGTGGGGGCTGAATTCTACCCCACGGTTTTTTCATTTGAAGGCCGCAGGCCGCCCAACTGGGATGTTGACGTGTCATCACCTTGTGATCTCACAACAATGTATCTGCTTAGGTGAATCAGCGCTACATGCGTACCTTCTCTCTCGCATGAGAGGCGGCTGATTTCAACTCCGCACTTTCTTTTACTGAAGGCTGCCCAACAGGGATGTTGATGTGAACCCATGCGTCACTTCGTGATCTCACAAGAACATTTATGCGGGGCTGCAGTGTGGGTTGCCTGGGCGAGAGCCTCGGATTAGGCACCGAAATGATAGACGTATGCAGAGAGCGCATTTATCTCGAGAGAGAATCTTGAGGATTGGTTGGAAGACCCCTGACAGGTGCTGTGGAGCGGGCTTGGCTTAGATCTGCAATGGCCTGTCGATGACAAAGTAATGTAATGTAATTATCTGTTTCGGACTAGGGGAGTAGGGGCAATAGCTTGCTCTTTTGGATTTCGGGAATGTGTGCTCCCTGTTCCCTGTGCGTATCTCGGTGCCTGTCTAAGATGGCGTTGCCCCTAGTTCCTTGGTTGGTTGACTGGTTTTACGGTTGTTGACTCGTGTTAAGGTTATTTTAACGGGACCTGTCACATATGCAGTTATGATGTCCGCCGCATGCACTGCAGTACCTCTAGACTCGGTAGTAGAGCAGTTTGTGTAGGCGCGGTGTATAGGGCATATCTCGCCATCGGTAAGATCGAAGGTTTCTACTAATTACCGATTCGTATTTCAACATTTATACGCCAAGATTCGTATGTCAGCCAGGAGTCCAGCACTCCTGAAGTCCCCCCCCCATACACGCACCAGGGACGACCATGATGGCCCCCCAGGCTTTTATTTAGTTGTGACACGAACACGTGTTCGCAAAGGAGGGTGGTGCACTACACAGTCAGGCAGTCAAGCGCAAGCGCCAGCTGGCACGGGTAGAATCGTCGGGACCAGGTTGGGACCCTGGTTGGGACAGCCCCTGGGTTGGGAAGCTTGACCTGACACGCCTAGCGATCTTCAAAATACACGAGGCCCGCCAAGAAGGAGTTCGTCGAAGTACCTTCGTCCCCTCCAAGCTCGCGCGCAGTGCCGCATAAACTGGTCGATCTACTTTTCGCTGCTACTGCTACCCCCCCCATCTTATACCCCCACTCCCACACATCTACCTCCCTTCTCCTCGTTAGCTGATCAACTTCCGAGTCTGATCGTCTATCCAAGGTCCACTCCTCATTCATTCGGGGCCAGCAATGATTAAAAAACCCTTTGTTTCTCAGCGAATCACCCGCGTCATCTGAACACAAATCGTCCGACCAATCATGAAGCTCACTTGCTCGACGTCGACCGCCCGGGCTGCTGTCTGCTCCCAGGCAGCGAAGTGCATTAGCCCCCCCACCCCCGCTTCCAGCAGGAGCTCAGAACATAGCAGGAGGGGGATCCTCTGGGAAATTATGGGGGACGTCGGCCTGCTGACGCTAGTGCAGGACCCTGCGCCAGCTGAGGCCAGGACAGCTGTTGGGATGGTGGGTCAAAGGCTTGGATTTCTAGCTTAGCGTCTTGGGAACTTGCCCTATCACCATATTACTCCTCGGACTCTTTTGGGTGCTGCTATCAGCTTTTTGGCCCCTAAAGCAACCCCCTAGAAAACTCTAACACAGCACCCCCAAAACAAAAAGGTTCACAATTTCAGGGGGCAAATAGGATTTTAGCTAGGGACAAACCTGCGCTTGGAAGGTTTTGTACTTACCCCCCCCCCCCCCCCCCCCCCCCCCCCCCCCCCCCCATGCAAGCTTGTGAGACCCATATCTCCTCCACCAATTAGAATTAGGGGGGTCAAAGTAGGCGTTATAGGAATCCTCTCGACAAGCTCTATCAATTTGTGGTCTTACACATACTTACACGTGGATATAGACAAAGTTGAACAAATGGTCCAGCAAACCCCCCTTCCTAGGCCTGATTCTGAGCTGACCTAGCAAGTTATGGGCGTTTGAGAATTTGAACATGGTTTTATGCCTAAGTTGCTTGTCTGAAAGTACCCTATAACCACCCAACATGTGTAGGGAGGAAATATTGATTTTCCGGTTTGGCCCAACTTTCACACTTGGTGTACCTGGAACCTGTGGAGGTCACTATTCGAGCACCACCGTGACATATTGACTCATTCTCGAAAACAAGTGCAGATTCGGAATGCTCTTATTGAGCCAATTACATTACATTACATTTCATCGACAGAACATTGTTGGCCCAAGACAAGCCTGCTCCACAACATCCGGAGGGGTCTTCCTCGACAACAAATCCTCGAAAAAAGGAAGGCAATATCGCTGCAAGAAAGCATGAGTATCAGCACTAATTCTATATATTGTCTGTATTGCTTTGTATGAATCAGTTGATTCGCTAGGTTCTGTGTAGTGTACGCTTTCTTAGTCGTTGGCATCCTTCCAATGTCATGGGTATTATTAACTTTGTCTGAGACCGACCTGTAACTCTGACAGGAAGTTACGTGGATCTGTGACTCAGTGAATAATATTGAGGAAATTCCCGAAACTGGCTCACACACACACACACACACACAAAACGAATCAACTGTTTCGATGGCTTGGGGGCTTACGACCCCTTTAGGCCCCGAATTCATTGTGCGGTACACATGCAACTCATCCCCCCCCCCCCCCCCCCCCCCCCGTCGCCGTCGCCCCCGTCCCTTGAACACTAATGTAAAGAAACAAGGCACATTCATTGGCACGATGTAAAGAGGAACAGGCCTGGATCTTATTTTTACCATGGTACCGTATCATGGTAAAAAAAATCTTTTAGTAGGGTTTAGTCAGTAAAAGTTCAAAAGTGATGCTTAGATACAGAAATTAATGCATGAACAACGACAGGGTGTGAGGTTATGACGTCTGCCACTTTGTATCTGTAGCAGCGGACTGTTAGCTATCCGGACTATCACTTAGTTGTACACTTCAGCCAACTCGACTTTTCAAAAAAATAAAACAACAGAATTTTAGGAATCATTACAACCTGTTGACCAATGTTTCTTTTTGGGCTAGACGGTGCAGCTTCAAGGCAGAATCCCTTTCCCTGTCCTTGGGCTAAACCTGAAGCTAGCTAGTGCGTCTGAAAGCTGATATGACAGGCATTCCAATGCAGCTCCAAGCATTGGATTTGACTTAGTGGCTGCCTTTTGGATCTGGTGGGAAGCTACCTCGAGTAGCCCCAAACTGAAACTGTGCTGTTGACAATCCTCATCCACACTTCTCCACAAGGAGCTTGTCTCTCATCATGACATGCAACTCAACTTCCTCTGGAATCTATTTTCCAGGTCTTGATGTGAATGTGTGATTGATGGATGAATGGATGGCATTTTTTGTCACAAATTTCCATCTCATACTTACATTTGCTCCCTTAAGCAGGGAAGCAAATGAGGTTAGGTATCTAGGGACCCCCGCTCTCAGACATATACTAATCTTAGATTAGCACTGGAAGAAATGAATGATAGGAAATATAATATCTGCAGTATCATGCAGGCAAGGATGTTCCGGGAACAGGGGGGCGGTGGAGGGTTAGGGTAGTGGTGGTGGTAGTGGTCATGCTACTGGTGGTGGGGGGAGGGGGAGGGTTGTGGAGGTGGCGTTGGGGGGGAGGGGGGATAGGGGTGGGGGGGGGGGGGGGGGGGGGGGATAGTTCCACCAGTCCTTTATACATGGTGGAACTACCCCTTGAACCGAATGGATACTAAAAGAGGCTTACTAACTAAGAGAGACAGTACCTGGAATCATGAGTATTGACCCAAATACCCAGTACCGGTAAACACTACTAAAATACTAGCAAGAATTTTTTGACCCAATAACGAGGTGTAGTCCATCCAATCTTGGCCCAGTACTCCTCCCGCATTTTCCCCAAGGATGATCTTTGCCTCATAGGGTGGGTCTCCCTATGCTAGCCCTAGACTCAAAATATGTGTGATTAGAGGAGAATGTTATCTATTATGTGATATATGGAAGTACGTGTTCTACTTGGATTAAAGGAGGTGCCGTCCTCGTTAGAGACACTGTGTAACATACTATACCAGTCAACCTTACGTTACTCAGTTAACAACTCATTATAATGCTGCATCTGCGTAACCCCCTGGTGGTGTTGATATTTCTACCCGGGCTCCATCACCTTGTTGGCTCAGGTGGAATCCTTTAGGTAGGCCCCCTTGGTAGTTTAGAGTCATTGTGAATAGTCAACGTTGGGCATATAGGCCAACGGGAATTGCCCAACCTCGATTTCAGGAGGGGCTAAAGCGAAAACAACCAGGATAATGTATCCGTCATCAGTAATGACCACTGTTTCTTTGGGGGGCTAAACGGAGCAGCTTCTATGCAGCTCTCTTTCCCGGTCCTTGGGCTAAACCTGAAGCTAGCTAGTGCGTACGAAAGCTAATATGACAGGCATTCCAATGTAGCTTCAAGCATTGGGTGTGACCCAGTGGCTGCCTTTTGGATCTGGCAGGAAGCTGCCACAAGTAGCCCAAAGGAGAAACAGTGATAGAAACCGATGTTCGTCCATCATTTCCTTAGTAGCCTCTCCATAGTGGGGGCTGCCCCTTAGGGTGAACGCCACAACCCCCTGAATACTTGTTCTCTACCGGAATAAGAAATTTCCATGCCAATCATTTTGGCTTTGCATTTCACCGGGCTGCAGCGGATATCTTCCAAAATCAGGTTCAGCTCCTCTGCTCGGTCCGTCTTGCACCAGCCAACAGAAACGTGGAATTGTTTCTTGCTGCCATATCTGCTGGTGTACATCTCAAGACCATATCGATCCAAAACCTCGTCCAGACTGCTTATTACTTGGGCAATGCGACTCGCTTCAGCTGAGTCCACCGGCACCATCATGACTAAGAAGGTGTGACTCCCACTTCTGGTAGTCACTGCAGCCAAAATAGGCCCCAATGGTACTTTCAAGGGTGTGCTCAGAGCTGGGCAGTTTTTCAGAGCTCTTTTCATATCGCCTTGGAGAGCCTTCACCAAGGCCTTGTCTTTTGGTTTCACGTCCAGAGGGACAGAGAGGCTGAGATGAAACACCATCTCGACACCTCTGCTAGATGCCATGAAAGTTGAAATAGGTTCAAGGTGTACTCCGTGATGAGATACCTACAGGAGTACCGGAATTGCAGAATTTGAATTTGAATTTGAAATAGGTGCAAGGTGCACTCCGCGATGAGATACCTACAGGAGTACCGATATTGCAGAACTTGAAGTTAAATTTAAAACACGTTCAAGGTGCACTCCGTCGCGAGATACCTACAGGAGTACCGGTATTGCAGAATTTGAATTTGAATTTGAAATGCGTTTGAGGTGCACTCCATCACGAGATACCTACAGGAGTACCGGTATTGCAGAATTTTAAGTTGTGGCTGTCATACTGATGGTCTACTGTTTTTGGTGGTACTGTGTGTTACTGTACATACGGTATGTATGTTACCGTCCAAGGGTAGGCCAAGTAGGCTTAAGGGACTTGCCCAATCGTGGCAGGCGGGGCTTAAACGAAAAAGTACTGATGAATTGAACCCCAAACAATTGTTTTACAGAAGGGGGCCCTGAGTTTTGCTACAGTGGAATTATAATTCTACGATTAGAAAGAGTACTGGTATTGCAGAATTTGAAGTTGTGGTTGTCATACTGATGGTCTACTGTACATTGGTGTTACTGTGTGGTATAGTTCATATACTGACCATTGTATGCTGTAACTTTATTCCAATGCACAGTGCTGCAGAAAGCTGTTTTTGTCAAATGAACTGAGCATAAGCACCGATGCACCAATGTCAGATTTAAGTAGGGATCGGCAAATCATATGATACTGACCAAAGACCAGTATGAAAGCATATGATATCATACAAATTGTATTATATGATATTGTACGTCAATGGCCCCCCTCCTCCCCCTACCACCACCAACCCCTCGTTTTTTAATGGTGATGATGTGGATCTGGCTTGTAGACTGTGCTACCTGTCTAAGACAATATAATGAGTGTATGCTGCAGTTCTGGGGTATCCAAGTAGACTGTACTGCCTCTCTATGACAATATAATAAGTCTATGTTACAGTCCTGAGACATCCAAGTAGACTGTCCTGCCTGTCTATGGAAATATAATGAGCGTCTATTACAGACCTGGGATATCGAACTAGACTGTAGACTAATAGTCTGCTTCATTTTGGGGCTACACGTATCAGCTTCTAGGCAGCTCCTTTTCCCTGTCCTTGGGCCAACCCTGAAGTCAGCTAGTGCGTCTGAAAGCTGATATGTAGGGAACAGCATTATGATATCATATGATATCATGTCATCATATATTCATATGATATCATGTAATGCCGGCAGTCTGACTAGGCTAAAGTTACCATTAAAATACACTATCATGTGATGCAGTTTGTATAATATCATATGATATCACTACTATCCTTCAGCCAACATCATATGATATCGTTCCCTACTGATATGACAGGCCTTCCAATGCGGCTTCAAGCACTGGGTTTGACCCATTGGATGGCTATTGGAGCTGGCGGGAGGCTGCCATGAATAAATAAAAATGGAACGGTGTAGGCTATAGACTGGTAGTATATACATTACACTGTCATTTACAGAACATTGTTGGCCCAAGACTAGCCCGCTCAACAACAGCTCAACAACATCCGGGAGGGGTCTTCCAACCTATCCTCAGAAAAGGAAAGGCAATATTGCAGCAAGCAAGCATTATCATCAGCACTTTTTCCATATGATAATAATATAAGGACTCGCATATCCTCTGAATATCACCTGATTGGCTCTATAGATGATCACCCATCCGCACCCAATGCCATTTTTATCAAAGGCAAACTGGCAACAGCATTGACTAACCCGTTTTTGAGTAAGTACCACCAGGTTTGGCAGATGTGAGCTTGAGTGTGATTGACCCGTTTCCTTTACGGTACACAAACTTTAAGATTACATTGCTTCAGCATGTAAGGCTGCTCGCCGTCTTGGGAGGCTACACAATAAATTCCTTAACACGAGTTAACAAGCGGGTACTGGCTAGGCGCTGCAAACCAACCTTATCCATAGCTCGGTCGGCAACTGATTCCAATCCCGCGTGGTGCACGAAAGGGATGCTGATGCGTAGCGATGTTTGTTTTGATGATCTCAAGAGCCTCGGATTAGGCACAGAAATTCCAGACATGCGAAGAGTGCAACTGTGGATTTATCTCGAGATATTATCTGCCTCGCCGCCTCGGACTCAGGGCGATCGCTTACGGTACTCTCTTTGTTTCGGAAAATATGTGCTCCCTGGTTTCTGTGATAATAATCTCGGTGGGGATTTTTAGGAATTGGATATAATTGATTTCGTGTCTGTCAAATCAAGTTGGCGTTGACAGTTGACGAGTAGTCGAGTTGTTGATTCGGTTGCAGTTGTGTAAAACATGAAAGTTGCAATACCCTTAAAGCGCCTCGATGTTTTGAGAATAATTCTGCTCCCAAACACTTACAGGGGATGATTTGGGAGTTGGGTTTTCGAAAAGTGACGTACTTCGTATCTCAAGTTTGGCCTGGAATCTGAGGATTCTGGGAGATTTGGCCCGAAAACAAATACGAAGTCTGACTTCTGAACCCAATTCATCCCCTGAATTGCTAGAATCCCTAGCCAATTTCCCCAATATTGGTAGGAACCTGCTGCAAATTGAATTTACAAACGTGTTGATTACAGCTCTTGACTGAGCACTGCTATATTAGCAACTCGGTGGAACTGGTTGAGGTTGAAGTTGAGTGGCACTTGAACACGTGTTCATGGTGGTGCACTACTCAGGTCAGTCCGGGTCAGGTCAGGTCTGGTGGTGCACAGCGGGTGGTGCACTACTCAGGTCAGTCCGGCCCAAGCGCAAGCGCCAGCTGGCGCGTGTAGATCGTTGGGACGGTTGGCCTGACTCGCCTCGCGATCTTCCAACACCACCAGGCCCGCCAAAAAGAAGTTCGTCGAAGTGCCTTCTTCCCCTCCAAGCCCTCACGCAGTACCGTATATATCGGTCGATCTACTTTTGGCTGCTACTGCTCCCTCCCCCCCCCCCCCCCCCCCCCCCATCTAATACCCCACTCCTACTCGTCTACCCACCCCCCCCCCCCCCCCCCCCCCCCCCCCCCCCCCCCCCCCTTCTCCTCGTTAGCTGATCACCCTCCGAGTCTGATCATCTATCCAAGGCCAACTCCTCATTCATTCGGGGAATCCAGTTTCTCAGCGTATCACCCGCGTCATCTCCAGAACACTCATCATTCGACCAATCATGAAGCTCACTTGCTCGACGTCGACCGCCCGGGCTGCTGTCCGCTCCCGGGCAGTGTCCGTGGCGATGTGCATTAGCCGCCCCACCCCCGCTTCCAGCAGGAGCTCAGAACATAGCAGGAGGGGAATCCTCGGGGGAATTATGGGGGGCGTCAGCCTGCTGACGCTAGTGCAGGACCCTGCGCCAGCTGAGGCCAGGACAGCTGTTGGGATGGTGGGTCAAAGGCTTGGGTTTCTAGCTCAGCGTCTTGGGACCCTGCCCTAACACCATATTGCTCCTATGACCCTTTGGGTGCTACTAGCAGCTTTTTTGGCCCCCAAAGCCCCCCCCCCCCCCCCCCCCCCCCAAAAAAACTCCCCTAAACGCAGCACCCCCTCAAACAAGAAGGTACACAATTGAGCACCTGCATGCATAGGGAACGGCATTATGAGATCATATGAGATTATGTGCTGACGGTGGTCTAGTTAGACAAAAGTTACCACTCATATGTGATATCATATGATCCAATTTGTATGATATCATATGATGTGCCGGTCCCTATATATGCAGCACCTCCAAGAAACCCCTGCCTCCCTCCCACTCCCCTTGAACCGTTGCACCTGGAATGCCCTGATATTCACTCTAAGGGACTACATATTCACTCTAAGGGGCTAGGCTTCATATTCACTAGAAGGGGCTACACATTCACTCTAATGGGCTAGGCTGGATATTCACTCTAATGGGCCAGGCTAGATATTCACTCCAAAGGGCTAGGCTAGATATTCACTCTAATGGGCTAGGCTACATATTCATCTTAATGGGTAGGTACTATTCATCTATAATTTGGGCTAGGCTAGATATTCACTCTAATGGGCTAGGCTAGATATTCACCAATGGGCTAGGCTAGATATTCACTCTAAATGGGCCTAGGCTAGATATTCTATTATCTATATGCGGCTGTGCTACATATGCACCCAATGGGTCGGCTAGTAGATATTCACTCTAATGGGTAGGCTACATATTCACTTATGGGCGAGGTACATATTCACGCTCAGGGCTAGGCACATATTCACTCTAATGGGTAGGGCACATATTCACTCTAATGGGCTAGGAATAGATACTTCCTCTAATGGGAGTTAGGCGAGATATTCACTCTAATGGGCTAGGCTACATATTCACTCTAATGGGCTAGGCTACATATTCACTCTAATGGGCTAGGCTACATATTCACTCTAATGGGCTAGGCTACATATTCACTCTAATGGGCTAGGCTACATATTCACTCTAATGGGCTAGGCTACATATTCACTCTAATGGGCTAGGCTAGATATTCACTCTAATGGGCTAGGCTACATATTCACTCTAATGGGCTAGGCTAGATATTCACTCTAATGGGCTAGGCTAGATATTCACTCTAATGGGCTAGGCTACATATTCACTCTAATGGGCTAGGCTACATATTCACTCTAATGGGCTAGGCTACATATTCACTCTAATGGGCTAGGCTACATATTCACTCTAATGGGCTAGGCTACATATTCACTCTAATGGGCCAGGCTAAATATTCACTCTAATAGGCTAGGCTACATATTCACTCTAATGAGCTAGGCTACATATTCACTCTAATGGGCTAGGCTAGATATTCACTCTAATGGGCTAGGCTACATATTCACTCTAATGGGCTAGGCTAGATATTCACTCTAATGGGCTAGGCTAGATATTCACTCTAATGGGCTAGGCTAGATATTCACGGCACAGAGCGCTGATTCATCAGGCTATTCTTAAAGGTGTAACATGTAGCACACATCTTGTGCATTTCTACACTGTATACCAAACCTTAGCCTTCGAATAGAGGACCGTCGCTCACACGCCTTCCAAGTTCTGGTAAGCTCACCCACCACCCCCACCATCCCTCCCCCCCCTATCCTTCGTTTAGCCACGTACCTTGATGACACTGGCTCCCCCCCACGTGCACAGTTACTAGTCTCCCCGTTGATTAAGTATGTTTTGAACGGTCGCGGGGTCTTCCAGTGGTTATTATCGACCCTTACCCCACGGGGCGATTTCGGTTGCGTGGCGCGGTCAACCCTTTAGCTTTGTCCAGGGAAAGTACGCCAGCTGACTCCCTACCACCGTTGGACGGGGCTCCTTTAATACCACGCCCTACCAGGCGTTATCATTACATACCTCGTGTTTAGGGGGTGCTACATTAGAGCCTTTTGGGTTCGTATTTTGAGGCAAACAAATCTGCTGGTACATGATCATGCCTGGTGGGGCCCGGTATTAAGGAAGCCCTGTCTTACGACGGTAGAGAACGGGCTGCTACATAACCTGGACAGTGCCACCATGGCGAATGACAGCGATCGCGAACACTAGAGCACACCTGAAGGGATTTGAACCTAGCACCTTCTTCAGTCCAGTGAAATGATCAACCATTGAACCATTCGCCAAACCAGGATGCTGGTATCTGCTGGTGGCACACCAACAAGTTCTATGCAGCGTCGCCTGCGACGCTAAGAAATGGCGGAGAGTGATCGCGACGGAGCGACAGGTGGCAACGGAAGCGAGTTAGTTACGAGACGGTTGGCTGATGTGTCAGACTTCATCTCGGTCAGACGGTCGGTTGGACGGACAAAGGGGTAACCCTGGGGGCTCCCGCCCCCTTGAAGAGGGGGCTCCGCCAAAAACTACTAGGACCACCATGGACATGTGTATGTGTTACATGTTATCAATTATACATGTTTAGTTCCTACATGTAGCACATAAAACTTGTGCTACATTAGAGCCTTCGGGGGTCGTATGTTGAGGCAAGCAAATCTGCTGGTAGCACACCAAAGGTTACTAGGAGCACCATGGTGCTACATGAAGACACTGTTTTCTTTCTGTAATAACAACCCTGTGGATCACCACAAGTAATGTAAGAAATTCGCTCAACAAAGCATGGAATTCAGTTGCGAAAGTAAGGCACTCACCTACCAGCTTGAGACAAAAACTCTCGACAGCAATGATGTTTATTTTAGTTCCAACATATTTTTATAATACAATTTTTTTATAATACCAATGTGTTTGTAGAATACCAATATAATTTCATACTACCAATGTATTTTATAATACCAAAATACTTTTATAAAACCAATGTATTATTATAAAACCATGTCTTTCTACAATACCAATGTATTTCTATAATACCAATGTATTTTTATAGTACCAATTTATTTGTACAATACCATATAAGAATTATGCATTCCCGTGACACCAAATCACCATCCCCCTTGGGCCCCAAAATCACCCCATCCCCTTGGCCCCACACATCACCTCATCCCTTGGCCCAAACCTCACCCATCCCCTTGGAGGGGCCACCACAACATCACCTCATCCAAATTGTGTCCCCATTCAAAAAACTAACCCCATTCATACACTTGGCCCCACCCCACCAATAACCATCATCCCCCTTCTGCACACAACCTCAACACCCCCAACTCCCCTTGACCCACAACTCACCCCATCCCCTTGGACACACAACCTCACACCATCCCTCGGGACCCACACCTCATTCCATCCCCCTTGGCCCCACAACCTCACCTCACATCCCTTGGGACCCACAACCCACCACCCAACCCCTTGTGTTTGCACAACAACTTACCCTCACCCCAAATCCACACCAAATCCACCATCCCCCCACTATATCCTCAGCAACATTCAAACATGACCCAAGCCCCCGACTAATCCCACACCACAACCACCCAATTCCCTCCCAGCCCCACCAACTACATTTCCCCATCCCCCTTTCCTTTGTTCGCCTTATCCCACCACAAACAATAACCACCAATATCTCAGCCCAACAACCTTACCCCATCCCCGCCTCATCCCACCAACACCACCACCACCCAAATCCCTCAGCCCAAACAACCTACCCATCCCCGCCTCACTCCCACCAACTTATCCTCCCAAGCACCCAACTCCTCAGCCAACGACACCTTCACCCCATCCCCGCCCATCTTTCACACCAAACACCACAACACCCGCGCGTCCTCAGGCCCTCGGCGAAGCTTGGAAGAATGTCCAGAGACAGAATGGGGGGATGAAGATCTTGGCGCCCATCCGGGGAGCTATCGAGAAGCTGACAGAAGGCGGTGCTCTATTGGAGGTTGCGTCCACTCCAGAGGAACTGACTGCCGCTCTGAAGACGATCCGGGGCTCTAGCTTGAACTGCTATGTATTCGAGGTATGAGGTGTTTGTTTAATGCCTTGCCTTGCCGGCTGCATGCAGCATGACTGCCACTAAATGCTGCTACCGCTCTTGCTGCATGCTCTACATCGCCTACCTACCTTTTGCAGCCTGTCCTGCCATAACTGCCCTGTACTACTTGCCTGTCTGATATTCCTGCCGCGCCTAATGCCTGCCCTACCTGCTGCTACCTGCCCTGTCCTACCTGCATGTCTGACTACCTGCATGCTACCTGCCTGCCCTGCCTACCTGCACCTGCCTACTGCTGTCCCTGACCTGCTCCTGCCTGCCTAAATGCCTGACGACCTGCTCCTATGCCGCTAACCTGCCGTGCCTGCTACCCTGCCTGCCTGCTACATGCCCTGCCTACCTCGCATTGACATGCTTGGCTCACCTGTTACGCGCCTACCTGCAGCATGCCCCGACCTACCGGCCTACCTGACTGCCTACAGCCAAACACGCACCTCCCCCCAGTGACCCAAAATGGCACTGCATCTACCACCACCACACCCGCAACACTACACCAAACCAACCACCACACACACATCACAACACACACACACACACACACCACCAACACCCACCACTCCCCCCCCCCCAACACACTCCCCACATCCACACACACCCAACCCACCACACCACCCACCCACCCCCCCATACACACACACCCAACACCCCACCCCCCCCCCCACCTCCCACACAAACACAACCCACACACAGCACCCCCCCACACCACACACCCACAACCACACACAAACACCCAACAAACACACACACACAAACACCACACACATACACATACTCATACAAACACACAAACAAACCACACACACACACACACACACCACCCACACAACACACACACACACACACACGACCTCCCCCCCCCCTCGCACCTCCACACACACACACAACACCCCCACCACACTCACATCACACACCAACACAACCACCAACACACAACACAACACAACCACACACACATACCACCCACACACACCATCACCACACACAAACAACCACACACATACATCATAACTCATACCAACACACAAAACAAACCACACACATCACACACCCATACCCCCCCCACCCCCCACCCCCACACAAACCACCATTCACACAAACACACACACACACCACGATACACCCCACACATACTCATACAAACACACAAACAAACCACACACATCACAACACATACCCCCCCCCAACCCCACCCCACCCCCCCCAACCCCCCCACACCCACACACGCACAACACAACACACACACCACGCAACACACAAGACGAACACACACACCCCCCATCACACACACCACACAATTACACACCCCCCACATGCACCACACACACCCCACACACACACCCACACAATTACACACACCATGCCCCCACACACACCCACACCACCACCCACCACTCAACATACCCTCCCCTCCCCCCCCTCCCCCCCCCCCCCTCACCCCCCCACACACACACCACAAACACACACCACACACACAATCGGAGGCAGGCCTTGCCTACAGATGACTTTGCGACTCGTGCATCACTAGCGACCCAGCAGATTATAACGACAGCAGGTCCAAGCACAACACACACACACACACACCACACACACACACCGCACACACCACACACACCACACAAATACACACACACACATGCACCACACACACCACACACACACACCACCACCACTTCTCACACACACAATGTCAGGAACTGCTAGGCTACGGGAGCTCTTTAGGATATCTAGATCTACATATCCTAAAGAGCTCCCGTAGCCTAGCTATTCCTAACAATAATGTGTATTCATAATGCGTATGAAAGCGTATTCCTGACATATTCCTGCCATATTCCTGACATATTCCTGACACACAACCTTTGTGCAGGCCTTGCCTATAAATGGCTTTGAGACTCGTGCCTCACTAGCGACCCAGCAGTTACTGATGACAGCAGAACCTTGCACCTTTCACACCACGCAAACGCACCACCACCACCACACACACACACACACACACACACACACACACACACACACGCACACACACCACCACCACCATCACGCACACAACCTTTGTGCAGGCCTTGCCTACAGATGACTTCGAGACCCGTGCCTCACTAGCGACCCAGCAGTTTATGACGACAGCAGATCCATGCACCTTCCGTATCATTGTTAAGGTAAGTCTACAATACGATTGATTGGTGGGTCGGGGACTGGATGGGTGGTGAGTAGGTGGATGACTGTGTGGTGGGTGGTGAGTAGGTGGATGTCTGGGTGGTGGGTGGTGAGTAGGTGGATGACTGTGTGGTGGGTGGCTGGGTGGTGGGTGGGTGGGTGGGTGGGGGACTGGGTGGCAAAGCTCATAAAGCACAGACATGTGTACTAGCCTATGATGTACTGGGCAATGAAAAGTATGAAATGATCAGTATGAAATTACTTCTCAGTTGGGTTGATTCAAGCAATGTGCAATATGCAATGTGCAACTGCTGAGCCCTTCTAAACCTTACTACATTTTTTGTCTGCACCAACGCCCATTGCCTCCCCCCTCCCCCTCCCTTCCCCCCCCCATGAGACAGAGTTACAGTCCTCCAACTTTCAGCACTATTTCATTTTTGGCAGAGCCCCCCCTTCTGGGGGGCGGAAGCCCCCAGGGTCACCCGGTTGTATGTTTGTATGTTTGTGTTACCAACGTTTGTGCGCCCGAGACAAAGCCTGGCACGTCAGCCAACGGTCTTGTAACTAACTGGCCTCCGTCCGCTCAGTTCCGTTGCCAACCACTCTCCGCAAATTTTCTGCGTCGCTTGCAGCGCAGCCTAGGACTTGTTTGTCTGCACCAGCATCCATTCCCCCCCCCCCCCCCCACACACACACACACCCACACACACACCCACACCCACCCACCCACCCACACACACACACACACCCACACACCCACACACACAATGAACAAGATAACAGCCAACAGGGAGATAGAAACAAAAATCACCAACATGCACACTGTTTCATGTTTTAAATATAGTCCACCACCCTAAACCCTAAACCCTGTTGCAGGATGTGACCACCCTAAACCCTAAACCCTGTTGCAGAATGTGACCACCCTAAACCCTAAACCCTGTTGCAGAATGTGACCAGCTTGAGCTCGCCAGCAACTCAGCAAGAGGGCAAGGACATCATCACCACCATCGTCCAATCATACAAGTGAGCTACAAGCGTGCGGTGTTTGTTTGTCTCTTTGTTTTGTTCCTGTCCAGCAACTCAGCAAGAGGGCAAGGACATCGTCACCTCCATCGTCCAATCATACAATAAAGCTACAAGCTTGTGATATTTGTTTATTTGTTTGTCTGTTTGTTTGTTTTGTTCCTGTCCAGCAACTCAGCAAGAGGGCAAGGACATCGTCACCTCCATCGTCCAATCATACAGTAAAGCTACAAGCTTGCGATATTTGTTTATTTGTTTGTCTGTTTGTTTGTTTGTTTTGTTCCTGTCCAGCAACTCAGCAAGAGGGCAAGGACATCATCACCTCCATCGTCCAATCATACAATAAAGCTACAAGCTTGTGATATTTGTTTATTTGTTTGTCTGTTTGTTTGTTTTGTTCCTGTCCAGCAACTCAGCAAGAGGGCAAGGACATCGTCACCTCCATCGTCCAATCATACAATAAAGCTACAAGCTTGCGATATTTGTTTATTTGTTTGTCTGTTTGTTTGTTTGTTTGTTTTGTTCCTGTCCAGCAACTCAGCAAGAGGGCAAGGACATCATCACCACCATCGTCCAATCATACAAGTAATCTACAAGCTTGCAATTTTTGTTTGTTTGTTTTCTTATTGTCCTGCAACTCAGCAATAGGGAATAGGCATTGTCACCACCATTGTTCAATCATACAAGTACAAGCTTAATATATAAAATAAATAAACAATTAATAATCAGTACAAGTAAGCTACAAGCTTGCGATGTTTGTTTGTTCATTTGTCGTTTGTTTGTGCGTTTGTTTGGTTGGTTGGTTGGTTACTATCCAGCAACTCAGCAGGAGGGCAAATATATATGATACATAATCACTGCCATCGTCCCATCACACAAGTAATCTGCAATCTTGAAACGTTTTTTTTGTTTGGTTACTGTCCAGCAACTCAGCGGGAGGGCAAATATATAATCACTGCCATTGTCCAATTATACAATTAGTAAGCGCCAGTTCACCATTGTTTTTTTTCAAACTGCCTTTCCTGTTATGAAGGTAGGGCAAGTCTCTTTAGCCTATTTGGCTACCCCTGGACTGTAAAAAAGACATCAAATCCAATTATTCTCATAATCTACAAGCTTGCGATGGTGATAGGCTTAGGGACTTGCATTATGGAATTGGGGTGGGGAGGGGCTGGGAGAGAGAGACAGATTGATAGGAAGATAGCACGAGAGGGAGATATATAGAGAGAGATAGGTAGGTAGGTGGATTGGGGGATAGATAGATATGTAGGTGGGTGGGTAGGGGGATAGATAGATAGGTAGGTAGGTGGGTAGGGGGATAGATAGATAGGTAGGTGGGTGGATAGGGGGATGTATAGATATGCAGGTAGGTGGGTAGGGGGATAGATAGATAGGTAGTTAGGTGGATAGGGGGATAGATATATATGTAAGTAGGTGGGTAGGGGGAGAGAAAGTCAGCAAGAGGGCAATGTCATGATCACCTCCAACATCCAATCATTCCAGTGAGCTACAAGCTTGCGATGGTGATAGGCTTAGGGAGCCTGTTATGTACTTGCATCGTGGAATTGGGGTGGAGACGGGCTGGGAGAGTGAGACAGATAGATAGTGAGATAGGTAGGTAGATGGGTAGGTAGGTGGGTGGACAGGGAGGCAGATGAATAGTACCTGATTTGTTCATTCTGCTTGTTGCACTGCCTTACCTTGCAACCTGTCATCTAACTGTATCACGTACTTCGAATTCAACCTGACATCCAAATGTATCATGCACTTCGAATTCAACCTGACATCCAAATGTATCATGCGCTTCGAATTCAACCCGACATCCAAATGTATCATGCGCTTCGAATTCAACCTGACATCCAAATGTATCATGCGCTTCGAATTCAACCTGACATCTAAATGTATCATGCGCTTCGAATTCAACCTGACATCTAAATGTATCATGCGCTTCGAATTCAACCTGACATCTAAATGTATCATGCGCTTCGAATTCAACCTGCCATCTAAATGTATCATGCGCTTCGAATTCAACCTGACATCTAAATGCATCATGTACTTTGATTTAACCTGACATCTAAATGCTTCATGTATTCATGTTATTCGAATTTAACTTGACATCTAAATGTTTCATGCGCTTCGAATTCAACCTGACATCTAAATGTTTCATGCGCTTCGAATTTAACTTGACATCTAAATGCTTCATGTATTCATGTTATTCGAATTCAACCTGACATCTAAATGTATCATGTACTTCGAATCCTACCAGAGGACACGTGGTGGCATTGTTGATAATGGTATGGCAGTACATCCACATTTTTGAATTCGAATTTGGAAATGACCTGTTTCCCACTAAATCAAGCAAAGTATTCTGCACAGCAGCATGCTCAGGTGCCCGCCCCGGATCCTACTAAAACTTTTTATGTGTATACTGGACATTATGTTCATAAGCCCCTCTTGGCTCCATCAAGCTGCTAGCACATTTGGAGTCCGGTAGGGCACCAGTAAAAATATCATCATCATCATCACCACCATCATCATCACCATCATCATCATCCTTAAAACACTGCATCCCTCCAAACCATGCAGCTTGCTGGACAGCTACCTGGAGCAAGGTATCAACGGCATCGCTGACAAGGTGGAGGAAGCTAGGAAGCAGCTGGTCGGCACCTTGAGCCTTGTGAAGAGTCTTGATGCATTTGTTGTGTCCGCTCTGGCAGAACCCATGTATGATTTGTCAAGCTAATAATGTTTGTTTGGTCGAGGGTTGGTATCTCCCGCCGACAGGGTAGAGCATGCCGGTCGGTATCCAGGTGTTGGGGTATTTGCAGGTCGGTAAACTGGAGCCCCAGAACCCATGTGCGACGTTCCGGAAAACCCCGTGGAGCGTGAATCGCTGAGCCCGGGGGGGCATTTCTGACTTCGGTAGTTTACCCGGACCCATGCATCACCATGCAGCGATGGAATGGCAATGCGTTACACACAAAAAAAGCAGTGGTGAATTGTGGCGTTCACCCTTAGTGGCAGCCCCCACTATGGAGAGGCTACTAAGGAAATGAGAGACTACTAATATCTGCCATCGCCACTGTTTCACTTTTTGGCTACTCATGGCAGCTTCCCGTCGGCTCCAATAGCCAGCCACTGGGTCAAACACAATGCTTAAAGCTGCACTGGAATGCTTGCCATAGCACTTTTCAGGCACACCTACCAGCTAGCTCCAGGTTAGGCAATTTTTGATGCAACTCATACAATCATTTGACTGAGTGTATGACGAGCTAATTATCTGGATTATTAACGTTATTGTTGTGATTAAATCGGTTCCAAGATTATTATAGTGGCCTTGTAAACACTTATGTTTTGCCTCGTAACTTGGAAGAAGAAAAAAGCTTGTGTTACAAGGTAATCGCCTTGTAACTTGAGCTTGGTTACTTGCCTCCAGCCAGGATTGTGGCTGCTTGTCAGATACCCAGGATACAGTAGAAGCCAACGAAGCGAGCCTTTGATTTCACTGGAATAATGTTATATGAGAGGTCGAGTCTAAGAGAGAGGCAAGAGCCGCCTAAGGGAGATTGTAATTGAAATTTAAATTGTTACATCTGAGTAATGAAGTGCCTAAGGTTACGGTTGTAAGAAGACACGTGAAGACAGGTAGAACCAAAGAACAGCTAACGCTGACAGGGGGCTACCTTACATTTTCACTTTAATAGACAGGCCTTAGAGGACCCAAGACAAGCCCTCTCCACAGCATCTGGGGGGGGGGGGGGGGGGGGGGGGGGGGAGGGGGGGCTTCCAGCCATCCTCAAAATCACAGGGTGCAAACAATAAAGCAATGCCACTGCCTGCCTGCCTGGTAGTTAAACTTGGACTTGGTTATATAGCTTCAGCCAGCTTCAGCCAGTAATTTGGCTGCTCGCCAAATTGGCTGCTTGGCTGATTGCCTGCCTGGCAGTGACTTGCTTTTAGCTAGGGAGTCCACAGAAGCCTGTTGTCTCTCTTTCTAGAGGGGAAGGAAATGTCCATGCGGATCTCCTGGACTGGGCAAATCACTTGGGTGCAGCAGGTACCTCTCAACACCCGATGCAAGTCGGACTTGAACTCGCCCAAAATGCACCAGCCAACGGAAACGTGGAAACGTTTCTTGCGGCCGTATCTGCTACTGTACATCTCCAGATCAAATCGATCCAGTACCTTATCCACGCTGCGTATGACTTGGGCAATACGAGTAGCCGCCGCTGAGTTCGCGGGCACCATCATGACCAAAAAGGCGTACTTGCCAGTTTGGGTACCCAATGCTGCCAACTGAGGCCCGAGTGGTATTGCCAAGGGCAAGCTCAGGGCTGAGCAGTCTTTCAGGGCTCTCTTCAAATCTCCTCCGAGCGCGTTGACTGTCTTTGGGTCGACTTTCAGAGGGCCAGAGAGACTGAGATGAAAGGGCATCTCAATACCTCTGTCTGGTTCAAGGAATGACGATATATGTTGTAGGTGCACTCCGTGTTTAGATGCCTACAAGAGTATTGCAAAATGTGGAGTTCTGGTTGGCATTCCAATGGCTTGCTATTATTTAGGGTTAACACTGGATGTTTATTTATTCCGCTGTTTGTCAATGTATGTATTTTTTCAAAACAGGGGTTCGTGTCTTCTCAAAGAAATTATGCATGTGTCGGTAGACCACCGACAGATATGAGTCATATATATATTGGTAGGCTATATTCGGGCTATGCTCTCTTCTTCGTTTCCTCGATTGTAGTGTTTTCTTCGGAATTATTAATTGTTACATCATGTGTTTTTGAAGCTGAAATTGAAAATTGTAGCTGTTGGGAACCCATGAGCAAGCCATATATATATTGGTAGGATATTAATATATGATTCATGTTCATCATTCGCATTCTCCTGCAGTGATTTTTGAGCTGCATGTACGCATGTTACGATCAAATCAAGGGCAGCCAAATCGGCTAAAAGGACCTGGTCAACCCCGAACTACCGGAAAACCCGATCTACCAATCTTATCACACATTACAATTGGGGGGATCTCCAAACTGTCCTCTCTTTATCACCGATCCCCGTCCATTGTTAAACCATGGAGTTAATATGTGGTAGAAGCGATCAGTTACCCCCAGGTTTGGTAGATTTGCGCGTGAGCGTTACATTAGTAGATTACATGGTCATCGACAGGCCATTGTCGACCCAAGACCATCCCGCTCCACAACATCCGAGAGGGGTCTTCCAACTAATCCTCGAACTAATATGGGCAATATTGCAGCAAGCAAGCCATGAACCCTTTTGCTGATACTCAAGTGGGTAAACGCTACCTACCTCCCTTATTTATCGCATGAGAGGCGGCTGATTTCAACCCCACGCTTTCTATTAGAGAAGGTTGGCCGACAGGGATGTTGATATGGACCCATACGTCACCATGTGCGTGATCGCACAACAACATATCTGCTCAAGTGGGTAAGCGCTGCATACGGTACCTATCTCTTCTATCCCACGAGAGGCGGCTGATTTCAAACCCTTGATTTCTTTTAGTGAAGACTGCCCGACAGGGATGTTGATGTGGACCAGGGCGAGTGACCGGCGTGATCTCACGATAACATTTCTGTGGCGCTGCAACGTGGGTTGCATGGGCGAGAGCTTCGGATAGGGCACAGAAACTAGAGACGCATGATGAGTGTGCATTTATCTTGAGAGATCATCTACATCGGACTGAGGGCGACAGCTCGCTCTCTTTGCGTTTTACAAAACGTGCTCCCTGCTTTCCGTGGGTAACACGGGGGTACTTTTAATTGGTAGACGGAGAGGAGCCCAGAGGTGGCGAAAAAAACATTCCGTCGTAGAATTCGGTATGCTGGGAAGGCCAATCCCCAACCTCCTGTCAAGTAAAAAAACTATGAGAACAAACTATGAGAACTACGATAGCGTGTTTATTCGCTGGCGACAGCGTGGCGCCTGTACTCTAAGTGCAATCTCGTAGTTTTTTAAACTTGACAGGAGGTTCAAACCAGGGTTCAAACCCCCTGCCACTCGCTGCGAGAGTATTTGACGTCCCAGGCTGTGCAAGGGAAAGGAATGACCGGCGAGGTTAGTGTGATGCCTAGTTACACATTCCCCTGTTACCCCCCCCCCCCCCCCCCCCCCCCCCCCCTCCAGGTAGGCATGCCTTCACTTGTGTGTGTGTGTGTGTGTGAATGGACTTTCACCCCAGGAGGTGGGTCTCCCGACACAAACCAGCTGCACCCCGAGGATTCAGTTTGAATGTTGTCGAACACTGTTCCCTTTTTGGACTACGCGTAGGCAGCCCCTTTCCCCCGTCATTGGGCCAAACCTGAAGCTATTTTGCAGTCCAGGGGTAGCCCCAATAGGACTTTCCAAACTTTCATAACGCAGCGAAAGGCAGTTAAAAAAAAGGCCAGGTGAACTGCGCCTCAGTAAATCGTAGACGACGGGGTCCAGGAGTTTGTGCTTTACAGATAATTAACTTCAATTTAAAAGAAAAAATATTAATACCCGCTAAATATATCAATTAATGTGTCATGGTGACTACTGCTAGCTCCGGCTTTCGCAGTGGTGTCCTTAACTTCACGTCCTGAGAGTGGCGCATTACTCGGATGTAACAATTTCAATTTCAATTTCAATGTCATACCATACAAAAGATGTTGCCTGGGGAGCAAGGAAAGCAGTGCCATTCACGTACAGATTAGCTCTCATGAAGAGTGTCTGCTTTCCTTTCTCCCTAGCCTTCAGGAAGTGGGGGCGTAACAATTTGAACTCTTCTTCAGAGAATTGATCAAAGATGCTGTAGCTTTGACCCTTCAGCTTCCAACGTTTCCTTGCTACATCTGCGGCCATCTCTGATGTTGACACTCTTCTCTGGGCAAGTCCCCTGAGCCTATTCTCTTGGGCAAGTCCCTTAAGCTTATTTGGCCTACCCCCTGGACTGTAACATACAAACGTACACATACCTCTGTGATGAACAACCTGCACCAGCATTTTTGCCACACGTCGCCTGGAGGAGCCCCTACTGCCTGGAGGGTGACACTTACCATGTCTGCCATGGTGACTTCCCCCAGCTGCGGTGTACGGGAGGGTCTCCTGAACACCACACCCCTCCAGGCGATATCATTTTTTTTCAAGGGTAAGAACTAGTGTCTTAATGTAGCACCATGGTGCTTAAAGCAGCCTATGGGTGCTACACACACACACACACACACACACCGAGGCATAGGCTTTGGGTGCTACAGGCAGCATTTTGGCCCCTGAAAAGACTTAAGGTGCTACAAGTAGCTTTTGGGACCCTAAAAATAATCCGACTGAGCTTAACCCACAGCAATTTGCAGTTCTGGAGCTAATTACATCTGCTGGCAGGTGTCAGAGTTAAGCGACAGCTAGGTCAGTCTCACTGACAGTGGCGTGCCCTCATGAACCCAGCCGCTTTCCTAAGCCCGTAACCTAATCTGAGAGAACCTTCCACGGGGAGCCTTAGCGGCTTCCCCTTGTGTAACATTGCCTTGAGTCAACACATATCTGTACCTCTCTCCACCCATCGGAGTCATTTTGTCAGCAGGTGCTCTAGGTCGCATTAGCTTGGGCAGAACAGCTGGCCAGGGAAGCTGCCTAGGAGCCGCTCCTGATAGCTGAAAAGAGAAGGTAATGGATCAACTGGTCATGCAGATCAATACATCCCCATTCAAAGAATGGCTTAATGGCAGAGCTCCTAGAACGATGTAGGTGCCGGGTTCAAATCCCCACGGGTGCGCTTAAGTGTTCGCGGTCGCTGTCAACCGCCATGGTAGCTTTGTCCAGGTTGAGTAGCAGCCCGTTCCATACTGCCGGAAGACGGTGCTGTCTTAATACCACGCCCCCCCATGCGTTATCATTTCATATCAATTCGGCTCAACAATAGGTCTGGAGAAGCTAATAATATTTGAAAAGCACTAGGACAAGTCCTTAGAATCTCTGTTTAGTGTGCTCCCTGCTTTCCACGGCTATTTAACAGGGGGACTCGGATTTTCTGGCAGAGCCCCCCCTTCTGGGAGACGGGAGCCCCCAGGGTTACCCCATTGTCCGTTTGTCTGACCGTCCGTCTGACCTGCCGAAAGACCGACCAACCGACCAACCAAAAAATTGAAGCCTGACACGTCAGCCAACTGTCTGGTAACTAACTAGCTTTGGTCAGCACAAGTCCGTCGCCACCTTTTGTTCTGTTGCCAGCAAACTCTGCCAGTTTTCCGCGACCCTTGCGACGCTGCATAAGACTTGTCCATGGGCAGATGAAATGCTCACCCCAGGGTTTTTCTTTTCGGCTTTTCTTAGCAGCTTCTAGGCAGCTCCCCGAGTCAGGCGCTTGGCTCCGCCGCACTCTCTCAGCAGTTCAGGACAGATGTGTGTCAGCTTCAAGGTGCAGTAGGCTGCGTCAGGTAAGGCTGAATAGGCAGTCAGAGGTTCTGCATAGAAGCTGCTGCTTGTAGCTGAAAATAAAAACACTGGTTCATCCCACTGCTACCCTTTGGGGTTAAGCATGGCAGCTTCCCGCCAGCTCCAACAGCCAGCCACTGGACCAAACCAAAAGCTTTCAGCTGCCTAGGAATGCCTATCATGCCAGTATTCAGACACACTAGCTAGCTTCGTGTTCCGACCAAGAACGGGGAAAGGGAGCTGCCTAGAAGCTGATATGTCCCAAGATTGTGTATATTTTCCCACAATTGTATATGAGTATATGACAGATGTACTGCATATTACACAGTTGTATACTGTACATGACACAGATGTACTGTACATGACCGTGTACTGTGTATGACACAGATGTATACTGTACATGACATATGTACTGCACAAGACAGTGTACTGTATATGTATACTGTGTATGACACAGTCAGATCGGTCGTGGCCGCAGAAGATTGGTGTTATGGGTGCTGGTATGGTTGTACCTGTTCCACAACTAAGCTACGTACAGACAAATATTTTGCACACTGTCCTGTCCACATGACTAATGTTAGAAAGGAAAACCAAATGATCGCACACACAAGCCGCTCTTTCAGAATGGGTGTTACCCACACTATGCAAATGGGGCTTAAAAGCGGGGCAAAGCGCGGCTTATGTGAGTAAATTATTATGTGAGGAATTGTTTTGTGAGCAAATTATGATGTAAGCAATTGTTACGTGTGCAATAAGTATGTGAGCCAGTTAGTATGCGAGAAAATATGATGCGAGCCAATTCGTTTGTGAGCCAATTATTGTGTGTGCAATTGTTACTTGAGCCAATTATGATGTGAGCAATGAGTACGTGAGCAATTATGATGTGAGCAATGAGTACGTGAGCAATTATGATGTGAGCAATTGTTTTATGAGCAAATTATTATGTGAGGAATTGTTGTGCGAGCCAATTATGATATGAGCAATGAGTATGTGAGCATTTAGTATGTGAGCCAATTATGATGTGAGCAATGAGTATGTGTGCAATTGTTACGTGTGCAATAAGTATGTGGGCCAATTAGTATGTGAGACATTAGTACGTGAGCCAATAAGTATGTGTGCAATTCTTATGTGAGCCAATGATGAAGTGAGCAATTAGTATATGAGCAGTATTTTTCTTTTCAGCTAAAAGCAGCAGCTTCTAGGTAGCTCCCCTGACAGGCTAGTCAGCCAAAGGTCATGCAACCTAGTGCGTCTTGAAGCTGACAGTATCAGCTGTCCAGAACTGTCAAAATCTTGGGGCTTAGCCCAGTGGCTGGCTCTGGGAGCTGCCTAGTAGCTGCTGCTCGAAGCCGAAAAGGAAAACAGTTTCTGTGAGCAACTATTTGCGCACATATGCCAAGTTTACCCCTTATCCATGAAAGGTTGACCATTCATCTCGACGAAGCAGGTGCGGGGTTCGAATCCCCCCGGGGTGCGCATGTGCGCTTGCAGTCGCTGTCAACCGCCATGATAGCTACGCCCATGGCAGGTAGCCACCCGTACTCTACCCCCAAACAACAGGCTCCCTTTATCCCACGCCCCACCAGGTGTTCTCGTTCCTTTTTTTTTAGCCGAGCTGGACACCAATAGTCCAGCTAACGCTTATTGAACTCGTTTCTGTTCAAGCCAAAGATCATGTCTTTTACAAAGGGGGGCTTTGCCCCAGAGCTTTTTTTTGTTTCAGAAAGGAGGTCTTCTTGTGGCGATCAGGGATTTGGTGTGTTTCAAGGTTGGGCTCCTGGTAGCGATTTGGGCAGGTGGCCCACTCCCCTATTGCCGGGCCAGCACAGGGGTTTTGGGGCGGGGCGGGGGAGTCTCAGGGTAGCGGAAGGTTTGGCCAAAACGGGGTCCCAGGAAGCGATCGTTACTGGTAGCGGGATAACAACTCTGCCAACCTCCCTATGTATGGACTTAAAACCCCCTTAAATAAGGGGTTGAGACCTGTAAGGGGGGGAAACCGGAAAAGACACGAGGAGTGAAGCCTCCACCTGTCGGAGTCTGTCTTAGTCTGCTGTATGCAGAACCGACCATTGCTTTTTTCTTTTGGCTACGAGCAGCAGCTTCTAGGCAGCTCCCATGGCTGGCTAATCAGCCGTGCCTAAAGCAACCTAGTGCACTTTTAAGCTCACGTTATCAGCTTTCTAGCGCTGCTGTATCTTTCAGGCTTAGCCAGTGGATGGCCCAGGGAGCTGCCTAGAAGCTGCCTAGAAGCTGCTGGTAGTAGCCGAAAAGAAAAACAGTTGAACATGCCATCCATGCGTAGGCTCACACAGAAGAATTCACTTCACTCACTAAGATTGAAGTAAATGTCTAGTCTACTGTTCGTAGAGGATACTGCCAAGCCCCGTCACGCAATCCATGCGTAGGCTCGCACAGAATAATTCACTTCACTCACTAAGATTGAATTAAATCCCTTGTCTCTTGTACGTAGATGAGACTGTCAAGCCCTGTCAAGCAATCCATGCATAGGCTCACACAGAAGGAGCCACTTTACAAACTAAGGTTGGAGTTCATCCCTAGGTTAGGGTTTGTAGATGAGACTGTCAAGCCTCGTCAAGCATGTTATGATGATGTCCTAAACAGGCTCATCGTGTCTAGGAGTTGTTGCTGCTGTCGTTGATGACCAGCATCATACTGTTTATGAGTCGCTACTTCTGTCGTTGATGGCCAGCATCATCCTCGCTGCGTGGTCCAGAAGAGTTTGGAATTGATGGGCAGCTTCAACAATGCGGCGTTGCGCGCCCACCTGAAGAGTGCAGGGTGTGTGTGTCAGTCCCTCTGATTGGGTGTGTGAGTGTGTCAGTCCATCTAATTGTGTATGTGCGTGTGTCAGTTCTTCTAATTGTGTGTGTACGTGTCAGTGTGTTTGCTGCACAGTAGGCTGACTGCTTTCCTATCCAAGCATACAGTTTGCCTTGTTCATGCACTGTATACACACATGCTACGTCCACTTATATGCTAGATTCACTCCTACCCACTGTACACTCCTTTGCACTATTCACTCTTACCCATTATTCACTCCTACCCACTAAACACTCCTTTGCACTTTTCACTCTTACCCATTATTCACTCCTACCCACTAAACACTCTTTTGCACTTTTCACTCTTAGGCTCCATTCACTTAAATGCTCAATGCACTTCAGCACATTATTCAATCATATTCACTTTTCACTCATGCACACTCCTATACAAATTTCACTCGTACACACTCCTGTACACTGTTTCCTCAAATGCCCAATACACTCATACACGCTACCCACTTAAATGCTCTATGCACTTCTCCGCACTATTCACTCATACACACTAAACACTATTCACTCAAATGCTCGACGCACTTCTTCGCTTTATTCACTCATATTCACTGATCACTATTCACTCATATTCACTATTCACTCATATTCACTGATCACTATTCACTCATATTCACTGATCACTATTCACTCATATTCACTGATCACTCATATTCACTGATCACTATTCACTCATATTCACTGATCACTATTCACTCATATTCACTGATCACTATTCACTCATATTCACTGATCACTTATATTCACTGATCACTATTCACTCATATTCACTGATCACTTATATTCACTGATCACTATTCACTCATATTCACTGATCACTAATCACTCATATTCACTGATCACTATTCACTCATATTCACTATTCACTCATATTTACTGATCACTATTCTCTCATATTTAGGGTTGCGCCGACATATAAACGTATAATATACGTTTATACGTTTATACGTGTAAATACGCTGTATATTTTTTCTCAAATCGACCTTATATACGTCGTATACAAAACGTATAGTCTGTACTTCAAGAAGTACAGCACACGTCCCGGCACTTAACATTCTTGATTTTCATTATATGTTTGATTTAGATAGCTCATTGGAAAGCTTTTGACCTCCTCTATCACAATATGCAATACAAATCACCATTCACGCGCATTATTTTATAAACATTTGGCCTAATGGTTGATCTAGATAGCCAGGATGGCACACATATCTGAGCGCCATCTAGCCTTCCATTCCACAAGCTGTGCTCCTTCCTACGTGGGCTTGAAGGATTGATGGTGCAAGCCTAGTGCATTGTGAACATGGACAAAATTGCAATACCGTTATGTACTTATATTATTATACACTCATACAGTTATAATAGACCAACTGGCATTTAATGGCTCCCTTAGATTGGCACCGCGCTTTCTGGTCGTTCTTTCTCTTCTGAGATTTGGGCAACCTAAACTTGCCAGATTATTTTTCTGAGAGTTGATATGTGATGCCAATGAAATTAGCTACGCAGCAATACCTTTAAAACCATGTAAAAGTATTTTCTCAAGAAGAGCCTAATTTTCCTACACGTTTTTATACGTTTATATGTATACGTTTATATGTTTATACGGCTTAAAAAAATAAAAATATACGTTTGCTTCCCAACCCTACTCATATTCACTATTCACTCATGTTCACTGATCACTATTCACTCATATTCACTATTCACTCATATTCACTGATCACTATTCACTCATACTCACTGATCACTATTCACTCATACACACTACACCCTCGTATACATTTTTCACCCATACACACTAAACACTCCTACACACTATTCACTCTATTCTCTCATACACACTACACACTCACTGAGCAATCACACACACTACCAACTCACTGAGAAATCATACACACTACTTACTCACTGAGCAATCATACACAAAGCATGTACAAACGACTTTGGTGCTAACTCCCATGCCGGCCAGGCCTCCATTCTTAAGGTGCAAACTCCCAAATCAGGCAGTTCTCTATTATAACCAAGCCAACTCCCATGGCATGTAACCAAGTTCCAGTCTAAGCTTACTTATGGCGCAAGCTCCCATATTGGCCTAGCCAGGTCTCTATTGTCACAGTGCTTACTCCCATGCAACCAACTTCCAGTCCAAGCTGACTTACGGTGCTAACTCCCATGTTGGCTAGGTCCCTGCCAGACGTGTGTGGCAGTGACGCCTGAGTGGGGTTGTTCTGTTCCATCCCAGCCCAAGTAGCTACTCAACCTGGCCTACATATAGAGAGAAAAACATCACAACCACCAAAAATCAACCTCGGTACCCCTGTCCCTTGCTGACTTGCGGTGCTAACTCCCATGTTGGCCAGGTCCCTGCCAGACGTGTGTGGCAGTGACGCCTGAGTGGGGTTGTTCTGTTCCATCCCAGCCTAAGTAGCTACTCAACCTGGCCTACAGAAATAAAAAACACTGCAACCACCAATAATCAACCTCAGCATCACTGTCCTTTGCTGACATACGGTGCTAACTCCCATGTTGGCCTGGTCCCTGCCAGACGTGTGGGGCAGTGACGCCTGAGTGGGGTTGTTCTGTTCCATCCCAGCCCAAGTAGCTACTCAACCTGGCCTAAAGAAATAAAAAAAACACCGCAACCACCAACAATCAACCTCGGTACCCCTGTCCCTTGCTGACTTACGGTGCTAACTCCCATGTTGGCCAGGTCCCTGCCAGACATATGTGGCAGTGTTGTCAGAGTGAGATTGTTCTTCTCCATCCCAGCCCAAGTAGCTACTCAACCTGGCCTACATAAATAAAAAACTCCGCAACCACCAATAGTCAACCTCAGCATCTCTGTCCTTTGCTGACTTACGGTGCTAACTCCCATGTTGGCCAGGTCCCTACCAGACATATGTGGCAGTGTCATCAGAGTGAGGTTGTTCTGCTCCAACACACCGAGGTACTGCTCAAGGCCAAGATCCTGCAGGATTGAAAAGGGTTCCTGGTAAGTGTTGATTGTGAGGGTTCCTGGTCTTGTTCATGGTATGGTTTCTAATATGGTCCCTGAACCCAAACCCCTGACCAAGCTAGGCCCCAACCCCACAATTCCCAACCCTTGACCAAGCTAGGCCCCAACCCCACAATCCCCAACCCTTGACCAAGCTAGGCCCCAACCCCACAATCCCCAACCCTTGACCAAGCTAGGCCCCAACCCCACAATCCCCAACCCTTGACCAAGCTAGGCCCCAACCCCACAATCCCCAACCCTTGACCAAGCTAGGCCCCAACCCCACAATCCCCAACCCTTGACCAAGCTAGGCCCCAACCCCACAATCCCCAACCCCTGACCTACCAGGCCCCAACCCCCGACCAACCCCCAACCCTTGACCAAGCCAGGCCCCAACCCCCGACCAATCCCACCCCCCCCTCCAATCCCCGACCCCTGACCAAGCCAGGCCCCAACCCCAAGCTGACCAAGAGTAGGCCTTGGAGCGAGGCACTGCCCAGCAAGATCTTAATGGTCTCTTCCTTGACCATGCCAGCCCCCAGCCCCTGACCAAGCCAGGCCCCAGCCCCCGACCCTGGATCCCCACCCCCTAGCTCACCGAGAGTAGGCCTTGAAGCGAGGCACTGCCCAGCACCAGCTTAATGGTCTCAACCACGGAGCCGCCTACGACTTGAGGCACTGGGGAGTAGGACGTACTGCTCTTGTGAGGCATCTCTGAAGAGAGCATAAACGATGTACTGTACAGCTTGTACAACGGCACCGAGCTGGAGGTCCACTTGGAGGCGGACCTTGCCTGCATTTGCACACTTGCGTTAGTTGCTTTCTTTTAAATGTGAGTTTAAAAGTTTTAAAAACATACGAGTTTGCGTTAAAAATACATATGAGTTTGAGCTAAAAATATATCAGACTGAGATAATACATACGAGTTTGAGCTAAAAATACATCAGACTGAGAGTTTGAGTTAAAAAACATACGAGTTTGAGCTAAAAATATATCAGACTGAGATAATACATATGAGTTTGAGTTTAAACCCTAAATGGATTCGAGTTTAAAGGCCCTAACCCTAAACCCCCCAGGCCAAATTTACCTAATCAGACCGCCGGCATCATATGATATCACATGATGACATGATATCATATGATATCATAATGCCGACCCCTACAAATGTGGCCATCACGCACCTTGCTGCGTTCAGGACGGACCTCTTGGACTTGAGTTGCTGACTGGCAGGCAGGCTGGCTTGCATTAGCCAAGTTAGGACTGGATGCCAAGCATAGCTCTGGCAGGCGCTCGTCAGCCTGGGACTGGTAGGCAGTTGCCAGGTTAGGAGTCAGTGCCAAGCTTAGCTCTGACAGGCGCTCGTTGGAGGTGTCAGGCTTCCTGTAAGGGGAGAGTTTAGGGTTTAGGGTTAGGGGTTCATAACAAATATTTACAGGATGTTGGTCATGCCGTTCTGTTTGACTGGCTTCCTGCAAGGGGAAGGTCTAGGCTTTAGGGTTTAGGGTTCATAGAAAATCTTAACAGGATGTTGGACATGCCGTTCTGTTTGAATGGCTTCCTGTAAGGGGAGGGTTTAGGCTTTAGAGTTTAGGGTTTGGGGTTCATAAAAAACAAATGAACAGGATGTTGGTCATGCCGATCTGTTTGACTGGCTTCCTGCAAGGGGAGGAATTAGTCTTTAGGGTTTAGGGTTAAGGGAAACGATAATCAGGATGTTAGTCATGCCGTTCTGTTCAACTGGCTTCCTGGATTTTTGCGAGCTGGCGCTGGCTGGCTTTCGTTTTTTCCGTTTCGTTTTCGTTTGGCGGCCGACTTCCAACCCAGCTCCCCACGCACTTCAACCCCTGTATCTATCTTTTTCCGCCTCATTCTGAGCGCCTCTTCAGTCTAACTATGGCGCTCAGATTCATCGTCTAAAATCTTTTGCTTCTTCATGCGCGGAAGGCGAGCTGTTCTTCAGCGCGAAAGGCATGTTCTTCAGAACGACAAGGACAGGAGCGATGCTAACCAGCGCTGACGTTTAGCAGATGCTGCTAACCCACAACAGCGCGCGACTTACAACCAGGCCAGGCGAGAAGCCCATGCAACCAGTCCTGAAAATCAACGCCGGGTTAATAATCAGACAAGACGCAGGCAGGCAGGCAGGCTGCCGCGCTCAATTCGCAATTGATTTGTTATCATCCTCTGCACCAAAGTCATGCCATCGCATTGTCTGGTTGGCAGGCAATTATGGCGAGATGTTTTTGAATTTCTTGAGACCTCCACTGGCATTACCTACCCTTCGCGATATGGCCCTTGCACCCCTCATCCAATCTCTTTTCACTGTTTCAAACATTGACACATCGGTTGCTTAGCATGTTGCGATATAAGACTGGCTGAAACCTCCTGATCAAAACAACAGCTGCAGACCCAACTATGTTACGCGCAAAGAAGAAGCTGCAGGTATGTCGCTTTTCGAACTGCGATTGCGCACGCCCGGTATTATCAGTGGGGTCGGCTTTCGCAAGTTGTTGGCAGATTGGATCGCAAATTCGGAACCTGAGAGTTCGCAAGCCGTTGTTCGCTGTCTAACTTTCTGCACGGTTACAGCCCGCAGCTGGAGTGAAGTGTACAAAGTAGGGACGAGAGAGGAAAGTGTGTGTGCGTTTCGGTGGTTGGGGAAAGGGACGGTGGAGGGGGGGAGAAAGAGTGTGTGTGGATGGGGTGAGGTGAGGGGCAGGGAGAGGTCCGGAAAAGTAGGGGATGTCTGGCTGGGGGCGGGTTGGAGTGTGTGATAGGGCTGGGAAGCCACAGCTTTAGTGAAGGGGAAGAGGAAGGGAAAGACGTGTACGTGTGTGTAGGTGGGTGCAGGGGAGAGGGAAAGGAGGGTTGCGCGAGGGGGGAGATGGCTGGAAGGTGTGTGGGGCAGGGTTGAGAAAGAGAGGGTGTGGCAATGGGGATGGGGGCAGAAAGATTTAGGGAAAAGTAGGGGGGCATGCATCACAAACATTTTTGCTGCAAAGGGGGAAATGTCTTGACTGAGTGCATGTGAAGGGGGACAGGGGTGGGTGGGAGGGGGGAAACATAGAAGGGCCTGACCCCTTTTGTAACCCTGAGCAGACCAAAGGACCTGGGTGGATGGGGGGTGGCCACCGGCCACATGGGCAGTGTACTAGTACATACATACATATATACATACATACATACGTACATACATACATACATACATACATACATACATACATACATGTTACTACCGAAGAAGCACTTCTTTGCAGGACATACGGGCTACATGCCATACATCATCAAATCAAATCAATTGAATCAAAACGCCACAGGTAGAGTGCAAGTACAGCACTACGGAGTCACACTGCAATGTATTATGCACGAGATACAGGTTAGATGCTATACGTCATGAAATCAAATCAAATGGTGGAGAGCAAGTACAGGGAATGCTTGTATGTGTTTGTGTGTGGCTGCTGATGCTTGCCCACACATCCATTCCCACAGGTGGTGTCTTTTTAGCCCCTCCTGTCCGTATTGTTCAAGTCCCTTTAGCCTATTTGGCCTGCCCCTGGACTGTAACTTACATAAATTTAGATGAACAAACAACAGGAAGACAGGAAAAGGGAACAGAAACAGTCAGGATGCAAATGCATAGGCCTAAGCAAAGATGCAACCCAAGAGGTGCTCAAGTGAAACCCTAAACCCTAAACATACATACAACCATACCATAATCATACCACACTGTAACTTACATGCAAACATACAACCATGCAGGCGGAGTGCAAGTAGAGCACCAAAGACTCACTCTGAAACGGATTCTATGTCTACACGTGCCATCAAATTGCTTTTTGACAGCATCTCCTTCGCCTTTCTTGTCTCGGCTTTAGCAGCCATCTCCTTGGCCTGGGCCAAGGAGACCCTATCCTGACAAGCGTCCAGCTCCGACTGCACCTGGACTAGCTGAGCCTTGCTTTCCTCGAGGTCGTCAGAGTACATCAGTAGATCTGACTCCATGGCAGCCATCTGGAGCTCGACCTCGTTTCTTTCGGTCGAAGCAACCATATGCTTAGTGGCCACTGCGTCCAACGCTTTTTCGTAGTCACCAACCTTGAACGTATAAGGGTTTAGGGCTTAGGTGCTTAGGTGTTATTGGCCCGATTAAGGGTTCAGGGTTAAGGTGTTACATATTTTTTAGTTCAACCTTGTTTCTTTCAGTGAAGTAACCATGTGCTGTGTGGCCAATGCGTCCAACGCTTTCTCGTAGTCACCAACCTTCATCGTACAAGGATTTAGGGTTCAGGGTTTAGGTGTTTAGGGTTCAGGTGTTAAGTATGTTTTAGTTCAATCTCGTTTCTTTTGGTTCAAGCAACCCTGCGCTGTGTAGCCAATGTGTCAAATACTTTTTTGTGGTCATCCACCTTCATCGTGTGAGGGTTTAGGGTTTAGGGTTCAGGTGTTTAGTATGTTTTAGTTCACCCTCGTTTCTTTTGGTTCAAGGAACCCTGCGCTGTGTAGCCAATGTGTCCAACGCTTTCTCGGACTCACCCACCCTCAGCGTATAAGAGTTTAGGGTTCATGGTTAAGGCGTTTAGATGTTTAGGGTCCACGTCTTGAGTATGTTTTAGTTCACCCTCGTTTCTTCTGCTTCAAGCAACTATGTTCTGTGTAGCCAATGTGTCTGACACTGTTTCGTAGTCACCCACCTTCATTGTGTAAGGGTTTAGGGTTCAGGGTTCATGGATAAGGTGCTTAGGGTTCAAGTGTTTAGTATGTTTTAGTTCGACCTCGTTTCTTTTGGATCAAGGAACCCTGCGGTGTGTAGCCAATGCGTCCAACGCTCACTTGTACTCATCCACCTTTAGCGTTTAAGGGTTTAGGGTTCCAGTTTAGGCGTTTAGATGTAAGGTGTTTAGTATGTTTTAGTTCAACCTTGTTTCTTCCGGTTCAAGCAACCCTGCGCGGTGTAGCCAATGTGTCATACTTTTTTGCAGTCACCCACCTTCATCGTGTGAGGGTTTAGGGTTCAGGTGTTTAGAATGTTTTAGTTCAACCTCGTGAAATCATGTGCTTGTGTGTGTGTGTGTGTGTGTGTGTGTGTGTTTGTGAGTGTGTGTGTGTGTGTGTGTGTGTGTGTGTGTGTGTGTGTGTGAGAGAGTGTGTAGAATGAAATCGTGGGTTTATGTTTGTGAGTTTATGTGTATGTGAGTCCAACCTGTGGACGACAGTTCACAATCAACTGCAAGCCCAAGAAGGCTTAAGGACGTGGTGCATGTAAACCCAAATTATAGGTTAGGACAGGGATTTCGCCCGCTATATATAACGATTGCTACTTTGGACATCGTTGTAGCCCCAAATGTCGCTGTAAAGACCCCCCCCCCCCCCCCCCCCCCCCCCCCAACTCTGATAACAAAAAATGGCCTTAAATTGCCGTAGAAAGCTTTTTAGGGCAATTTAGGGCCTTTGGTGCTACACGGCCCTAAAAAATGGCTCTAAATTGCCGTAAAAAGCATGTTAGGGCAATTTAGGGCCTCTGCTGCTAAACAGCCCTAAAAATGGCTCTAAATTGCCCTGACCATGCTGTCCGTGAAGGATGCCTAAAACCATGAAGCTAAAAAAAAACTTATAGATTTAAAAAACAATCCCTGGTTCAGGTCTGTCTGGCATCTGTGGGTGGTACTCCCAATTATAATTGTAGCAGTAACTCAGGACCCCCATTGGTAAAACAATTGTTTGGGGTTCGGTTCATCCGTGATTTTCTGTTTTAACCCTTCCTGTCACGGCTGGAAAAGTCCCGTAAGCCTATTGGGCCTACCCCTGGGCTGTAACAACATACATGCAATAAACATGGGAGTATCAAGTGGGCTACAGCCCCGGAGGTATGCAGTTGGTGAGCGCAGGTGTGGTGGTGGTGATGGTGATGGTGATGGTGTTAGTGATGGTGGGGGCGATGGTGGGGGTGGTAGTAATAATGATGGTAGTGATGGTAGTGTTGATGGGGGTGGTGATAGTGGTGGTGATAGTAATAATGATGGTAGTGATGGTAGTGTTGATGGTGGTGGTGTGGTGGTGTTGATGGTGGTGGTGATAGTGGTGTTGATGGTGGTAGTGATGGTGGTGGTGATATTGGTAGTGGTGTTGGTAGTGATAGTGGTCGAGATAGTGGTTGTGATGGTGGTGGTGATGGTGGTAATGATGGTGGTGGTGATATTGGTAGTGGTGGTGATAGTGATAGTGGTTGAGATGGTGGTAGTGATGGTGGTGGTGATAGTGATAATGATGGTAGTGATGGTAGTGGTGATAGTGGTAGTGAAGGTGGTGGTGATTGTGGTGGTGATAGTGGTGGTGATATTGGTAGTGATGGTCGTAGTGGTGGTGGTGGTGATATTGGTAGTGATGGTGGTAGTGATAGTGTTGATGATGGTGGTGGTGATAGTGGTTGAGATGGTGGTGGTGTTGACGGTGGTGGTAGTGATGGTGTATCAACACACATACAGTCACGCACCTTCATCATGTGTGTTGGCATTGTCCCAACACCAACGTCCAGATCTTGCTGGTATGGCACAAAGGCCTCTGGGGCTGCTTGCATAGTGGCCTCGCTGACCTGAACAGCGGGAAAGTGGTTGGGTGTTGGTTGGGTGGTGCTTGCATGGTGGCCTCACTTTCCTGGACAATGGGAAAGGTGGTTGGGTGGCAGTTAGGTGGTAGTTGGTAAATGTAATTGGGTGGTGATTGTAAAGGTAGTTAGGAGATATTAGGGTGGTGGTTGCATGGTGGCCTCACTGATCTGGACAGTGGGAAAGGTGGTTGGGTGGTGCTTGCATGGTGGCCTCAGTGGTAAAGGTAGTTGGAAGGTGGTTGGGAGGTGGTTGGGTAGTGGTTGGGTGGTGGTTGCATGGTGGCCTCGCTGACCAGGGCAGTCTGTGGAAAGGCAGGGAGAGGGGGGGGATAATAATATATCCTGGCAGTGGTGTCTGTGGTCGAAGCCCTAGGTTGAATATTTTCTGGAGTCGAGATATCAATAGTTTAAAGAGGAGAGAGAAAGAGAAGAATGTTGATTACAAGAAGCGACTAGTTTTGCCAAAAGACATCAGAAGGCTATTTCAAGTAATACCACTCACCTGGACAGTGTGTGGAAAGTGCGTCAACAGT
>JACBWV010000610.1:74838107-74866350 GCA_013435795.1 Chlamydomonas sp. ICE-L
GCAGTACCGCGGCTTCTCCACCCCAATAGCACCTGCAAGAGGGGGAGGTGGTTGGGTGGGGGTTGGGTCGTGGGTGAAGTGCATAGGTGCCCAATATCACTTACAAGCACGGGAGGTGGTAAAGGTGGTTGGGTGGTGGGGGAAGTGCATAAGAGCCCAATATCACATGCAAGCACGGGGGGTGGTGGTGGTAACGGTGGTTGGGTGGTGGTTGGGTGGTAGAGGAAGTGCATAGGAGCCCAATATCACATGCAAGCAAGGGGGGTAGTTGGTTGGTGGTTGGGTGGTGGTGGTAAAGGTGGTTAGGTGGTGGGGGAAGTGCATAAGAGCCCAATTTCACATGCAAGCATGGGGGGTGGTTGTGTGTTGTTGTTGTGTGTTGTTGTAGTGTGGTGTTATTGTGTGGTGTTGTTGTGCGGTGTTGTTGTGTGGTGTTGTTGTGCGGTGTTGTTGATTTTGTGGTGGTTGCCCACGTGAGTGAAAGTTCTCTTTGTTCCAGTATTTCTGAATACGAACTGCAATTGAGTTGACTGGATTTCTTATCACATTTGTTATCACATTTGAGTTAATTGGATTTGTAATCATATTTGAGTTAATTGGATTTGTATTCACATTTGAGTTAATTGGATTTGTAATCACATTTGAGTTGACTGGATTTGAAATCACATTTGTAATGACATTCGAATTTACTGGATTTGTTATAACGTTTGTAATCACATTAGAGTTGACTGGATTTGTTGTCACATTTATGATCACATTTTTAATCGCATTGTAGTAGTAGACTCACCCGCATAGCCTGTTTTAGTGATACGATTGGTCTACTGGTACACCAAATCGCATAAACGACAAAGGGTCAGGGGTTTGATTCCCCCTAGGGTCACCCTTAGCGTTGCAGGTCGCTGTCAACCGCGATGGTAGCTTGTCCAGTTGAGGTGGTAGACCGTTCTCTGCCCACGTACGACGGGTTCCCTTAATACCACGCCCTACCAGGCCTTCTCATTACTTTTTTTAGACTCACCCGCATAGCCTGCCCCTGTGTGGATACCCATACGAATGTGAACATTCTGCTTGTTCCAGTACTACTGGATTTGTTATCACGTTTGAGTTGATTGGATTTGAAATCACATTTGTTATCGCACTTGAGTTAACTGGCTTTGTAATCACATTTGTTACCGCACTTGAGTTAACTGGCTTTGTAATCACATTTGTTATCGCACTTGAGTTAACTGGCTTTGAAATCACATTTGTTATCGCACTTGAGTTAACTGGCTTTGTAATCACATTTGTTATCGCACTTGAGTTAACTGGCTTTGTAATCACATTTGTTATCGCACTTGAGTTAACTGGCTTTGTAATCACATTTGTTATCGAATCATTTGTTATCGCACTTGAGTTAACTGGCTTTGTAATCACATTTGTTATCGCACTTGAGTTAACTGGCTTTGTAATTACATTTGTTATCGCACTTCAGTTAACTGGCTTTGTAATCACATTTGAGTTGACTGGATTTTTTTTATCACATTTGCTATCACACTTGTTATCACATTTAAATCGCATTTGAGTAGACTAACCCGCAGAGCCTGGCCCCGTGTGGATGCCCATACGAATGTGAACATTCTGCTTGTTCCAGTACTTAGTACGCTCCGCGATCATGATCACGTCCTGCGCCAGGCTGATGATCCGTCGTGTGTGGTCCTTAGCACCATCGTGACCAGCCACTATCATGATCGTGGTGCTGATGTGCTCGCAGTGGAGGACCTGGTACTTGGGCAACAGCTTCTCAAAGGCGCACGAGAGCTGGTGCAAGATGCCGACCAACTCGCCGACTTCGCAGGAGTCCCACAGGCCGTCGACATCGACGCAGAGAACGGTCACCTACACATGGTATATGTGTGTGTGTGTGTGTGTGGTGGTGGGGCAAGCTATCTCCCGCCATTCTCCTACAGTCCCACAGGCCGTCGACATCAACGCCAAGTACGGTCACCTGCACATGGTATGTATGTGTGGTGTGTGTGTGTGTGTGTGTGTGTGTGTGTATGTGTGTGTATGTGTGTGTATGAGTGTGTATGTGTGTGTGTGTGTGTGTGTGTGCGTGGGGGGGGGGGGGGGCAAGCTGTTTCCCGCCATCCTCCTACAGTCCCACAGGCCGTCGACATCAACGGTGAGTACAGTCACCTACACACTGTAGGGAAAAGTAAGCTCCGAAGCCAGTGTGACGGTCACCTACACATGGTAGGGAAAAGTAAGCTCCGAAACCAGTGTGTTTATCACCTGCACATGGTAGGGAAAAGCAAGCTCCGAAACCAGTGTGACGGTCAACTACACACTGTAGGGAAAAGTAAGCTCCGAAACCAGTGTGACGGTCACCTACACATGGTAGGGAAAAGTAAGCTTCAAAACCAGCGTGACGGAACTAGACCAATGGGACATATCGAAAAGACAGAGTCGAGCTGTCAAGTTAGACTAGTAGCAGGCTATCCTGCTACACCTAGCCCCACTTAAGTTAGCCCCCACTCACCTAAACCCTAAAGCCACCTAAACCTTTGAATTAACACCTGAACCACTGAACTGCCTAAACAGAAGTGGGGGCTAAATAAATAAATAAATAAATATCAACTTCCAAGATATGTCACTATGACACTTTTAAGGACGTGGTATTAAGGGAACCGGCTCGTAAGTCTGCGATGGACGGGCTTACATCACACCTAGAGTCCAGTTACCATGCCGGTCGACGACCCTCCGGGTGGGCCCAGGTGACCTTGATGGGGTTCAAACCAGCAACCTGATAGGAACCCGCACCTGCTTCCGTCCGAATCGGAATCGCTCTATGATAGAAACATCCCGTTCCAAAGGGAGATAAGTGGGGGCTACCTCCCCACCACTCCTACACACAGGCCAGTGTTTCTTTTTTCAACGACCCCATCCAGGGGGCATACCCCCTGGACCCCCCGATATCGGGACGCGCAGCCCCCTAATTTCCCCAGGCTACCCGCTTCGCGCTCCACCATGCGATGGCTACGCATCTATCCTGAAATCAGGGTTGAGTAGCTGGTCAACCTGGAATACAGAAATCTGAAATAAAAAACACTGACACAGGCCACGGACGTATGTGTAAATCAAGCTTGGAGGTTGGCCCCAGAGCAAGCAAGCAAACAGGTGGGCCCCATGAACATCAAACATCATAAAAAGGCGTATCATTGATTAATTTCTTTCAGTCCATATGTAGGCAAACAGCCTACAGGGAATTGACTGAAAAGGAACCACTCCACTGCAAGACAGGGGCACTTTTTGGCGGAGCCCCCCCTTCTGGTCCTGGTCCCAGTTTTTTAATGACTCACCCCGCTAATATTTTCAGCTACAGCCATTTGTCCAATGGTCTGCTGATCGCGGATATGTCTGGGCATGGCCTGCTTCAGCAGATAACCAGACTTGCTTGGTCACCAAGGGCCAGGATAGATCAGATGCACCCTTTTCGGGTTCGCCCCTTGCAAAAACAAAAAAAACTCTGACTCACCCCAGAGATATTTTCTGCTACAGCCATTTGTCCAATGGTCTGCTTATCGCGGATGTGCCTGGGCATGGCCTGCTTCAGCAGATAACCAGACTTGCTTGTGGCCAGCTCAGCCTCAAAGATCTCCCTGCACCGTATCTGACAGCTCACTCGGCTGAGCAGCTCTTGCCGGTGGAACGGCTTCTTCACGTAATCTACGCTGCCAGACTCCAGGCCCTTGATCACATGCTCGGGACTGGCCTTGGCAGACACCATTATGATGGGGATCATGACAGTGCTCAGGCGTCGGCGGATTTCAGTGCAGGTTTCGTAGCCACTCATTCCAGGCATCATGACATCGAGTAAGATGACATCGGGGAGTGCAGTACAGTTCTCCAAGAATTCTAAAGCCTCCAAGCCATCCATGGCTTGCTCTACTGTGTATCCGGCTGGGGTGAGCAGGTTGTCCACCACCATTTGGTTGATTGGGTCGTCGTCCACGCTCAGCACCATGCACCCGCCATGCACAGCCCTGCAAAGGTTGGGAATATCATGGTTAGTTGTGTGTGCAACGCAACCAAACTAAGCCATCCGTGGCTTGCTCTACTGTGTATCCGGCTGGGGTGAGCAGGTTGTCCACCACCATTTGGTTGATTGGGTCGTCGTCCACGCTCAACACCATGCACCCGCCATGCACAGCCCTGCAAAGGTTGGGAATATCATGGTTAGTTGTGTGTGCAACGCAACCAAACTAAGCCATCCGTGGCTTGCTCTACTGTGTATCCGGCTGGGGTGAGCAGGTTGTCTACCACCATTTGGTTGATTGGGTCGTCGTCCACGCTCAACACCATGCACCCGCCATGCACAGCCCTGCAAAGGTTGGGAATATCATGGTTAGTTGTGTGTGCAACGCAACCAAACTAAGCCATCCGTGGCTTGCTCAACTGTGTATCTGGCTGGGGTGAGCAGGTTGTCCACCACCATTTGGTTGATTGGGTCGTCGTCCACGCTCAACACCATGCACCCGCCATGCACAGCCCTGCAAAGGTTGGGAATATCATGGTTAGTTGTGTGTGCAACACAACCAAACTAAGCCATCCGTGGCTTGCTCTACTGTGTATCCGGCTGGGGTAAGCTGGTTGTCCACCACCATTTGGTTGATTGGGTCGTCGTCCACGCTCAACACCATGCACCCGCCATGCACAGCCCTGCAAAGGTTGGGAATATCATGGTTAGTTGTGTGTGCAACGCAACCAAACTAAGCCATCCGTGGCTTGCTCTACTGTGTATCCGGCTGGGGTGAGCAGGTTGTCCACCACCATTTGGTTGATTGGGTCTTCATCCACACTCTAGACCATGCAACCGCCATGCACAGCCCTGCAAAGGTTGGGAACATAATGGTTAGTTATATATGCAGCGCAACCGAACCAAACCACATAACAAAACCAATCCACCACCATTTGATTGATTGGGTCGTTGTCTCCGCTCAATGCCATGCACAGCTCTGCATAGGTTGGGAACATAATGGTTAGTTGTGTATGTAACGCAACCAAACCAAACCACCTAACCAAGCCATCACCATTTTGTTGATTGGGTTGCCGCCTACACTGAAGACCATTCAACCGCCACTGTAATTGAATCAAGTTCGATGCAGCGTCGCCTGGGAAGCTAAAAATGGCGGAGAGAGATCATGATGGAGCGACCGTTGGCAACGGAGGCGAGTTAGTTACGAGACCGTTGGCTGACGTGTCAGGCTTCATCGCGGTCAGATGGATGGATGGTTGGTCGGTCGAACGGACAAATGGATAACACTGGGGGCTCCCGCTCCCCAGAAGGAGGGGCTCTGCCAAGAAAACAAAATTGTGCCTTGCATGTAGAAAGGCTTACCTGTGCCAAAAACCGTACCACAACCATACCACAACCTGTACCACAACTGCGCCAAACCTGTACCAAGGCGTACCAAAACTGTATCAAAAGCACACCAAAACTGTACCAACAATATACCAAAACTGTACCAACAATATACCAAAATTGTATCAAAAGCATACCAAAACTGTACCAACAATATACCAAAACTGTATCAAAAGCATACCAAAACTGTACCAACAATATACCAAAACTGCATCAAAAGCATAACAAAACTGTACCAACAATATACCAAAACTGCATCAAAAGCATAACAAAACTGTACCAACAATATACCAAAACTGCATCAAAAGCATACCAAAACTGTACCAAAAGCATACCAACAATGTACCAAGACTGTAACAAAAGCATACCAGAACTGTACCAAGACTGTGCCAAAAGCGTTCTAACTATGTACCCAACCTGTACCACAACCCCACCAAAAATGTTCCAAAGTTCAGCCAAAACTGTACCAAGGGCGTACCAACAGTGAATCAGAAGTATGTAGAATAGCTTCATAACCTCAAAGCCTGTACCAAAACTGTACAAAACTGAAGCAAACCTATATCAAAAGTGTATCTGTTGAATGGCTTCATAACCTCTAAGCTGTCCTTGCCCCGGGTCACTAGGTCCCTCTCAGATAGGTTGGATATCTTGGATGCAGGGGGGGAGATAGTCGGCACACGGAGTGGCCTATGTACCAAAAGCGTACCAAAACTGAACCGAAAGCGTACCACAACTGAATTAAAAGCGAACCTGTAGAATGGCTTCATAACCTCAAAGCTGTCCTTTCCCCAGGTCACTAGGTCCCTCTCAGCTAGGTTGGATATCTCAGCCTCTTTCAGAGATATACATTGGTCAAGTGGTAGACTAAATTACTTTTAGAATGAAGAGTTGGGGGTTCGACTCCCGCTTCGGCCGCTGTTGGCGTTGCAGGTTGTCGTCAACCGCGATGGTAGCTTGTCCCGTTGAGGTAGGAGAACGCTCCCCACCCGCGTACGACGGGCTCCCTTAACACCACGCCCCAACAGGCGTTATCATTACCTTTTTTGGATATCTTGGATGCAAGGGGGGAGATAGTCGGCTCTCGGAGCGGCCTATGTACCAACAGCATACAAAAACTGAACCAGAAGCGTACCACAACTGTATCAAAAACGAACCTGTAGAATGGCTTCATAACCTCTTCGCCGTCCTTTCCCCGGGTCACTAGGTCCCTCTCAGCTAGGTTGGATATCTTGGATGCAGGGGGGGAGATAGTCGGCACACGGAGCGGCCTATGTACCAACAGCGTACCAAAACTGAACCCAAAGCGTACCACAACTGAATTAAACGCGTACCTGTAGAATGGCTTCATGACCTCAAAGCCGTCCTTTCCCCGGGTCACTAGGTCCCTTGCAGACAGGTTGGATATCTTGGATGCAGGGGGGGAGATAGTCGGCACACGCAGCGGCCTCTCCTCTTCCACCAGCGTCTCCATTGCAGCGCCGTCTTTCAAAGGAAGCCATTTCGTACTGGGCTCACTCTCTAGGGGGAACGGGTCGTGGGTGCTGCTAGGGGGATGGTGCGAGTCGTTCTGGGTCATTGGCAGAAAGACGGTGAAGGTGGAGCCCTTGCCCAGACAACTGTCGACTGTGATTTCACCATTGTGTGCCTTCACCAGCTCCTTCACGAGATGCAGACCCAGGCCAGTGCCACCATGCCGGCGGGTGGTGTCCATGTCCACCTGTGCGTGTGTGTGTGTGTGTGTGTGTGTATGGTGTATGGTGTGTGTGTGGTGGATGGTGTGGATGCCTGTGTGTGTGGATGGGGTGTATGGTGCTGTAGCATTTACACTACTCATGTGTGCTCTGCCCGCAGACAAGGGGCACCCTTAAGGCTGACAGACAATGTAATCAAACAAAGCTCCCCAATAACGTTTTTTTGTGCGTTGCAAATTGAGTGTGTGTGTGTGTGTTGCGTGTGTTGTGTGTGTGTTGCGAATTGTGTGTGTGTTGTGTGTGTGTTGCAAATTGTGAGTGTGTTGTGTGCGTTGCAAATTGAGTGTGTTGTGTGTGTGTGTGTGTTGCGTGTGTTGTGTGTGTGTTGCAAATTGTGTGTGTTGTGTGTGTGTTGCAAATTGTGAGTGTGTTGGGTGTGTGTTGCAAATTGAGTGACTCGGTGCGACCCCAGTGCGACGTGCTGCCCGCCGTGCTACGTCGCTATCCTGAAATCAGGCTTTTAGATGGTACACATTCCGATTACCAGAATTGAAATGCATTTACAGGTATTGTTAGTTATTATCACTCCCACTTTCACAACTAGACCTCAAGACAGCAGATGGAAAAAAACAGATGGCACCAACAACAGCACCACCAGCAATACAGGCTCTACCCGCATCATCACCATTACCACCATTAGCGGCACCACTAGCAGCACTACATGAACTACCCGCATCAGCACCACTACCAGCAGCACCACCACTTCATGCACTGCCCGCATCAGCGCCACCAGCAGCACTACATGCAATACCCGCATCAGCTCCAATAGCAGCACCAGCAGCACTACATGTACTTCAAGTAGGGACCGTCATATCGTGTGATTTTGACAAAGGCGAGTATGATATCATACAAACTGCACCATATGATATTGTAAATAAATGGTAAATTTAGCCTAGCAAGGCCGCTGGCAACATATGATGATCATATGATATCATAGCCCCTTTCAGTGATGTACATTGGTCTAGTGGTAGACCAGATCACTCCGAAGATAAAGAGTCAGGGGTTTGATTCCCCCTTCGGTCACTCTTTGCGTTGCAGGTCATCGTCAACCACGATGGTAGCTTGTCCAGTTGAGGTAGAAGACCGCTCCCTACCCAAATGCAACGGGTTCCCTTAACACAACGCCCCACCAGACATTATCATTATTATGATATCATTTTGCCGTTCCCAAACTACAAGACCTCACCTGTGCAAAGGCATCAAAGATGGAATTCAGCTTATCAGCTGGAATGCCCTCTCCAGTGTCTGTGACACTGATGTACAAGCGGTCCTCCTCCGCACTCAAACCAGCCATCACTGAGATTGACCCTGTGGCGGTGGTGGCGGTGGTGGAGGTGGTGGTGAGGTGTGGTGGAGGTGGTGGTGCGGTGTAGTGGTGGTGGTGGTGGTGGTGGTAGGGGGAAGCTGGAATGCCCTCTCCTGTGTCTGTGACAATAATGTACAAGCGGTCCTCCTCCGCACTCAAACCAGCCATCACTGAGATTGACCCTGTGGAGGTGGTGGCGGTGATGGAGGTGGTGGTGAGGTGTGGTGGAGGTGATGGTGCGGTGTTGTTGTGGTGGTGGTGGTGGTAGGGGGAAGCTGGAATGCCCTCTCCTGTGTCTGTGACAATAATGTACAAGCTGTCCTCCTCCGCACTCAAACCAGCCATCACTGAGATTGACCCTGTGGAGGTGGTGGCGGTGATGGAGGTGGTGGTGAGGTGTGGTGGAGGTGGTGGTGCGGTGTTGTTGTGGTGGTGGTGGTGGTAGGGGAAGCTGGAATGCCCTCTCCTGTGTCTGTGACAATAATGTACAAGCAGCCCTCCTCCGCACTCAAACCAGCCATCACTGAGATTGACCATGTGGAGGTGGTGGCGGTGGTGGAGGTGGTGGTGAGGTGTGGTGGAGGTGGTGTTGCGGTGTTGTTGTGGTGGTGGTGGTAGGGGGAAGCTGGAATGCCCTCTCCTGTGTCTGTGACAATAATGTACAAGCGGTCCTCCTCCGCACTCAAACCAGCCATCACTGAGATTGACCCTGTGGAGGTGGTGGCGGTGGTGGAGGTGGTGGTGAGGTGTGGTGGAGGTGGTGGTGCGGTGTTGTTGTGGTGATGGTGGTGGTAGGGGGATGCTGGAATGCCCTCTCAAGTGTCTGTGACAATAATGTACAAGCGGTCCTCCTCCGCACTCAAACCCAGCCATCACTGAGATCGACCTGTGGAGGTGGTGGCGGTGGTGGAGGTGGTGGTGAGGTGTGGTGGAGGTGGTGGTGCGGTGTTGTTGTGGTGGTGGTGGTGGTAGGGGGAAGCTAGAATGCCCTCTCCAGTGTCTTCGACAATTATGTACAAGCGGTCCTCCTCCGCACTCAAACCAGCCATCACTGAGATTGACCCTGTAGGAGGTGGTGGCGGTGAGTGGAGGTGGTGGTGAGGTGTGGTGGAGGTGGTGGTGCGGTGTTGTGGTGGTGGATGGTGGTGGTAGGGGGAAGCTAGGAATGCCCTCTCCAAGTGTCTGTCGACAATAATGTACAAGCGGTCCTCCTCCGCACTCAAACCAGCCATCACTGAGATTGACCATGAGGAGGTGGTGGCGGTGGATGGCAGTGGTGGTGAGGTGTGGTGGAGGTGGTGGTGCGGTGTTGTGGTGGTGGTGGTGGTGGTAGGGGGAAGCTAGGAATGCCCTCTCCAGTGTCTGTCGACAATAATGTACATCGGTCCTCCTCCGCACTCAAACCAGCCATCACTGAGATTGACCATGTGGAGGTGGTGGCGGTGGTGGCAGTGGTGGTGAGTGTGGTGGAGGTGGTGGTGCGGTGGTTGTTGTTGTGGTGGTGGTGGGTAGGGGGAAGCTGGAATGCCCTCTCAGTGTCTGTGACAATATGTACATGCGGTCCTCCTCCGCACTCAAACCAGCCATCACTGAGATTGACCTGTGGAGGTGGTGGCGGTGGGTGGAGGTGGTGGTGAGGTGTGGTGGAGGTGTGGGTGGCGGTGTTGTTGTGGTGGTGGTGGTGGTAGGGGGAAGCTGGAATGCCCTCTCAAGTGTCTGTGACATAATGTACAAGCGGTCTCCTCGGCACTCAACCAGCCATCACTGAGATTGACCCTGTGGAGGTGGTGGCGGTGGTGGAGGTGGTGGTGAGGTGTGTGGATGGGTGGTGGTGCGGTGTTGTGGTGGTGGTGGTGGTAGGTAGGGGGAAGCTAGAATGCCCTCCTCCAGTGTCTTCGACAATAAGTACAAGCGGTCCTCCGTTCCGCACTCAAACCAGCCACACTGAGATGGACCATGTGGAGGTGGTGGCGGTGTGGCAGTGGAGTGGTGGTGAGTGGTGTGGGTGGAGGTAGGTGGTGCGGGTGTTTTGTGGTGGTGGGGGTAGGGGGAAGCTGAATGCCCTCTCCAGTGTCGGTGACAATAGATGTACATGCGGTCCTCTAGCCACTCAAACCCGCCCTCACTAGATGACCCTGTGGGAGGGTGGTGGCGGGTGGTGGAGTTGGTTGTTGAGGTGTGGTGGCGCGGTGGTGTTGGGCGGTGTGTTGGGTGGTGGTGGTGGGTAGGGGGGAAGCTGGAATTGCCCACTCAGTGTCTGTCGGTGACAATAATGTACAAGCGTCTCCCCTCGCACTCAAACCAGCCATCATGAGATTTACATGTTTAGTTGTTTCGGCTTTTTATTTTTCTGGTATAGATTTGTTTTTGAAAATGTGTGTGTTTTATTGTTTTTTCTTTGTTTTTTTTTTTTGATTTTTTTTTTTGATTAGAGTTATTTAACGCATTTGGTAATTCCCTCTCCTTTTTTACAATAATGATTTTTCCCATCTTTTTTCCCCCTTTTTGGTGGCGGTGATGGAGGGGTGGTTAGGTGTGGTGGAGGTGGTGGTGCGGTTTTGTTGTGGGTGGTGGTGTGTAGGGGGAAGCTGGATGCCCTCTTCAGTTCTGTGACAATATGGTACAAGCGCCCTCCTCCGGCACTTCAAACCAGCCCATCACTGAGATTGACCCTGTGGAGGTGGTGGCGGTTAATGGAGGTGGTTGGTGAGGTGGTGGTGGATTGTGGTGGTGGGCGGTGTTGTTGTGGTGGTGTGTGGGTAGGGGGAAGCTGGAAATGCCCTCTCCAGTGTCTGGACATAATGTCGAGCGGGCTCTCCCCCACCGGTCAACCCAGAGCCATCATGAAGATTGACTCCTGTGGATGTGGTGGCGGATGTGGCGTGGTGGTGATGTGTGGTGAGGTGGTGGTGCGAGTGTTGTGTGTTGTGGTGTGGTAGGGGGAAGCCTGTAAATGCCCTCTCCTTGTCTTGACAATAATGTACAAGCGCCCTCCTCGCGCACTCAAAAACCCATGCCTCACTGAGATTGACCCTGTGTAGATGGTAGCGGTGATGGAGAGGTGTGGTGAGGTGTGGTGGAGGTGTGGTGCGGTGTTGTTTGGTGGTGTGGTGGTAGGGGGAAGCGGAATTCCCTCTCCAGTGTCCTGTGACATATGTACAAGCTTCCTCCTCCGCACTCAAACCAGCCTCACTGATATTGACCCTGTGAGGTGGTGGCGGTGGTGGAGAGGTGGTGGTGAGGTGTGGTGGAGGTTTGGGCGGTGTTTGTTGTGTTTGGTGTGGTGGGTAGGGGGCAAGCTGAAATGCCCTCTCCTGTGTCTGTGACAATAATTTACAACGCGCGCGGCCCTCCTCCCGCACCACACAGCCATCACTGAGATTGACCCTGTGGAGAATGGCGAGCGGTGATGGATGTGTTGGTGAGGTTGTGTAGGTGGTGGTGCGGTGGTTTGTTTGTGGTTGTGGTGGTTGTAGGGGAAGCTGGAATGCCCTCTTCCATGTCTGTACAATAATGTACAAGCGGTCCTCCTCCCCACTCAAACCAGCCATCACTGAGATTGACCCTGTGGAGGTGGTGGCGGTGGTGGAGGTGGTGGTGAGGTGTGGTGGAGGTGGTGGTGCGGTGTGTGTGTTGGTGGTGGTGGTAGGGGGAAGCTGAAATGCCCTCTCCTGTGTCTGTGGCAATATGACAAGCGGCCCTCCTCCGCACTCAACCAGCCATCACTGAGATTGACCCTGTGGATGATGTAGCGGTGATGGAAGGTGTGTGGTGAGGTGTGTGGAGGGGTGGTGCAGTGTTTTTGTGGTGGTGGTGGTGGTAGGGGAAGCTGGAATGCCCTCTTCCGTGTCTGTGACAATATGTACAAGCTGGTCCGCCTCCGCACTCAAACCATCCATCACTGAGATTGACCCTGTTGGGATGTGTGGCGTGCTGGCGGTGGTGGTAGTGTGTGGAGGTGGTGGTGCGGTGTTGTTGGTGTTTTGGTGGTGTTGGATAAGTGAAGCCTCCCTGTGTCTGTGACAATTAGTACAAGCGGTCTCCTCCGCCCAAAACCGCAATCGCTGAGAATTGACCCGGGAGATGGTGGCGGTGATGGAGGTGGTGGTGAGGTTGGTGGTGGAGGTGGTGGGCGGTGTGATGTGTTAGTGGGGTGGTAGGGGGAAGCTGGAATGCCCTCTCCAGGTCTTGTGACAATAAGTACAAAGCGGTCCTCCTCCGCACTCAAAACAAGCCATCAACTGAGGATGACCCTGTGGAGATGGTGGCGGGATGGAGGTGGTGTGAGGTGTTGGTGGCGGAGGTGGTGCGGGTTGTTGTGTCAGGTGGTGGTCTGGTGTAGGAACGGGAAGCTGGAATGCACCATTCCAGTGTCGTGTGACAATATGTACAAGCGGTCCTCCTCCCCCACTCCAAACCAAGCATCACTGCGAGTTGACCCTGTGGAGGTGGTGCGGTGGGGGAGTGGTGGTGGAGGTGTGGTGGAGGTGGTGGTGCGGTGTGTGTTGTGAGTGGTGTGGTAGGGGAAGCTGGAATGCCCTCTCCTGTGTATGTGACCATAAGTAAAGCGGTCCTCCTCCGCACTCAAACCAGCCACCACTCAGATTGACCCTGTGGAGGTGGTGGCGGTGGTGGAGGTGGTGGTGAGGTGTGGTGGAGGTGGTGGTGCGGTGTTGTTGTGGTGGTGGTAGAGTGTAGGGGGACGGGAGAAAGAGGAATGCCCTCTCTTGTGTCTGTGACAATAATGTACAAGCGGTCCTCCTCCGCACTCAAACCAGCCATCACTGAGATTGACCCTGTGGAGGTGGTGGCGGTGATGGAGGTGGTGGTGCGGTGTTGTTGTGGTGGTGGTGGTGGTGGTGGTAGGGGGAAGCTGGAATGCCCTCTCCAGTGTCTGGACAAAATTAAGGTACAAGCGGTCCTCCCTCCGCACTCAAACCAGGCCATCACTGAATGACCTGGGAGGTGGTGGCGGGGTGGAGGTGGTGGTGAGGTGTGGTGGAGGTGGTGGTGCGGTGTTGTTGTGGTGGGTGGTAGGTGGTAGGGGGAAGCTGGAATGCCTCTCCAGTGTCTGTGACAATAATGTACAAGCGGTCCTCCTCCGCACTCAAACCAGCCATCACTGAGATTACCTGTGGAGGTGGTGGCGTTGATGGAGGTGGTGGTGAGGTGTGGTGGAGGTGGTGGTGCGGTGTTGTTGTGGTGGTGGTGTGGTAGGGGGAAGCTGGAATGCCCTCTCCAGTGTCTGTGGAATAATTGTACAAGCACGGTACTCTCCTCCGCACTCAAACCAGCCACCACTCAGATTGACCCTGTGGAGGTGGTGGCGGTGGTGGAGGTGGTGGTGAGGTGTGGTGGAGGTGGTGGTGCGGTGTTGTTGTGGTGGTGGTGGTGGTAGGGGGAAGCTGGAATGCCCTCTCCTGTGTCTGTGACAATAATGTACAAGCGGTCCTCCTCCGCACTCCAAACAGCCGATCACCCCCCCCCCCTGAGATTGACCCTGTGGAGGTGGTGGCGGAGATGGAGGTGGTGGTGCGGTGTTGTTGTGTTAGTGGTGGTGGTAGGGGGAAGCTGGAATGCCCTCTCCAGTGTCTGTGACAATAATGTACAAGCGGTCCTCCTCCGCACTCAACCAGCCATCACTGAGATTGACCCTGTGGAGGTGGTGGCGGTGGTGGAGGTGGTGGTGAGGTGTGGTGGAGGTGGTGGTGCGGTGTTGTTGTGGTGGTGGTGGTGGTAGGGAAGCTGAAGACCGCTCCTGTGTTTCGACAAGAAGTACAAGGGTCCTCCTCCGCACTCAAACCAGCCATACTGAGATTACCCTGGGAGGTGGTGGCGGCTGGTGGAGGTGGTGGTGAGGTGTGGTGAGGTGGTGGTGCGGTGTGTTGTGGGGATGGTGGTGGTGGTAGGGGAAGCTGGAATGCCTATCCAGTGTCTTGACAATAATTACAAGCAGTCCTCCTCAGCACTCAAACCAGACACATGAGATTGACCCTGGGGAGGTGTGGGGAGATGGAGGTGGTGGGCGGTGTTGTTGTGTAGTGGTGGTGGTAGGGGGAAGTGGAATGACTCTCCAGTGTCTGTGACAATAATGTACAAGCGGCTCTCCGCCACTCAAAAGCCATCACTGAAGATTGACCTGTGGGGGTTGTGGCGGTGATGGAGGTGGTGGTGGAGGTGTGGTGGAGGTGTGGGGGTGTTGTTTGGTGGTGGTGGTGGAGGGGGGAACTGAAGCTGGAATGACCTCTACCTGTGTCTTACGACAATAATGTTAGAAGCGGTCCTCCTCCGCACTCAAACCAGCAAGACTGAGATTGAACTCCTGTGGAGGTGGGTGGCGGTGGGGGAGTGGTGGGAGGGTGGTGAGGTGGTGGTGCGTGTTGTGTGGTGGTGGTGGTGGTGGCGGGGGGTGGGGGGGGGAATGTGGGGGGGGGTTAGGGGTGCTAGGGTATACAAGGCGCGAGGAGGGGACAGGGGGGTTGGATAGTAAGTACGATGTGGGCGGTCGCGCGGGGGAATAGTGGGAACCGGGCTGGATGATTTCGGCGGGGCCTGGTGTGGGCGTGCGGGGGTGGTTGGGTCAGGACGACGGAAGGTAAGGGGACCGGCGGGAGCCAGGATCTGGGGGAAGCTAGACATTGCCCTCTTCCAGGTCTGTGACAAAATGTACAAGGGCATCCTCCGCGACACTCAAACCAGCCATCACTGAGATTGGACCCTGTGGAGGTGTGCGGTGGTGGAGGTGGCTGGTGATGTGTGGGGAGGTGGTGGATGCGGTCTTGTTGTGGTGGTGGTGGTGGTACGGGTGAAGCTGGAATGCCCTTCTCCAGTGTCGGTGAAAATAATGTACAGCGGTCCTCTCCGCACTCAAACCAGCCACCACTGAGATTGACACTGTGGAGGTGGTGGCGGTGGTGGAGGTGGTGGTGAGGTGTGGTGGAGGGGGTGGTGCGGTGTTGTTGTGGTGGGTGGGGGGGGGGGGGGGGTCATGGTGGATATGGGAAGCTGGAATGCCTTTATGCTGTCTTCGACAATAATGTACAAGCGGTCCTCCTCCGCATTCAAACCAGCCATCACTGAGATTGACCCTGTGGAGGTGGTGGCGGTGGTGGAGGTGGAGGTGGTGGTGAGGTGTGGTGGAGGTGGTGGTGCGGTGTTGTTGTGGTGGTGGTGGTGGTAGGGGGAAGCTGGAATGCCCTCTCCAGTGTCTGTGACAATAATGTACAAGTGTTCTCCTAAGCACTAAACCAGCCATCACTGAGATTGACCTGGGAGTGGTGCGGTGGTGGAGGTGTGGTTGAGTGGGGAGGTGGGTGGTGCGGGTTGTTGTGGGGTGGTGGTGTAGGGGAAGCTGCAATGCCATCTCTTGTGTCTGTGACACTAATGTACAGCGGTCCCTCCACACTCAACCAGCCATCACTGAGATTGACCCTGTGGAGGTGGTGGCGGTGATGGAGGTGGTGGTGAGGTGTGGTGGAGGTGGTGGTGCGGTGTTGTTGTGGTGGTGGTGGTGGTAGGGGGAAGCTGGAATGCCCTCTCCAGTGTCTGTGACAATAATGTACAAGCGGTCCTCCTCCGCACTCAAACCAGCCATCACTGAGATTGACCCTGTGGAGGTGGTGGCGGTGGTGGAGGTGGTGGTGAGGTGTGGTGGAGGTGGTGGTGCGGTGTTGTTGTGGTGGTGGTGGTGGTAGGGGGAAGCTGGAATGCCCTCTCCAGTGTCTGTGACAATAATGTACAAGCGGTCCTCCTCCGCACTCAAACCAGCCATCACTGAGATTGACCCTGTGGAGGTGGTGGCGGTGGTGGAGGTGGTGGTGAGGTGTGGTGGAGGTGGTGGTGCGGTGTTGTTGTGTTGTGGTGGTGGAGGGGGAAGCTGGACTGCCCTTCCAGTGTGTGTAACATAAATGTACAAGCGGTTCTTGTCACAGACACTGGAGGAGGCCATTCCAGCGTCCCCTACCCCCACACCACCACAACAACACCGCACCCACCACCCCTCCACCACACCTCACCACCACTCCACCACCGCCACCAACCTCCACAGGTTCATCTCAGTGGTGGCTGGTTTTGCGTGCGGAGGCGGACCGCTTGTCCATTATTGTCACAGACACTGTGATGGGCCATTCCAGCTTCCCCTACCACCACCTCCCACAAACACCACCGCACCCACCACCCTCACACCATCCTAACAGCCCCACCTCCACAGGGTCCATCTGAGTGATGGCTGATTTGAGTGGAAGAAGGAGCGAGGCGCGCTTTGTACATTAATTGTCACAGACACTGCAGCGGGCATTCCAGCTTCCCCTACCACCACCCCACCCACTGACACCGCACCACCACCTCAACCACCTAACCGCCAACCACATCCACAGGGTTCAATCTGCGTGATGGCTGTTCGTGCGGAGGCGGCGCGTTGTACATTATTGTCACCAGACACTGCAAGGGGATTCCAGCTTCCCCCTCCACCACCTCCACCACCCCACCACCACCTCCACCTCCGCCACCACCCTCACAGGGTCAATCTGAAGTGGTGGCTGGTTTGCGTGCGGGGGCGGAGGACCGCGTGTACATTATTGTCACAGACACTGGAGAGGGCTTTCCAGCTTCCCCTACCACCACCACCCACCACAACAACACCGGCACCACCACTCACCACCACCTTCACCACCCCCTCCACACCGCCACCACCTCCACAGTTTCAAAATCTGAGTGGTGGTGGTAGTGAGGTGCGGAGGAGACCGCTTTTACATTCTTGTCACAGACACTGGGAAAGGGCATTCCAAGTTCCCTCTACCACCACCACCACCCCACAACACCGCCCCACCACCTACACCACACCTCACCACCACCTCCATCACGGCCCCCCACCTTCACAGGGTCAATCTCAGTGATGGCTGGTTGAGTGCGGAGGAGGGATCGCTGTACATTATTGTCACCAGACACTGCAGAGGGGCATCCAGCATCCCCCTAACCACAACCACCACCACTACACTTTACCACAACCTTAAAAAAAAAAACCACCTAACCGCCCACCCCCTAAACAGGGTCAATCTGAGTGTGGCTGGTTTGAGTGCCGGAGGAGGACCGCTTGTAATATGTACAGGACACTGGAGAGGTCATTCCAGCTTCCCCTACCACCACAACCAACCACAACAACACCGACCACCACCCTCACCACCCCCACACCTCACCACCACTCCTCACATCACCCGCCAACCACCTCCACAGGGTCCAATCTCAGTGGATGGCTGGTTTGAGTGCGAGGAGGACGCTTGTACATTATTTTCACCGAGACACTGGAGAAGGCATTCAGCTTCCCCTACCACCCACCCCACCACACAACACCGCACCACCACCTCCACCACACTCTCACCACCCTACCAACACCCACCACGCCACCAACCTCCACAGGGTCAACTCAGTGATGGCTGTTTGAGTGCAGGAGTGACCGCTTGTACCTTATTGTGCGACAGACCCCAGAAGAGGCCATTCCAGCTTCCCCCTACCACCACCACCACAACAACACGCACACCTCCACACACCTCACCACCTAAGGCCACCTCCCCCCCCCACCACCTCCCAGGGTCAATCTCAGTGATGGTGATTGTGAGTTTGTGTGTGAAGGAGGACGGCCCGGCTTGTACATATTGTCACCGAACACGCAGAGGGCATTCCGCTTCCCCTACACCACCCACCACCACACTACAACACCGCACCACCCCACACCTCCCAACCCACCTCACCACCGCCCACCACTCCACTATGGGTCATCTCAGTGATGTGGCTGGTTTGAGTGCTGGAGGAGACCGCTGTACATTATTGTCACAACAACTGGAGAGCGCGCATTCCAGCTTCCTCCCTACCACCACCTACTAACCAACACTCCGCACCACCACCTCCACCTCGCCACCACCTCCACAGGGTCAATCTCAGTGGCGGCTGGTTTGAGTGCGGCGGGGACCGTTTGTACATTATTGTCACAGACACTGAGAGGGCATTCCAGCTTTCCCCCTACCACCACCACCCCACAACAACACCGCACCACCACTCCACCCACACCTCACCACCCACCTCCACCACCGCCACCACCTCCCACAGGTCAATCTCAGTGTGGCTGTTTGAGTGCGGAGGAGGACCCGCTTTTACATTTTGTCACAGACACTGGAGAGGGCATTCCAGCTTCCCCCTACCCACCACCACCACCACCACAACCAACACCGCACCACCACCTCCACCAACCTCACGTCACCTCCACCGACCGCCACCACTCGCCACAGGGTCAATCTCAGTGATGGCCTGGTTTGAGTGCGAGGAGGACCGCTTGTACATTATTGTCACCGACACAGGAGAGGGCTTCCGCTTCCCCCTACCACCACCACCACCAACACAACACACGCAACCACCACCTCCACCACCACCTCACCACCACCTCCACCACCGCCACACACCTCCACAGGGTCATCTGATGGTGGCTGGTTTGAGTGCGGAGGGGACAGCTTGTTACCATTATTGTCACAACTCGGGAGGGCATCCAGTTCCCCCTACACCACACCAACACAACAACCACCGCACCACCACCTCACACCAACATCACCACCACCTCCACCACGCCACCTCCTCACAGGGTCAATCTCAGTGTGGCTGGTTTGAGTGCGAGGAGGACCGCTTGTACATTATTGTCACAGACACTGGAGAGGGCATTCCAGCTTCCCCTACACCACACCACCACCACAACAACAACGCACCCCCCACCCCACCACCCCTCCACCACCACCTGCACCGCCACCGCCACCACCTCCACAGGTCAATCTAGTGATGGCTGGTTTGAGTGCGGAGGAGGACCGCTTGTACATTATTGTCACAGACATGGAGAGGGCATTCCAGCTTCCCCCTACCACCACCACCACCACAACAACACCGCCACCACACCTCCACCACACCTCACCACCACCCCACCACCGCCACCACCTCCACGGGTCAATCTCCGTGATGGCTGGTTTGATGCGGAGGAGGACCGCTTGTACCTATTGTCACGAACACTGGGGAGGGCATTCCAGCTTCCCTACCACCACCACCACCACCACTACACCCACACCACCACCACCACCCTCCATCACCGCCATCACCATCTCCACAGGGTCAATCTCCGTGATGGCTGTTTGAGTGCGGAGGAGGACCGCTTTCATTATTGTCACAGACACTGGAGGGGACTTCCAGCTTTCCCCTACCACCACCACCCAACCACACCCACCGCACCACCTCCACCACCTCCACCATACCACCGCCACCCCACACCTCACAGGGTCAATCTCAGTGATGGCTGGTTTGAGTGCCGCGGAGGAGACCGCTTGTACATTATTGTCACAGACACGAGAGGGCATTCCGCTTCCCCCTCACCACCACCACCACCACGACAACACCGCACCACCACCTCCACCCCACCCTCACCCACCACCTCCCCCACCGCCACCACCTCCACAGGGTCAATCTAGTGGTGGCTGTTGAGTGCGAGAGGGACCGCTTGTCATTATTGTCACAGACACAGGAGAGGGCATCCAGCTTCCCCCTACCACCACCACCACCACAAACAACACCGCACCACCACTCCACCACACCTCACCACCACCTCCCACCGCACCACTCCACAGGGTCAATCTCATGATGGCTGGTTTGAGTGGCGGAGGGACCGCTTGTACATTATTGTCACAGACATGGAGAGGGCATCCAGCTTCCCCCTACCACCACCCCCCACCACAAAACAACACCGCACCACCACCTCCACCACACCTCACCACACACCTCCACCACCGCCACCACTCCACAGGGTCCAATTCTTAGTGGTGGTGGTTTGGTGCGGAGGAGGACCGCTTTGTACATTTTGTCACAGACACGGAGAGGGCATTCCAGTTCCCCCTACACCACCACCACCACAACAACACCGCAACCCCACTCACCACCCTCACCACCACCTCCACCACCGCCACCACCTCCACAGGGTCAATCTCCGTGTGGCTGGTTTGGGTGCGGAGGGGACCGTGTACATTATGTCACAGACACTGGAGAGGGCATTCAGCTTTCCCCTACCACCACCACCACAACAACCACACACCGCACCACCCACTCACCCACACCTCACCACCACCTCCACCACCGCCACCACCTCCACCGGTCAATCTCAGTGATGGTGGTTTTGAGTGCGGAGGAGGACGCCTGTACCTATTGTCACAGACACTGGAGAGGCATTCCAGCTTCCCCTACCACCACCCCACCACCACAACACCGCACCCCCACCTCCACCACACCTCACCACCACCTCCATCACCGCCACCACCTCACAGGGTCAATCTCAGTGATGGCTGGTTTGAGTGCGGAGGAGGACCGCTTGTCATTATTGTCACACACCGGAGAGGGGCATCCAGCTTCCCCCTACCCCCACCACCACAACAACACCGCACCACCACCTCCACCAAACCTCACCACCACCCCACCACGCCACCACTCCACCGGGTCAATCTAGTGTGGCTGGTTTGGTGCGGGAGGGGACCGCTTGTACATTATTGTCACACGACCTGGAGAGGGCATCCAGTTCCCCCTACCACCACCACCACACAACAACACCGCACCCACCCACCTCCACCACACCTCCCACCACCTCCACACCGCCACCACCCCACAGGGTCAATCTCAGTGCTGGCTGGTTTGAGTGCGGAGGAGGACCGCTTGTACATTATTGTCACAGACACAGGAGAGGGCATTCCAGCTTCCCCTACCACCACCACCACCACAACAACACCGCACCACCACTCCACCACACCTCCACCACCTCCACCACCGCCACCACCTCACAGGTCAATTCAGTGTGGTGGTTTGAGTGGGAGGAGCCGCTTGTACATTATTGTCACAGACACTGGAGAGGGCATTCCCGCTTCCCCTACCAACACCACCACCACACCAACCGCACCACCACCTCCACCACACCTCACCACCACCTCCACCAACGCCACCCCCTACAGGTAATCTCAGTGATGGCTGGTTTGAGTGCGGGAGGAGGACCGCTTGTACATTATTGTCACGACACTGAGAGGGCATTCCAGCTTCCCCTACCACCACCACACCACACACCGCACCCCCACCTCACCACCACCTCCACCACCGCCACCACCTCCACATGGGTCAATCTGAGTGATGGCTGGTTTGAGTGGAGAAGGACGCCTTGTACATTATTGTCCAGACACGAGAGGGCATTCCAGTTCCCCCTACCCTACCACAACCACCACACACCGCATCCACCCCACCTCACCACCACCTCATCACCGCCACCACCTACACAGGGTCAATCTAGTATGGCTGGTTTGAGTGTTGAGGAGGACCGCTTGTACATTTTGTCACAGACACTGCAGGGGGGCATTCCAGCTTCCCCCTACCACCACACTAACACACCACACGCACCCACCACCTTCCACCACCGCCCCCACCTCCACAAGGTCAATCTCAGTGGTGGCTGGTTTGAGTGCGGAGGAGGACCGCTTGTACATTATTGTCACCAGACAATGGAGAGGGCATTCCAGTTCCCCCTACCACCACCACCACCACACACAACACCGCACCACCACCTCCACCACACCTCACCACCACCTCCACCACCGCCACCCTCCACAGGGTCAACTCAGTGATGGCTGGTTTGAGTGCGGAGGAGGACCGCTGTACATTCTTGTGCACGACACTGAGAGGGCATCCAGCTTCCCCCTACACCACCACCACCACAACACACCGCACCACCACCTCAACCACCTCACACCACCGCCCACCCCACTCCACCAGGTTCAATCTCAGTGATGGCTGGTTTGAGTGGGAGGAGGGAGCGCTTGTTTACCTTTTGTCACAGACATGGAAGAGGGCATTCAGGCTTCCCTACCACCACCACTTCAACAAACAAACACCGCACACCCACTACCACTAGCCACCCCACTCACAGGGTCACTGCAGTGATGGCTGGTTGAGTCGTGAGAGGACCGCTTGTACATTATGTCACAGACACCTGGAGGGGCGATTCCCAGCTTCCCCTACACAACACACCACCTCCCCTCCAACCTGCACCACCACCTCCACACCCGCACACCTCCACAGGGTCAATTCGATGGTGGCGGTTTGAGTGCGGAGGAGGACCGCTTGTTTGTACATCTTGTCACAGACACTGGAGAGGGAATTCCAGTTCCCCCTACCACCACCACACCCCAAACAACCCGCACACCACTCCACCACACCTCACCCACCACCTCCCACCCCGCCACCACCTCCACAGGGTCAATTCAGTGTGGCGGTTTGGGCTCGGGGAGGACCGCTTGTACATATTGTCACAGGACACAGGAGAGGGCTATCCAGCATTCCCCCTACCCCACCACCCCACAACCACACCCACCACCACTCCACCACACCTTCACCACACTCCACCACCGCCACCACCTTCCCACAGGGTCATCTCAGTGAGGCTGGTTGAGTTAGGAGGAGGAGGCCGCTTGTACATTTATTGTCACAGCGACACTGGAGAGGGCATTCAGCTTCCCCCTACCCCACCACCAACACCACCACAACCAACACACCACACCTCCACCACACCTCCATCCACCGCCACACCCCCACAGGGTCAATCCTCAAGTGATGGCTGGTTGAAGCGCGGAGGAGGACGTCTTGTACATTATTCACAGACACATGGTAGAGGGCTTCCAGTTCACCTCCACCTACCACCCACCACAAAACACACCACCCCCCCACCACCCCCCCCACACCTCACACCACCCACCTCCACCACCGCACAACCTCCACAGGGTCAACTCGTAGGTGGATGGTTGAGTGCGAGGAGGAACCGCCTTGTACACTTATTGTTCCCAGACACATGCAGAGGGCATTCCAGCTTCCCCTACCACCAAACCACACAACAAACGAACCACTCCACCCACACCCAACCACATACACCGGCCACCACCTCCCCACGCGGTTCCAATCTCAGTGATGGTGGTTTGAGTGGGAAGGAGGACCGCTTGTACATTATTGTCAGCCGACGCTGGCGAGGGCCATTTCAGCTTTCACCTACCACCACCTTCACCAACACAACACACCGCACCACCTTCCACCCACCACCACCACCTCCATCCCCATCCAGGGTCAAATCTCGAGTGAGTGGCTGGTTTGAGTGCTGGAGGAGACCGCTTGTAATCTATTGCACAGACACGGAGAGGGCATTCCAGCTTCCCTACCACCACCCCACAACAACACCGGCACCCCCCTCCACACCCCCACCACCACCTCCACCACCGCACCATCTCCACAGGGGTCAATCTCGAGTGATGGCTGGTTTGGTGCGGAGGAGGAACCGCTTGTACATATTGTCACCAGACAACAGGGAGGGACTTCAGGCTTCCCTACCCCCACACCACCAACAACAACACCGCACAACCCATCCTCCCACCCACCCTCACCCACCCTCACCCCTACCGGCCACTCCCCAGGGGGGGTCATATCGAGTGTTGGGCTGTTTTGAGTGCGGAGGAGACCGCTGTCATTATTGTCCAGACATTGGAGAGAGGGCATTCCAGCTTTCCCCCTCAACCACCCCCACCCCACACAACCACACGCCCCCCACCACCCCTCACCACACCTCCACCACACCTCCCACACCCTCACCACCATTCCCACAGGGTCAATCTCAGTGATGTCTGGTTTGAGTGCGGCGAGGGCGGCGCTTGTACTTATTGCTCACAGACCACGGCGAGGGCATTCAGCTTCCCCCTACCACCACCACCACAACACAACAACACCGCCCCACCACCTCCACCCACACCTCACACCACCTCCCACACCGGCCACCACTCCACAGGGTCAATCTCAGTATGGCTGGGTTTAAGTGGGCGAGGAGGACCGGCTTGTACATTATTGTCACAGACACTGGGCGGGCATTCAGTTCCCTACCACCACCACCACCCACAACAAACAGCACCACCACCACCTCACCCACCTCACCACCACCTCCATCACGCTACCATCGTCCACCCGGGTCAATCTCCAGTGTGGTGCTGGTTTGAGGTGCGGAGGAGGCACGCTTGTACCATTATTGTCAGACACGGAGAGGGCACTTCAGCTCTCCCCTACACACACCAAAACCCACGCACACACCTCAACACTCCCCCACTCCACTCACCGCCACCACCTCACAGGGTCAATCTCCTGATGGATGGTTAAGTGCGGGAGGAGGACTCGCTGTACATTATGTCAACAGACACTGGAGAGGGCATTCCAGCTTCCCCTACCACCACCACCATCCCACAAAACCCAACCACCACCTCCCACCACACCTCACCACCCACCTCCACACCGCTCACCACCTCCACAGGGCAATCTCAGTGAGGCTGGTTTGAGTGCGGAGGAGGGCGCTTTACATTATTGTAAGTACACAGGAAGGGGCATTTCCAGCTTCCCCCTACCACACACCACCACACAACAACACCAGCCACCACCCTCCACCCACCTCACCACCACCTCCACCACGCCCCCCCTCACAGGGTCAATCTCAGTGATGGCTGGTTTGAGTGCGGAGGAGGACCCCGCTTGTACATTATGTACAGACATCGGAGAGGGCTTCCAGCTTCCCCCTACCACCACCACCACCACCACAACAAACCACCGCCCACCACCTCCACCACACCTCCTGAACCACCACCTCCATCACCGCCACCACCTCCACAGGGTCATTCTCAGAGTGATGGCTGGTTTGAGTGCGAGGAGGACGCTTCTTGTACATCTTTGTCAAGACACACTGCGAGAGCGGCATTCCGCTTTCCCCCTAACCACACCATCCACAACAAACACCTCACCACCACTCTCACCACACCTCACCCCAACCTCCACCCCGCCACCATCTCCACAGGGTCAATTCAGTGCTGGCTGGTTTGAGTGCAGCAGGAGGCGCTTGTCCCATTTTGTCAACAGGACTCCGGAGCGGGCTCTATAGCTTCCCCTACCACCCCCCACCAAACCACAACACCGCACCACCACCTCCACCCCCTCACCCCCACCTCCATACCGCACCACATCCTACGGGTCATCTCATTAGGCGGTTTGAGTGTCGGAGGAGGAAGCTTGTACTTCTTGTCACAGACACTGGAGAGGGCATTCCGCTTCCTCACCCCCAACATTACACCCCCACCACCACACACACCCAAACACCTCATCCTACCACACTCACCAACCGCACCAGCACACCCCACAGGGGTCCAATCTCAGTTGATGGCTGGTTTGACGTGCGGGGAGGACCCGTTGGTACATTATTGTCAAAGACACTGGAGAGGGCATTCCCTTCCCACCCTACCACCACCACCACAACAACCACACACAACAACCGTCCACACAACCTCCACCCCATCCACCAAGCCACCACCTCCAACAGCGGTCAATCTTCAGTGATGGCTTGGTTTCGAGTGCGGAGGAGGACCGCATTGTCATTATTGTCACCGCACCGGAGGGGCATTCACAGCTTCCACTACCACCACCACCACCACAACAAACACCGCACCACACCTCCACCACACCTCACCCCCACGCCCCACCACCGCCACCACCTCACACATGGTCAACTCGAGTGAGTGGCTGGTTTTGAGTGCGGAGGATGTAACGCTGTACCTTATTGTCACAGACACTGGGAAGGGCATTCTAGCTTAACCCTACCACCAACCACCACCACCACACCAACACCGCACCACCACCCTCACACAACACCTCACACACTCCACCGCCACACACTCACAGGGGTCAAATCTAGTGATGGCGCTGGTTGAGTGCGGAGGAGGACGCCGCTTGTACATTATTGTCACACACACTTGGAGAGGGCCTTCCAGCTTTCCCCTACCACCACAACTAACCAACACCACAAACACCGACACCACCACCTCCACACACACTCACCACCTCCACCACGCACCACCTCCACCAGGGCAATCTCAGTGATGGCTGGTTTTTTAGTGCGAGGAGGACCGCTTACATTATTGTCACCACACGTGAGAGGGCATTCCAGTTCCCCTAACACCACCACCACAACAAAACAAAACACGACCACCACCTCACCACACCTCCAAAACCCCACCCACCACCGCCACCACTCCACATGGGTCAATCTCCAGTGATGGCTGGTTGAAGTGCGGGGAGGACCGCTGTACATTATTGCGAGTCACAGACATGGAGAGGGCATTCAGCTTCCCCCTACCCCCACCACCACCACAACCACACGCACCACCACCTCCACCACACCTCCAGCAACCACCTCCATCACGCCACCACCTCCTACAGGGTAATCTCAGTGGATGGCTGGTTTGAGTGTGCGGAGGAGAACCGCTTGTTACATTATGTCACAGCCACAGGCTTGAGGGCATTCAGCTTCCCATACCACCACCATTCCCACACACAAACACCGCACCACCACTCCACCAACCTCACACACCCTCCACCACCGCCACCACCTCCACAGGGGTCAATTCAGGATGGCTGGTTTGAGGCGGAGGAGACCGCTTGTACATTATGTGTCACAGGGGACCACTGGAGAGGGCATTCAGCTTCCCCCTAATCCACCCACCACCCCACAACAAAACCAACACCGCACCACAACCGGCATCCACACACTCCACCCCATCAACAGCACACCTCCACAGGGTCGATCTCAGTGAGGTTGGTTTGCGTGCGGAGAGGACGCTTTTACACTTATGTCGACACACTGAAGAGGGCATTCCAGCATCTCCCTCACCACCATAACCACAACATACACCGCACCACCCACCTCCACCACCACCCCCACCACCTCCACCAACCGCCACCCACCTCACAGGGTCAATTCGTGAGTGGCTTTGATGTGGGAGGAGGACCGCTTGTACATTATTGTCCCAGACACAGGAGAGGGCATTCAGCTTTCCCCTACACACACCACAACACAACACGCACACCACCTCCACCACACCTCCACCCCACCTCCACCACCGCCCCCACCTCCAATGGTTCAATCTCAGTATGGTGGTTGAGTGCGGACGGAGGTCGTTGTACATATGTCACAGGACCACTGAGAGGCCATCATTCCCACTCCACCATCTACTACCACCACTAACCAACACGCACCACCACCCCGACCACACACTCACCCCCTCCTCCGCCACCACCTCCCAGGTCAATCTCAGTGATGGCTGGTTTGATGCGGAGGAGGACGCTTGTACATTATTGTCACAGACCACGGAGAGGGCATTCAGCTTCCCCTACCACCACCACCACCCATCAACAACACCGCCCATCCACCTCCACCACACTCACCACCACCTCATCACCGCACCACCTCCCCGGGTCAATCTGAGGTGGTGCTTGGTTTGATGTGCGGTGGAGCGCTTGTACATTATTGTTCACAACCACGGACGGAGGGCATTCCAGCGTTCCCCCTCACCACCACCCACCACCACTCACCACCACACCACTCCACCGCAACACTCACCACCACTACCACCGCACCACCGCTCCACAGGGTCAATCTCAGTGATGATCTGGTTTGCGTGCTGAGGAGGACCGCTTGTACCATTATGTCACCGGACACAGGAGAGGGCATTCCAGTTTCTCCCCCTACCACCACACCCCACCACCACCCACAACAACACCGCACCACCAACCCCACCAAACCTCACCACCACCTCCGTCACCGCCACCACCTCCACAGGGTGGTCAATCTTAGTGATGTGGTTTGAGTGCGGAGGCGGACCGATC
>JACBWV010000610.1:74866850-74890416 GCA_013435795.1 Chlamydomonas sp. ICE-L
GGGAAGAAACCCACCACCAAGAGCGGACCGACCACGACACACTAACACACCACACACTACACACTGAGCGCGAAGAGCGAAGACACACAACACGAGAGCGCGACACGGAGCGACGAAACCACACACAGAAAGCAGACAGCGAGCGACGACACACACAAACCCGCGCTGACGACACTACTACACACACACACACACACAAGAGCACGACACGAGAGACGACAGCACACAAACAGCGACGGAACAAGAGATCGACACATCACACACACGAGGCACGACACGAGCGAGCGACACAACACACACACGGAGCGAAGACACGACACACACACAAAACACCCACGAGCGACGACCAGAGCGACGACACCATCACACACGAGCGACGACACGATAGTGACGACACACACAACACGACGACGACACGGACACACACACACACACACACACACACAGGAGCGGACGACACGAGCAACGACACGAGGACGACACAAACACAACAACGAGCGTACGACACACACACACACACACGAGAGACGACACGACACACACACACCACACCCGAGAGTACCCGGGCGACGACACACCACACACAGAGCGGCGACGACAGAACACGACACTATCGAAGCCCACGACACACCACACCACACACGAGAGACGACACGACACACACGACACACACACTATCGACAACACGAGCGTACGAACACACAACACAGAGCGGAGACACTACACACAAACACACAAACACACACACTATCGACTACACAGACTCACACACACCACACTATTCGTACTACACTACACACACACACACTATCTACTACACTATCGACGACACACAAACACACGAGGCGACGGAACACGAACCCGCACACACAAACACACACGAGCGACGACACACATAACACCACGAGCGGACGACACGATGCGAGACACACCACAACACAAGAGGCGACGGACTCGACACATCACATAACACACCCACACACGAGCGACGACACGAGCGACGACACACACCCACACGAAGCGACGACACGAGCCGACGACACAACACAACGAGGGCGGCGCACGAGGACAAACGACACACCCACACGAGCGACGACAATGACACACCTACACACAACACACAACACGAGCGACGAGCACGAGGCGACGACACAGCACACACAGCGGCGACAGAGGACGTACAAACATCACACACGGCGACGGACACGAGCTGACGACACCACACACACACGGGACGACACGACAACACACCACACCACACACACGAGCGACTACCACGAGCGACGACACAACCAAACGAGCGAACGAAACGAGCGACGACACACACACAACGATGCGACGACAGAGGGACGAGACACACAAACACGAGCGGAGACACGACAACAACAAACACAACACACGAGCGCGACACGAGCGCACGACACACATAAAGAGAGGACGACACGAGCGACGACACTAACACACACTACGAGGGACGAAGACAGAACCACCCCACACACACACAACAGAGCTGAGACACGAGTCGACGACACACACCCACACGAGCGAGGACACGAGCGACGAAACACCACCACCGAGCGACGACACGAGCGACGACACACACAACAGAGGCGACGACATGAGGACGACACACACAACACGAGTCGACGACACGACACACACCACACCACAGCGGACGACACAAGCGGCGACACACACATCACACGAGCGAGACACGGAGCGACGACACACACACACTGTAGCGACGCACGACACACACACACACACGAGCGAGCGGACAGGAGAAGACACACACACACGAGCGACGACACGAAGCACACGACACGTAGGACGACACACACACACACACGAGCGGGACACACACACCACACACACAGGACAGGCGACGACCGACACACACACACACACCACACACGAGCGGACGACACGAGGCGCGACACATCACACAAGGAGGGACGAAACGAGCGACGACACGAGCGACGACACGACACACCCACACACACACGAGCTACGACACGACACAACACGACACACACCACATACGAGCGACAACACGAGCGACGACACCACACAGAGCGAAACGACACGAACACACACAACCACACAGCACACAAACACACACCCACATCGAATCGACGAACACGAGGACACACACACACGAGCTGACGAAAAGAGGACGACAACAACACGATGACGACACGAGCGACACACACACACACACCGAGCGACGACACGGACACACAACACACACGAGCGCCGACCGAGCGACGACCACACACACACGAGCGACGACACGAGCGACGAACACACACACGACCGACGCACGACCACACACACACACACACGAGCGACGACACGAGCGACTACTACACACACGCACGAGCGATACCACACACCCAAATTACGACACTACACACACACACACCAAACGAGCGACGACAACGACACACACACACACCCACGAGGACGACAAGAGGACGACAGACACCACACAAGAGCGACGACACGATGCGACGCATCCCCACGGCCACAACACAACACACACCCTAGCGAATTACACGTAGCAACTACACGAGCGACCGACATATCCACACACACACTATCGACGACAACACACCCACACACAGATACGACACTAAACACACACACACACACACACTATCGACGACACATCTACTACACACACAACACACGAGCGACTACACTGTCGACGACACTACACACACACACACAGAGCGACGACACGACACACACCTACACAAACACACCATCGAAGCGGACAAACGAGCGACGACACACACACACACGAGCGAGACTACGACACACCACACACACACACACACGAGCGACGACACGAGACACACACACACACAGAGCGAAGAGACGAGACCCACCACACACACGCAGCGCGACACGAGCGACGAAACACACACACAAGAGGACGGACACGACACACATCACAACCACACACCACGAGCGAACACGAGCGACGACCACACACCCCCCCACACGAGCGACAACAAGAGCGACTGACACACAACCACCCCCCCCCCACTCAGCCACGAGCGACGACACGACACACACACACAACACACACACGAGCGACGACCACAGCGACGACACACACACCACGAGCGTACGACACAAGCGACGACCACCCACCACGAGAGACACACGAGCGACGACACACACACCCCACACGATCACGACACTGACAACACACAACAAACCACGCAGAGCGACGACACGAGCGAAGACAACACACACACGAGCGACGAACGAGCGACGACTACACACACACACGAGAGACACGACACACACCACACACAAAAACAATAGCGACGACACGAGATACGACACGCAACACACGAGCTACGACACGAGCGACGACACACACAACACACGAGCGAAGACACGAGCTACGAACACACACACAAGATCTACGACAGACACACAACACCACACTAAACCACACCACACACACACACACACTATCTACCACACTACACACACACTATCTTTCTACTTGTAGAAGAGCAAGACAGGAAGCCCTGGACTGCTTAGTGGCACCGTAATTTATTATCCCTTTTTTTCTTTCTTGTGACTTCTCATTTATTAGCTTCTTACCTCCGCCACTGTTAGTGGTTGAGATCTGGGCCCTGCTCTAGGGGGGTTAATACCTACGCCACCAAAACGGTGGTTGGGAGTTTGGTTTGTTTGTCCTCGACACACCCCTGATGTAATGGGTTTTTTTGCTTTGTGGGTGCTTTTTCTTTTTGTTTAAAGCACAGAGTCTCATACACCCTCGCGCTGTCAAGTAGACTTAACATTTAATGTATTGTAATGTAATGTAATGTAATGTAATGTAATGTAATGTAACACACACACACACACAGGCTCACACACGTTTTAGGGAACTTCAAATCGTTAAACTCCTGTTTTAGTGTGCGTGTCTGGTTGGTCATCATTTCATCCAAGTCGATAAAATCTACTTTTTGTTTTCAAAGTTGGGATAAATTCTCCTTGTAGCTAGGTCACCCTGAAGCAGCACCCTCATAGGACAAACCGGTTACTTCATCTTCACTGTACCTTCACCGGATCTTCACTGTACCTCCAAGGTACCTTCACTGGTGACCCTGAACTGCCAACCATTGACATGCCATATAAACCCTTGTGCTAACAGTATATGCGTGTGTGTGCGGTGCATCCTTGTCGGCTCTTTTTGGAGGGGGGGCATAGCCCATTGTCCTTAATGTCCAATGCATGTTATGAATGCTCTGGCATGTGAATTACCCGCACATTATACGAATCCAACAGGCTGCCCTGAAGTATGTGTCCCTGGGGCGCACGGTAAAGCCAACAGAGACTGCAGTGTCCAGCGTGCGCGATGGAAGAATGCAGGCCGCAAGAAAGGATGCAGCCCAGGAGCAGACACGTAGTCCACATTCTGCATCCAAAGTAAGCTTGCTTCAACAACAAAAAGTGAAAATAATCCCTGCTTCAACTCCTCCTGCGGTATGTATGTGCAATTTTTACGTGTGTGCAATATGTATGTATGTGCAATATGTTTGTAGGTGTTTATTTGTGTTTATGTGTATATACGTGAGTACAGATTGACACCATATACTTCCTATGTTGTTGCGTCTATCACCAGTTGACGTTTTACACATTTTCTTTCTAAGTCCCTTGAGTTCCTGAGTCACTTCAGTCACTGAAGACAGACCATTAGAAAGTTGATTCACTTCCTATTACATTACATTACATTACATGTTAAAGTCTACTTGACACCGCGAGGGTGTATGAGACTCTGTGCTTTAAACAAAAAGAAAAAGCACCCACAAAGCAAAAAACCCCATTACATCAGGGGTGTGTCGAGGACAAACAAACCAAACTCCCAACCACCGTTTTGGTGGCGTAGGTATTAAACCCCTTAGAGCCGGACCCAGATCTCAACCACTTACAGTGGCGGAGGTAAGAAGCTATCCTATGTTATGGCACAGATAAAACAGATGGTAACAGATTGAAAGTGCTTTTCTTGTCTTTCTGTGGCATGATATTCAGGCAACGGGCACATTTTATGTCCAGTAGGGCACCAGGGAAAATGTCATCATCATCATTATCATCATAATCATTATCATCATCATCATCATCACCACCATCATCATCATCATCATCATATTGGCAGTGCACAAGTGAATATTAAAACAATTGGTTGCTGTGCCTCTACTCCCGCTTCTTCAACAGGCCCCTTCAGCAGTCTATTATTATTAATGTATATGTGCATCTATCTGTGCATGTCGGCAGTGCACTAGTGAACACTATGACAGTGGGAACTTCTTGCGCTGGCCAATATGCAGAGCTGACATGCTAATGACTTTTCTTTAGTTTTGATTTTTTTAGTCGGGAATTCCACCCCAGGAGGTGGGTCTCCGAACACAAACCTGCAACACTGAGGATCTAGTTCGAATAGCACTGCCACTCCTACAAAAGAGTAGGCGCACTTAAGGTCGGTGGGAGATACTGACCCTATGTTAACTTTTATTTGTACCTGGCTGACTGACTGGATGGTGGACATGCTGATGGCTGATGCTACTACCCCTTACTTGCAGACGAAGACCCGTGCCCCCCCCCCAGCCAAGACAACTGTTGAACCACAGCTTTCTGATGATGAATCAGAGCTTTCTGATGTTAAACCTCAGCTTTCTGAGGATGACACCAAGGTTGCGAAGATTCTTGCCCTCAAGGCAGAGTGGCCTGACAACATCGCTGTCCAGTGCTTTGACAAGACATATTATGACAGCTTGAAGAACATGTATAAGTCTGACTTTCTCAACTTATTCAACTCCAGCCTGGAGTATCCTGACTCAGTCATGGGCTGCTATGTGGGATTCAAACCTGACTACAATACGTACAGCGGCTTCTTGAAGCCTGTCTTGGAGAGATACCACAAGGTTGACCTGAGCGTGAAGGGGCGCACCAGCAACTGGGTTCTGAGTGGTGTGGAGGGCGTGCCGGAGGATGGCATCCTTGACTTGGCCAAGCTGGGTCTACCAGAGATGAGTATGTGCGTGCGCGTTTGCCGCAACTTCTTCTCGTATAGTGCAGGTACATATGATGACATGCCTGGCCGGATGAGCAAGCAGCAACGCATTGATATGGAGCAAGACATGGGCAAGGTGTTTGAAACCCTCATCGCCGACGAGAAGTGTGGTGGCAAGTATGTGTCTCTCACCCCTGGCCATCCCAACTTCATTGATGATGGAAGGTATGAGGAGCTCGTGAACACCAACATCATGTTCAAGGACAGTACTGCTGACCCGTACCTCAAGAGCACTGGAATCAGTGCTGACTGGCCTCATGGCCGTGGCTGCTACATCAGCGCTGACAAGGAGCTCATCATCTGGCTGGGCGAGGAGGACCATCTGCGCTTCATTTGCAAGCAGAAGAGAACCATGTTGAACGCCGTGTTTGATCGTGTCAAGAGCGCCATGGATCCTGTTGAGGGTCTGATTGGGGTTAAATTTTCCGAGATGAATTGTAGAGGGTTTGGCTATGTAACATCTTGCCCCACCAACGTTGGAGCTGGCATGCGTGCCTCTGTGCAACTTTCCCTGCCCAACCTGACTGCCGATGGCACAGATGCCAAGGCCAGGGATATTGCTAAGCCTCTTGGCCTCTCCGTGCGTGGCTTGGACAGTGAGCACACCTCCATTGGTGCTGATGGCACTGTTGAGATCTCTAACTCTGCCTGCTTGGGCATTACTGAGGCTGAGATTATCACATCCCTGTATGTGGGCATCGGAAAGCTCAAGGCTGCTGAGGATGCATGCTGCTGATGATTATGCTGCTGAGGATGCATGCTGATGATGATGGTGCTGCTGAGGATGGTGCTGCTGAGGGTGGTGCTGCTGAGGATGGTGCTGCTGAGGGTGGTGCTGCTGAGGATGGTGCTGCTGAGGGTGGTGCTGCTGAGGATAGTGCTGCTGAGGGTGGTGCAGCTGAGGATGGTGCTGCTGAGACCCGTGCCACCTCCCAACTGGGACTCCTGTTGAATCTGGGCTTCCTGAGCACGTCGCCAAGGTTGTGAATTCCCTTGCCATCAAGGCAGAGAGGCCTGACAACATCGCCGTTCAGCGCTTTGACAAGTCTTACCATGACAGCTTGGGCGGTGTCGGCCTAAGGTGGGCATTATAATTCGTCGAGTTCTTTGACTCTAGCCAGGAGTACCCTGTCTCGGTATTGGGCTGTTATGTGAGCTTCAGCCTTGACTGCAATGAATACAGTGGCTTCTTTAAGTCTGTCTTCAGCTGTCTTGGAGAGATACCACAAGGTTGACCTGAGCGTGAAGAAGCACACCAGCAACTAGGTTCTGACTGGTGTGGAGTGCGTGCCTGAGGATGGTATCCTTGACTTGAAAACCTGGGTCTGCCAGAGATGCAAGTGCACGTGCGCATCTGTCGCAACTCCGTCTCAGAAAATCAGGATACTTATTATTACATGCCTGGCCAGATGAGTAAGCAGGCCTGCCTTGACATGGAACAAGACATGGGCAAAGTCTTTGAAACCCTCATCCCCGACCATAAGTTTGGTGGCAAGTATGTGTCTCTCACCCATGGCCATCCCAACTTCATTGATGATGGAAGGTATGAAGAGCTCGTGAACGCCAACATCATGTTCAAGGACTGTACTGCTGTCCCGTACCTAAAGAGCGCTGGAATCAGTAAAGACTGGCCTTATGGGCATGGCTGCTACATCAGCGCTGACAAGGAGCTCATCATCTGGCTGGGCGAGGAGGACCATCTGCCCTTCATTTGCAAGCAGAAGGGAACCATGTTGAACGCCATGTTTGATCGTGTCAAGAGCGCCATGGATCTTGTTGAGGGTCTGATTGGGGTTGAATTTGCCACTAATACTTCAGAGGGTTTCGGCTATTTGACCTCTTGCCCTACCAACGTTGGAACTGGCATGCGTGCTTCTGTGCAACTTGCCCTGCCCAACCTGACTGTCGATTGCACCGATGCAAAGGTCAAGGCTATAGCTGATCCTCTTGGCCTATCCGTGCGTGGCTTGGATGTTGAGCACACACCCATTGGTGCTGATGGCACTGTATGTTGAGATCTCTACCTCTGCCAGCTTGGGCATTACTGAGGCTGAGATTGTCACGTCCCTATACTCGGGCATCGGAAAGATCAAGGCTGCTAAGGATGCATGCGGCTGAGGATGGTGTCTGAAGAGTATTATAGGAAGGACGATGATAGTTGTACAAGTTCCAGCTTGGCCTGCAATTATTGTGGCTTACACAGCCATCTGAACTTTTGCCCCACCAACATTGGAACTGGCATACGTGCCTATGATCAACTTGCCCTGCCCAACCTGACTACTGATGGCACCAAAGCCAAGGCCAAGGATATTGCTAAGCCCCTTGGCCTATCTGTGCATGGCTTGGATGGTGAGCACACACCCATTGGTGCCTACAGCACTATTAATATATCTGAAGAGAATAGAGGATTTGTCTCCCTTCTTCAATATCTTGATATTTTTGGCAGAGCCCCCTCTTCAAGGGGGCGGGAGCCCCCAGGGTTGCCCATTTGTCCGTTCGACCGACCGACCGACCAACCGTCTGACCGTGATGAAGCCCGGCACGCCAGCCAACGGTCTCGAAACTAAATCGCTTCCATTGCCACCTGTTGCTCCGTCGCGATCACTCCCCGCCATTTTTTAGCGTCGCATGCGACGCTGCATATAACTTGTTATCTGTGTATATATGTGACAACAAAGGCCTTACAGATTTTTGTTCCAGCATAAGGATGCATGGAGGCTTTCATAGAAACAGTGAAGCTAAAGGGTCTTGGATTAATTACTCAGTGCATCGGCCCCAGAATTTAATTTAATTGTTACATGTTTTTCAGCCAACTCCGGGCTGCTAACCGTCTACCAGTTGTCGGAAGTCCGCCCTTGGGATACCCACGGACACCAGGAATTGCTTTGTTGAACATATTTTCACCCTGTTGAGCTTGTCGTGGCAGCTTCCAGCTAGCTCCCTAAGCAGGCCATTCTATGGGAGGGTCTGAATACATCTACGGATTGGATTGTTACATGGTTATTCACTGTGCTGCCCACCGTCTTCCAATGCCAAGTCCGCCCGTGCGATACCCACGGAAACCAGAGAGCCAACTCTGCAGATGAGACAGTTTAAAGACGTGTCCAAGTCATGTATATACAACTGTGCGTATTCCTTGGATCTCTTGTCATGTCGGATCTCTGTGGCACTATATGTCCCCCTGCCATGGCATGACATGTCGGTTATCAGTGGCACTACATGCTCTCCTGTCATGGCATGTCAGTGGCACTAGATGTCCCCCTGTCGTGTCATATAATGTCGGCTCTCAGTAGCACGAAATGCCTCCCCTGGCATGCCAAGTCAGTGGCACTAGATGCCCCCATGTCGTGTCGTTTCATGTCATGTCAGTGGCACTTTATGCCCCCCTGTCATGTCATGTCATGAAATGAAATGAAATGTCCCCCTGTATGTCATGCCATGTCAGTGGCACTAGATGTCCCCATGTCGATTTCATGAAATGTCGGCTTTCAGTGGCACTAGATAGCTACGTACATGTTTGGCTCAAGGAATAATACGGGGGGCTGCCAAGAAGCTGATGATACATGCTGCTGGTTATACGAACACAGGGGGTAGTGGGAGTGTTAAAACTGGCTGGCTGGCTGGCTGGCTAACTCAAGAATGATATGATGATTTTGAGAAAGCGTTACGGAAGGCAGAAAGTGTGAGTGCCAGGGCGGTAGGCTCGTCGGTGTCTTTGACTAACTTTGCATCCGCTTGCAGCAAGCATCTTGTTGCTAGCGGGCTGCAACAGGCAGATTGCAAATGGATGTAAGTGGGATGTAAGCCAATCGCTGCATGCGGGTTTGCAACCATCATACCCGCTTACCGCCAGCTTGCTGTAAGAAGGCGGTAAGCCAGCTTGCAACCCACTTGCATTGTTTGTATAGTTGTGAGAGTACTTTCACCCCAGGAGGTGGGTCTCCCGACACAAACCAGCAACCCCGAGGATTCAGTTTGAATGGCGTTGCCACTCCGACAAAAGAGTAGGCGCACTTAGGGCTGGTGGCAGATACAGACCCTCAATCACACGAACATTCACCACTACCTCTATTGACCACAGCAGACAAGCTCCCTGCTATGGTCAGGTCTGCATGTATGCTGCTCGCCGAGTTCAGGCCCTGAGTTTGTTACAAGCCACTTGCAAGTATGTCACTCACCGCTTCCGCTTCAACAAGCGGGTTATTGCAAGCGGGGCCATGCTTGTATCAAGCCCGCTGCAAGATAAGCAAAGTCACGGACGCTGTTATTGATATCCTTGGTGGGCTGCCCAGATTAAGGCATCATGCTAACCTTGATGCATACATACCCAGGATGGCAAGAAGTAACATGCCATGGAGACAACAAGGCTGTGATGTCTATGTGGGAAAATAAATTAGTGGGCCTGGTATACATAGTGGGCTGCCTAGGTTAAGGCAGCAGGCTAACCTTCACTTGATGCATACATCACTGTTTCTTTTGGGCTACGCATGGCAGCTTCCAGTCAGCTCCATTAGCCAGACACTGGGTCAAGCCCAAAGCTTCGAGCTGCATTGGAATGCCCCCTGTGTCAGCTTGAAGACACACTAGCTAGCTTCAGGTTTGTCCCGAGGACGGGGGAAAGGAGCTGCCTGGAAGTTGCCACTCGTAGCCCCCCCCCCCCCCCCCCCCCCCCCCCCCCCAAAAAAAAACAGTGGCAAACATGCCCCGGATGGTAAGGGGTATTGGCAGACAAAAAGGCTGTGATGTCTATGTGAGCAAATAATTTGCTCGCATTAGCTGTGCTTATATCCCTTATATAGCGTTATTAGCACTTATAACCCGAGATTGCATGGATCACCACCAGGAGTTTGCAGCATGAGTGTGCACTTGTTTCAGGGACGGGAAAATCCAGTGTTGGACTGTCCAAGCATTCCTTGCATCAGTCTGACCATATGTAGAGTCTGTTACACACTGACACACCAGTGGTGTTCAGAAAGATGGCGAGATGTTCACTACGAAACAGGTCTGTTATATACTATAGCAAGATTGCTCCCCAGAACTGCTGCAGTGTCCTGAATTTGCTCACAATCAGACAGGTCTAGGTGACGCATGCTGTGACACGCTGGCAACACTGCGATGTCCCGAAGCTGCTTACAACCAGCTAGATCCAGGGTATGCAAATTGCGACAAGCAGACAAGGCTGTGATGTCCTCAAGTTGTAGACAACCAGACATATTCAGGGTATGCAGATTGGAACATGCCGACAAGGCTGTGATGTCCTCAAGCTGCATACAACCAGACATATTCAGGGAGCGCAGATTGGGACATGCTGACAAGGCTGTGATGTCATCAAGTTGCTCACAACCAGACATATCCAGGGTCTGCAGATTGCAACACCTTGACAAGGCTGTGATGTCCGGAAGTTGCCGACAACCAGATAGATTCAGGGTCTGCAGATTGGAACACGCTGACGGTATCCTCAAGTCGCTCACAACCGAACAGATTCAGTAGCTGTAGATTGCGGCACGTTGACAAGACCGTGATGTCTTGAACTTCCCGGCAACCAGACAGATTCAGGGTGTGCAGATTACAACACGCTGACAACGGTCTGATGTCTCGAAGTCGTGAACAACCAATGAGATCCAGAGCATGTAAATTGGAAAATGCTGACATAGCCGTGATGTCAACAAGGTTCTGACAGCCAGACAGTTTCAGTGTGCGCAGACTGGGACATGGTGTCAACACTGGAAAATCCAATATGACAAGGTCACTACTGCTACGAATGTCAAGGGAGCCCAGTGCAGTAGTGCCAAAGTCTGAGGAGGCTATTATTGAGGCTGGATGTCCAGGTAACGCAGCCTCCTCAAGCTGAGTCAGCCGTGTCAGCGGGGACAGATCGGCATGCTCAAGCTCGTCCCTTTGTCTTTCATCTAATTCGAGATACGGTGCATAATTGTGGAAAAGTGAGGACCACACCTGCACTGCCCGCAAACTCGTCGGCAAACTAGCTAGATGATGATAAGCTTCAGGATATAGCCCACAGACTGTCTCGAGCAATGGGCACCGCTGTAGGATCGCCTGGTTTGTCCCATAAGCCTGTATAGCAACGGAGGAAGGCTTGTTTAGAGTAACGTAGATTCGCCATCATTATCAGTTTCATCAGTGTATACATGACCACCGGGACTTCACTAGCTGTAGCCAATTATTTGGTATGTACGATCTGTTAAGGCTGGAATAGTAGGTCAGTACATGTTCTTGCAAGTAGGTGTAATGGTGCCAATAAAATGAAACAACTTGATGATGATAACAAGATTGAAGATTTGTGCAGAATTGTTTTGCGTCGAGATAACTCGACATATACTGCTGGCCTGTATGTCTGACAATATAATGAATTGATATATACATACAACAAACTGGTTGTTAAATATTTCATTTCCCCTGAAAGCATTGTACGGTACCGGTATATTATTTATCGTTTGGGAGCTTGCATGCATGAACATAGGTACCCTATACCGAAATATGGCTGGCCATTCTTTTGAAATACGGGAAGTAAAGAAATGGAAGCAAAGGATTCTGGAAATATCGAGAAAATATCGGGAAATATAGGGGGAAATATTCGACTTAGGTCCATCACCCCAGGTCCGCAAGCAGGATCAAGAATTCATGATCTGAGCTCCTATAACTCTGTTTGGGTAATTTATTTTGTTTCATACGCTGTGAAACATCTGCATGATCATTAGTGGACAAATTTGGGGCTCAGACAAGCCCTCACAACTTCCGGGGTAGGTCTGATAAATTATGAATTATTCATTCCAATCAACCATCATGTAAGCAACAAAGCAGAAGATTGCAGAAAAGCTGGAAAGCAAACAATAGTATCATTCGTAGAGGATCATTTCGTTTTCAAAGGTTGTATATCAGCTTTTAGATATCCTTATATCTCCCCTTGTAACCTTGTTGATCGTTTGGCGCAACCACCTCGACCAATCCTTCACATATGTGCTGCTGGTATGATTGCTTATTTTACCGTACAGAAGGGATAAACAGACATTATGCAGCTGTTTTCAGTCTAATGTTGCTTAATCTTCCACAGTTTATTTTGTCCATAGGAGATGCAACTGACATTACGAATCGCAACCTAACTTGCAAATGGCAGGACGAAAAGTAAATTATTCAACTATCACATCGGGAGTATAAAAAAAAAGGGGGGGACACCTATCCCTAAAAAACCTGAGGGGGGCTGACCCCCCCCCCCCCCCCCCCCTTTAAATCGAAATACCCCCCTTCTTTTAACTTAGATATGGATTGTGGGGGGTTACAGTATGGCGCACATAATGGCATCCTCGGAATTCCCACACAGGGATTGCCTAATAGTCAAAAAACAGCTTTTCAACCCCATTCACCCAACATCCCACCCACCCACCCACCCAAGGGGTAGATACTTATTGCATAAGGTCCAAAGTGGTGCCAATGGACTGCTCTTGCTAAGGCCTCCTCATTGGTGGTCTCAGAATGTCATTTGGAGGTCTGAGTAAAAAGTTAGAAAACAACTGAGTAAGGCTGACCCCATTCACCCACCCACCCAAGGGGTAGATACTTATTGCATAAGGTCCAAAGTGGTGCCAATGGACTGCCCTTACCAAGGCCTACTCAAGGGTGGTCTCAGAATGCCATTTGGAGGCCTAAGCAAAAAGTTAGAAAACAACCTGAGGAGGGCTGACCCCCCCCCCCCCCCCCCCCCCCCCCCCCCCCCCCCCCCCCCCCCCCCCCCCCCCCCCCCCCTAAATGAGGTGCTCAGAATGACCTGAAAAATGTCTCATAATATCGCAATGATACATGCGATTACAGCCCCATTATCAGAAAAAATCAATCGGGAGAATGAAATTTTTGGAGGCCTTGACACCTCCTGATCACATGCTGCTTTAAATAGATAGAGAACAAGAAAAATATAATCAGCACGTCATCAAACCACCAGTGCACTTCCCACATGCACCAGGCTCTTCCAGGTCATATCAGGCATCAGGCTCATCCAGGTCATCCCAAGCATCTCGCTCTTCCAGGATAAGGATCGAGTGCTGTCTTCAACGGCGTTGCAAGTTCGCTTGCAGACAAGCCTCCACTTGCCCCGTGCCACCGAGCCGAAGCAACGCAGCAGATCAGGTTGGAAAATCCACAGCGCATCCTCAACACACGGGCCGTCAATGGGGCCGGAGGCTTCTGACGCCTCGGCAAATCGCGCCCTCCTATATTCCTGGATGGCCTGGATATTCGTCAGAGGCATTCCGAGCACGACACGATTGGATTGGGGCTGCATTTGCTCTGCCTGAATTTGAATATCAGCGTCTCACTTCGATAAAGATAAATAACATTAGAAAATTACAGGCGATGAGAGCCAGGAAACAAATGACCACTGATATCCAGGTACAAATAAATGTCGATGGAAGAGAAGTTGTGGATAAGAAACCTGTTATGACGATATGACCGAGTCGTATCCTGTACTGCTCGGGTTGGGTTTCACACGGACGAAAACCTCTTAGCGGCTTGTAACCATATCTACGCTATAAAAAAACTTGGATGGGGAGGGATTGACCTTGATGATATGTGGGCAGACACCAGTGCCAATCGGACTCATGAACTGGGGGGAAATGAGCCCTCATCACATGGTAGAATTGGAGGGATCGAGCACACCAATGCCAGAAATTGAAATTGAAATTGAAATTGTTACATCCGTGTAGAACCGTTACTCACAGGACGTGAAGTTAAGGACACCATAGCGTAAGCCGGAGCTAGCTATAGTCACCGTAGGACCATCTCAGTAAAAATGAATTACCACCGATGCCTGAACAACAGGCACCGTAGCCCCATCATGCCAGTGCGGCTGAATACGGAACGGAAAGGAACTAAAGCCACGTCTATTACTGAAAGAGGTAAAACCTTGAGAATCAACAAAGATCAAGTATGGGACCGGCCGAATAAATCTGGAGGCATGTAATATAGTGGCCAGTAGAAGAAGTCGTGATGTCCAAGTTGAAAGAAGTTGATGTAACTGGGCGAAAATCCTCATCTGGTCATATTGCAATTGCTGACTGCCCCTCCTAGAGGCTTCCAGTCAGCAACCCAGTGGTGGCTACAAGCGGGGGTTGGAGCTGGTAAGACAAAACCTAAGAGGGGGGACGGTCTGTGTGCTAGTCCCCGGGTATCGACCCGGGGTGTGTTTCCATAAAGCGTCTGCACTGTAAAATACTCTGGAAACTAGTAATGGTGTGAGAGTGGACTGTGTCCGCCAGTTTGAGGGCACAGGATCTCTGAAGTCCAAGAGTGGTCATAGAAGTCAAAAAATAGGTAGGAATAGTACGAGTTGTACCAACGGTAATAACTTCGTAGTGAACAAGGTATCCAGCTGATCGAAGGCCATTGACTAATTCAACATGTTGGGCATGTTTAGTAATAAACTTAGTAGCGTGATTAGTATCAGAGCAGTATCCAAGCTCAAGAATCCAGAGTTCTTTATCAGACATACAGGTAGGAGAGTCTATGTCAGGTAGGACGGCAAGATCTGGTCTCATCCTCTTCCAATCCGCTAAAGTAATAGTGGAGGGGCGTAGCCAGTCGGGGAGACGTTTGCCCAGGACCCCCCTGGGAAGGTCCTCTTCCTTGCCAGCATCCATGATCATTCTGCGAGATCCTAGGGCTCCTGTGCAGATGGCCTTGTGGATGAGTCGCACTGCGGCGTCATGTCTCTTGATGTAGAGCCCCTTGAAAGTCCGGTGTGTGCAACCCGCCAGGATGTGGCCCGCTCCGTCCTCACAGGTGTGGCAGATGGGGCATAGGGAGTTCGTGGGTGGGTGAGTGCTGGTAGTATAAGGGAGTTTCCAGCGGAATGCAAGTTTACGGTTCCACAGTCTACCCCAGCGGGCTTTAAGGATGTGGAATTTAGTTTTATGCTGGATAAGGGTTGAGGTCCAAAATTTGTTACTTGCTTGAGGAAGTTGGTGGGGGGTGTTTTCAGCCCAGGTGGTTGCATAAATACCTTTAAGAGGGTGTTGACCAAGGTGGCAGCTAGTGGGTAGGTTAGAGGTGATACCTTGTTTTAGGTTAGGTGCTAAAATTCTTGGGGGGATATCTCCCATGGGTGTACGAGGAGGTTGAACTGTAGGCCAGTAAACATTGTGGCGGGGAATTTCCCCAGTGTTGTCAGTAAAATTAGTTGAAGTAGGGTGCTCAGCTGCCTTGCGTGCCAGGGTGTCTGCTCTGTCGTTTCCAAGGATACCTGTGTGGGAACGGACTTTACAAAGGGTGGTGTGTGAGCCATGCAGGATGCGTTGAATGAGGTGTTTTTGAATTGATTGCAGTAGTTCAGTATGAATGGAACGGGTTGTTGTGGTGGGGTCATGAATCATTTTTTTTATGAGTTGAAGAGAGCAGAGGCTGTCTGTATGAAGGGTAAGAGATTTGTCATAGTCAATGTTGAGAAGGGCTTGGTGGATGGCTACCAGTTCTGCCCGGTTGTTAGTTTTGGTGGCCCCTATACCCCCAGGGTTGATGGTGTAGCTTTGTCCTGCAGCCTGGACATATACTGCAGCACCTATTTTGCTAGGATGCCCTGGTTTACCTTTTATTAGGCTACTATCTGTGTAGACCTGGAGGCCAGAGGAGGGGGTAGAAAGGTAAAAACAGGGGTGGGTAATGGTAAGAGGAGAGGGGGGAGGGTGTTGGTGGAGTAGAGGTTGCCAGGGATTTTTTGACAGGGATTTAAGTTTCCGAGGGTAGGTGATGACAATGTCAGTGAAAGTAAGTGTGGGAGGTGGTGTGATAGTAGAGGGCTCCCAGGATGAGGAGAGGCTTTGCATGTAGTATGTCCATTGGTCAATAAATTCTGGGAGTTAAGGAAAGTAAGTCTCTTGGCTGTGAGGGTTGCATATAAGGATGAGGTGTAATTTTTGAGTGGAGGGTGGGGTGTGAGATTTGCTGCCAAGCCATATTTCAGAGGTAGTATATAATTCAGACTGTGGTCTAGAGTCAATGTAGTGGATCCAGGAGTGGTGGAGGAGAGTTTTGTAAGGGGCAGCTAGGTCATCAGGGAGGAGCATCAGGGTGCAGGTAGGACTGAGAGTGTTTTCAGCATGGTCAGCACTGGCTAGAGCCCACCTTAGAGCTTGGTGTGCTTGTGTGGTGGAATTGGGAATGTCCACCAGTGAGCCCCCAGTCCAGATGGTAAGAAAGGGGTCTTGGTTGGAGCCAAAGAGCTGGTCGGCAGGGCTGGTAGAAGAGAAGCTGGTGAGGCTTGGGTTGTAGCTAAGAGGATTGGAGGTACGATGGTGAGTAATGCCCAGAGCAGCTGCTGCTTGGTAGAGGAAGGGAGACAGAGTGTTAGTGGCAGCAGGAGCAGCTCTGTATCTGGTGAAGAGGGCAGTTAGGTCAGTGTAGTATGTTCCTCCTTGGGTCAGTTGGTTCCATTTGGTTGGGTGGTGATTTTTAAAGTGGTCATAGTTTTGTTTAAGAGAGGTGAGCCTGTCCTTGGGAATGTGCCCAAGACAGTGACCTGTGGGGTTATAAAGATATGAAACGTTGGTATGTGTGTGTGTGGATTGGCCATCCAGAGTAGTAAGGATGCCTGTTTGTATAATGTAGGCTGAGGGTGGTTGAATGTCCCAGTCTGGGTGCCTGTCGTGTGTGTCAATTTTCAGAAGTTTGTGAACAAGGTTGTGGTTGTCAGCATTAAATCCTGGGGAGGTGGCCCAATGGCCTTGTTGCTGGAGGTTAGTGAGGTGGGTGTCCTTCCTGGGATTGAGGTATGTGGTTATCGGAGGGGTGGTTTTAAAAGTGTGGGTTAATTTATCATATGTTGGTTGTCCTACCAGTTCAACAAGATGAGCCGCATGGTGAGATTGAGGCTTCCAGTGTATGGTGGTAGTGGGGGTGAGAGGTGTGCAGTAGTGGATGCTGTATCCCATGCGTGTGTAGGAGTTGATATGGTCGTTGTGCATGATGGTTGGGGCCCATTGGACGTGGACAACGGTGGTGGTGGCAAGTTTGTCGTCGTTGTAAGAGCGCTTGCCCCGCCAGCTCGTAATGTGCAGGGCTCTGTACTGAGATCCGTAAGTAAGGTGAAGCAGGCGCGCCGGTGGTGCAGGTGCGCTGCTGGCTGGGAATGTCATGGCCTCGCGGATCCTGTCAGGGTGCGAGGTGGAGGTTATTTTATATGCGCGGTAGAATTTGGAGGAGGAGGAGTGTCGGATCCAGGATTTGCACAAGTAGTGGCGCGCTGACCAGGTGGCGTCACTGTTGGGGCAGCCCCATGCTTGGTGCGCGTGACTGCCTGCGATCTGCGTGGGCCACGCCCACCATTGGTTTCCTTCCAGGTCCCCGGTGGGGTCCGCCTCGTAGTCTACATCAGTGACGGAGGCGTGAGGTTGGTAGCGCTGGGTAAGTGGGGTGGAGGATTCGATAGGAGCAGGAAATTTAACGTTGTCTGTCGTGCTCTGCGAAATTGCGTAGCCAGGCGCAAGTTGCCTGTGGGAGAGGGGGAGTGGGTCAGAGTGAGTTGGAGGAGTGACGGTTTGGGGGGAGGAGAGGTGTGCGGTGAGGCGGTTCAGGGATCGTTTGTGATGTTTAGTAATTTTGTGTGAAGTAATAAGAGAGAGGTCTGTAGTGCTGATAAGATGAGTTCCCATGGGGGTGACCAGGTCGTGGTATGAGTAGATGCCCAGGTCGTGAAAAGGAGTCATTAGTGAGACAGGGATTGCCTGTGGTGGAAGAGGGAGAGAGTGTATGTTAAGTTTGTCAAGGAGTTCTGTGTCATTCCAAGAAATTATGATGTCAGATTTTTTAATAATTTCCAGCTGGCGGGCTAGGGACATATATTTAAGTTGCTTGCTGGAGAGAGAGAGAGGATCTAGGGTGGTCATGGTGGAGGTTGATTTGTCAAGAAGAGCCCTGGTGAGAATTCCCAGGTGACCTTGGTCGTTCATGGACTGGGTGAGGGCTGTTGCAGTAATCTGAGTATATTCAGTGAGCAGAGAAGGCACCCCTAGTCCTGCCTCTGTTTTAGGGAGGTGGAGTGCTCTTGTCGGAAAGGATCTAGGAAGGGAGCAGCAGAGTTTAACTGTTTTTAATACTGCTCTGTCAATGACATGAATGTCGGTTAGTGAGAAGGGAGCTACTATCATGGGGTATTTAATAGCTGCTCTGACACATTGTGAGATTATTCGTAGACATTGGGTGGGGGTTGCCCTATTTGTAGCTTTAGTGAGGATACTCAAGCCTTTGTTGTGGATGGTTTCAATAGTAGAGTGAAGTTGAGTTTTCCAATTTAAGGTGAGTGAGATGTGGACCCCCAGGTATTTGTAGGCTTGGTCTGGCGGCTGGTAGGTAGCATAGGAATTACCTAGAGGAATTTTTTCTAGCCTTTGTTTGAGTGTGTTGTTGTGAGTAGGTTGTGAGGGGTGTGATTTGTGGAGTATGCCACTAACCACACATTTAGTGGCGTTAACGGGAATGCCCGACCAGATACTAAAAGTTTGGACTTTACCACATTGGATGCGGAGGTCCTCCGAGCTGCCGGTTAGGACGGCAGTGTCATCAGCATACCCCAAGCTGCTAGTGTGGTGTTCATCTGCTGTTGTGGAGGGTAAGGATGCTGCTTTGTATCCTCGTCCTCCAGAACGGAGCCATCTGTGTAGGGGTTCTAGAAAAATAATGAAAAGTAAGGGGGAGAGAGTGTCCCCCTGGATAGTGCCCCTAGTGATGGGGATAGGGGATTCAGGTGTATTGTTGTGGAGGATATGTGTAGTAGAGTTTGTGTAAATTCCTTTAATTGTATCTATAGTATCATGGGTATAACCCAAGCTGTGCATAATGCAGAGAAGTTTTTGGTGATCAATAATGTTGAAGGCAGAGCTAAAGTCAAAGTAGGCAGCATAAAGGTCCTGGTGGAAGAGGGCAGCATCCTCAATGTTGTGGAGTAGGGTCAGGAGTTGTCTATAGGTACTTTTGTCTTTTCTGAAACCCTCTTGGCAGGCACTTAGTATGTGATTGGTTTCAGAGTAGGTAGTAATAGTGTTTGTAACAAGAGAGGTCCAGAGTTTGTCTACAGCATTGTTAAGGCCTATTGGCCTGTAATTTTGGGGTAAGCAAGGATCTGATTTTTTGTAGAGCATGACTGTGTGGGAGATTTTCCAGCAGTCTGGTGTTTCTCCCAGGATCCATACTAGCTGCATGAGTTTATGTATGGTGAGGTGCATTTCCTGTGGGAGGCACATAAGTAGTTCATTAGGTATGCCGTCTGGGCCTGTGGCTTTGTTAGTGGAGAGTTTCCTGATGCAGTCATCATAGGTGGTTGAGGAGGAGAGATAGGTGTAAGGGGAGGCCGTGGTTTGTATAGAATTGACTGGAGTTTCAAGGTGGTATTTGTCTGTGTGTGTTTCCCATGGAGGGGGAGTGGCATGTCGGGTATAATCATCTAAGATGGGTGGTTTGGGAGGTGACATAAGGTTACCCATGTGTTTGGTCAAAACTTCCAGGAGACCCTGGGTGCTGGTGCTAAGTGTGTTCGAGGATGAGTCCAAAAGGGCAGTGGGTGTGTGTGTGTAGTTTTCAGGAGAGAAAATATACCTGTGAGTTTGTCGTGCTTGTGTGCTGAGGCGGCGTCTGAATTTCTTGATGGAGGCAGTTGCTCTCTCCTCTTTGAGTGCAGCCTGCATGTGACGTAGTTCTGTAATACTTTGTTGAATATCAGCAGTTAGAGAGAGGCAGTAGTCAGGGAGGAGTGGGTTTTGTAGGTGTTGTTGTATTTTGATTTTAGTGGTAGGTGAGTATGTACCTGCCGTATGAGGTGTGCTTCTGAGCTCCATGTATTGCTGTTGGTCAAGGTGAGTGGAGGCTGTTCGAAGTGCTTTAATGTGTTTAATATGGTAGTTAAGACGTCTGTAAGTTTTAGCAGTTTGTCTGGGCAAAAAAATGCCTGGTGTGCTAGACTTAATGGGGCAGATGTCAGTCATGATGGAAAGAGCTTGGTGTAAAGTGATCATGAGATGATCTGCCATGCTGTTAAGATTTTCTGGCATGGTGGCTGAGAGTTCTTGTCTAATAGATTGGATGTGTGCAGATGTTTTGTCTTCTCCCAGTAAAGTTTGTGCTATAGTCCAGGCTTTATTTATGTTGATGTGGCTGTGTTGAAATTGATGGAGAAATTTATTTGAGATTGCCTCTTTGGCTTTGGCCATGTCCTGTTGCTTGAGAGGGAGTTGCAGTTGGGGTGTTGGATTGTGAGGTGGTGTGTCCAGGTTGGGAGGTGGAAGAGAGAGGAGGTAATTTGTTGTTCCAGGGTCAAGTGGTCAAGTGTGTCTCCCATTTGGTGTGTGGTTTCTGTCACCATGGTTGCAGGTGGAGGGTTGATGAGAATGATGTCATCTATCCTGCTGCTGTAGGAGGTGTTGTCTGAATAGGTATGGGGACGTGGAGATGGTTGGATGTGGATTGGATATTTATTAAGATGCTGGTAGTGAGGCTGGTCCTCCAGATGATGGACTGTGTTGCTTCTATCAGTGAGGTAGTAAGCTGCATTCCAGTCTCCCCCTGCAATATAGTGGTGAGAGGGGTTCTGGGATATGATGTAGTGGATGTGTTCATAGATGCGGGCTCTTTTGGCAGGATCCTTGCAGGGCATGTAGACACCTAGGATGTGAGTGATGTTGTTAATAGTTTGATGAGTGAGGTGACCAGCTATGTCAGTGGGGATTTCATGTTTAAGTAGGTGTGCAGTAAGAGTCTTTTGATAAGTGTGATAACTCCAGCTGAGCGGGTAACAATGTTGTCTGCATTGGTAGCTTGCTTAATGGTTTTGCTGCTGTGATGAAAGTGGTAGTCAGAGAGGTCTTGTTTGATCATATTAATTATGCCTGTATTGTGGAGGTGAGTTTTGTTTCGGTGAGAATAGCAATGTCTGGCTCATTAGTTCGAATATGGTCATAGAGTGTTCCCAGGATGAGAAGATGCCTCTGCAGTTGGAGGTGATAATGTTAGTGAGATAGAGTGCAGTTTGCTGTTGTTGAACAGGATATGAAGCAGTATGAGTAATTTTAATTCTTTTCGTTGGAAGGGTTTTGGTGGTGAGTCTGGGAGGAGCAGGTTTCTTGATAGGAGGTTCTGCCCCAAAAATTCTGCATTGGCGAAACTTAGTGAAGTCAGGAAGGACAACTTTGCTAGGTGCAGGGAGAGGTGTGTTGTGCATCTGGTGTGTGCAGGGATGTGAGCGTTTAGTAGTTAAATTGTTTTCCTTTGTAGGAGATGTTATTTGTTTTGATCTGGGAGGTTCCTCGTCGTCAGAGACTAAGTAAATAGTTTCTGTGAGGTCTTTTTGATTTAAAGAGGGGGAATCTATGGGATTTTCTTGATCTGATAGGGTGGAGTCTAGGAGATCAGAGAAAGTTAGATCTGAGGAGTTATCCTGATCTGGTAAGTTGTGATCTGTGAGTTCTGCAGGCCATGGGGAAGTTATGTAGTCCATGCTGTGGGGAGAGTCAGGACGGTTGTGAGTGGGTGTGGTGTTACTAGTGGGGGAGATCATGTCAACAGTCTCCCTAGTAGGGTGGCCTGGTGTGTGGTTAATTTCTGGTTGAAAAGGGTGTGAAAGGAAGGAGGGTGATGATTTGGTAAGAGTGTAGATGTGCCCTTGGAGTTTTATCCAATCTTGTGAGTGGAGAGGACTAGGGCCGTTGTGTTCAGAGTTCATGTCCCACCACTTTACCATTAATTTGCTTAATGGTTGTAGCATGTCCATATCCACAGTTGTAGTGGAGGATAAACCTTGAGCAAGCTGGGAGGAAGCCGAGATAAATTTGCTGTTTAGTGCTGCCAGGCATGACTCCTGCAGAGTAGTTCTCAGATGTGTCTTCAGTTGTTAGTGTAGTAGGGGGAGGATGGGATGGAGTATATGTTTGTGAGTTTCTGTGGCCAGTGAGAGAGCCTAAGTGAGATTTTCTGTTAGCCAGGTAATAGTTGACTAAAGGGATTGTGTAGTTACCGGTTAGTTTTGTTGAAGTAGCAACGTTCTAGATCCCACTAATGTTGAGTGTAGTTAGTGACGTGTGTGTTGAGGTTTATGGAGAACTGTAGGACCCTCTTTGTAGTCCAGGGCCTTGTATCCGAGGTAGGCGTTAATAGAATGAACTTGACAATGACAGTCTACTTGGGGTTCCCAATAGCTAGAGCTGTTTACAGGAGTGGAACGAAGTCTGGAAGTTGGTCCTACCTCCCCTAGGAAACTGTATCCCAGGTATGATGGGTCAAGGTTCTAAATGTCCAGAGTACAGGATTTCCTATTGGGTTCACAGCTAGAATTCTGCTTTGCAGAGTGTTTTCAGAAGAAGGAGCTGTTCCCGATTGACTTATCAATAGTGGGTGTACTCTGTACTGATGTTCAATAACTTGGTACACCCTATGAAGCCAACAAGGTGCCCATAATTGAGGACAATCAGAAGAGTGGCT
>JACBWV010000610.1:74891599-75021469 GCA_013435795.1 Chlamydomonas sp. ICE-L
TGTTGTCGTCGTCGTTCTTGTCGTTGTTGTTGTCGTCGTCGTTCTTGTCGTTGTTGTTGTCTCGTAGTTCTTGTCGTTGTTGTTGTAGTCGTCGTTCTTGTCCGTTGTTGTTGTCGTCGGTGCTTGTAGTTGTTGTTGTCGTCGTCGTTCTTGTTTTGTTGTTGTCGTCGTCGTTCTTGTCGTTGTTGTTGTCGTCGTCGTTCTTGTCGTTGTTGTTGTCGTCGTCGTTCTTGTCGTTGTTGTTGTCGTCGTCGTTCTTGTCGTTGTTGTTGTCGTCGTCGTTCTTGTCGTTGTTGTTGTCGTCGTCGTTCTTGTCGTTGTTGTTGTCGTCGTCGTTCTTGTCTGTTGTTGTCGTCGTCGTTTCTTGTCGTTGTGTTGTCGTCGTCGGTCTGTCGTTGGTGTTGTCGCGTCGTTCTGGTCGTTGTTGTTGTCTTCGGCGTATTGTCGTGTGTTGCGTCGTAGTCTTGTCGTTGTTGTTGTCGTCGTCGTTCTTGTCGTTGTTGTTGTCGTCGTCGTTCTTGTCGTTGTTGTCGTCGTCGTCGTTCTTGTCGTTGTTGTCGTCGTCGTCGTCGTCGTAGTCGTCGTCGTCGTCGTTGTTGTTGTTGTTGTTGTTTTTGTTTTTGTTGTTGTTTTTGTTGTTGTTCTTCTTATCATTTTTATTATTATCATTTTTATTATTATTATTATTATTATTATTATTATTATTATTATTATTATATTATTATTATTATTATTATTATTATTATTATTATTATTATCATTATTATCATTATCATTGTTATCCATTATTATCCATTATTATTATTATTATTATTATTATTTTTTTTTTTTTTTTTTTTTTTTTTGAGGTGAGGGGTTGGGCCATTCATAAAGAGGGGAGCAATACTTAATTGAAAACCTAAAATCCATTCCTTTTTCTGTTATATCAAATACCCACCACCTGCCCACCTACCACCCACCTACCACCCACCTACCGCCCACCTACCTACCACCTACCACCCACCTACCACTTATCTAACAGGTGATGCAGCAGCCTACCACCACCTACCACCCACCTACCACCCACCTACCACCCACCTACCACTTATCTAACAGGTGATGCAGCAGCCTACCACCACCTACCACCCACCTACCAACCACATACCACCCACGTACCACCTATCTAACAGGTGATGCAGCAGCCTACCACCACCTACCACCCAACTACCACCCAACATCCACCACCTTACACCCACCTTACACCCATATGTTATCTAACAGGTGATGCAGCAGCATACCAATGACAAGGATGCATGCATACTCAACTTCAGCACGGTATTTGGCCATGCAACCACAATCAAACACTTCCAGGGTGAGTGGTACTTGATAGACTCTCTCAAACACCAACCCATTCTCCTGAACACCCCTCGTAAATGGGCGAGCATCCAGGGCCACACCTATACACTACAACCAGGACAACCCAATGAAGCATGGCTAGATCACAACCCCATCAACCCTATGGAGGAGGACCTCCCGGAGGACCCCATGGAGGAGGACCAAGCCACCACCCCCACCCAGCCGTACCAAACAACAAAGACCACCCACCGCACCAACTCTCCCATATTGGGAACCCCAAATCGACTACAACTGCCAATAAACTCCATGCAAACATTTACCTGGGGTACAAGCTTGATCTTGCAAATCCTAACGTTTCTGTAAAATTAGACACTAATGTGCGGCAAACTATAAGTGCCAACACTGGACCCTAGAAGGGCACTATGACGTCTCACTGGTAACATATTTAGCATCGTATTAAGTTCGTTACCATTATTCCAAACAAATTCACTTGGCCTCCTAATAAGCACAAAAACCCAAGATTACCTTCCCCACCATATTAGCCCCCACACAGACAACGCCGGGATAATTGGACCTACTCTGAAGGTTATAATGCGGGGCAGCTCCAGATGCAGATCTACAACGATACCTAACAAACTTGCTCTTGCTGCCTCCTCATTATCACTCTGGAATGGACATTGCTAGGCCATTTAAGCAACTGGGACGGTGAGTGGTGGGATATGAACCTCTGAAGGCCCCTATCCCTGAAGCATCTGACTGGCAAAATCTTCAAGGGCACATTTACACCTTACCGACAAATCGGACTACCCTGCCCTCAACTTTTTCCAGCCTGAAATTACTAGAACCAAACAACCCAACTCAAACTATCATTATAGACCTACCTACCACTCCTAATCCACAATGCTACCGCTCCCAGACAGAAATTCTAAGAACCCAGATGGATTTACAGACCCTACAACTTTCAAAACAACTTCTCTCAGACTCCACACCATACAGATTCACATTAACCTCAGATCCTACAGAGCCCCCAGATCTACAGAAGAAACTGTAAGACCTTGTCTCTGATGATGAGGAGGCCTCCCCCATCTTAGAAACTACAAGAACCTTACCCGTTGCAACCCACTTCCCTCCACTCAAAATCATACCACATACAATCACCGACCACCAAAAAAACACCACAGGGATACAACTCAACTCCCCAAGACTAACCGTCACCTATCCCTTACTAGACCTGCCATACCCGACAGCAAACAAGACTGCGCCAGAGCAGGATCTTTGTGAGCAGAAACCTCCTACCAAGAAACCTACTCCCCCAGGACTCACCACAAAAACCCTTCCAACGAAAAGAATTAAAATAACCCACACTACCTCATATCCTGTTCAACATGCAGCAAACTGCACTCTATCTCACTAAACATTATCACTTCCAACTGCAGAGGCATCTTCTCATCCTGGGAGGAACACTCTACGACCATATTCGAACTAATGAGCCCGACATTGCTATTCTCACCGAAACAAAACTCACCTCTAACAACACAGGTATATTATATGATCAAACAAGACCCTATCTGACTACCACTTTCATCACAGCAGCAAAACCATAAGCAAGCTACCAATGCAGACAACATTGTAACCCGCTCAGCTGGAGTTATCACACTTATAAAAAGACTCTTACTACACATCCAATTAAACATGAAGTCCCCACTGACATAGCTGGTCATCTCACTCATCAAACTATTAACAACACTACCCACATTTTAGGCGGTCTACATGCCCTGCAATGACCCTGCCAAAAGAGCCCGAATTTATGAACACATTCACTACATTATATCCCAAAACCCCTCTCATCACTATATTGCAGGGGGAGACTGGAATGCAGCCTACTACCCTTACTGATAGAAGCAACACAATCAAGCACCTGGAGGACCAGCCCCCACTATCAACACCTTAATAAATATCCAATTCACATTCAACCGTCACCACGTCCCCACACTTACTCAGACAACACTTCCTACAGTAGCAGGATAGATGACATCATTCTCATCAACCCCCCAACTGCAACCACGGTGACAGAAACTGCACACCAAATGGGAGACACACTGGACCACTGACCCTGAACAACACATTACCTCCTCTCTCTTTCCCCCTCCTAACCTTGACATACCACCTCACAATCCAACACCTCAACTGCAGCTTCCTCTCAAGCAACAAGACATGGCCAAAGCTAAAGAAGCCATCTCTAATCAATTTCTCCATCAATTCCAGCACAGCCACATTAACATAGATAAAGCCTGGACTATAGCACAAACTTTACTGGGAGAAGATAAAACATCTGCACACATTCAATCTATTAGACAAGAACTCAAAGCCACCATACCAGAAGACCTTAACAGCATGACAAATCATCTCATGGTCACTCTTCACCAAGCTCTCTCCATCATGACTGACACCTGCCCTACCAAGCCTAGTACACCAGGCACCTTCCTGCCAAGACAAACTGCCAAAACCTACAGAAGACTTAACTACCATATTAAACACATTAAAGCACTCCGAACAGCTTCCAACCACCTTGACCAACAACAATACATGGAACTTAGAAGCACACCTCACACGGCAGGCACATACTCACCTACCACTAAAATTAAAATACAACAGCACTTTCAAAATTTACTCCTCTCTGACTATTGTCTCTCCTTAACTGCTGATATTAAACAAAGTATTACAGAATTACGTCACATGCAGGTTGCACTCAAAGAGGAGAGAGCAACCGCCTCCATTAAGAAATTCCGACGCCGCCTCAGTACACAAGCACGACAAACTCACAGGTATATTTTCTCTCCTGAAAATCACACACACACACCCACTGCTCTACTGGACGCATCCACACACACACTCAGCACTAGCACCCAGGGTCTCCTGGAAGTTATGACTAAACATATGGGAAAACTCATGTCACCTCCCACTCCACCCATCTCAGATGACTATACACGACACGCCACCCCCCCTCCATGGGAAATACACACAGACAAATACCACTTGGAAACTCCAGCCAACTCCATACAAAACACTGCCTCTCCCTACACCTTTCTCTCCTCCTCAACCACCTATGCTGACTGTATTAGGAAACTCTCTACCAACAAAGCCACTGGCCCAGACGGCATACCTAATGAATTACTTATGTGCCTCCCACAGGAAATGCACCTCATCATACACAAACTCATGCAGCTAGTATGGATCCTGGGAGAAACACCAGACTGCTGGAAAACCTCACACACAGTCATGCTCTACAAAAAATCAGATCCTTGCTTACCTCAAAACTACAGGCCAATAGGCCTTAACAATGCTGTAGCCAAACGCTGGACCTCCCTTGTTACTAACACTATTACTACCTACTCTGAAACCAACCACATTCTTAGCGCCTGCCAAGAAGGTTTCAGAAAAGACAAAGTACCTATAGACAACTCTTGAACCTACTCCACAACATTGAGGACGCTGCCCTCTTCCACCAGGACCTCTATGCTGCCTACTTCGACTTTAGCTCTGCTTTTAACATGATTGATCACCAAAAACTTCTCTGCATCATGCACAGCTTGGGTTACACCCACGACACTATAGACACTATTAAAGGAATCTACACAAACTCTACTACACATATTCTCCTTAACAATACACCTGGCTCCCCCATCCCCATCACTAGGGGCACCATCCAGGGGGATACTCTCTCCCCCCTACTCTTCATTATCTTTCTAGAACCCCTACACAGATGGCTCCGTTCTGGGGGACGAGGATACAGAGCAGCATCCCTACCCTCCAAAACAGCAGATGAACACCACACCAGCAGCTTGGGGTATGCTGACGACACTGCTGTCCTAACCGGCAGCTCAGAGGACCTTCGCATCCAATGTGGTAAAGTTCAAACTTTTAGCATCTGGTCGGGCATTCCTCTTAACGCCACCAAATGTGTGGTCAGTGGCATACTCCACAAATCACACCCCTCTCAACCTACTCACAACAACACTCTCAAACAAAGGCTAGATAAAATTCCACTAGGAAACTCCTATGCTACCTACCAGCCGCCTGACCAAGCCTACAAATACTTGGGGGTTCACATCTCACTTACCTTAAATTGGAAAACTCAACTCCACTCTACTATTGAAACCATTCACAATAAAGGGCTGAGTATCCTCACCAAAGCTAAAAACAGGGCAACCCCCACCCAATGCTTACGAATAATTTCACAATGTGTCAGAGCAGCTATTAAATACCCCATGATAGTAGCTCCCTTCTCACTAACCGACATTCACGTCATTGACAGAGCAGTATTAAAAACAGTTAAACTCTGTTGCTCCCTTCCCAGATCTTTTCCGACAAGAGCACTCCACCTCCCTAAAACAGAGGCAGGACTAGGGGTGCCCTCCCTACTCACTGAATACACCCAGATTACTGCAACAGCCCTCACCCAGTCCATGAACGACCAAGGTCACCTGGGAATCCTCACTAGAGCTCTCCTTAATAAATCAACTTCCACCATGACCACTCTAGATCCTCTCTCTCTATCCCGCAAGCAACTTAAGTATATGTCCCTAGCCCGCCAGCTGGAAATTATTAAAAAATCTGACATAACAATTTCTTGGAATGACACAGAACTTCTTGACAAACTTAACATACACTCTCTTCCTCTCCCTCCACAGGCAATCCCTGTATCACTCATGACTCCATTCCATGACCTGGCCATCTATTCATACCATGACCTGGTCACCCCCATGGGAACTCACCTTGTCAGCACTACAGATCTCTCTCTTATCACCTTACACAAAGTTACTAAACACCACAAACGGTCCCTGAACCGCCTCACCGCTCACCTCTCCTCCCTCCAAACTGTCGCCTCCCCAATACACTCTGACCCACTTCCCCTCTCACACCGACAACTTGCGCCCGGTTACGCAATTGCGCAGAACACAACCGATAACGTTAAATCTCCTGCTTCTATTGAACCCTCCACCCCACCCACCCAGCGTTACCAACCTCACGCCACTGTTACTGACGCAGACTACGAGGCGGATTCCATTGGGGACCTGGAAGGAAACCAATGGTGGGCGTGGCCCACGCAGACCGAAGGCAGTCACGCGCACCAAGCATGGGGCTGCCCCAGCAGTGATGCCACCTGGGCAGCACGCCACTACTTGTGCAAATCCTGGATCCGTCACTCCTCCACCTCTAAATTTTACCGTGCATATAGAATAACTCCCACCTCACACCCTGACAGGATCCGCGAGGCCATGACATCCCCCGACAGCAGCGCACCTGCACCACCGGCGCGCCTGCTCCACCTTACCTACGGATCCCAATACAAAGCCCTGCACATCACGAGCTGGCGGGGCAAGCGCTCCTACAACGACGACAAACTAGTCACTTCCACTGTTGTCCACGTTCAATGGGCCCCAACCATCATGCACAACGAACATATCAACTCCTACACACACATGGGATACAGCATCCACCACAGCACATCTCTTACCTCCACTACCTCCACCATACATTGGAAACCCCAATCTCACAATGCGTCTCACCTTGTTGAACTTTTGGGACAACCAGCATACGACCAATTAACCCACACTTTTAAAACTACTCCCCCATTAACCACACACCTCAACCCTAGGAAGGACACCCACCTTACTAACCTTCAACAACAAGGCCAATGGGCCACCTCCCCAGGATTTAATGCTGACAACCACAACCTTGTTCACAAACTTCTGAAAATTGACACACACGACAGGCACCCAGACTGGGACATTCAACCACCCTCAGCCTACATTATACAAACAGGCATCCTCACCACTCTGGATGACCAATCCACACACACACACACCAACGTTTCATATCTTTATAACCCCACTGGTCACTGTCTTGGGCACATTCCCAACGACAGACTAACCTCTCTCAAACAAAACTATGACCACTTCAAAAATCACCACCCTACCAAATGGAACCAACTGACCCAAGGAGGAACATACCACACTGACTTAGCTGCCCTCTTCACCAGATACAGAGCTGCTCCTGCTGCTACCAACACTCTTTCTCCTTTTCTCTACCAAGCAGCAGCTGCTCTGGGCATTACTCACCATCGTACTTCTAACCCCCTTAGCTACGACCAAAGCCTCACCAGCTTCTCTTCTACCAGCCCTGCTGATCAGCTCTTTGGCTCCAACCAAGACCCCTTTCTTACCATCTGGACTGGGGGCTCACTGGTGGACATTCCTAACTCCACGACACAAGCACACCAAGCTCTAAGGTGGGCCCTAGCCAGTGCTGACCATGCTGAAAATACTCTCAGCCCTACCTGCACCCTGATGCTCCTCCCTGACGACCTTGCTGCCCCTTACAAAACCCTCCTCCACCACTCCTGGATTCACTATATTGACTCCAGACCGCAGTCTGAATTTTATACTACCTCTGAAATTTGGCTTGGCAGCAAATCTCACACTCCACCCTCCACCCACAAACTACACCTCATCCTTATATGCAACCCCCACAGCCAAGATACCTATTTTCCTAAACTCCCAGATTTTATTGACCAATGGACATACTACATGCAAAGCCTCTCCTCATCCTGGGAGCCCTCTACTATCACTCCACCTCCCACTCTTACCTTCTCTGACATTGTCATTACTTACCCCCGGAAACTCAAATCTCTTGCCAAAAATCCTTGGCAAACTCCACTCCACCAACACCCTCCTCCCTCTCTTCTTACCACTACTCACCCTTGTCTTCACCTAGCTACCCCCTCCTCAGGCCTCCAGGTCTACACAGATGGTAGCCTAATAAAAGGTAAACCAGGGCACCCTAGTAAAATAGGTGCTGCAGTATATGTCCCGGCTGCAGGACAAAGCTACACCATCAACCCTGGGGGAATAGGGGCCACCAAAACTAACAACAGGGCAGAACTGGTAGCCATCCACCAAGCCCTTCTCAACATTGACTACGACAAATCCCTTACACTCCATACAGACAGCCTCTGCTCTCTTCAACTTATTAAAAAAATGATTCATGACCCTACCACAACAACCCGTTCCATTCATACTGAACTTCTGCAATCAATTCAAAAACACCTCATTCAACGCATCCTGCATGGCTCACACACCACTCTTTGTAAAGTCCGTTCCCACACAGGTATCCTTGGAAATGACAGGGCAGACATTCTGGCACGCAAGGCAGCTGAGCACCCTGCCTCCACCAATTTTACTGACAACACTGGGGAAATCCCCCGCCACAATGTCTACTGGCCCACAGTTCAACCTCCTCGCACACCCATGGGAGATATTCCCCCACGCATCCTAGCACCTAACCTTACACAAGGTATCACCTCTAACCTGCCCACTAGCTGCCACCTTGGCCAACACCCTCTTAAAGGGATTTATGCAACCACCTGGGCTGATAACACTCCCCACCAACTTCCTCATGCAAGTGACAAATTTTGGACCTCAACCCTTATCCAACATAAAACTAAATTCCACATCCTTAAAGCCCGCTGGGGTAGACTGTGGAACCGTAAACTTGCAATCCGCTGGAAACTCCCTTATATTACAAGCACTCACCCACCCACGAACTCCCTATGCCCCATTTGCCACACCTGTGAGGACGGAGCGGGCCACATCCTGGCGGGCTGCACACACCGGAATTTCAAGGGGCTCTATATCAAGAGACATGACGCCGCAGTGCGACTCATCCACAAGGCCATTTGCACCGGAGCCCTGGGATCCCGCAGAATGATCATGGACGCTGGCAAGGAAGAGGACCTCCCCAGGGGGGTCCTGGGCAAACGTCTCCCTGACTGGTTACGCCCCTCCACTATTACTGTAGCGGACTGGAAGAGAATGAGACCTGATCTTGCCGTCCTACCTGACATAGACTCTCCTACCTGTATGTCTGATAAAGAACTCTGGGTTCTTGAGCTTGGATACTGCTCTGATACCAACCATGCTACTAAGTTTATCACTAAACACGCCCAGCATGTTGAATTAGTAAATGGCCTTAGATCGGCTGGATACCTCGTTCCACTATGAAGTTATCACCGTTGGAACAACTGGTACTATTCCAACCTCTTTTTTGACTTCTATGACCACTCTTGGACTTCAGAGATCATGTGCCCTCAAACTGGCGGACACAGTCCACTCCCACACCATCACTAGCTTTCAGAGTATTTTACAGTGCAGACGTTTTATGGAAGCACACCCGGGTCGATACCCGGGGACTAGCACACAGACCGTCACACCCTCTCAGGTTTTGTCTTGCCAGCTGCATTGTGTCGGTGCTTCCCAACCGGGGTGAAAAACCCCCGTATTAAGCTGCACTGGCATGATGTGGCTACGGTGCCTGCCGGTCAGGCATCGGTGGTAATTCTTTTTACTGAGATGGCCCTACGGTGACTATAGCTAGCTCCGGCTTACGCTATGGTGTCCTTAACTTCACGTCCTGTGAGTAACGGTTCTACACGGATGTAACAATTTCAATTTCAATTTCTAACAAGTGATGCAGCAGCATACCAATGACAAGGATGCAAGCGGGGACTTGGAGAGACTCCATCACTATTTGGCTACCCCAGGACTGTAACATACATACATAAGCTACACCACCCCACTTATTACCCACCACCACCTACCACCCACCTACCACTCACCGTCCACCACCTACCACCCACCTAACACCCACCTAACACCCACCTAACACCCACCTAACACCCACCATCCACCACCTAACACCCACGTACCACCCACCTACCACCACCCACCACCTGTCCCTTATCCAGCAGGTGATGCAGCAGTATGACAAGGATGCAAGCGGAGACTCCATCACTATTTGGCTAACCCTGGACTGTAACATACGTATATATGCTACACCACCCCACTTATTACCCACCACCACCTACCACCCACCTAACACCCACCTAACACCCACCTAACACCCACCATTCACCACCTACCACACACCTACCACACACCTAACACACACCTAACACCCACCATCCACCACCTACCACCACCTACCACACACCTACCACACACCTAAGACCCACCTAACACCCACCATCCACCACCTACCACCACCTACCACCCACCTACCACCACCCACCACCTGTCCCTTATCCAACAGGTGATGCAGCAGTATGACAAGGATGCAAGCGGGGACTCCATCACTATTTGGATAACCCTGGACTGTACCATAACAGACAAGGCGACACAACCCCACGAGTTAAAACCCCCACCATCCCACCGACCACCACAACCACCCACCAGCCACACACGAACACACACCGATAACCCCCACCGAACACCAACCGAACACCAACCTAACACCCCACCGAACACCCACCTAACACTCACCTAACACCCACAGAACACCCGACCGGAAACACCAAACTAACACCACGCGAACACCCCACCTAACACCCCACCGAACCCCACCGAACAACCACCGAACATCGACCACCGAACACCCCACAGAACACCCACGAACAAACCACCTAACACCCACCGAACAACCACGAACACCCTACCGAACACCACCGAAACACCCACCGAACACCCACCGAACAACAGCGAGACACCCACCCGAACACCACAGCGAACACCCACCAACACCCAAGCCGAACAGCCAACCTAACACCCACTAAACACCCCACATAACAACGCACCACAATAACACCCCACCATTCACCACGTTACCACACACCTACCACCACACCTACCACACACCTAACAACCACCCATTCCAACCACCTACCACCCACCTTACCACACAACTTACCACACACCTGACACACAACCGACCAACACCAGACCACCACCTTACCACAACAACCTAACCACACACCTAAGATCCACCTAACACCAACAGTCCACCCACCTACCACCACAACACCCACCTACACCCACAACCACTGATGCCCGTATCCAAACAGGTGATGCAGCCAGATGAAAGGATTGCAAGCGGGGACTCCATCACTATTTGGATAACCCTGGACTGTAACATACATACATATGCTACACCACCCCACTTATTACCCACCACCACCTACCACCCACCAACCACCCACCATCCACACACCTGCCAACACCTAACACCCACCTAACACCCACCTAACACCAACCTAACACCCACCTAACACACACCCACCTAACACCCACCTAACACCCACCTAAACACCCACTAAACCCCACCTAACACCACCTAACACCCAATACCACCCAGCTCACACCCACCAACACCCAATAACACCCACCTTAACACCCACCTAACAACAGCAAACACCCATCTTAACACCCATCTAAACACCCACCTAAAACACCCACCGAACACCCACTAACACACACCGACACCCAGCTGAAACCCACCAAACCCAGAGAACACCCACCGAAACACCCACGACCCACCCACCGAAACACCCACCGAGAACACCCACCGAACCACCCCACCGAACACCCACAGAACACCCACCGAAACACCCACCGAAACCCACCGGACACCACACCGAACCCCCACGAACACCCAACGAACACCCACCCAACACCCACCGAACAACCACCGAACACCACCGAACACCCACCGAACACCGCACCGAACACCACCAACCGAGGACACCACCCACCGAACACCCACCGGAAAACACCCACAGAACACCCACCCGAACACCACCGAACACCCACCTAACACCCACCGAACACCACCCGAACACCCACACGAAACACCCAACCGATACACCCAAGACGCCGGACACCAACGCCGAACACCCACCGAACACGCACCGAACAACCCACCGAACACCCACCGAACACCAAGCTAACACCACCGGAACACCAGCGAACACCCACCGAAACACCCCACCGAACACCCACAGAACACCCACCGAACACCCAGAACACCCACCAAAACACCCACCGAACACCCACCTAACCCCCACCTAACAACCACATACAAACCCACCAGAACACCCACCTAACACCCACCTTAACACCACATAACACCCACCTATACAACCACCCAACCACCCACATCACACCCACCTAACACCCACCTAACACCCACCTAACACCCACCTAACACCCACCTAACACCCACCTAACACCCACCTAACACCCACCTAACACCAACCTAACACCCACCTAACACCCACCTAACACCACCTACCACCACCTACCACCCACCTACCACCACCCACCACCTGTCCCTTATCCAACAGGTGATGCAGCAGTATGACAAGGATGCAAGAGGGGACTCCATCACTATTTGGATAACCCTGGACTGTAACATACATACATATGCTACACCACCCCACTTATTACCCACCACCACCTACCACCCACCAACCACCCACCATCCACCACCTAACACCCACCTAACACCCACCTAACACCCACCTACCACCCACCATCCACCACCTTACCACCAGCCTACCACCCAACTACACCACTAACACCCACTAGAACACTCCACCTAACACCCACCTAACACCCACCTAACACCCACCTAACACCCACCTAACACCCACCTAACACCCACCTAACACCCACCTAACACCCACCTAACACCCACCTAACACCCACCTAACACCACCTACCACAACCTAACGACCCCACATAAACACCCACCTAACACCCACCTAACACCCACCTAACACCCACCTAACACCACCCAACACCTGCCCCTTATCCAACATGTGATGCAGCAGTATGACAAGGATGCAAGCGGGGACTTGGATTTTGCAGAATTCAAAAACATGGTGAGTCTTTCTCGTGATCTCCAAGAATGGAAGATGCGATCACATGTGGGGGTGGCCACTACAGAAGTGTGTCAAGGTATATTTTCTACCATGGTGGGTCTTTCTCGTGATCACCAAGAACGTAAGATGCGATACGGGCGCATCTTTCATATCTGGGGGTGGCCACTACAGAAGTGTAACAAGGTATATTTTCTAACGTGGTGGGTCTTTCTCGCGATCACCCAGAATGGAAGATGCGATCACATGTGTGGACGGCCGCTACATAAGTGTAACAAGGCATATTTTCGAACATGGTGGGTCTTTCTCGCAATCTCCCAGAATGGAAGATGCGATCACATGTGTGGGTGGCCACTACAGAAGTGTAAAAAGGCATATTTTCTAACGTGGTGGGTCTTTCTCGGGATGACCAAGAACGGAAGATGCGATCCGGACATATCTTTCACATGTGGGGGTGGCCACTACAGAAGTGTGACAAGGCAGAAGAGGGCTGTCATTGTTGCATATTTATTTTCTACCATGGTGGTTCTTTCTCGTGATCACCAAGAACGGAAGATGCGATGCGGACGTATCATTCACATGGATTGGAGGTTACTAGGAACTCGCGTTGAATCAGGTAGTCTGAGGCAGTCGGGTTTTGTTAATACAATTTAAATACCTTTTAAAGATGTGGGGTTGACCACTACAGAGGTGTGACAAAAAAGAAGGGGGCTGTCATGGTTGAATATGTATTTTCTAACATGGTGGGCCTTTCTCATGATTACCAAGAACGGAGTATGCGATGCATGCTGTGTGTTGGTTGGTGTTGGTTGTGTTTGGCATTGTTTCTTTTGGGGGCTACGCGTAGAAGCTTCCACCCAGCTCCATTAGCCAGTCACTGGGTCAAGCCCAATGCTTCCAAGTGCATTGGAATGCCTGTCATGTCATCTTTTAGACAATTTAGCTAGCTCCAGGTTTGGCCCACAAACAGGGGAAGGAAGCTGCATAGAAGCTGCTACGCACCGTCCCCAAAAGAAACAATGTATGCGAGGCATGCTGCGTGTTGTGTTTGGCAATGTTTATTTTGGGGGCCACGCAAAGTGCTACGTTTGCTCTAAGTTTTCAATTGCATGATTTGCTCGCGGTAATGCAACACTCTGGACTATACCATTGGACGTAGGCCCAGGCACAGGCACAGGCACAGGCACAGGCACAGGCACAGGCACAGGCACAGGCACAGGCACAGGCGCAGGTGCAGGCGCAGGCGCAGGTGCAGGCGCAAGCGCAGGCGCAGGCGCAGGCGCAGGCGCAGACGCAGACGCAGACGCAGAGACGCAGAGACGCAGAGACGCAGAGACGCAGAGACGCAGAGACGCAGAGACGCAGAGACGCAGAGGCGCAGAGGCGCAGAGGCGCAGAGACGCAGACGCGCAGACGCGCAGACGCGCAGAGACGCACAGACGCAGAGACGCAGAGACGCAGAGACGCAGAGACGCAGACGCGCAGACGCGCAGACGCGCAGACGCGCAGACGCGCTATTAAGGCAGGACACAAATGCACAGTCAGGTTAATACAAATATAAAGAGGCAGAATAAAGAAGGAGCACCTTTGTGTAGGGACTGGCATATCATATGATGTTGACCAAAGGCGAGTATGATATCATATGATATCATACAAACTGCATCATATGATATTGTATGTAAATGTTAACTTTAGCTTAGACAGACTGCCAGAATCATATGAGATCATAAAATGACATGGTATGATATGATATCACATGATATCATGTGATGACATGCTATCATATTTCCGTTCCCTACACATGTGTAGGTGTCTGACGGTATCCTTCTAGATGGGCGCATGGAGGAGTACGAAAAAGTGTTCCGAGGCAAAGGCTCCATGGATGCAACCAGTGTTGGTATTCAAGGTGTCATTGACCTAGTTGAGGGCTGCGGCAAGAAGGTGCGCGGTCGATGGTAATCTTGTCGTAGAATTGTTACGATGATGATTAATCTTGTCGTATAATTGTTTCCATGATGATTAAAACGAATGAGACAGTGAGAGAACAGAAAAGGGGACGCTGAGGAGATATTTGGTGTTCTGGTAGATGGAGGCTAACTTAACTTCTCCGCTTTTCTTTCTGAATCCTCGGTGGCGCTGGTTTGTGTACGGGGTTCCACTTCTTAGGGTGATAATCCTTTCAATACACCCGTGGTCTTACCTTCACGCAGCAACACCAATTAACACCAACCAACACCAAAACACCAACACCAACCAACACCAACACCAACACCAACACCAACACCAACACCAACACCAACAACACCACACCAACACCAACACCAACCCAACACCAACACCAACACCAACACCACACCAACACCACCCAACACCAACACCAACACCAACACCAACACCAACACCAACAGTGGTCTCACCTTCACCCAGCAACACCAACCAACACAAATTCTTTCTTTCTACCGCCGCCCTCCCGTCTTGTACTCAGCCTCGCTGACCCCTCCCTATCGTCTTCTCGCCTTGGCTCCCCGCCTATTTCTTATTTCTGATCTCCCCCCGGAAACAAAAACAAGCAAACCAAAATTCACAAAAACCAACATAAACCCAACACCAACCAAACAACCACCAACACCAAACAAAACAACACCAAAAACACCAGACAACGAACTGCAACATTACGAACACCAACCCAAACAAAAATCAACACACGAACCAAACCAAACACCACACGAACCAACACCAACGCGGGGCTGCCCTTCACCCACGGGCACAGCACAGCACAGACAGCAACCGCACACACAGCACAGCACAGCACAGGCACATGCACACCAGCACAGCACCAGGCAGCACAGCACAGCACAGCACAGCACAGCACACCAAGCACAGCACAGCACAGCACCAGCCACAGCACAGACAGCACCGCCGTATCTAGCACCCTGGCACAGCACAGTCCAGCACAGCACCGCACAGCCACACGCACAGCCAGCACCAAGTCAACAGCACAGCACAGCACAGCACAGCACAGACAGCACAGCAGGAGCACAAGACAGACAGCACAGCACACGCAAACACAGCAGAGCACAGCAAGACAAGACCAGCCACCGCACCGCACAGCACAGCCAGGCACAGCACAGCACAGCACAGGGCACCAGCACAGCACAGAACTCCAAATCACATCAATTCACATCAACATCAACCTCACCTCCACCATCACATCACATCACATCACCTCACCTCCATTGCATTTTAAGTCCATTGATGACCCAAGACAAGCCCGATCCACACATCCAGGGGGGTCGTTTCCAACATTCTTTCATTGATCAATGGGGCATTAATATGTGTCCGTTTGCGGGGAAAGAGCGACTCCATCCCTCCACTGCGGGTACATCTCAACGCCCACCACCACCCACCAACCAACCACCAGCAACCACCCACCACCTCCCTCCCTCCACTGCAGTTACAGCTCAACGCCCACCACCACCCACCAACCAACCACCTACCAACCATCAACAACCACCCACCACCTGCCTCCCTCCACAGCAGGTACAGCTCAACGCTCACCACCACCCACCAACCAACCACCAACCAACAATCAACAACCACCCACCACCTGTTTCCCTCCACTGCATGTACAGCTCAACGCCCACCACCACCCACCAAACAACCACCAACCAACCGTCAACAACCACCCACCACCTGCCTCCCTCCACTGCAGGTAAATCTCAACGCCCACCACCACGCACCACCCACCATCACTACCCACCCACCACCACCCACCCACATCACCCACCACACCACACCCCCCACCCACCACCCCCCCCACCCACCATCACCACCACCATCAAACCCACCCACGACACCAACACCAACAGAAAAACAATAACCACCCCCACCATCAACACCACCTCACCAAACGATCACAATTCCCCATCATCACACCCACCAACACCTATCCTCCCAGTGCAGGTGGTACATCTCAACGCCCACCACCACTTTACACACACCACCCCAAAACCACCTTGCCTCCCTCCACTGCAGGTACAACTCAGCGTTCACCACCACCACCACCACCTTCACCCAACCACCACCCCCACGCCACCATCACCACCCACCCAACTATTATATCTATCCAATGCAGGAGGTAAATCTCAACGGCCACCACCAACAACCAACACCACCATACCACACCACCCACACACCACCCAACCACCTCGTCTCTCCCTCCAGCAGTATCCCAGCGCACGCCCACCAAATACCAACCACCCACCCACCACTGCCGCCCGACACGCAAGGACAGCTTCAACGTGTCACCACCACCACAACAAACACCACACACCATCCACACCACCACCACCACCACCACCACCACCACCACCACCACCACCACCATCACCATCACCACCACCACCACCCACCCACCACCGACCACCCCCCGCCCACCATCACCACCCATCACCTCCCTCCCTCCACTGCAGGTACAGCTCAGCGTCCACCGCTACCACCCACCCACCCACCCACCCAACACCACCGCCCACCATCACCACCCACCACCTCCCTCCCTGCACTGCAGGTACAACTGGACGTCTTGTTCAACTTCTTCCAAGCATTTGACACCGGAGGCAACGGCCGCCTTGACTTGGGTGCTTTTGTTGCCCTATTCAGGTGAGCGCTAAGGAAGGGGGGGCACAAAAACTGTGGTACGGTTGTGGTACGGTTGCGGTACGCTAGCGGTACGCTTGGCCCTGGTAGCTATGCGGTACGCTTGACTTAGGAGCTTTTGTTGCTCTATTCACGTGAGCGCTAGGGGGGGTGGGGTGGGGGGCACAAAACCTGTGGTACGGTTGCGGTACACTTGTGGTACGCTTGGCCCTGGTAGCTATGCGGTACGCTTGACTTGGGAGCTTTTGTTGCTCTATTCACGTGAGCGCTAGGGGGGGGAGGGCACAGCCTGTGGTACGGTTGCGGCACGGTTGCGGTACACATGTGGTACGCTTGGCCCTGGTAGCTATGTGATACGCTTGACTTGGGAGCTTTTGTTGCTCTATTCACGTGAGCGCTAGGGGGGGGAGGGCACAGCCTGTGGTACGGTTGCGGTACGGTTGCGGTACACATGTGGTACGCTTGGCCCTGGTAGCTATGTGATATGCTTGACTTGGGAGCTTTTGTTGCTCTATTCACGTGAGCGCTAGGGGGGGGAGGGCACAGCCTGTGGTACGGTCGCGGTACGGTTGCGGTACACATGTGGTACGCTTGGCCCTGGTAGCTATGTGATACGCTTGACTTGGGAGCTTTTGTTGCTCTATTCACGTGAGCGCTAGGGGGGGGAGGGCACAGCCTGTGGTACGGTTGCGGTACGGTTGCGGTACACATGTGGTACGCTTGACCCTGGTAGCTATGTGATACGCTTGACTTGGGAGCTTTTGTTGCTCTATTCACGTGAGCGCTAGGGGGGGGAGGGCACAGCCTGTGGTACGGTTGCGCTAAGGGGGGGGAGGACACAAAGCCTGTGGTATATCATGCTTGTCCTTCTTATATAACAAAATGAGTTGTGCAATTGTATATGCTAGTACGCCCCTCCTCATTATCTCTTATTAATAGCATTTGAATTTATATGCCCCTCCTTCAAATTGACAATATAGAATTTATACTGATTGGATTAGTATGCCTCTCCTTCAAATTGATAATATATCCTTAATATGGATTGAATTTATATGCCCCTCCTGTAAATTGATAATTTATCATTAATATGGATTGAATGAATATGCCCCTCCTTCAAATTGATAATGTATCATTAATATGGATTGAAGTAATATGCCCCTCCTTCAAATTGATAACATATCATTAATATGGATTGTATAAGATTGGTCAGGGGGGCAGTGAGTTTGGTCAGGGGGGCAGTGAGTTTGGTCAGGGGGGCAGTGAGTTTGGTCAGGGGGGCAGTGAGTTTGGTCAGGCGGGCAGTGAGTTTGGTCAGGGGGGCAGTGAGTTTGGTCAGGCGGGCAGTGAGTTTGGTCAGGGGGGCAGTGAGTTTGGTCAGGGGGGCAGTGAGTTTGGTCAGGGGGGCAGTGAGTTTGGTCAGGGGGGCAGTGAGTTTGGGCAGGAGGGCAGTGAGTTTGGTCAGGGGGGCAGTTATTTTGGGCAGGAGGGCAGTGAGTTTGGTCAGGGGTGCAGTTATTTTGGGCAGGAGGGCAGTGAGTTTGGTCAGGGTTAGCCAACATTAGCTACCCCTTTACGATACCATGCAAAGCTAAAGCAGTGCCTCGTCTTGTGGTCCAGCTCGTGATGCCAATTCTATTTCAATCCTAAATCTTAACCATACCCCCAGGCATCGCATCCTGTACGTAGATGATGCGCTGTCCTATCTGACAAGGTACTTTAGCCAATGTTGGTAACCTCTGTACCATAACATACAAAAAGCATAGCACTACAGCAGTGCCTCGTCTAGCAGTCTTGTGATGCCTCCTGCCGCAAATCCCCAATCCCCAATCCCCAATCCACAGTCCTCGACCCTCAACCCTCGATACCTAAACCCTAAACCCAAAACCCTAAACCTTCAATCCTCGACCCTCGACCCTTGACCCTCGATCCTCAATCCTCAATCGCTAATATCATCAGGCATCGCATCCTGTGCCTGGGTGATGCGCTATCCTATCTGATAAGTTCCTTTAGCCAAAGTTGACTACATTTTTTACCATAACATAACACAAAGCACAGAGGGGCCTCGTCTTGTGGTCTTGTGATGCCTCCTGCCGCAGCCGCCGCCAATGCCCCTGATGCCTCCTGCCTCCGCCAACCCCCAATCCTCAATCCTCAATCCTCAGTCCTCAACCCTCAGTCCTCGACCCTCGACCCTCGACCCTTGACCCTCAAATATCAAACCTCGACCCTCAACCATCAAACCTTGACCGTAGAACCTCAAACCTCAAACCTTGACCCTAAAACCTCAAACCTCGACTCTCAACCTCAACCCCCAGTCCGCAATCCTCAACCTCAGTCCCCCACCTTCGACCCTCGACCCTAAACCCCCAGTCCTCAATCCTCAATCCTCAATAGCGATAACATCTTCAGGCATCGCATCCTGTACCAGGATGATGCGCTGTCCTACCTGGCAAGAAGAGGAGGACCACCTGCACCATCTAGCGGAGAGGATAATTCACTAGTTCAGGTACAACAGCAGCACACATGATTTCCTTCTGCTTCTGGTGCACACCTTTCTTTTTTTTGTTCTTTTTCGGATTGTCTTAGCAGCATCTGTTCAGCTCCTTGCTTTAGACACTGTGCTACACCCAAAATATATCAGAAGTACTAATAATCTGGATGTGTCTCTGCCTGGCAAGAAGAGGACCACCTGCAACATCTAGCAGTGGGGATTATTCCCTACTTCAGGTACAGCAGATTTCCACCTGCTTCTGGTGCAGACCTTTTGTTTTCTTCCGGATGTTCTTAGCTGCTTCTAGTCACTGCTTCTAGACACTGTACTACACCCAAAATATATCAGAAGTACTAATGAACTGGATGTGTCTCTACCTGGCAAGAAGAGGACCACCTGCAACATCTAGCAGTGGAAAGTATTCCCTGGTTCAGGTACAGCAGCACACATGACTTCCTGTAACTTCTGGTGCAGACCTTTTTTTCTTTTCTTTTTTTCCGGATTTGTATAGCAGCTTCTAGTCAGCTACTTGATTTAGGCACTATACTACACCCAAATATATATTTAAGCAGTACTGATAAGCTGGATGTGTCACTACCAGGGTACTACTTCTTGCCATGTTGGTAAGTGCACAAACGCCAAATTGGTCTGCGCTTTTTAGTGCAGAAAGCGCAAAAACTGCGCGAAACGCGCAGAGGGGCTCAAAAAGGCAGCGCGGCACCGCGCTGCTGTGCGCACTTAGTAGTACCCTGGTCACTAACTGGAAAGAGGGGGATCACCTTCCATCTGCTTCTGGTGCACACTTTTTTTTCTTCTTTTTCTCAGCTGCTTCTAGTCAGCTCCTTGATTTAGGCACTGTACTACACCCAAATATATATTTCAGCACTCAGCAGTACCGATAAGCTGGATGTTTCACTACCTGGAAAGAGGAGGATCACCGACACAATCCAGTATCAGTGGAGATAATTCCCTAGTTCAGGCAAAGCAGCACAAATGATTTCCATCTGCTTCTGGTGCAGACCTTTTTGTTTCTTCTTTTTCTCAGCTGCTTCTAGTCAGCTCCTTGATTTAGACACTGTGCTACACCCATATATATGTATACAGCCAAATAAACATACATATACACCCAAATATATCAGCACTACTTAGTAAGATGGAAGTGTCACTAGTTGGCAAGAAGAGGACAACCTGCACCCTCTAGCAGTGGTGATTGTTCCCCAGATCAGGTACAGCATCACAATGATTTCCATCTGCTTCTGGTGCAGACCTTTTTTTCTTCTTTTTCTCAGCTGCTTCTAGTCAGCTCCTTGATTTAGACACTGTGCTACACCCAAATACACATACAGCCAAATAAACATACATATACAGCTGATATACAGCCAAATAAACATACATATACACCCAAATATATCAGCAGTACTTAGTAAGATGGAAGTGTCACTAGTTGGCAAGAAGAGGACAACCTGCACCCTCTAGCAGTGGTGATTGTTCCCCAGATCAGGTACAGCATCACAATGATTTCCATCTGCTTCTGGTGCAGACCTTTTTTTCTTCTTTTTCTCAGCTGCTTCTAGTCAGCTCCTTGATTTAGACACTGTGCTACACCCAAATACACATACAGCCAAATAAACATACATATACAGCTGATATACAGCCAAATAAACATACATATACACCCAAATATACCAGCACTACTTAGTAAGATGGAAGTGTCGCTAGTTGGCAAGAAGAGGACAACCTGCACCCTCTAGCAGTGGTGATTGTTCCCTAGATCAGGTACAGCAGCAGAGTGATTTCTTTCTGCTTCTGGTGCAAACCTTTTATTTTCGGATTTTCTTAGCAGCTTCTAGTCAACTCCTTGAGTTAGGCACTGTGCTGCACCCAAATATATCAGCAGCACTGGTAATCTGCTTGTGTCAGCTGCCAGGCGCACTAGGCTGCTTTAAAGTAGGCGGGATTCACAGCTAGGGTAAATTAAATGATCACTTTAGCATTAGACTTAAATACTCACTGTAGCACGAACTCAGGGCCCCCGTGGGTAAATCTATTGTTTGGGGTTCAGTTCATCAGTTCTTTTTCTTTTTAAGCCCTTCCTAACGCGGTTGGGCAAGTCCCTTTAGCCTATTTGGCCTACCCCTGGGCTGTAACGTACATGCATACAGGGTAGCTGCCTAGAAGCTGCTGGGAATAACCAAAAAGAATCAAAATGAGCAGCACCAGGGTACTACTTCTTGCCAAATTGGTCAGCGCTTAAAGCGCACAAGCGTCAAATCGGTCAGCGCTTTTTGGTGCAAAAAGCGAAAAAACTGTGCGCTGCGCCCACAGGGGGTTGAAAAAACTGCGCGAAACGCGCAGAGGGGCTCAATAAGGCCACACGGCACCGCGTGGCCGCGCGCGCTTAGTAGTACCCTGGTCAGCACCAGTGACTTTATTTTGCTTCTGATGGATTGGAGCGCTAGCATAGCTTTCTTTTCAGCTACAAGCAGCAGCTTCTAGGCAGCACCCCGGACTCTCTCTTCAACCAAACCAACAGAAACGATTAGGGGTTAGCATAAGGTTGGCTTGACCTCCCCTATGGGGAGGTTGTGTGGTAACATCGCTAAGGCGGTCCAGTCATAATTCAACCAAAGCAAGGCCATAGGCCTTCAACCCTGTCCAAGTAAACCCCTAACAGGGTTTTTGAGCAACAAACTTAGTGCGCCTGAAAGCTGGTATCGCCAGCTTCCCAGTGCTCCTGCAATGTTTGGGTTTTGCCGAGTGGCAGTCTCAGAGAGCTGCCTAGAAGTTGCTGCTGGTAGCCAAAAATATAAGCTCTCACTGCTAGGCCTTTGAACCCCAACCTGCACTCCCCCAACTTGTACCTTCGTACTCCAACCTGCACTCCTCCAACATGTACCTTCGCACTCCAACCTGCACTCCTCCAACTTGTACCTTCGTACCCCAACCTGCACTCCTCCAACTTGTACCTTTTTACTCCAACCTGCACTCCTCCAACTTGTATCTTCGTACCCCAACCTGCACTCCTCCAACACGTACCTTCGTACCCCAACCTGCACTCCTCCAACTTGTACCTTCGTACTCCAACCTGCACAGCTCCAACTTGTACCTTGGTACTCCAACCTGCACTCCTCCAACTTGTACCTTTGTACCCCAACCTGCACTCCTCCAACACGTACCTTCGTACCCCAACCTGCACTCCCCCAACTTGTACCTTCGTACTCCAACCTGCACTCCTCCAACATGTACCTTCGCACTCCAACCTGCACTCCTCCAACTTGTACCTTCGTACCCCAACCTGCACTCCTCCAACACGTACCTTGGTACCCCAACCTGCACTCCTCCAACACGTACCTTGGTACCCCAACCTGCACTCCTCCAACATGTACTTTTGTACTTCAACCTGCACTCCTCCAACTTGTACCTTCGTACTCCAACCTGCACTCCTCCAACACGTACCTTCGTACTCCAACCTGCACTCCTCCAACTTGTACCTTGGTACCCCAACCTGCACTCCTCCAACTTGTACCTTCGTACTCCAACCTGCACTCCTCCAACTTGTACCTTCGTACTCCAACCTGCACTCCTCCAACATGTACTTTTGTACTTCAACCTGCACTCCTCCAACACGTACCTTCGTACCCCAACCTGCACTCCTCCAACTTGTACCTTGGTACCCCAACCTGCACTCCTCCAACTTGTACCTTCGTATTCCAAACTGCACCCTATTTTTTTTTTGTAATTCCTACAATCCTCATCACTAAATTATTGTAATTATTTATGTTCCATGTTTGACAATTAGCAAGCTTGATATTGCACAACCTGGTTGGATGCCAAGCTACCAAATTTCAAACCTGAAGCTCATAAACACCACCATTCTGTTCTCCGGCATGCATGCAGGTCCAACAAAGACATTTTGACGTTTGGGTGGAGTGTGGGTGCGTGGGTGGTGTGATGCATGCATGCAGGTCCAATGACGTTGTGTGATCTTCATCTTGACATCTGGAAATCGTGATAGAACCTAACTTGTTGTTGTTTTCCAAGCCACCCAGTTTCAAACCTCAAGCTCTGAAATACCACTCTTATTTTTCACCAGCATGGATGCAGAACCAGTTTCAAACCTGGAGCGCTTAAACACCCGCTAAACACCACCCTTTTTTATCTCCAGCATGCATGCATGCAGGTCTGACAAAGTTGTGTGACCTTTATCTTGACATCTGAAAATCGTGACAGAACCTAACGTGCTGTTGTTTTCCAAGCCACCCAGGTTCAAACCTCGACCTCTTAAACACCACTCTTATTTTTCTCTGGCATGCATGCAGGTCCAACGAGGTCGTGTGACCTTCATCTCTTCTCAGATAGAGCTGGATGATGTCGTGGCCCATCACCAAGGGGAGTTGGTAGTCTTATTTGTGGCGCACAGCAAGGAACCCGACTGCCAGTCTCTCGTAGAGCCCTACAGGGTGAGGTGATGATTTATTTAATTAGTTTCAATGTGCTTTCAAATTTCAAATTTTGCAAAAAACAAACATCAGTGGTCTCGTTTGCGGCGAACAGGAAGGACCCCGACTGCCAGTCTCTTGTAGAGCCCTAAAGGGTGAGGCGATGATTTATTTATTTATTTCCTATGTGCTTTCACACTTCAAATTTTGCAAAAAACAATCATCGGTGGTCTTGTTTTCAGCGAACAGCAAGGACCCGGATTTCCAGTCTCTCGTACAGCCCTACAGGGTGAGGTGATGATTTATTTATTTATTTCCAATGTGCTTTCAAATTTTGCAAAAAACAAACATCGGTGGTCTTGTTTTCTGCGAACAGCAAGGACCCTGACTGCCAGTCTCTCGTAGAGCCCTACAGGGTGAGGTGATGATTTATTTATTTCCAATGTGCTTTCAAATTTTGCAAAAAACAAACATCGGTGGTCTTGTTTTCAGCGAACCTGGAAGGACCCTGACTGCCAGTCTCTCGTAGAGCCCTACAGGGTGTGGTGATGATTTATTTTCAATATTTCCAATATGCTTTCAAATTTCAAATTTGGCAAGAAACAAACAACATCGGTGGTCTTATTTCCAATGTGCTTTCAAATTTTGAATTTAGCAAGAAACAAACATCGGAGGTCTTGTTTGCTGCGAACAGCACGGACTCGGACAACCAGTCTTTTGTGGAAGTCTACAGGGTGAGGCGATGATTTACTTTCAATATTTCAAATGTGCTTTCAAATTTCAAAATTGGCAACAGTGAAACATCAGTGGTCTTGTTTGCGGCGCACAGCAAGGACCCGGACTGCCAGTCTCTCATAGAATCCCACATGGTGAGGTGCAGGGTACTTCCAAGCGCGCGCTGTTGGGCGCTGGCGCGCTGCCTTTTTGAGCACCACTGCGCGTATCGCGCAGTTTTTTGCGACCCCCTGTGGGCGCAGCAAGCATTTTTTGTGCTTTTTGCACTACAAAGGGCAGTTTTTTTGTTTTCAAGTGCGCTAAAGCAATGGCCAATTCGGTCAATGGAAGTACCCTGATGAGGTGATGTTTGATACGGTATTTAGAGAACGGCAATATGATATCATATGATATCATGTCATCATATGATATCATATGATGCCGGCAGTCTGACTAGGCCAAAGTTACCATTTACATACATTATCATATGATGCAATTCGCATGATATCATATGATATCATACTCGCATTTGGTCATCATATGATTTTCCGCTCCCTATTTATATTCAATAAACTAGAACTCCACACAACTTAACACAATTCTCACTAAAACTGAAACTCCCCACAATACCACACAACTCCACACAACTCTCCCTAAAACTAAAACTCCACACAATACCACACAACTCTCACTACAACTAAAACTCCACACAATACCACACAATTCTCACTAAAACTACAAATCTCCCCACAATACCACACAATTCTCACTAAAACTACAAATCTCCCCACAATACCACACAACCCCACACAACTCTCACTAAGACTAAAACTCCACACAACTCCACTGCAACTAAAACTCCACACGACTCCATAACCTCTCCTTATATGTCTTGCACCACAACCACAACTCTCCCTATACCTCTTGCACCACAGGTACTGGCCAGGCACTACACGGATGTTGTGTTCCTTCATTTGTACCGCAACATGAGTTCAGCAGCATTTCAGGTGACACAGCAACTGCGAGCCAGGTCTGTACCAGACTTTTTGATGCTTAGGGATGGAAGGTAAGAGGGGGTAGGGGGAAGCTAGACCGGACTTTTCCAGCCCGGGGGTGGGGTTTTAGGGTTTAAGGGTTCTGTTTTTAGGGTTTAGGGTTTAGGGGGGTTAGGGTTTAGGATTAACCGGTTACCCCCGGGCTGGAAAAGTCCGGTCTAGCTTCCCTCCTACGGTAAGAGGGCAGGGCCGGTGTAGAAAGGGGGTGTGTGTGTATGCCAGGGTGGGACAATGGCCTTCCTGAAATATGTTGCATTACCGCAAGGGATTCGAAGAAAGTTGCAGCCAAGCTGATGGTGGGATTTGGGGCTGCGTTATGCCAACCTGAAAATTGCCAATACCGCAAACCGACCTGAAAATTGCCAATAACGCAATATCGAGCTGAAAATTGCCAATACCGCAATATCGACCCGAAAATTGCAAGTACCGCAATACCGATCGATATGTCCTACCCTGGTGTGTGAAAGGTAACAGGACAGAGATGCTGAAGGCAGGGGGCTATAGGGTGGTGTAGGGGGGTAAGGGGTGGGGGTGGGGTGGGGGGGTAGGGAGGATGGGGGGGGGGGGGGGGGGGGTAGGGGGTATGTGGGGGATAGGGGGGGGTTGTGGGTTGTGGTGGTGGTGGTGGGGAGGGGGGGGGGTAGGGGGGCATATTTCTGTGTATGTGTGGCGTGCGTTGAGTAGGAACGGTGGGTGGAGGCAGGGGTGTGAGGGAGAACGGCTGCATGAGGGGGGGGGGGGGGGGGGGGGTATTTTGTGGTGTCTGTGTGTTTGCTGTTTAGAGGTGACGGTGGAGAGAGGCGGACACGTGAGGGAGGGACAGTTGCTGGAGGGGGGGGGCTGGGAGGGGGGAGAGGGGTGGATCCACCGGATGGAAGGGGGGGAGATGTGAGGGAGGACGGTTGCTGGAGGGGAAGGGGCGAGGGGGGCTGGGAGGGGGGCGAGGGGGGGGGGGGGGGAGGGGGGGGGGGATGCCAAGATGTGGGCACTGTTTTTTTGGGTTTTTTTCATGGCACTTTCCCACCAGTTCCAATAGCCAGCCACTGGTTCATACCCAAAGCTTGCAGCTGCATTTGAATGCCTGTCATGTCAGCTTTCAGACACACTAGCTAGCTTCAGCTTTTGCCCAAGGACAGGGAAAGGGAGCCGCCTAGATAGAAGCTCCATACACCCTTCAAGAAAATCCCGGTTTTGTCTCACAGGTGTCTGCTGTCCTCGTCCACATCCAGCGCCCATGTGTTGGAAGAGGATATCCGGGCAATCTTGGCAGCCTACGCCAATTTTGCTATCCACCGTCCCATTCTCGCGGGCAAGGAACACATGGTGGCTCACATCCCCCAAGAGCACGCGCTACCCCCAGATTATTTCTGGTTCCAGTAGTTGAGTGTGTGATAGTAACGGGAACCAGGCAGGGATTGTTTTCAGACACATGGAGACAAGATTCTTCTTCCTCAAGGAACAATCCAAGAAGCAGGGTACCAAACTCAACTGGATCCCCACTGCTGCAAACATGGCTGACATGTTCACCAAAGCTCTTCCCAGGTCCAAGATCTGTGACTTCAGAGATCAGATTGGCTGTCTAGGAAAAGCATACAAGTTCTGAATGCTCCTTCCCTAAAGTTTAAATCAGCTTACTTAATTCTTCTCATAATGTCATCATTGATTTGAGGACATGTGAGAATAAAAGCACCTAAATCATGGGGGGGGGGGATAATTTGCTGACTTTATGTGCTCCATCTGCCCCTTTGCCAGACTACTAAGTTTAGTCTGCACCTTCCCAGCAGCTTCTGCCTTCGATGACTTAATGATTCTGAGTTAACCTGACTAGGCAGTGCAATAGTCACCTCTATGTGACACTGCTCAGGTACCTCCCAGCTCCAGCGATACTTTATGCATAAGCATCCTTTCTTTTCTTCTTATTTTCTTCAGCCCCTCTAGTTTCCTTTTAACTCCTTTAATCCCCGGAATTCTTCTATATAAAGAATACTAGGGATTATTGGGGGGGAAGTTATAGTTCGGCTTATATGCCGTCTCTAGAGTGGCCTAGAGCGCACAGGTCTTTGTCCCTGATGTGCTCCCTGCCGTGCCGTTGCCAGCTAGGGCCACGTGCACCGCCGAGCAGTACCCTGCTGTACTGCCGCCATCTTCTATATCAGGTCGCCTCTGCTGCGACTGCTCATCTTGTACTTCAAGTCAAGCCGGATGCACAATTCATTTACGTGATAGGTAGCGTTTCACCACTCCAAGCCGCTGCGAAGCTTCCAGTCGTTGCCTACCGTTGCTAGTTGCGTACAAACCGTTGCCTACCGCAGTATTTACCGTCGTGTCCATCGTCCAGCTGCATCGATCGAACACCATGGGAGGCAGTGAAACCAAAGCGCCCGAGACTGCAATCCACACACCAGAAGCTGCGGCTCCTCAGAAGGTGATCTGCTGCGCATGCCCAGGAACAAAATGCAAGTGTATTGTTATAGTACGACTTATATGTCGTACTCAGAGTGGCAAGGTGCCGCCCGGTCTGAGACCTCATCGGTCTCTGTACCACTTGCCTGACAGTGGCGAAGCCCCCTGTTGGCTAGTGCACTACTATTGCAGTACTATCGGTACTGCTGCCATCTCCCTCTTGTACCTTGACTCCTAGCAGCTACTATCTTTGTATCACATGTAGACGATATACTTGCCTGACGAGTCTGCATCTCTGCGTGCTATGAAATGTATCATGTTGAGAGGCGAGGAGATTGAATATTGTGCAGCTCTGATTGAGGCGTGTACAATATACACAGGCGTGCCTTCGAATGGAAGGATTCAACGTGTAAGCTTTGGACAAGAGCCACGCACGAGACTATGATTATGAGCGAGTGTGCATCTTTTCCCACCTTTTGTTGGGATGAGAGTGGTTAAAGGACGTGGATGTGTGTCTGGAGGCATGTGTCTGTGTTACTTGAACTTGGTTACATGGCTCCAGCCAGCAATTTGGCTGCTCGCTGTCTTCCGCGGTATAAAATATTACCAGGGGAAATGTGTCGGTGTTAAGGCTACTCAACTCTGATAAATACAGTGCTTGCTTGCTGCAATCTTGCCTTCTTCTTGCAATCTTGCTTATCTTAATTTGAGGATTAGTTGGAGGACCCCCCCAGATGTTTTGGAGCAGGCTTGACTTGGGTCAACAATGGCCTGTCGATGACATTTACATTATATTATGTAAAGTAATGAAATGCACGGAGTTGCCTCAACGGTACCAACTGAACGGTACTTACCTGGGTACCAACGGTCATCGGTCAACAACCAGGAGTTCCTGGTCAACAACGTTCGCACGGCAACTTTCAAATTCCGACACCGGCCGGCAGTACGGTTACGCTTTCATTCGTCCTTGGAAGAGTGAGGCTGGTAGTGGGTCGTCTGAACAAATTGCCGTGTGCGCGCGTGCGCGTGCGGTCGGTCAACCGCTCCCGACGACATCATCACCAGCCATCTGATCACCAGCAGGCGCCAGCAGGGGTGTAGGTGTCACCTGAACTCCTAACCTGCCCCATTCGCCAGATCTACTTCAACATTTTGACCTAGATCCTTCTGGATTTCTCTCTGTTTTCCCAATCCAATCAGCCCGGTACTCAATCCCGGTGTATGTGAACCTGCTCTGCCTGCCATCGGTGATAGATCGCGAAGGGTAACACGTCGGCACTCCTACCCTGTTCGTCAGCTGTGGGTCAAAGATGTTGCCCTCGCATGACTACTACGGGAAGAAGAAGCGTGGTGCTGGATTTTGGCTCACTAGCATCTGTGCCGTCCTGCTGCTTGGAAGCCTTGGTGCATGTTACTACCTGTTCGCTCGCAATGCGACCCTGGATACCCAAGTGCGTCATCTGCAGCAGAGTTTTGATACTCACCAGGACAAGTCCCAACGCAGCGAGGCAGCCTACCAGATGCTCCACAAGCAGCATACGAGCATGCAGAAGATGTACTCAGACACTCAGTCGTCGCTGCGGTCACATGCAATAAAGTCCGACAGGGTTGACTCTCTAGAGCATGAGCTCACCTCATGCAACAGGCTCATGGAATTTGAGAAGAAGACAAGGAACGCTCTTCACGCTAAACTGCAGGAGCTGGAGGAGCACTTCAAGGAACGTGAGAAGGACTGGCATCAGTTGTCAGACTCGTGGAATCTGTGGCAAAAAGAAGCCACTGCGGAGAACTTAAAGCTGTTGAATGAGATGAAGGAATGTGGCATCGATGCAGTTTCCAAGCACAAAGGAGTCCAATACGATCCCGAGCTTGAAGTGCCCAAGTTCCGAGAGGAGAGCAATATGGATTTTGATGTCCAACTGGAGGAGATCCCACAGGTGGAGGAGTTCCACCCCCATGAGCATCAGCTAGACCCAAGTGATCACGAAGGCTACTTGTACCCACCTGCTGTCGATACTGATGGTCGACATCATTATGACTATGTGTATGATCATCACTACGACCACCTTGATCACTGGGCCCATGAGGACGAGTTTGACCCAGGCTTCGACAACTTCCACGGTGAGGATTGGGTCGACCCTCATGCATACGCCCCCCCCCCTGTCAAAGAGCACGCAGTTGATGACTCATACGGCCAGTGGAGGGAGGAGAACATGCGTCAACATCATGAGGCCTTGAGGGCGCAATTTGCAGAGGAGGCAGGCCACCACAGCCAGCACGATCAAGATGTTCAGGAGCATGCTTACAAAGGACATCATGGCGGGATGGCAGGCAGTAAGATGCACCATGCGTCACCCCAGGAGCATCAACAGGCCCAACACCCTCACATGGCGCATGCTATGCTCATGCAGCATGATCATGTTAAGCAGCAATGGCAGCAGCAGCAGCAGGAACAACAACATCAGGAAAATATACAGCAGCAGCATCAACAACAACAACAACAACCTGTCCAACAACAGCCCATCCAGCAACAGCAGCAGCAACCAATCCAGCAGCAGCAAGAGCAGCTGGTACAGCAACCTGTCCAACAACAACAACAGCAGCCAATTCAGGCGCAGCAGGAGCAGCAGATGCAACAACCTGTCCAGCAGCAGCAACAACAACAACCGGCCCAACAACAGCAACAGCCAATCCAGCAGCAGCAACCTGTCCATCAACAACAACAACAACCGGTGCAGCAACAACAACAGCAACCTGTCCAACAGCAGCAACAACAACAACCGGTCCAACAACAGCAACAGCCTATCCAGCAGCAGCAACCTGTCCAACAACAGCAACAACAACCGGTGCAGCAACACCAGCAACCTGTCCAACAGCAGCAGCAGCAGCCAATTCAGCAGCAACAACAACCAGCGCAGCAACAACAGCAGCAACCTGTTCAACAACAATAGCAACAATAACAATTACGACAACATCAGCATCATCAACAACAACAGCAATCAATCAATTGATCAATCAATCAATCAGTACACCATCAGCAGTAGCAACAGCCTGGCAAGAGCAGCAGCAGCAGCAACAGCCTGGCAAGAGCAGCAGCAGCAACAACAGCCTGGCATGAGCAGCAGCAGCAACAACAGCATGGCAAGAGCAGCAGCAGCAGCAACAGCCTGGCAAGAGCAGCAGCAGCAGCAACAGCCTGGCAAGAGCAGCAGTAGCAACAACAGCCTGGCAAGAGCAGCAGCAGCAACAACAACCTGGCAAGAGCAGCAGCAGCAACAACAGCCTGGCAAGAGCAGCAGCAGCAACAACAGCCTGGCAAGAGCAGCAGCAGCAACAACAGCCTGGCAAGAGCAGCAGCAGCAACAACAGCCGGCAAGAGCAGCAGCAGCAACAACAGCCTGGCATGAGCAGCAGCAGCAACAGCCTGGCAAGAGCAGCAGCAGCAGCAACAGCCTGGCAAGAGCAGTAGCAGCAACAACAGCATGGCAAGAGCAGCAGCAGCAACAACAGCCTGGCAAGAGCAGCAGCAGGAATAACAGCCTGGCAAGAGCAGCAGCAGCAACATCAGCCTGGCAAGAGCAGCAGCAGCAACAACAGCCTGGCAAGAACAGCAGCAGCAACAACAGCCTGGCAAGAGCAGCAGCAGCAGCAACAGCCTGGCAAGAACAGCAGCAGCAACAACAGCCTGGCAAGAGCAGCAGCAGCAACAACAGCCTGGCAAGAACAGCAGCAGCAACAACAGCCTGGCAAGAGCAGCAGCAGCAGCAACAGCCTGGCAAGAACAGCAGCAGCAACAACAGCCTGGCAAGAACAGCAGCAGCAACAGCCTGGCAAGAGCAGCAGCAGCAACACTAGCCTAGCAAGAGCAGCAACAACAGCCTGGCAAGAGCAGCAGCAGTAGCTATAACAGGCACTGCAACAACAATGATATGTTGTCCCCAGGTTTATCACCTAGAGGTTGATCTGGACTGTTTGTTCTCTACGTTCTTGCGTGGTGTGAGTTTCAGCCTATGACGACGTCATGAAGATCCTAGCGCCTTATAATAATATTCGGGACCACTCGCTGCTAGTGGTCACATGCTTCCGTGTCTGTGAGCCTTAGCAGGACTACTGCCTCTGCTGATTGTGCATAGTACATGCTAAGCTGCTCGCTTGCTGGCTGTCAGCGTTATTTAGTTAGTTGTCCTCTATCCGCTAACACTGGCGGATCCATGTGAGCCCACGACACCTGTTGTGCCAAGACCAGTGCTTTTCTTAGCAGCTCCTTGAGCCTGCCACTGGGCCAAGCACCATGATCGCAGCAGCACTGGACAGCTGATTGTGTGAGCTTCAAGGTGCACTAGGCTGTGTCAGGTATGGCTGAATACCCAGTCAGGGGAGCTGTCTAGAAGCTGCCGCTCGTAGCTGAAAATAAAGGCTCAATGGTCAAGATGATGACTGGATCTGCTGGAATTCGAGGCTGGGACCTAAAGTACATAGCTGACGTCCATGAGCCGATACTTGCATCACCTTTTCCAGCCCTGACCACTGTTTCTTTGTTGGGCTACGCGTAGCGGCTTCCATCCACCTCCATTGGCCAGCCATTGGGTCAAGCCTGAAGCTTTTACCTGCATTGGGACACCTGTGATGAAGCTTTCAGACGCACTAGCTAGCTTCGAGATTGGCCCAAGGACGAGAAAGGGGAGCTGCCTAGAAGCTGGTACACGCTGCAAACAAAAATAAACAGTGGCCCTCACCTGCCCGCGTTCATCATTACTTCACCGTTCTGGCCAGTCTTCCTCCAAGAGAATATCTGGAATGAATATACTGTGCTAATGCATGTTAGCAGATGAGATGGAACGAGAGACGAAATAAATACGAAGTGAGGCTAGTAAGGATCAAGTTACATAAAAGAGTAGCGGCTATTGTAAGAGCCTTCAGTTCCCTATCATAGGTTTCATAGATTCTAAGGGCACACGTACAGCATGGGGGGCCGAGATGTGAAGGGTACACTAGGGTGGCGTGGGCCCACATGGGAGCCCACGCGGACACACGTGGCAGTTTGTCAATATGCACACTATGACAATGCAGTGGTAGCCCTTCCGCATCACGCACTGTTTTGACAAGCTAAGACTTGGACAAATTGTATTAGCTACTTAGGATCTTCTACTTGCTTGTGGGTGGAGTTACCGCTGATAGACACATTTGGCAGAAACGTCGCCCTGCGTGCTTATGCATGCAAGTAAATTTGATTTGTATTGGAGAGGCGGCTGGCCAGATGTTGGTGCCATATGGTGTTGACTACCATAATGGTATGTTAAATATAATAAGGATATTTATAGATCATGCTTTCTATTTAAGTCTGCATGTAATTAGAGGTATACGTGAAATTCGATGTAAAATTGATATATATATGAAGTATTTAAAAACAAGTGATGAGAAACGTGGAGTCAAATCATCTCGTTATCATTATCAGCCCCTGTGATAATGTATATTCTAGCTCGCTTGTTTACGGTCGGCTACCCTGTACTGTGACATGCATATAATTCAGAGTTTTACTAGGCCTAGATACCTTGTCCTGGGTTACTCCCATGTTTCCATAGCACGGGCGGGGGGGAGGGGGGGGGGGGGGGGGGTACTGTGCAGACTGTGAGACACCCGAAGGTGTATAGAACCATGTAACAACTCCTCTTCTTCTTCTTCTTCTTCTTCTTCTAGAGAGTACCTAGCTAGTGCATCTTGCAGCTCCTTCTATTCGGATGGGCCAGCCCTAGCTGGCTGTTAGCTGCTCTCAATTAGTACGCAATATGCTTGAACTTGGATACATGGCTCCAGCATGTAAAACTGCGGGACCTCATTCGGCAGTAACCTGGCAGTAACATAATCACATCAAAGCATTCTTATCAGAATACAGTTGATCCAAACTCTTTACACAATCATTGATAAACAAAGGCTACTTCACAAAACCGTCCACCTCTGGATAGCAGGGTAATTCAAAGCGCGCGCTTTTGAGCGCTGACTTTTAGACCCCCTCTGCGCTTTAAGCGCAGTTTTTTGCAACCACCTGTGGGCGCAGCAAGCAATTTTTGCGCTTTTGCACTAAAAAGCGCAGTTTTTTGTCTTCAAGTGCGCTAAAGCGCTGGCCAATTTGGCCATTTGTAGTACCCTGCTGGATAGTACATCAAGTTATGTAGATGTACAATCTTGCTCTCAGTTTGGGAAATCGGTTTGCATTGGAAGGTTGGCTTTGGTTCATCATCATCGTCACAAGTACTGCTTATTTTTGAGCTACGCTTTGCAGGATTTGCACCTTCTAAGCAGCTCCCTTTCCCTATCCTTGGCCTAAACTCGAGGCTACCTAGCGCGTGTGAAAGCTGCCATGACGTGCATTCCAATGAACCAGTAAACTTTGGGCTTGACCCAGTGGCCGGCTAATGTAGTTGACTGGAAGCTGCCATGCGCTAGGAGGAAGCTAGACCGGGATTCACCGGAACGTTTTCACGGAAAATCGGGACAGCTGAAATAAGATGAATTACAAAATCTGCTCGCAGTTCTATCTAATCAGGAATTCCAGGATACGCTCAGCATTCCAGGATAGCACAAATAGCTATAGTATCTATTATTGTGCTAGAGGGGCGACCCCTGCAATTTCAAAGCTATTTTCTTCCATTGAAATCAAACGAATCATTCATCCAGCCAACCAAGAGCAGTTGCCTCCTCCCTGCAGAGCGCACATCAAGTTGGGGTCGGTGGATTGGTGCGACAACATGCACAAATCACATTTTGCTTTTCATTTGAAGGATTTTCACCCCAGGAAATGGGACTCCATACACAAACCAGCGCCACCGAGGATTCGAAAAGGAAGGCAAAGAAAGTCCTACACTAAATAACGTAATTGGTGGTTAGACCCAGTGCAAGCAAACGGGCTGCCCCACTCAACCTCACTCCTGGGAATAAGGCGTACCGTTAACTCATGTATTGAAATTATGTGGGCTGGGACCTTCTAGCTCCGAGCTCTTGGGACAGGTCAGCAAGTCATGGTCCGTAGTTTGTCAACATAGTACATAACTGCATCACCTTTCAGGCTGCTCACTTTCAGTGTGTTAACATGGACCGTAACATGGACTGTAAGTGGTTGAGATCTGGGTCCTGCTCTAGGGGGTTTAATACCTACGCCACCAAAACGGTGGTTGGGAGTTTGGTTTGTTTGTCCTCGACACACCCCTGATGTAATGGGGTTTTTTGCTTTGTGGATGCTTTTTCTTTTTGTTTAAAGCACAGAGTCTCATACACCCTCGCGGTGTCAAGTAGACTTTAACATGTAATGTAATGTAATGGACAGAATAAACATAATAAAAAAGGGCGATGATAACGCCTGGTGGGGCGTGGTGTTAAGGGAGCCCGTCGTACGCGGCCGGGGAGCGGTCTCCTACCTCAACTGGACAAGCTACCATCGCGGTTGACAACGACCTGCAACGCTAAGAGCGACCGAAGGGGGAGTCGAACCCCCGACTCTTCATCCTCAAGCGATCTGGGCTACCACTAGACCATTGTATATAGAATAAACATAATTACATCACACTCCTGAGTCCTGAGAATGTAATCACAGGGATTTGGAGTGTGAATAAGCAATGCTACAAAAATGACATGCGACGAGCTAAGCAAAAGCACATGGGATGTGCAACAAAGTACTGACCTGAGTGTAAACTTAAATCACCTAGTCGTACTTGATCGCATGTCCTACGTCGTATCCTTACAATTTCTGGGGACCAGATCTTACAGTGCTTGTTGATAGACTCTCAGGATAGTAAACAATTATTTTGATTATTTGAAGATTGGCTACCCCCTGGCCTGGATAAGAACAAACACAAAATTAGGGATGTACATATCGAACTGGTCCCCAAGATTATCATGCGATATATCATACAATATCGTGCGACATATCTACACACCGTACAATACGGTACTACACACCAAATGATATCGTCGATACATCTATACGATATATCATACGATATCCTGCGACATATTGATGTATCGTACAAAATTGTACAGCATAGCATATCATATCGCCGATCTATCAATACAATATCGTACTTGACTACCCTACACACATTACTGACCTGAACCATGTCGTGAAGTCGCCAGGATTCTTCTTCATCTCTTCTCGAATTGAGGATAGCGGCATCCACTTCACCTCACTGACCTGTAGCAGGCAGATGATCAGGTTTTACATTCAGGACGACTCTCTGTTCTGAAGCTCTCCTCAATCCACCTGGGCCATCAGTTTTCTTTTCAGCTACCAGCAGCAGCTTCTAGGCAGCTCCCTGAGGATAGCGGCATCCACTCCACCTCACTGACCTGTCCCGGGCAGATGATGAGGTTTTGCTTGAACTTGAACTTGGTTACATAGCTTCAGCCAGCAATTCGGCTGCTCCACGTCTTCGGCAGTAAAAACAATTATGAACAGGTTTTACATTCAGGATCGCACTCTGTTCTGAAGAACTCCTCAATCCACCTCGACTATCGTTTTTCTTTTCAGCTATCAGAAGCAGCTACTAGGCAGCTCCCTGAGCCAGCCACTGGGCCAAGCCCCAAGATTTCAGCAGTCCTGGAAAGATGATTCTATCAGCTTCCACATGAACTACGTTGTGGTAGGTTTGGCTGGGTAGCATGCCAGGGGAGCTGCCTAGAAGCTGCTGCTCGTAGCTGAAAAGATAAGCTATTATCTCGACCCACCTTGACCCAACTCAAGGTGATAGGTTGTCCCTTAGCAAAACACCTAGAACGGTGAAGGACAACCTGGCACCTCAAGGTGGGGCCAGGAAGTCTTCCCAAGCCCTATATTCTCTCCTTTTGATTTTGACCAAGTTTTGACAAAGATGTCATCATAAATGAAAAATGCGACAAGCCAGGAGATCAGCCTTATGAGCTGCTGCACGGAGTTAAAAAGAACAAGTCCTAGGTGCGTCGCAAGCAACGCGGAAAGTTGGCTATCAGAGCGACAGGTGGAGCCGGAATCAAGTGCAGCGGACCGAAGCCAGGATTTATGAGACTGTTAGGGCCAGGGTTTCTTGTTTCTTGTGGTCGAACAAAGGGACAACGCGGTGACCCTGGGGGCTCCCGCCCCCCAGAAGGGGGGGGGGTCTCCGCCAAAAAAATAGTGTTCATATTCATGCCCCAAGCATGCACTAAACGTCACAAGCATAGGTTGGGGATGCAGCACTGTTTTTTGGGGGGGGGCTACACATGGCAGCTTCCAGCCAGCCCCATGAGCCAGACACTGGGGCAAGCCCAAAGCTTCCAGCTGCATTTGAATGCCTGTCATATCAGCTTTCAGACGTACTAGCTACCTTCAGGTTTGGCTCAAGGACAGGGGAAGGGAGCTGCCTAGAAGCTGCAACATGTAGCCCAAAAAAGAAACAGTGGGATGCAGCTCACCTCATTTTCATTAAAGCTAATTTTTCCATCATAGTCGCGCAGCTGGTAGCTCTCGACAAACTCATAATCTTTGATACCTGACATGAGAGAGTGATACTGGTATGTATAGATGTATGTATCAGTCTATATTACATTGTACATGGTTGCATAGTCCTCGGCAAAGATGAGTTTCAGCCGTTCACATATCTGTATCCTCATCAGTGGGCTCTCGTCGCAATTAGTAGGTAGCTCTCGACTAACTCATAATCTTTGATACTTGACATGGGAGGCAGCAGGGATTTTTTTTTCAAATCTGAAATTGGTTTTTTTCTAGCTCTGTGGATTTAAGCCTCCTCCAGGGACAGAATTGTACAGCTTTGTACAGCTCTTAATAGCTTTTATAGCTTTTAGGGCCATTTAGGGGGGGGGGGGGGGGGGGGGACTTTGGTTTTTACATTTGTACAGCGATAATTTCACCAAAACGGGGTCAAAACAAGCAATCTATATACATAGCAGAAAAATATCCATGGGAGGCAGTGAACCTCATTGAGAAGGAGGAAGGCCATCGTTTTTCTTTTCAGCTACCAGCTGCAGCTTCTTGACAGCTCCCTGAGCCAGCCATTGGGCCAAGCCCCAAGATGTCAACAATACAGGAAAGCTGGTTGTGTCAGCTTCAAGGTGCACTAGGTTGCATCAGGTTTGGCTGCCTAGCCTGACAGGGGAGCCGCCTAGAAGCTGCTGCTCGTAGCTGAAAAGAAAACTATGATGACAGCTCATAAGGGGGATGCAGCGAGATCCCTGTTATTATCGATGGCAATCTAATATATTTTATTATGAATGGCAATCTAATCCAGGGTACTACATTTTGTCAAATTGGTCAGCGCTTGAAGCACACAAACGTCAAATTGGTCAGCGCTTTCTGGTGCGATGAGCGCAAAAACTGCGGGCTGCGCCCACAGGGGGTCGAAAAAACTGCGCGAAACGCACAGTGGGGTGCAATCTAATCCCTGTTATTATCAATGGCAATCTAATCCATGTTACTATGAATGGCAATCTAATCCATGTTACTATGAATGGCAATCTCATCTCTGTTATTATCAATGGCAATCTAATCCATGTTACTATGAATGGCAATGTAATTCCTGTTTATGAATGACAATCTAATCCCTGTTATTACGAATGGCAATCTAATCCCTGTTATTATCAATGGCAATCTAGAGTAGACCTAGGGACCATGTTGGAGCTAGCTGACCTCAATCAAGTGTTTCTTTCAATCAGCTCATCCTAGCAATCTAGAGTAGATCTTGATTGTTTGAGGTTAGGAAAGTCCCTGAAGCGTCTTCGCCTATCCCTGGACTGCAACATCCATAAAATTGCGCAGGCAGGATAATAAAAATGTACAGAAGCAGGATAATAAAAATAGACATAGACATAAGGCCCCCATAAGGCAAAATAAAAAGGAGCACCAATTTGTAGGGAACGGCATATTATACGGTGTTGACCAAAGGCGAGTATGATATCATATGATATCATACAAATTGCATCATGTGATATCGTATATAAATAGTAACTTAAGCCTTGTCAGGCTGCCGGCATCATATGATATCATATTGCCGTTCCCTACCTATTTCTAGGGAAAGGCTAAGTTAGTTAATATTAGTGAATGAATAATATTAGTGAATGTTCATATTAGACCAAATACCCATCTCACCAGAATTTTGAATTTATTTGAAAAACTAATATTATTTAGATGCTATAACAGGCACTATAATAATATTAGTTAATATTAGTTTTTCAAACACTAATATTAGTTGCCATTCCGGCGTTCCGTACCTATTTCTGGCAGATCCAGTTTGCGCATGTGGCAGAGTTGCACGGGAGCTCCTAGGGACTCAGGCAACTCGCTCTTCAGTATCCCCAGCTCCTCCTGAAGGCCCCTTAAAGCAGCGGCACCAAAGCTCTCTCCAGCTTCCAGGTGTTCTACGTTCACATGCAAAGGGGCAGCAGTTTGACAGTCACTTTACATTATGTTACATTACGTTGTCATCAGCAGGCCATTGTTGACCCAAGACAAGCCCGCTCCACAACATCTGGGGGGTCCTCCAACTAATCCTTAAAGTTGGAAGAGAGGCTTTGGGGCTGCAATGAGTCATTTGTGGGATTGTACAAATATAGGTAGTTTTGCAGACTCCTCAGTGCAGCAGCACCATAGCTGTATCCAGCTCCCATGTTTTCTGGGGTCACATGCAAAGGGGCAGTAGTTTGGCGTTCACTTTGGAAGAGAGGCTTTTGGGTTGGCCAGTCATTTGTGGGATGGTATAAATTAAGGCAGGGACCGGCATATCATATGATGTTGACCTAAGGTGGGCATGATACAATTTGATATCATACAAATTGCATCAGATGATATATAAATGGTACATTTAGGCTAGCCAGACTGCTGGCATCATATCTTATTATATAAAGTAGCGCGTAGTAGGTTGTCTGGGGGTTGGCGCGTGCCCGGCGCGTGTTTGGGACTTTGGTTCCATATCTTGCTGACCTGTCGCTGACGTGGCCATGGGGGTCCTCCCGTCGGAACGACGGGCTCAATGCTAGTGATATCATATGATGACATGATTTCATGTGATATCACATTGCCGTTCCGTTCCGTTATTGTAGTTTTGTAGACCCCTTAATGCAGCAGCACCACAGCTCTATCCAGCTCCCAGGTGTTCTGGGGTCACATGCAAAGGGACAGCAGTTTGAAGATCAATTAGGAAGAGAGGCTTTTGGGTAAAGCAGTGATTTGTGGGGTGGTCTAAATATAGGTTGTTTAAATGTATGTTCTGGGCCCCCAGGCCCATTGAAGGGTTTATTTCCTATGCCCATGCAATTGATGATCCCCCGTGCCCATGTACAAGGGATTCTTACCAGCAACTGACAGATCCCATTGCTTTGGCCCGACCTTCTTCTGAGCAGATCTCCGCTGGATCGCCAGGTTGCCCTCCAAGTTGAAAACAAAGCAATACACGGCTCGGTGAAAGATCCCGTTCTTGTGAACCACTCCTCGATGCTCCGTGCCGATGTGCCTCCCCTTCTCGTCGAATATATCGAATAGCTCGCGGTCGTTCTCAGCTGCCACTGCTTGAGGCTGCTGCAGCTGCTGCACCGCTGTTGCCATCGCTCGGAATGCTGCGTGGGTTTGACTATCCTCGGTAGTTAGCTGCTTCGCCGATGGGCAAATAATTTGTTGCAATACCTGGCACCCAGCCAATAAATGAACTCTAAGTGAAGGTGCCTGTTGTATGCTGGCTTGAAACAGTTTTGAAGATTGATGAGACACGGAACTCCAACCGCCTTAGTCCAACCTAAATAGCAGGTAGAAGTTTTCCCTTATGGTTGTGGACTTTAAAAGCTCAGGCGGAGTTCCTGTAGGGTTTTTTTCAAATCTTACGGGGAGACTGATCAATCCTTTTGGCGAGTAGTAGCTGAATCCACCTCGGCAGTAGCTGAACTTCTGCTGATCATATTTGTCGAAACTTCGAAACCACCGGGCGATTGTGCACAATACCTCTATCACTGCTTCAAACCTCTTCTTTACCTCTCTAGCCATCTACAATCATTCTGATTAAACGGCAAGACTAACCCAAACCACAGTTCCTGATCTTTCGTGACGCAACTCTCGAGTTCGCGATCGTCCAATACCAGACTTGAATCAAGGGTTGCGCGAAACGGTAATGCTAGCCTATCCCTTCAGTATAAATCGTGATTGCCGACTTGATCAATTGTCATAACTGGCGAAGCAGTCTTTCTTGTCAAACGGACCGACACGTTGGTCGGGACAACTCGGCAGTTGGAACTAACCCTACCGGGCAGACAAGGGCTGCCAGCCGTTTCTCTGGATATCTGTCAGAGGCGACAGGTGAAAATGTATTATGGATGTTTACTCAACTGCAATTGAGCGATTGAGAATGGTTGTCCTGGGCTTGCCCTGTGGGGTGTTCTGTGGGGGGGGGTGGGGGGGGGTGGGGTGGGGGGGGGGGGGGGGGGGGGGGGGGGGGGTTGGGGGGAAGGGGCTGATGTGGGAGGGATGGGGGTGGGAGGTGGGAGGTGGGGAGCCTTGAAATAAGGAATCTGTTTTTAGGTGGTTTCTACAAGTTAGAATGCACCAGACACAACTTATCCAACTATCCCTCCTGGCCGAGCCACCCAATTACTCAGCCGAAGTACCCACACCAATTACTTTATGTGCAAGACATATTTGGAAGGCAGCGAGAACTAAAAGTGCTTCTATGTATGCATCCATCAATATATACCTTTGCTTCAAGTGTGAATCTTCCTCAGCCTCGTCACCAATCGAATTTCTGGTGTAACCCTCTCGCTACTCATTCTCCTTCTTAGCATTCGCGTGCCTCTTCGTATATATGCTTCAATCCATGGGTATCCACTTTGTCTAAAGGGGATTGCCCAACCTTAACAATCAAGGCCAACTCTAGAATTTCAGAAGGGGCTCAGGATTGAAACACACAACTTTGGGAAATGACCCCCAAACAAATCTTAAGCATGATGCACATGAAGGAAGTCCTGAGTTCAAATGCTTAACAGATATTTTGATTCTACGTTTTCTCTCATACCTCTCAATACATCTGCCTCTGTTTGTCAATGATCACATGAAGAGATTGGACCAACACTATGTGTATAAGAGTAATGCTTTGAATGCTGATGCTGCTCCCGAAGACGGCGAGCAGCTATGTAGCCAATCTCAATTTCGAGAATACACACCAAACCTACCCCAAACACAGTTTGCATGAGCGATGCCCTTGGAGGCATGGAAGCTGGTACATCAAGCACCAGCCTCTTAGATCTACCCAATCAAGTGATTGATGCGATCGCCGACCAGCTCTGGGGCAGGGACGTCCTGTCACTACGAGCTGTACACACAACATTGAGATGGCTACAGCCCAGAGGCAAGGTACGTGCATGTGATTCCCCCCCCCCCCCCCCCCCCCACCCCCCCCCACCCCCCCCCCCCCCCCCCCCCCCCCCAGTACTTTTTGCAGTCGTGCCCAAAAGCTGAGCACATGGGTTGGGTAATTATATATGTACCTAACTCGTTCTCTTATCACGGTCATCTTTATAATCTCCATTACTTTCCTTTCTCTTCCTCACGCATCACCACCCATCTTCTTCTTCTTTTTTTGCCCCTCTACCTTCTGTTCCAACCCTGTCCCCCTCCCACTTTTTCTCTCAATGTTTCCTATTGTTCTTCCCTAAATCTGGACTCTGTTTTTTGTCTCCACATTAGCGAACACCGCCGTTCTGTTTGCTTTCTGCTACGTTTGGTCCTTTATTCCATACGCTAGTACTCCCATCTCATATTCCATATTTCTGTATTCCTTCTCTCTCTCAAACTTGCACTTGACGTTTGTCCCACTTTGTCCCTCCCTCTTTTCCGTCTATGGCCCCCCCGTTCCTCTTTTTTACTTGTTTTCTTTTTTCCCTTTCCTTTCTGTCTTCCTATGCGCCCCCTTTCTACTCCCCGTCTCTCCTTCTACCCTATGGCCTGTTTTCCCCCTTCCCCTTAAATACCTCCCTCCCTCTTGCTGTACTCTCCCCTTCGTTTTACTCTCTTCCTCATCCTGCTCCTTTCCTCCTTCCATCCCTTTTTCCCCCCCCTCCCCCTCCTCCTTTTTCCTCTCTCCCACCCTCTCTCCCCGCCCCCCTTTTCCTTCACTTCCCGTGCTCTTTCTTTCTGACCCCTTTTTCTCGTTTCCATTACAACCTTTTAGCTCCCTTTCTTTTAATTTAGCCTCTCCTCCTTCACACTTTCTCTCTCTTCCGGATTCACCTCTTTTCTTCTTCCCACTCCTCCCCCTCCTCCCTAATTATTCCTCCTATGCATTTCACCGCCTCTTCGTTTCCCCCTCTCCTTCCTCCCCTCTCCAACTTACTGCTCGACCTCTTCTGCTCGCTTCCCTTTCATATTCCCGGCTCACTTCTTTCCCTTCTTCCATCTCCCCCGATTATTTTCCCTTCCTCTAATCTTCTCTTCCGGCTCTCCTCAACTTACCCTCCTTCTTTCCCCTTCTTTCCCCCTTGTTTCCCTCTTTTTTTTCCTTTACGATTTTGTTTTCTAACCTCACCATTTCTCATCCCTCGCTTTATCCACCTCTATTTTTGTCTCTCTTTGGCGCCCGTTTTCTCTCCTCCTCTTTTTTTTTGTACCCGTTATTGTTTCCTTTTCACCCTCACTCTCTCCTACTAGCTTGACCGTGGTTTATCGTAGGCCTCTACCTTGATCTTTATCTATCTAATCTATCTATCTATCTATCTATCTATCTATCTATCTATCTATCTATCTATCTATCTATCTATCTATCCATCCATCCATCCATCCATCCATCCATCCATCCATCCATCCATCCATCCATCCATCTGTAATGTTTAAATGGTCAAGGGTATTCAGTTTTTATGTGTCAGTGTCTGACAGATTTGTTTTCCCTTATGTATAGCTATCGCAACTTTGGGCAAAACGTGTATGGTTTCGGTGGCTACAGAGAGGAGATGGATACATAAACTCTCACATTTCAATCAAACTAAGGCACACTGCTGGGCACAATCATAAAAGAATCCCTCTACAGCTCTTCCCCCTTCTCCAGTCCTGGTCTAACCCACAGAAGAAGAAAACAAACGTGGTAGGAGAATCCTGCCAGTCTGAAATTTATAATAATCCCATGCCCTGTCCGACCAGTGCCCAGGACATCAGTGCTTTTTATTTTTAAGCCCTTCCTATCACGGTTGGCAAGTCCCTTTAGCCTATTTGGCCTACCCTTGGACTGTAACACACATGCATACATACAAACAAATAAAAAACATAATCCAAATAGCATGCGCTGTCATGTGCATGGATCGCATGCCAAATTAGATGCCGCTGCTGCTAGACAGGACACACGCATGTGCACTATCTGGCCTACCCCTGGATTGTAACATACATACATACAGTGCCAGCTTGACATGAAAAAGCTAGGTAGGGGGACGTTAGCCCCCACTTACCTTAACCCGAAAAACACCCAATCACTACTAAACCTTCGATTCAAAACTCAAACCACTAAACCCTAAACCCTAAACTCCATAACTTAATTAGGTTGGGTTACCTTCCCCCCACCAAAAAGCTCCTTCATTAAAGAATCCTGCCAGTCTGAAAATATCCCATGCCTGACCCATTTAAGTGTAAACAACGCGGATGTGCACATTGTAGCTACAGCACTTTCTGAGACCTCCCACCACCTCCCACCACCCACCGCCCCCAAACCTCCCCCCCCACCACCTCCCACCACCTCCCCCCCCACACACACCCCACCCCACCCCACCCCCCACACACACAAGCACCACACACCACACACACACACTGCCTCACTCCCCTGGACAGTGCCCACTTGACCTGCAAGAGCTTTTGCAAGTCATGACCAGTGCTGATAGTCCACTATTGGTCGACCTGTGTGGGAGGTGCCTGAGCAGCAAGAAGCGCACAGTGGGGCAGCTCCTGCTGAGTGTTGCTGGAGTACATCTGAGAGATGGCACTATCGAGCTCCCGAGCGACAAGGATGAGTTGGTGATTTGTGGACAGGATGTCCTGCTTGAAGCAGTCACCATCCGTCGGAAAAGTGGGACCAAGGATGCCAAGGTGAGCTTCCAGGCGATAAGGATGAGTTGGTGATATGTGGACAGGATGTCCTCCTGGAGGCTGTCAAAATCCATCGGAACAGCGGGACTAAGGATTCAAAGGTGAGCTTCCAGGCGATAAGGATGAGTTGGTGAGACCGGTATGTAGACAGGATGTCCTGCTGGAGGCGGTCGCCATCCTGCGTAAAAGCAAGGCCAAGGAGGCAAAGGTGAGCTGCAGACCGATAAGGATGAGTTGGAAATATGTGGATAGGATGTCCTCCTGGAGGCGTTTACCGTCCGGCAGAAAAGCGGGACCAAGGATGCAAAGGTGAGCCTCTAATCAATAAGGATGAGTTGGTGATATGTGGATAGGATGTTCTACTGGAGGCTGTAAAAATCCATCGTAAAAGCAGGACCAGGATGCATAAGTGATGCGTTGCAACCAATAGCACCACACACCTCTTTGCATATATCAGTGAATGAAACTATCACTGCACATACCAGTGAATAAAACTATCACTGCACATACCAGTGAATGAAACTATCACTGCACATACCAGTGAATGAAACTATCACTGCACATACCAGTGAATGAAACTATCACTGCACATACCAGTGAATGAAACTATCACTGCAGCACAAACTCAGGGCCCCCATCGGTAAAACGATTGTTTGGGGTTCAGCTCATCAATACTTTTTCTTGTTAGCCTTTCCTGTCACGGTTGGGCAAGTCCCTTTAGCCTATTTGGCCCACCCCTGGTAACATACATACATGCACCAGAACAGCATCACACACTCCCCAGCACCCAAAACAACCAACCGCGCAACATGTATATTGTTACAGTCCAGGGAACCAAATGTGCTAAAGGGACTTGTCCAACCATGACAGGAGGGGCTATAACGAAAAAGCACCGATGAAAAGAACCTGGAATAATCGTTTTACTGACGGGGGCCCTGATTTCGTGCTACAGTGAAAATTTAAAATGTGTGTGTACGGTATGGGGGGGGGGGGGGGGGGGGGGGCTTGGAATTGGAAGATGGTGATTAGCCCAGAGTTGGGCTGAAAACCATGTAATAATCCATTCAACTCTAAAGTTCGTGCTACAGTGAAAAGACATGTAGCTCTGCACCTACAACAGCTGCATCACACACTCCTCAGCATACAGCGCAACAAGCAGCGCCACACAAATATATCAGTACATGCAGGATCGCCCTGAGTTCGTCCTGCATTGATAATTTACAGCACCTGCCCCGCCACTCTTTTGTCAGGCACCGGAAAATCCACAATCACCGCGGGTATCTTAGCCGAACTTGCTGAAAATCTCTCTGACAAGTTCTATGCAGCGTCGCAAGCGACGCAAAAAATTGGCGGAGAGTGTTCGCGACAGAGCGACAGGTGGCAACAGAAATGAGTTAGTTACAAGACTATTGGCTGGCGTGTCAGGCTTCGTCTCAGGGGGGCGGTCGCACAAACGGACAACGGGGTGACCCTGGGGGCTCCCACCCCCCAGAAGGGGGGGCTCCGCCAAATATATCAGTGCATGCAAGATCGCACAGCAACAAACAGATGATCAACTCTTACTGTACCACGTATCAGAATGAACTCGGCACTTTCACTCCACATTCCACTTTCCACTTTAACTCCACTTTCACTCCACTTTCCACTTTCCACTTTCCACTTTCACTCCACTTTCCACTTTCCACTTTCACTCCACTTCCCACTTTCCACTTTAAGTCCACTTTCCACTTTCACTCCACTTTCCACTTCCCACTTTCCACTTTCCACTCTCCACTATCACTCCACTTTTCGAGGTGGAAGCGGCTGAACAAATCTGCTTTCATGTCACTATTAGATATTGCAGGTTCTGCTGCCCCAGCTTCTGGCTACCATGCTATTCAACAAACTGCAAAGATGTGGAGATCCAAGGAGTACAACCAGGGTACTTCCAAGCGCGCGCTTATTCACACTGGCGCGCTGCCTTTTTGAGCCCCACTGCGCGTTTCGCGCAGGTTTTTGCAACCCCCTGTGGGCGCGGCAAGCAATTTTTGCGCTTTGGCACTACAAATCGCAGTTAATTTGTTTTCAAGTGCGCTAAAGCGCTGGCCAATTCGGCCAATAGAAGTACCCTGAGTACAAGCATGAACTAGACATCAAATTGGTGGAAGGGTACCCCCCTCAGTCTTGGGATATTAATAGGTACTGCTGTGCCAGTTGCTGGCTACCATGCTAGTCAACACACCGCAAAGATTTCCAAGGAGTACATGCATGAGCTAGGCATCGAATAGGTGGAGGGGTTTCCCCCTCAGTCTTGGGATATTAATAGGTACTGCTGTGCCAGCTACTGGATACCAGCAGCCACCATACCAAGGCCATTTACAGCAGACCTTGACAAAAGTAAACATTTGATTTCACCATATGCACTGTTTCTTTTTCGGGTGATGAGTATCAGCTTCTAGGCAGCTCCCTTTACCTATCCTTGGGCCAAATCTGAAGCTAGCTAGTGGGTATGTAAGCTGTCATGGCAGGCATTCCAATGCAGCTGCAAGCTTTGAGTTTGAGCCGTTGGCTGGCTGATGGGGCGGAAGGGAAGCTGCCATAGGTAGCTCAAAAAAGAGACAGTGACCACATGCACACCTTTTTCCGGCTCAAGAAGGGGATCTTCTGGGAGCGGAGAGGATTTGGTGTCTGTCGAAGTTGGGCTCCTGGTGGGTTATTTTACATAAGCATCCAACAGATCATCCATTTTGCCAGATTTCATAGGATAAATTCAGATTTTCTGTTTATTTTGTGGGCTTTGCATGGCAGCTTCCCGCCAGCTCCGTTAGCCAGCCACTGTGCCAATCCCACAGTTTTCAGCTGCATTTGAATGCCTTTTATGTCAGCTTTCAGGCTTCAGGTTTGGCCCTAGGACAGGGAAAGGGAGCTGCCTAGAAGCTGCTGCGTGTAGCCCCCCAAAAGTAAGTGGTCGGTTGAAACAACGAAGCGTGCAGTCCCGCGAGCTCAGGCTGGTTGGTTCCAGGGTACTTCCATTGACCAAATTGGCCAGCGCTTTAGCGCACTTGAAAAAATAAAAACTGCGCTTTGTAGTGCAAAAAGCGCAAAAAATGCTTGCTGCGCCCACAGGGGGTTGCAAAAAACTGCGCGAAACACGCAGTGAGGCTCAAAAAGTCAGCGCGCCAGCGCGCAAAAGTGCGCGCTTGGAAGCACCCTGGTTGGTTCAATATAATTCATCAGCCTGACAAGTCTGTGATTTGAGCCCTTTCCAGGTTCCCAAATTTCAGACCTGCCGCCTTGGAATTGGTTGAGACCTCCCCTCCACCGTGGCGCAGTGATCCAAGCTCAGGCACAGTAGCGGTGTGCGAAACAAAAAACCTGTAGTAAGCATTCCCCAGTGCAAGCGAACGGGAAGGTTCCTTCAAACTCACGCCCCGTGGCAAGACGTATGAATTCTCATTGTGCAGTCCGATTGTTGCACACTGTGACTGTAATGGGGCGAGACGGTCGCTCAAGGCCAGTCGGGCGCAAGGGGATACTTGCATGAGAGTCACCGCCCCATTCGATTCCAATTGATCCCAATCAAAGCCCTCAAATTTATTCTGCATCCATGATATCTTCAGAGCTCGTGGTTGGCCCCTGTGCAAGCAAGCGGCTGGCCCCCTCAACCTCACGCCTCAAAATAAGGTGTACCATTTATTTGTTATGTCTTGAGAGCCTGGCCTTGGGCACAAAGCCTGTTAGCTTCGCCTAGCCTGGTTGCCTTGTGGCCTGTTAGCTTTGCCTAGGCTGGTAGCCTGGTAGCTCACATTACGTTTTTTGCGGTGCCCCCCCTTATGGGAGGCGGTGGCCCCCAGGGTCACCGCATTGTCCGTTTGTTCGACCACAACAAACAAGAAACAAGAAACGCTGGCCCTAACTGTCCCGGAAACCCTGGCTTTGGTCTGCTGCCCTCGATTCCGTTGCCACCTGTCACTCCGATAGCCAACACTCTCCGCCAATTTACCACATTGCTTGCGATGCGCCTAGGACTTGTCATCAGTTGCTTGCATGTATACAATCCCTACAAACACACCTATACACTAACCGCCCCTGTCCCCATGGCTCCATGCATGCTCACAGGTTATGGCCCTGGAAGTAGCGCGCAGAGGACTCACTTCAGTTCGCAACCTGGTCAGCGTAGAGGGAGTGAAAGGGGCAAGCTTTGTTGGATGCAATGTGCACGGACTGCTGGAAGTAGTGCGAGGTGGAATCCTGCATCTGGCGGAGTGCCTGGTGGTTGGCCCCACGCGTGTAAGCCGAACGGACTCGCGCTTGTACGCTTCAGGTATGCAGTGTGTGTGTTTGTGTGTGAGTGTGTGTGTGTGTGTGTGTGTGTGTGTGTGTGTGTGTGTGTGTGCCCCTGCCGTAGGTTCTGGAAGTGACACTCACACACACACACACCTGGTGGTTGGCCCCACTCGTGTGAGCCGAACAGACTCGTGCTTGTATGCTTCAGGTATGCAGTGTGTGAGTGAGTGTGTGTGTGTGTGTGTGTGGTGTGTGTATGCAGTGTGTGTGTGCTTGTGTGTGAGTGTGTGTGTGTGTGTGTGTGTGTGTGCCCCTGCCGTAGGTTCTGGAAGTGACACACACACCGAGCTTCCACCCAGCTCCTCTCACCCACCTTCCCATCCACCATATTTGATGGCATGGGATGAAGGCAACTCTGTACTTGTGTGCTTCAGGTATGCACAGGTGTGTGGTATGGTGGCTACTGGTGGGGTGTCGGGTGAGGATGGGATGCAGGCGACTTTGTACTTGTGTGCTTCAGGTATGCAGTGTGTGTGTATGTGTGTGTATGGTGGTGGTGTGGGTGTGGCATGGGATGCAGGCGACTTAGTACTTGTTTGCTTCAGGTAAGCAGTGTGTGTGTATGAGTGTATGGTGGTGGTGTGGGTGGCATATGGTGGTGGTGGGGTGTGCGTGGCATTTGGGATGCAGGGCGACTTAGTACTTGTGTGCTTCAGTATGCAGTGGTGTGTTGTGGGTGTATGGTGGTGGTGTGTGTGGAATGGGATTGCAGGCGGACTTAGTAATGTGGCTTCAGGTATGCCAGTGTGTGTGGATGTGGGGTATGGTGGTTGGTGTGGGCTGTGGCATGGGATGTTAGGACGACTGTAGTATTGTGGCTTCAGGTTGCAGTGTGTGCGATGTGCTGTGTATGAGTGGTGGAAGGTGGGTGTGGCATGGGGAGCAGGCAGACTCTGTACTTGTGTGCTTCAGGATGCAGTGTGTGTGCTATTGTGTGGATAAGTGGTGGTGTGGTGTAGGAATGGATGCAGGCAACTCTGTATTGTGTGTGTGTGACGGTGTGTTGTGTGGGTGTTGATGTGTGTATGGTTTGTGTGTGTGATACCTCGTACATCGCCAACTCTGTACTGTAACTATGTTACCTGCAGGGTCTGAATTGCAAGTGGTGTATGGTGGTGGTTTGGGGTGTGGCATGGGATGCAAGCAACTATGTACTAGTGTGCGAGCATACCTGCTTTGTCCGTTCTGCTTGTTGCACTGTCTTATCTTGCTTGCAACCTAACTGTGTGCTGCAGGCTGTGCGTTCCGAGGGGTCTGGTGAATCCTCACATCAATGCTCTCACCACCACCACAACATACCACCACCACCACCACCAAAAACAGGCGACTTAAGTCCTTGTGTGCTATGCAGTATGCGTGGTTGGGGGGATGTGTGTGTATGGTGGTGGTGTGGGTGTGGCATGGGATGCAGGCGACTCAGTACTTGTGTGCTTCAGGTATGCAGTGTGTGTGTATGTGTGTGTATAGTGGTGGTGTGGGTGTGGCAATGGATGCAGGCAACTCTGTACTTGTGTGTGTGACTGTGTGTGTGTGTGTGTGTTTATGTGTGTATGTGTTTGTGTGTGTGCATACCTGTACTCGCAACTCTGTACTTGTAACTATGTACCTGCAGCTCTGTACTTGCAAGTGGTGGTATGGTGGTGGTGTGGGTGTGGCATGGGATGCAAGCAACTATGTACTAGTGTGCGAGCATACCTGCTTTGTCCGTTTCTTGGATTGCACTAGTCTTAATCTGGCTTGCAACCTAACGGTGTAGGGCTGCAGGCTGTGCGTTCCGAGGGAGTCTGGTGAACTCATCACTATCAATGCTCTCCCCACCACCACCACCACCACCACCACCACACACACACACACACCTACTCCCAGTCCCACCCCCACACACATAAGCACCACCCACCTCCTCCACCCCTTTCCCACTCCCCATCCCAGCCCACACACATAGTCACCATACACCCACCTACTACTCCCCGTACCCCCCACACACACATAAGCACCTTGAACCCATACTCCTTCTTGCTTGCAACCTAACTGTGTGCTGCAGGCTGTGTGTTCCGAGGGAGTCCGTTGAATGGATTGTTTGTCAGCGAGTCATGTTCCCTTCACTTAAGCGGATGTACCATACACAGCCATGCGGCCAGCGGTGTGGTGGCATGTACTTGGAGCGAGGTGCTGCTTGAGTCTTGTGAAATCCGGGGGAATAAATGCCATGGGGTGGCTTGCTTCCAAGCGCGGCTGCAAATGGAACATTGTGAGCTGCGCTCGAACAGGGAGAGTGCCCTGGAGGTGGAGATGGGAGCTGATGTGCGACTGAGCAGCTGTACAGTAGAGGGTGGGCGCAGGCCGGCCATCCATGGTTTTGATGCCAAGCTGACCCTGAGTGAATGCTCCTTGGACCACGAGCCAGATGTGCAGTGCTCAATGAGTGGATAGCAGGGTAGGGAGTGCACACCACACAAAACCCTACACCCCGTGCTGTAGGTAAAGTTTTGTTTTGAGAAAATGATAGGTGAACCTGAACAGGTGGATAATGACTCCAGGAAAGCTGGTCATGAATCCTGATTCCTTTGATTATATATAGTTGATTTCTCTCCAGATCTGTAGTGTGCGTTGTAATCAATAATAAGGTGTAACGTTGATAAATTAGACGGTCGTCTTTGAGTCAATCCAAAGGCTTTCGACTGCATTGAAAGACCTGCCATGCCAGCCTTCCGATGCGCATTTGCTCAAGCTACTGAGTCGGTGAGGGGACAAAGTGACTAGCTGGCTAGATGCTTCTGCATGTAGTCAAAACAAGACGCAAGGCTGGTGCATCTTCTCATCTTCGGTTTTTTATTTTATGACGGTATTGCAAGGGATTTTCGCCCCAGGAAGTGGGACCCCTCACACAAAACAGCGACCACTGAGGATTCAGAACAAAAGGCGGAGAAAGTCCTACAGAAGTAGGAAGCTCACAATAAGGCATCAGCTCATCTTTCATGTTTCATCCCGGGAGGAAAACGGGGGGGGTCGATCCTCCCCATAGGGCCGCGGTACACAGGCGGGGTGCGGGTCTGATCAGTACTAAGTTGCCCCCAACGTAAGACCATACCGAAAGCTTGGCAGTGGATTAGTGGAACCTCTGGGTAATCTGTCTTCCTCCCGGGGCATGCATTATTGTCAGTGTATACTACAAGGACACGAGTGCCTTGTCCTTGTAGTATACACTGACAATGAGGTGCCGATTATACCTAAGGGGTTGGCGTCGACCGAGGCCTTCTTACCACGCCACCTACCGCGCATGAACCCGCGATATGGGCCGTTCACTTAAGGTGTCGCTGGATTGTATCGTGAGACCCGCCTCCCGGGGTGAAATTCGTTTCCCAACCAAAAAAAAAGTTGATAAGGGCGATCAGTTTTTTTATGTCATCAGCTCATCACCTTGGTTATCAACCAATCAATAAATAGTATGCCTTATTACGATGCGTGATATGAGTTTGAGGGGGACCGCTCGTTTGCTTGCACTGGGCCAACCACCTTCCCAATGCCTACACAACTCAGGGAGTACGTGACTTTTTTAGTTGTGACAGGTTGTGAAAGGAATTTCACCCCAGGAGGTGGGTCTTCCACAGCAAACCAACGACACCGAGCATTCAGTCCGACTGGCCTTGCCACTCCTGCAAAAGAGTGGGCACATTTAGATGTAAGTTTGTAGCTCCAGTTGGAACTAGCAACTTTGAAGTTCTTGTGGATTCTACCCGTCACCCCCCCGTTCTTGTGGATTCTACCCGTCACACAGCAGGGTACCCCCAGGTCTGCTGCCTGAGACGCAACCATTTGTGTAGCCTGCGTCCTGCGACGCAACGGATGAACGGACCCTTTGCTCGTGACGTAATATATTGGATAAAAATATACGCGAGACGGAGCCAATTTGAACGGTTTGACGATGTGAGTAGTCAGCAGATCCCGGGGAGTATTTTCGAGTTCTACACCGCACTGGTCGTACTTCGGCAATACGTAAACCGTGCTAATCCGTGCATCTATGCAGGATCCTCGCATCTATGTATCTATATAGAATTAAAATAGCAATGTTCAGAAAGCCAGCTGTAGGGTGTATTAGCTTCGTCGCCGTCGACCTGAGGTGTTTCGCTGTCGGACCCCTGTATTGCTGCCAATCGTAGCGACGTGGCAGATAAAATATGGGCACCGCTAGATTACGCCTTAAACGATATCGTTGACGTCAGCAATTCTGGGGGGCGGCCCAAATAAAATATCTTATCCTTATACCACGCCTGAAGTCGTTCAGTTGTATTGATTTATATCGTGCAATAACGGATGCCGATATTTCCGACAAGTTCCGGTTCTTCCTGGAAATGGGGGCTCCTGTTGAGGTGACATTCATGATCGCGGCTAATCAGCTTCTGCTCCAAGGGTCGAGGAAACGGCGAACGTGCCATGAGCGACGCCGGGAACGGCTGAGGAAAGACTGCTTTGAGGTGCGAATGGATTTACATCCTCCTGTTTTTTAGGCTCCATATATCTTCATTTTTGCTTCTATCTATTAAAAGCAAACACATAAGGCAACGCTCCGAAGAAGAAGCACTCGTCTAACAACCCTACTTCTTGTTAGCATCTTCTTGCTTGCTTGACGTCGCTCGACGCGCTTACACGAACCCACAGCGCTCAAGCAATCCTTCGAAAACATTAGTTAATCACACGATTTCTGGACCGTCAGCAGCCAGCTTCCCGCTTGCCCTTGCCTTGCATCCGCTTGCTGCTCTTGTCTTTCCTGGCTATTACCGCAGATCATGAACAACAACGTGAGTTTGGTAGGAGGGTACGTCGACCACGGATCCTGATCCTAACTACCTTTTCCTCCGACAAACTCGCAGGTTCTGTGCTTGACGTCGAGATGTACGATCAACCTCCATCCCATCTAAATGGCTTACAGGACCACATACTGCCTTGAAGAAGCTCCCGTGGTCTTACTCCCGCGAGTTCTAGGTAGGGTGACGTTTTGACAGTTTTCGGAATTGACAGCACAAATTCTTACGTATCCTGTACTCTGCTGTTTGTAACTTCCCAACTAGCCACATAAATTGTCATGTCGTCGGTCACCATCCCACACTGGAACATACTTCACCACCTTCTAGCATACCTTGCCTATAAACCCTGCATATCACTACATCCCGCTACTTCCTTAAGTTTGACTTCTATGACATTTGTTCACAAGTCAGGATGAATGAGACAAGTCCAGTCCAGGTTACAAAGAGACTAAATTCTTACATGGCTGTCTCTAGACATTCATAATCATGCCATTGTCCCCTTCATTAATGTAATACCGTCATTTTGCTTTTGGTCACCAGTCGTCATAATGCGCAATGAATGATACCCAATTTGTAAGCCCTCCGCAGAAGGTTAATTATTATACATGTAAATACAAAATGGTATGTGTGTAACTATCAACCCTGATAAAAAAAAAAAAAAAAAAATTCATGTGGTTTCCTGTTCAGGACCGAGGCATGGATCATCATCAATTAGTCACACATGGAGTGACGCAGGAGCAGCTTCTTGAGGGCATCGAGTGCTTCACCATGGACATGGAGCAGGTCCTTTAAAGAAGAAGAAGGACATTGGGCCAGAGAGCATCCTCACTCAGCTTGCTATGGACAAGGAATACAACTGCAAGGAGCTGCAGACATGGCCCCCGTACGCCTGCTGGCTCGTGTGTCTGGGAGCGAAAAGTATTACCCAAAGGCCGAGACAGGAGGGGTAGCCAACAGGAGGTTGAAGCCATTTGAGAGATTTGATTAAACTACGAGTAAGTTCCCCTTCTCTTGTTTTCTGTTTGCTCTGTCATGCCTTTTCGCCTTCCACAATTCCAACTCCCATCTGAATTGGACAACTTATCGATAATGCAGTCTAAAATATGTCTTTCTGTCCCCCCCCCCCCCCCCCCCCCCCCCCCCCCCCCCCCCCCTAGGTCCTAGGCATTGTCAATGTCGTACTTGTTACATGGTGAATTGGCTGCTCCGAATGGGACACAAACAAAATTTACAACCATGTCACCTAACAATTGACTGTATCAACCAAACATGAGGCACAACAAAATAGAAGCAATGCCAGTGCCACGTCCATTTACTCATTCTTCTCTACTCCTTTAACTGTATATCAGGAACTGCTTAGACGGGGCTGGTCGCTTCATCGTGTATAGCCAAGAGGATAGCATCTACCAGGCCAAGAACGCCCCAGGATCAGAAGTTTGTAGAGAAGGACAACTTATGGAGGGCGTTGTCGCAGTATGGACTGATGCATTGGTTTCTTCTTCTAGGCAGCTCCCTGAGCCTGCCACACCTCGCTCATGAGAACTGTATGTATAATATAACAGATAATAGAAATATGGTTGTAGGAAAGTATTTGATTGTTGCATTTCTACTTTTGAGCAGCAGCGCCTAGGCAGCTCCCCTGCCTGCCTGTCCGGCCAAAGCGAGCGCAGGCTGGTGCACCTGGGCGTTGATGCCATCAGTATTTGACACCTGTTCAAATCTGGGCAGATAGCCCAGTTGATAAGTCAAGAGGCTGCCTGGAATCTGCTGTTGGTAGTTGATCCCACACGTCGCCACTCCAACTTAATTATTAGTGATATACTTGCACATTTGAACACCAGTTTCCCGTGCGATACCCACGGAAATAAACATTACAGTGTTTGAAAACGATTTTTTTCATACATTTGAAATGCTTATTTTCGTGCGATTCGTAATGTGATTTTCCAGGCAGTTCACGAATATACAATTTGAATGCCTAAAGAATCAGATTATGGAATTAACGAAATTAAGATTTTTCAAATGTTTCAAAAATTGAGCTGGAAGTGCCTGGGAAATCGTCGAAGGTGTGGTCGTCTTGCATGGAAACTTCCAGTTTAATAACGGGGCGACGCTATTAAACAGCAATAATATAGGTTTTCTGGCCTTGATTATTACATGTGTAACTTTTCTTAGATTTTTAAAATTTGTGATTTTTAGAAAATCGGGGAATCGGCCGTATCGTCTAACGGGGCGACGCTATTAAACAGCAATAACATAGGGGCGACGCTATTAAACAGCAATAATAATTGATCGAGGGTATAGTTAGACGTCGCGTTGCGTCTGCGACGGAGGACGCAGCGTCATGAACAACCCTGCCCACGGTTATACCCTCCAAACCCTCCCCTAAACACGCCCCTCCTCTTGATCCCGAATTAACGATGCCTCAATGCGTTATACGAATTTGCGACTCTTCCAAGGGAGCAGTTCCTTGACACAATCTGCATGTCTTGTCTCCCGCATCCCAGCCTCCTGGCGATCTCCTCCTCTCTACTTGTCAAAGCGTGCCATGCGATAATCCAAACTGACCAGCCGACCACCCATCCACCCCGATCCACCCAGCCCAATTATGTTCATTTCGAGACTTCGAACTTGCACTGGTCGGACCATGGCATCCTGGAGTTTCTATGTGCCTCGAGCTCTAGGCAAATCTCCCATTCGCAGTTGTCGAGGCGACACTGTCCGACCATCGAGGCAACACTCTATAACCATCAATTATCGAGGCGACAAACTGCTTACATCTAGGCAATATCTCCCGCAACCCCAACTGAGCCCCGAAGGCGAAAAGGCCTGCATACAAGGCCTGGAAATGCTGCACATCCAGGCTAACAAAGCATAGATCCGACCATCCTGCCCGACCGCACTTGACAGAACATCAGATACCTGACTAGCTAACTCGTGTGACGTAGCTCCCCCCCCCTTCCCGGACCCTTTCCTCCACCTTAAATCAGACGGCTTGAGGAAGGCGAGAACCACCGAACCACCGAACCACCGACCGACCACCTGGTGAGTAGAGAGGCTTTCTGTCGTGAGACAAACTAATGACCTCGTCAGCCCATCAACGCAATCCCCGTATGAGGATGGGCGATTGGACAGACCTCTTTCTCCTCTAGATAGGTTTGTATATGTGTTCGAGATTGGACAGGTGTGGGTGTGTAAGTGTGTGTGGGTGTTTGTTTTGTACGTTGGTGCGTGTAATTGTTAGCGAGTGTGTGTGTGTGTAAGTGTGAGTGCAAGTGTTAGTATGTGTGTACGTGTAAGTGTGTATGCATGTAAGTGTGCGTGGGGGTGCAAGTGTGCTTGTAGGTCTGTGTGTAAGTTTGTGTGCCTGTGTAAATGGGTGCGTGGAAGTGTGTGTGTGTGTAAGTGATCATCACAACAAAGGCGTCATATACCATACTGCCTAACCGCTCATCCTACCTCTTCGCCCGTCTCACTTTGTAGGATGTATTTCTTCTACCCCCAATCCGCCAAGAAAGTCCTTCCAGCATAACGGTGGCCAGCAAATCCTTGTTCTTAGCGTCACCAAGTTGTCAACAAGGCCTAGCAAGAGATTGTAAGCTGAGAAGGTGACTGACCTAGCTGTCTCAATACCATCTGATCAAATGATGTCCCTTCTTGCGATATTGCGATCGCTTGCCTTGATACATTGCCTAGTTCAAGGCGTCGAGGGCAAGCAATTATCGGTGGAAGACAAACTAGGTTGGAATCATGTGCTTTCTCTCCCATCAGAAGGCTCTGCATATCACGACTGGAAGCTAAAAACTCGAGAGCTGGTGCGAGGGCGTCCCTTCGACAGCTACGACGGACACATTCCAGTTCTTGGCTTAGGTCTAAACAATGACCCAAACAGCCTCCTCATGCGGTTATTCTACAGTATTGATTATCCCATTGACAAAATTGTATTGTTGACGGGCACCTCTGTTGACGAGCATGTACAACGCGAGCTGGATCACATCACAAGGCACTTCAAGAATGTTGTGGTCAGGCAGGGCCAGGATACCTGGTTGGGAGTTTCAGAATCGTGGAATGCCATCATGACAGAGGTCCCAGATGCTCCATGGGTGTTTATAGTGTCTTTGGATATTGAGTTTGCACCTGGGTCTTTGCAGCGCCTGGCGCACCATGCATGGGAAGATTGGGACAAAAACCAGCTTGATCAGGCCTTCATTGAGTACTGCAACGATGAGCTCAGTGGCGGATACTCCGCATTTGTCATGTCCCAGTCTATGATTTCCAAGTTGGGATTGTTTGATGAGAACATCTTCCCTGCATACTATGAAGACACAGAGTATGCTTTACGCGTGAGGAAATACAAGGAAAGCACTAGCCTTAGCAAACACATACAGTTTTATGGTAACGTTGTTGCACTTCATGGTTTGCCCACTGAGCAGGGTGGCGTTGTTGATCATCATGGTGTAATCAGTGCGATGGATAAGCAGGTTTCAGCTGTCCCAAAGGAGAATATACAGAAAGCTAAAAGCCATTTCACCCAACCATACCTTGCCAAGAAGTGGGGATGCAATTTCAATCCATATAATCCTAAATGGATGGAAGAATGCACGTTTGCAACTCCGTTTAACAAGAAGAACGACATTTCATTTTGGCAGCTTGACAAATTGCTGAGGGCAGAAATCCTGCATTTCCTTAAACCAACCATCTCAGTCCGTCCGTCCATGGACCCAGCTCAGCCCAGTCCAGCACAGTCCATCAGTCCAGCTCCAATCCATCCATCCAAGGATCCAGGGAGATCAGCCAAGCCAACCCTGACAGTCTCTCTCTTGTTAGTTGGGTGCTCGATCTTCATGATGCTTTCAGTTCTAGGGTTGTGTACTTTCTTCATCACAGTCATTAAGAGGAGGCGTCCGTCTGCTCCTCGGGTGGACAGCCACAAGGATGTGGTTTCTAGCAATGTATGAATTGCAGTTAGTTTCTAAGTACTGGGCAGATATGGCTAGGGATAGGCAATATGATATCCTATGATATCATGTCATCTCACGATATCATATGATATCATATGATGCCGGCAGTCTGACTAGGCTAAAGTTACCATTTATATTCGATATCATATGATGCAATGTGTATGATATCATGTGATATCATACTCACCTTTGGCCAAATCATATGGTATGCCGATCTCTAGATATGGCACATTTGGTGCCTCAGGATAGGCTCAGAAGCTTATCTACAGAGCCGGTATGCAAGCTATCTGCTGCATCTCACGAGTTGGTTGTCTGGCCAGGTGATTTCCACTGTAAAGGTCATCCGACACTGTACTTCAGGTACCCACACATTCATCCTTAGAGATCCTTTCCAAGTCAGAAGCGTAACTCTCAATATGTCCACCCTTGCACTTCTCACGGCTCAAAAGTCTGCCATGGCGACCCCTGTCTGGTAGATCGCTGTTTGCTCTAGAGCGTACAAAGTTGAAGCTCAACTGACGGGCCAGGGCATAGATTGAGGTGTCGTTAGGCAATCAAGCCAGCCCATGATGGCATGTAACTTGGACTTGAACTTGGTTACATAGCTACAGCCAGCAATTTGGCTGCTCGCCGTCTTCCGCAGTAAAAAACATTACCACCAGGAAAATGTAAACGCGAACAAATCACTAGATGGCATGTAAACTCAGTGTATCATATCCCACAGAATGCGTGTAATTAATCAACACGTATCCCTAGGGTGGTAGCATTTCGATAATGGATGTTTCAACATCCATAATACAAATTATACATTTATAAATGTTGGTTCCCGCATAAACATTTTTGCCTACGAATGGACAAGCCTTATGGTAACATGATTTCTGTCACACTCTAGACACGAGCTTGCCTGCTTCTTGTTGTCAACAAGTTCTAGGTAATCCCTCTCTGTTCATGCACTGCCCATTCGGGGAGTGGTATATTTACTAGCCTGTCTAAGACCGTGCAGTATTTTTTTGTTTCCAAGCTTTCTTGCACTCTTTTGTTGCCGAACGAAAGATGGTCTAAGGACCCATCTAGGATGTTGTGGTGTGGCCTTGTATTGGGGCAACAATGGCTTTCCTATTACAATGAAACGTACGGTGATGTATTTATGGTGGGCATATGCGATTCGTGCTATATTACGGCCAGCCATCCATACATGTATGTATGCACATATGTATGTATGTTACTGTCCATGCTTTTTGTTTTGCCTGATCTTGCTTGCAACCTACTATCTGAATGTATTCTACGTGAAATGCTAGATCCTAGTATCTGACCAATAGATTGGCTAGTCACAGTACGGTTCTAGTCGTGAATCTGTTGAGAGTATTCCCTCTTGAGCGCACATGCTCATCATTCCCCAAGGCTTAATTAGCTTGAGGGAAGTTGCATTCACCCCAAGGTTTCATAACCATCTTTTTCGGGCATTTCCTTGCATATTTTCTTAGGTCGACCTTAGTGTTCAGGATTTACTTTGATACCGTGCAGCGAGGCTGGTGTTGCTGGTAATTGTTGGACCATGCAGTTCGGGTGCCTTCTAGGCATTTAATTAGATGTCCACAAGGCACCCGAACTGCATGGTCCATCACATTGGCCCGGCACTTTGAGTATGTGGGCTAGGGGACTTTTCTACGCACTTAGAGTTCTGCCTGGGAACCAGAACGCTCCTTCCACGATTCCCTTGGAAAGGAGGGACGGTTGCACTGCAGGGTACACAGTTCACTGTTGTTGGCTTCTTCCCTCGTTTTGGGCCACCCCATGGGGATGTGGTAGGAACCGTGCATTAGTCTAGTCCTTCTAAACCTTGTACTCCCTAGTTGACACCTCTTTTAGTAGCTAACATAGCCGTTCAGCTACTCTTGCGTGAGCATATATCTTGACGCTACGCAACTCGTACACCTGTTTTGTGTCCGAGGATCTTCCTTCCGAGATCTTCTACAGCAGTTGCCTAGAGTCCTTGGTTGGTTTCGTTTGCACGTGCACAGTCAATCGCATGATGCCTTGGCATCAACTTGAGGCCGCGCGGGGCATAATCCTTGAGGCCGTTGTCTGTTGGTGGACCGGTACCCTAGGTCTTCTGACAACACCATCAGGCCTCATTGATACAAGCACCTTGGGCGCGTACCTGCTTTGTTCATTCTGCTTGTTGCACTGCTTGATCTTACTTGCAACCTACTATCTGCATATATGTCACGTGGGAGTTCGTCTTTGCTAGACTAACAAGCTAAGTCAAGCGGACTTTGGTTGTAAGTGAGTGTGGGAGATGTTGGATCTGAAGGAGTGTGGATAAGAGCATAGAGAACCCAGATCCTGGAGCTGACAGACCTTTGGACTGAGCTAAGTGTGACTCACCTAAGTGTTACTGAGCTAAGTGTGACGTAGGGAGAGGTACTATGAGGAAGTACCATCCCATTTCAACGGTCCCGGAGGGCCGTTTGCTGAGATCTAACTACCTCTAACTTCCCGGTCTCTGACCAGTAGGTCTTGGGAGGTACCAGAAAGGTAATCCATCCCGGACTTACAACCCGGCGGTCGGTTCCTCGGTACCGTGTCAGAAGGGTCACGACCCGGCCCCAAGGTCCCGATCTGGCGGCGGACCTGCAACGGGAGTTATCCCGTCACAATATATCTATGTTACAGTCCAGGCATACTAGAGAGCATATGTACTTGAACTTGAACGTGGTTGTATAGCTTCAGCCAGAAATTTGGTTGCTCGCCGTCTTAGGCAGTAAAAACAAATGCCAAGAAAATGTTAACGTGAACAAATCACTTTTTCATTTTTCCATTTTGTTCTCCTCTTCATATGAACGATACAAACTTGGGATGTGTAGGGCTGTCGAGGACTTAATCGCCCGGTACATTTATCGTATGATTCTCGTGCGATATAAAAACTGACGTCGTACGATATCACGATATTGCCATTTATCGCCCGACTATTGTGCGATATGTAGCGAACTGATTATCGCTCTGATCGCCCCGTACAGAAACAAACTGAAAAAGAGAAAGAAAAAATCAACTATGCAAACAACCAGCTTGGTATACCGCTTTACGCCCTATTTGGGGGGGGTCCCGGGTTCGATGCCGGCAGGCGCCTTCATGCTCGCTCGCTCGCAGACGCTCTCAAGGGCAGCATGCCCCATGGCAGCAGCAATGGGAGGGGTGATTGTAATTGTCCCATTTCATGTCATGCACTGTTGGTGCTATTTGGTGGGCGCTACAGGTGGAAGTGTGGTTTGAGGCTTCAGGACCTATAGATCTAGTGACAGCTCCTCCTTTTTAACAAGGCTGTATGCTGGCTGTGGACCTGTAGATCTAGTGGCAGCTCCTCCTTTTTAACTTTCCTTCAATAAAACGGGGTCTGGGAGCCTGGGAGCTACAATAAAATACCGGTAGAACAGTATTAAATTTTGTAGTACACAGTAGTACAGTAAACAAAGTTATACACATAATATTAAATATTAAAAATATAAATATAATAGTATTAAATATCGTGGTATTGTACGATATATCATTCGATAATAGAGCACGATATTATCATCTTCTCTATCTTCGTCAGGATTGATTTTACTTGTATGGACGTGTAAATGGTATTTCCTGTAATATCCTCATGGTCTCATACTGATTTTCAAAAGAAGGACAGGGCGACACGATATTATTACGATCATCGTACGTCAATTGAAATTATTATGATTGCGACAGCCCTAGTGATATGCAGTCTATTTGCCCATTGTAATCGTACAAAAGAAATCGCCAACACTCCTATTCATCCAGCCATAGTGATCAAGAAGGGGAGGCAAAATGGGGGTGCTGACTGCTGAGATCTACAGGCTCCTTGTAGTGGTACAAAGAGGATGCTGACATGGAATGGTTACTTTCAGTGTTACAGAAAGGATGCTGATATCAAATAGTTACTTTCAGCTGTACAGAAATGATGATGAGGTTGAATGATAACATCAAACGAAACACAGAGGACTCCATATTTGAAAGGTCACATTGAGGTTACTGGGATGGAATGGTTAATTTCAGCGGTACAGACATTGAGATCGAATAACTTTTAACGATACACAGAAGACTCTGAGATTGAATGGTTACAATGGGTGGTGAAGAAAGGGTGATGAGATTGAATGGTAGCCTGTGACGTTATCCTACTAATATATCGGGTTTGATAGTTATTTATTTAGCAGCTAAAATTTGATTAGTCAGCTTACTTTAGCTTATGTTTTCATTGAATGTAATTAGTAACTTAGACGCCTTAGAAATAGAAAAATATAAAATTTGAAAACGCTGAATTCGAGGATTCGAGGAAGAGAGCATCGCCGATTAACAGAGGAATCTGAGAATAGATACCGGTACATAGATTCAGCCAGCAATTTGGCTGCTCGCCGTCATCGGCAGTAAAAACTATTATGACCGCCCAGATCAGCTGGCTTTTGGTATTTGTGTTGTGTTGTGTTTGTTGAGTTGCGAGTTGTTAAGTTGAGTTGAGTTACGAGTTGCTCAGTTGTTGAGTTGCGAGTTGCGAGTTGTTAAGTTGTTATTAATTTTTTGTTGAGTAGTTGTTGATTTGTTGACTCGCGAGCAGGGTTCTTTAACTAGTAATTTGGTATTTTCAATCAAATCCTTTGGCTGCGTCCTACTATCAACAGAAACCGTAGCCCACTTAAATGGAGTGGTGGTGGGCCAATTAACTGCTGGGTGAGACGCAAACAACATCCTGAACTTGCGTCTGGGACGCAACGGACCCTCCCATGTTGCTTTGTGTGCACGGTGCTTTGCGCACGGTGCTTTGTGTGACCGTTGCAGATCCCCAGTACCTCTATGTGACTAATGGAGTGAGTGGCCGAAGTTTTGGGCTACCTGTCCGTCTGGCACAACTTTTGTTGGCCCTTAAAGTAGGTTATGTAGTTTGCCATGCAAATACCGGTATATTTTAAAATGTCTACTAAAAAATGTCTACTTTTCAGGTCAAATCTCGGTACTTCTGATTTTACCAGTTTTACGGTCATTTCGCTCCCCTTCAGATTAATTCGGGTCCAAAAAGTTTTTGTTTTGTTTTTGAAAATATTTAGAAGATGAGGGATGAGATTTTGAAGGCGAGGGATGAGATTTGAACTATTCCCGGAGCTGGTCCCGATTTGACGAGGTCACTTCTGTCAATGAAACGCCCTCTGAGAGGGGGAGCCCCCGGGGACTCGGGGAGCCCGTTGTCCGTCCGACCGACCGACCGACCGACCGACCGACCGACCGACCGACCGACCGACCGACCGACCGACCGACCGACCGACCGACCGACCGACCGACCGACCGACCGACCGACCGACCGACCGACCGACCGACCGACCGACCGACCGACCGACCGACCGACCGACCGACCGAAGTGTTACCCCGTTGTCCGTCCGACCGACCGAAAAATTGAAGCCTGACACGTCAGCCAACGGTCTCGTAACTAACTCGCTTCCGTCGCCACCTGTCGCTCCGTCGCGAACACTCTCCGCCATTTTTAGCGTCGCATGCATAAAAATTGTTGCTAGGCGATTGCGCATCGCAGGCGGTTGAGCCCAGGGGAGGGGAGGGGAGGGGTGCCAGAAACTGCGCTGGGTGGTGTGGTGTGGTGTGGGGGGCGGGGGGCGGGGGAGACAGCAACCGGCAACCGTTTCTGTTGCAAAATTCGAAGTTTGAATTTTTCCCTCGTGAGGTTTGCTTCAACACTTCCGACTGCACATTTCTGTCTATATCTGATTCCTGCCCTGCCCCGCCCCTCTCCACTTGTATTCCTAACATAATCATGAGCTTCGGAATGGGCGACACTCAGATGGCTGGATACATGACTGGGTAAGGTGTTGGGCTTCGTGGAACATGCAGCTCTCCTGCGTTGTCGCCAACTAACGCAATTCAACTCACCTTGCGCTAACGCATAGCTCTGCAACTCAAGGAGGAGATGCCAAGGTAGGTCGGACCTCGAATTGGCACCCATTCCATGCAATGCGTTCAATAGAGCTCTCCGCTGCGCCCATGGCTTAAGCTTTCGCATAACACGAATGCTCAGGCAATTTAGCTGGCGTTCCTGCGATAAATTGCTTAAGTGATGTGAGAGTTGCTTTCCCGTGCGGGGAGCTCCTGATGCTCATCGATGAAAAGATCTTCACTGTGCCCCGTTCCCTCGTGCCGCAGAGATCCAACACCTCGCAGACCTTGCGAGCTGTCACTTTCCGCCAGATAATTAAGGACAACATGGACGTCGACAACGACGAGTTCAAAGTGGACCACATCGACGTCAGCGCGGTAAGGCCCTGGCACGATCCATTGTCTCAGTGCTTGGATTGAATTGAATTGTTACATGGTTTTTCAGCCAACTCTAAGCTGCTCGCCAATCCCCCCCATGCGATGCCCACGGGAACCAGGGACCGTACTAAGCGGATTATACACTTTAAACATTTGTCCAGGTCTCAGTGCTTCTGTCCACCTGCCTCCGCCACAGGGGGCGAATGCAACTTTGTTTGGACAAAATTCACCTACCTAACGACTCTACCCAACCTTTTTTGTACCAAATACCTTTTGCTGCCTTTTCTACAGCCTTAGAATCTGCCCACCTTAGCCACAAATATGAAAGACAGAGCCACCATGTGCACGATGCTCCCACTTCCCCCTGGACACTGACAAGCTACCGGCACAATTGGAGTCCAATAAGGCACCAGGAAACATGTAACCATCATTATCATTGTCAAAGCCATGACAGTCACTCCACTCTCTTCCGCCACTCCACTCCTGCATGCGTGCATCCACCCCCACCATCCCAACCTGTATAAATCCACCCACCCACCTACCCACCTGCTCACCTACCCACCCATCCACCCCCGAATCCTGTTGACTATCTGTGGGTTGGGACAAGGATGTTCAAATGTCTCGAGGAAGATCAGGAGGGGGGAGAGGCAAGGAATGGAAGGGAAGTGCAACAGAGAGAAGGGGAGAGGAGAGGGAGGCAAAGTGGAGAGGAGATGGAAGGGCAGAGAAGAGGAAAGAAGAGAGGAGAGGGAAGGGGAGAGAAGAGGGGAGGTATGGAGAAAGCGGTCCACTTATCTGCAGCTTATCCTATACCATACCATTCCGACGGCAATATGATATCATATAATGCCAGTAGTCTGACTAGGCTAAAGTCACCGCTTAAAAATAACATATTATGATGCTATTTGTATCATATCATATGATATCATACTTGCCTTTGGTCAACATCATATGATATGCCGGTCCCTAAGTATAACCCATACCATATACATACACTACTTTACTTCTGCAGGTCACCAGTATATCACCCCATACCCCCCACCACCCACATGCACCACCCACTTGTGCAGGTCACCAGGATATCACACCTCATACCCCCCACCACCCACATGCACCACCCACTTGTGCAGGTCACCAGGATATCACACCTCATACCCCCCACCACCCACATGCACCACCCACTTGTGCAGGTCACCAGGATATCACACCTCATACCCCCCACCACCCACATGCACCACCCACTTGTGCAGGTCACCAGTATATCACACCTCATACCCCCCACCACCCACATGCACCACCCACTTGTGCAGGTCACCAGTATATCACACCTCATACCCCCCACCCCCCACATGCACCACCCACTTGTGCAGGTCACCAGTATATCACACCTCATACCCCCCACCACCCACATGCACCACCCACTTGTGCAGGTCACCAGTATATCACACCTCATACCCCCCACCACCCACATGCACCACCCACTTGTGCAGGTCACCAGTATATCACACCTCATACCCCCCACCACCCACATGCACCACCCACTTGTGCAGGTCACCAGTATATCACACCTCATACCCCCCACCACCCACATGCACCACCCACTTGTGCAGGTCACCAGTATATCACACCTCATACCCCCCACCACCCACATGCACCACCCACTTGTGCAGGTCACCAGTATATTACACATCATACCCCCCACCACCCACATGCACCACCCACTTGTGCAGGTCACCTGTGTAGGAAGGATAGTCAGCATCCAGGAGAAGAGCAACCGCACTTTGTACATGGTTGATGACGGCACCGGAAAGATTGAGCTCAGCCAGTGGAGCAACGCTAATGATGAGGAGGTGAGTTTGTGACGATTTATACATCGTAGCAGCTGTAGATATAGGCAGAGAGAGGGAGAGAGAGAGAGAGACGGTGGACCAAATATTGAGCTGAGCCAGTGGAGCAATAGCACAGAGGAGGATGTGAGGTTGTGACGATAAAGATATTGTGGCAGCCGTAGATATAGGCAGAGAGAGAGAAAGAGAGAGACGGTGGACCATAAGATTGAGCTGAGTCAGTGAGGCAACAGCACCAATGAGGAGGTGAGTTTGTGATGGTTTATGTATCGTGGCAGCTGAGTTATAGGCAGAGAGAGAAAGAGAGAGAGAGAGAGAGAGAGAGAGAGAGAGAGAGAGAGCTGCCTAGAAGCTGCTACTCATGGCTGAAAATAAAAATAACTATGTAATCTGTACAAGGGGACCCATCTCCTGGGGTGACTCTTAAACACTCAAATGAACAAAAAACATCCTAAACAACAAACATCCAAAACAACAAACATCCTAAACAACAAACATCATAAACAACAAACATCATAAACAACAAACATCATATACAACAAACATCATAAACAACAAACATCAAAAATAGAAAACACCCTAAATAGAAAACATGAAAGAAAAAACATGAAACAATCGAAAAGAAAAAACATGAAACAATCGTAAAGAAAAAACATGAAACAATCGCAAAGAAAAAACATGATTAAAAAAGCGGGAAAACCTCCAGCAGCAAACAAATGAACATCTAATATCCTGAACGGCAAAATGAAGAAAAAGCCAATCGCAACATATCACAACATAACACAACAAATCGCGAGATGGTTGACAAACGATTGACCCACGTAATGTTTAAACTTTGTACAGTCTTTTGATAGCCCGCTGCTTCACGGGACCTGCCCACGTTTCTGATCACCACAACCAAGCCAATCGCAACAACCGTGTACTCCTTCTCACTTTTGAGCGCAGAAGCCTGACGTCAGAGTGGGTTCCTACATCCGAGCATACGGAAACCTCAAATCCGTTGATTGTAAGGACGGCAGCAGAAAGACATTCATCAACGCATACAATGTCAAGCCTGTGCATGACCACAACGAGGTGTGTATGAAGAGAAGTTAACACATACTCTTCCCTACTTTTGGTGCTTGGCCCCAGTGCCAGCAAACAGGCTGGTCCCTTCAACCTCATGCCTCGTAATAAGGCGTACTATTTATTTATTTATTTATTACTTCCCTACCTTAAAGACCCTCATGCTTTCATGTTATAAAATAGTATGGTTGGCTGGCTGTGCTGTTTAGGGTTTAGGGCTTAGTCTTGGCTCGTTAGTGATTTGCTGGGTTTATGCAACGAATCTTCTCTCAGTTTGAAATTAGTTGACTTCAGTTTGAAATTAGTTGACTTGTATTTGTGTTTGAAATCATTTGAATTGTGTTTGAAATTAGTTGACTTGTGTTTGTTTTTCAGTTTGATATTAGTTGACTTGTGTTTGAAATTAGTTTACTTGTCCTTGTGTTTGAGTTTGAAATTAGTTGACTTGTACTTGTGTTTGAGTTGGAAATCAGTTTACTTGTACTTGTGTTTGAGTTGGAAATTAGTTTACTTGTGTTTGAGTTTGAGTTTGAAATCAGTTGACTTGTACTTGTGTTTGAGTTGGAAATTAGTTGACTTGTTCAAGTTGGGATGAGACCCGCTGCCCGATGACAGCGAGTCTTCTCAAATATGACCACAAATATGACACTACCGTGTTATCACATGATATTATGCCATCACACGATATCATGTGATGCCGGAAGTCTGACTAGGCTAAAGACACGATTTGTACACAAGATCATATGATGCAATTTGTATAATTTCATGTATACAACACACTCGTCTCTGGTCAACATCATATGATATGCAGGTCCCTACAAAAATGACGCCATTATGTTGCTGCCAACAGCTTCAGGAGCCCCTTATAAACTTCCTTCTTTCAAATAAGAGACCCCACTAAGTAAATACCCCCACCCCCCCACCCCACCCACCCCCCTCCCCAAACACACACCACATCCACCACACAAATAAGTGTTACCTTACGTTTCACCTTCCGAATACTTTGCAGGTGATGTATCACTTCTACCAGTGCATCGCCCAGCACCTGCAGCTCACCAAGGGTTCCCCACCAAGCGTTCCTAGTGCCTCCCCAGCGGTAAGCTCCTCTGTTACTTTTTGGGGCTGAGTGGTAGGGTCTCTTTTTGAATAGGGTGTTACATGATGCCTGTTCTGAAGGGGCGTGTGTGTGGGAGGGGGGGGGGGGGGGGGGGGGGGGGCTGAGTGGTAGGGTCTGTTGTTGAATAGCGTGTTGCATGATACCTGTGCCGAGGTGTGTGGGGGTGGGGGTGGGGGGGGAGCTGAGTGGTAGGGTCTGTTGACGAATAGCATGATGCCCAGCCGCACTGCCTCCCCAATGGTAAGCTCCACTGTTTCTTTTTGGGGCTACGCATTGCTGCTTCTAGGCAGCTCCCTTTCCCTGCCCTTGGGCTAGACCTGAAGCTAGCTTGTGCGTTTAAAAGCTGATATAGTGATATGACATGCATGCCACTGCCTTTTGAAGATATGTCCAGGCCAAGCATGTCCCTTGAAAGTAGTGAACTACAGATTGTGACTGACTCCCAGAAGTCCCTTGAAAGTAGTGTAGTGTAGTTCATATTGTAACTGACTCATAACTCCCAGAAGTCCCTTGAAAGTAGTTTGGTACATATTGTAACTGACTCATAACTCCCAGAAGTCCCTTGAACGTAGTGTAGTACATATTGTGACTGACTCATAACTCCCAGAAGTCCCTTGAAAGTAGTGTAGTACATATTGTGACTGACTCATAACTCCCAGAAGTCTCTTGAACGTAGTGTAGTACATATTGTGACTGACTCATAACTCCTAAGTATGTGTTCACTCTATGTTCCTTGAAAGAAGGATTAAAAGTAGTATTGGAAGTAGTAGAATATAGGGAACGGCAACTAATATAAGTGTCTGAATAACTAATATTAGCATAGTGTCACAATAAGATTAGTTTTTAAAATAAATCAGAATCAACTGACTCACTCACTCACTCACCCAACTGGCTCACTTCACTGACTCACTCACTCAACTGCACCACTTCTGTCCCTGTAGCCTGTTAAGAGGGAAGCTACCGCCGGGGCTCCTGCTGCACCTGCCATGAACTCTGGCGGAAACATCAATGAGGACATGATGGCCATCTACAATGACCCGGAAATCATCGCCAGCCAACCCAGTGGAGTTCACATTGATGAGGTGCGATATCTATATATTTATATAATGGAATATATTGATATTTATAAACTCTGGCAGAAACATGAATGAGGTTATGATGTCTATCTACAATGACCCGGACATCATTGCCAGCCAGCCCACTGGAGCTCACAGTGATGAGGTGCGCTCTCCTCCTCCCCCTCCTCCCTCACCTCCTACCCCCCCCCCCCCCCCCCCCCCATCCTCACCCCCCCTCCCTCACCCCCATCTCCTCTCCCTCCTCACTCACCTCCTCCCCGCCCTCCCCCTCCCCCCTCTCCACCCCCTCCTCACCCCCCACCCCAACCACCCCCCGGCTTTACTGCATCTGCCTGTTGGGATGGTAAACATTGTCAAGAGCTCTATTGAATCTGTTAGGCTTCCAGCACCTTTTGAGCCTAGTAGGATATTAGGACAGTTCAGACATCATCATTATTTTTAGGGAGGTCAACCACTTGACCATACAATGCTGACAACAATAAGTTCCGGGTGGTTAAGGTAAATAAATAGTACGGCTCATTACAATGGTTGGTTTTCAGGGGGTCAGCTGCTTTGCTTGCGCTGGGGCTGACCAATGATGGGGGAGTGCCGCATTATATTTACGAAAATCGTACTGTCATCTCCCTCAGTGACCGCCCTCAGCCAGCCAGCCCCCCAGGAGTCAAACTAGCTGCCCACTGCCTTCTGATTCCGTTGACTACGTGTGTATCGTTTTTTAGAAAGTGGAGTATTGAGCTCAATTGCGCTGAGAACCATCTGTCCAATCATTCTTACTTGCAAGTGCACCACATGTTGTACTTAAACCTCAATTGCGCTGAGAACAATCTGTCCAACCATTCTTACTTGCAGGTGTATAACATGTTGTACTTCAACCTCAATTGCACTGAGAACAATCTGTCCGACCATTCTTACTTGCAGGTGTATAACATGCTGTACTTCAACCTCAATTGCGCTGAGAACAATCTGTCCAACCATTCTCACTTGCAGGTATATAACATGTTGTACTTCAACCTCAATTGCACTGAGAACAATCTGTCCGACCATTCTTACTTGCAGGTGTATAACATGTTGTACTTCAACCTCAATTGCACTGAGAACAATCTGTCCGACCATTCTTACTTGCAGGTGTATAACATGTTGTACTTCAACCTCAATTGCGCTGAGAACAATCTGTCCAACCATTCTCACTTGCAGGTATATAACATGTTGTACTTCAACCTCAATTGCAATGAGAACAATCTGTCCAACCATTCTTACTTGCAGGTGTATAACATGTTGTACTTCAACCTCAATTGCGCCGAGAACAATCTTTCCGACCATTCTTACTTGCAGGTGTACAACATGTTGAAAAAGCAGGGATCGAAGTACACTACTCAGCAAATCAGGGAGGTAGGTTCCTTGCTGCGTGGCGTTCAGAGTGGGTGTATGGAGCTGTCGAAAGCGTGTCCCGGTATGTGGGCAACTTATGTTCCAAAGCTGCAATGGTATAGCAATCTGATATGTTTAGGGACCGGCATTTTGTTTGGTGTTGACCAAAGGCGAGTATGATATCATACAAATTGCATCATATGATATTGTATACATATGGTAACTCTGTCCCAGTCAGACTGCCGGCATCATATAATAATATATTGCCTTTCCTAGATATGTGTCTCTGCTTGTTGCCCACAACCCGATTGATGATTGATTGAATTTTTTAGACCCCCTCTGGGCGCAGAGCGCAGATTTCCGTTTTCAGTTGAGTCAAATGCGCAACCCAAAGGGAAGCAGTTGCTTCATAAGTGCAAAATGTAGTACCGTGACCACTACAGGGATTTTTATTTTCGCTATGTATAGCGATCGCTAGTTTTGACCCCGTTTTAGCGAAATTATCGCTATAAAAAAAGTAAATACAAAGGTTTTGTTTTTTAACCCTCAATGGCCCTAAAAAGCTACAGAAAGCACTAAAAGCTGTCCCTGGAGGAGTCCTAGAACCATAAAGCGAGAAGAAACCCACTTTCGGATTTGAAAACAAAATCACTGGACCACCACCTCACGTCACCCTTCCACCTGGGTGGATGGATAGAACGATACATGGCTCCAGCCTTTAAGGCTGCACACCGTCGTATACAGTAACAATATGCAAGGCACCCACCCTGCCATCTGAAATTTGCCTCTGCTTGTTTCCCATGTCCCCCACCTCGCGACGTCCTCCCACCTACCCTGCGCTTCTTGAACATAGATACCTGGCTCTAGCATGCAAGGCTGCTCTCCATCCTCTGCAGTAACAACAACACGCAAATCTGATGTGTGGCTCTGCTTGTTCGCCACAACCCCCCTCACAACACCATCCCACACACCCTGCCATCTGATGTGTGGCTCTGCTTGTTGGCCACAACCCCCCTCACAACACCATCCCACCCACTCCGCCATCTGATGTGTGGCTCTGCTTGTTGGCCACGACAACCACCTCACAACACCATCCCACCCACCCTGCCATCTGATGTGTGGCTCTGCTTGTTGGCCACGACAACCACCTCACAACACCATCCCACCCACTCCGCCATCTGATGTGTGGCTCTGCTTGTTGGCCACGACCCCCCTCACAACACCATCCCACCCACCCTGCCATCTGAAATGTGCCTCCGCTTGTTGACCACAACAACCACCTCACAACACCCTCCACCCCTCCACCTTGCGCTTTTATCAGGCCGCCGAGATCCTTTGTAACGAAGGTATTCTGTTCTCCAGCACAGACGACTTCACTTATAAGAGCGCCAGCGCAGAATAAGGGGAGCTTAAGTAATGGTAGATCCCTCTCTGCCTCTCCTAACAAAGCCTTTTCCTCCGTCGACAATTGGTGATCTAAAGAAACGTCCAAATCCAGTTGGTGATCTAAAGAAAAACCCAAGGTGTCAAAGCAAAGGCGTCGAAGCAAGCAGGCAACGCACTATTGCCGCTAGCCTTCCAACTTTGTGTGTCTCCTTAACCCCTGTCCACGGCCATCGCCTGTGGGTAGGGACCGGCAAATCATTTGATATTGGCCAAATTTTCTGGGCTTCAGCCACAGCCTTGTATGCGTAGGGACCGCCATATCATATGATATTGGCCAAAGGCGAGTATGATAACGGCAAGTATGATATCATACAAATTGCATCATATGATATTGTATCTAAATGGTGACTTTAGCCTAGTAAGACTGCCAGCATCGTATGATATCATATGGTGACATTATATCATATGATGCCGTTCCCCACCTAAAGGCCATCTTCTACCATACAGCACCGTGCACCCTGTTCAAGTTGTTAAACAGTTGCTCAGGTTGTTCAACAGTCGTTCACCTCTTTATGCACATCATTGGTTGTACATGTTCTTGAACATAACACCCTGATCACCTTTTAACAACCTGGACAGGTGCAGGCTGCCGTAGGGTCGCCTAGGCTGTCCACGGCCATCGCCATGTGCCATCGCCTAGGTTGTTCACTCGGATGTATGCATGCATACAGGTCTTATCAAGGAACGGAAGCGCCTCAGGACTGTGTGTGTGTGGAGGGGGGGGGGGGGGGGGGGGGCAGCCCTCCTCAAGTTTTTTACACAGGGTGACAGGTCCAATGATTTGTTTACTACTGCGTATGCCCAGATAAACTCATTTAGTCACACTTGAATCTGGTTTGAATTGGAAAATGTAAAAATAATTCCGCCATTGGTAACCTGAGCCAATTTATGGAGCACCCCAAATCTCGTCCGCCAACCTTAAATTCCGCCATGATTTTAGCCCCTTTTGGGTGCCTTCCGCCATCTCTATTTTCCGCCAACATATAATGCGCCTACGGTACTTCCCCCCTTGTAATAGCCACAAAAACCAGGGAGTGTGAAAGGGTTTGAACTAAGACAGTTTGCGGACAAGTCCAGGTCCTTAGCCTTGCCTCCTGCACTTGAACTTGGTTTTATAGCTTCAGCTAGCAATTTGGCTGCTCGCCGTCTTCGGCAGTAAAAATACATAAATGCTTTGAGAATGCTTGGTGGGGCGTGGTTTTAAGGGAGCCCCGTCTTACGGCGGAAGAGAACGGGCTGCTACTTAACCTGGACAAAGCTACCATGGCGGTTGACAGCAACCGCGTACACTAAAGCGCACTCTTAGGGTGGATTTCCATAGGCCGTGGATGGGTCTGGATCAGAGTCTCTGGTCTGGATGGGTCGAAAAGTACGAACAACCGACGATCCATCCAGGCCTTCCATTTCCACAGAGCCCCTGGATGATTCGTATTTGTACAAATTGTACCGACGAAACACCCATCCAGATGGCAAAATCCATCCCTGCCATCGACCGAGGGGTGGATTGGAAGAGTCTGGATGAGTCGCAAACTTTCCGGTGCAGCCCGGCGCAGCCCGGCGCCGGTCTCTCTAGCGACCTGCCTCTACTAGTTTCGATTCCCTCTCGTCCCCTCTGCTAGTTTGACCTCCCGAAATCTGCGACCTTCCTCAGTTTGACCCCCCTCACCCCGAAATCTGCGAACTCCCCCTGCTAGTTTCAATTCGATCTGCTAGTTTGACCTCACGAAATCTGTGACTTCCCTCTGCTAGTTTCACTTCCCGAAGTTTCGAATTGCGTCAGATCTGATTCGAGGAGCGGAAAATCCGAGACATTCTGCATCTTAAGATTCCTCGGCATTTAAGCCACAGTGGATGGCCAGGCGATCATTCCCCTGCGGACAAGTTGTCTTGCAGCAATAGCTCCAGCTCAAGTTATGGCACCCGGCCCACCCGGCCATCGCGGAACCATCCATGCCGCATTTCCACAGAAGGGGAACTGGATGATCGACTGCGTACGGATGCACGAATCATCCATGACCCATCCACGAGGCGTAACCGAAAGTAAACCAATTTAGCTACCCATCCAGTACTACACCCATCCACGCCCTATGGAAATCCACCCTCAGGGATGCGAACCCCGCACCTTCATACTCATCGGTTCAGCGAGCTCATCCATTGAACCTTTCGTCGAGATCATTCCTTCCTGTCCCGCCCTAATATAATTTGTAGGTGCTGTGATACTGTGGTTTAGGGTGGGAGTCAGTGTTGCATGTATGTCACAGACCAGGGGTAGGCCAAATAGGGAGTTGCCCAACCGCGACAGGAAGGGCCAAAATACCGTATGCGCCTGAAGTATTGGCATTACAACAATTGATTATCACGCATTCCCTGTTTGGGAATTCTGAGGATGCCATTGTGTGTACCTTGATGAAAAGACCCAGAATCCATATATAATTTCAAGTCGTGTCTTTTATTTATATTTAGGGAGGGTGGGGGGGGGAGGGATGGGGTCAGCCAGCAGGTTTTATAGGGATAGATGGTCAAACTTTTACTCTTGATCTCAGGGATGATAATTTAATTGTGCGATTCTTATCGTATTTTTAATAAAAACATATCAGGTATTTCCATCTTTCAAAGGAAGCAGGATTCATGACCAGCTTCATGCTGGAGTCTTTATCAACTAATTCAGGTTTAATTTTCATTTTCTCGAAATTATTTTTTCTATCCTCAGCGTATAAAGGAAATTCTAACATGAAATGCATTTCATCTTCTACCTCTCTTCTACCGTCCACCACCTTATCATAGCACCTGCAAATTCTGCCAGAACGAGAGATTCAACATTCAAATTGTGAGCTCGAAGACGTAGTCTTGCTATGCATTTAATATCATCCATAGTATTTTATAGGTTAGTGTATGTGGATTGTGGAACTATGGCTCCTATCCTCTGACATCATCCAAGTCGCATACGGTACGTAATATATGATATATGTGATACCGACTCCTTGGAAATCATCAAGTTTCCTGGGGTTCATTGTACTTAGGGATTGCCAGTCAATGCCTGTTATTTTAGAGATGCCTTTATCAATTTCCCGAGTCAATCTTGCACAGTGACTTCTGGTTATCTGAAAGAATACCAGAACAACTTTAGATAACACCTTATCTCTGAATGCATGTATGTATGTTACAGTCCAGGGGTAGGCCAAATAGGCTAAAGGGACTTGCCCAACTGTTAGGAATGCATATCAGTAATCCACGAGACCAGCTTGTTGCTATGTCTGGTTGACATTAGAACACTCTCTAGCAAGTATTTTCAAAAAATAATCATCCATTCGGTCTGCATTCGGTCAACAATTTTGTTCCAAAAGCCAATGCATGGTCTCAACCATTGAGCCCATGTAGATGCTATATTTTGTTCATTAAGGAACAAGTCGATAGAGGTGTTATCTCTAACGCTAAGAGCCCTTTGCATAAACTTATTCTGAATAGTTCCACATTTACCTTCGAGACAATGAGAAGTATTAATATTACCCAGACGGTCTGGAGCCCACACTTCACACCCGTAGTTAAGGATAAGTTGGATAAGTGTGCCATAAAGGTAACTTATAATATTGGCATTTGCGAGATCCATCTGTTTACACCGTTTCCAAAGTGCATGATTAGCCCTGTTGGTGGCAACCCGTTGTCTTTCACCGTCATCGTGTGTGCAGCCATTCCTGCCGTGTTTCCCCGTCAAGAAAAAGTAAACAAACTCCTCCTTAATGGGATGGTCTTGGCCTTTAAATTGCCATCTACAGGTAATTCTTCCATTTATAAGGTCTCTATTAAAAACTACCACTTCAGATTTAGATACCGGTATGTTCAATTCCATTTTGTCAACTTGACAGAATTCTTCCAGACATTTGAGCATAATCTGTAAGCCTGAGGGTGACTCACTCACAGTAGCTAGATCAGCGGCATACAAGATTACTCTGCAAATGTTATCAGCAATTCTGACACCTTCCTCTTCACCACATTTCTCGGTAAAGAACTTCTTCAATTGGTCAACAAAGGGACCACATAAAAGCTATCTCCTTGTCTAACACCTGCCTCTGCTAAGAAGGCAGAGCTAATTCGATCGCCGACACGTATTCTCATACATACTTGTTTACGCATGTTTCTCAGGGTATTCAGAAAGTTGCCGTGAATACCCATCTGTTCAAGGAAGATCTGAAGGGGAATCTTCCTCAACTACGTGACGCACAAAAGCTTTCCATTTTCGCTACGAGCAGCAAATTATAGGCTGCTCCATGAGCCAACCACTGGGATAAGTGCCAAGATTTCACTAGTACTGGAACGATAATTCTGTCAGCTTCCAGGTGCATTACATTGCTTTAGGTTTGGCTGGGTAGCAAGTCCGGGAGCTGCCTAGAAGCTGCAGCTGGTAGCTGAAAATAAAATCTATGACGTCAAGGGCCTTTATCCTGCGTTGCCATTTCGTGTTCCGCTACCATGGCTACCATCACTGTTCATTTTTTGGGCTACGCGTATCATCTTCTAGGCAGCTCCCCCCCCCCCCCCCCCCCCCCCCCCCCCCCCCCCCCCCCCTCCCTTGGGCGGAACCTGAAGCTAGCTGACATGACGGGTATTCCAATGCAGCAAACTGCTTTGGGTTTTACCCAGTAGCTGACTGATGGAGCTGACTAGAGGGTACCTTGCAAAGCCCCCAAAAGATGCAGTGGTCACCCCCTGCCTATCCTCAACGTCAAGGGCCTTCGGCGATCAGTGGATTCTTTGAGCATGAGCTGGTGTCAAGATTGTCCCATGCTAGTTCACCTCCCAACTGTGGGTAGTCGTGAATGAGGCCAGTCGTGAGGCTGAAGCTTGGCCAGCGCATTGATGTGCTGGCCATGTCCTGCTGAAGCGCCGCTGATGCGCTGCTGAGGTGCTGCATTAATGTGTTGCTGATGTGCTGTGCATGAGTGGATGCTTTCAGCTTGGGCTGGTATCAAGACTGTCTCACAGGGTACTTCCAAGCGCGTTCTTTTTTGCACTCGGGCTCTGCCTTTTTGAGCCCCACTGCGCGTTTTGCGCAGTTTTTTGCACCCCCGTGTGCACTACAAAGCGCCCTGTGCACCCCCTGTGCAATACTAAGCGCCCTGTGCACCCCCTGTGCACTACAAAGCGCCCTGTGCAACCCCCTGTGCACTACAAAGCGCAGTTTATTTTTTTTAAGTGTGCTAAAGCTCTGGCCAATTTGGTCAATGGAAGTACCCTGCTGTCTCATGCTGCCTGACCTCCTGAATGAGGGCAGTCCTGATGCTGCAGCTTGGCCAGCGCATTAATATGCTGGCCATGTGCTGCTGATGTGTTGTGCATGAGCCTGTAACGTTGCTGCTGTCACTGTGGGTGTCGCAGCTGACGCAACAGTGTGTTACGCTGCTGTTGCTGCCATATTGTGTCACGCTACCATGCTCACCCCCTGCCCCTCTTAAAGGTTTAGGGCTCTCATCGACCACTGGATGCTTTCAGCTTGGGCTGTTGTAAACGCTGCCCACTGCTGCCTCACCTCCTGAATGAGGTCAGTCGTGAATGCGGGAGCGTGGTGCTGCAGCTTAGCAAGTGCATCGAGAGTGTACACAAGCTCTCTCGGCTCAAAGTGGGAGAGGCCAGGCTTAGCCCCATTTAGCATGACAGATATGAATCTGGCATCGTAGTGCTCCAGCACAGCAAGCGCCCACAGGGTGTTGGCCACCTCCTCAGGGCAGTACATCCCAGCGTCCTCCTCACCCTCAGACAGAAGCGCGGCGGTGAGATCTGCATCCTTGTAGCCCAGCCTCCCCATCGCCCACACCAACTCTTGGGGGTTGTACGCCCAAAGTCGAGGTCTTGCTTGCGCAAGTATCTCACCCATGAATGCATCATCCCTGTGCCCCAGTGTTGCTAGTGACCAAGCCAGTAGCGACAACTCGTCCGGCTTCATAGATCGCATCAAAGGTGTCGTGGCCTTGCATAGGTCAGAGATGAACTCATGCTCCTTGGACTTCATGCTAGCTAGGGCCCACAAGGTGGCCACCAGACCCTCGGGTGCAAATTCCCTGATTCGTGGCTTGGCTACAGCCATGATCTCATTCACCAGGCTGGCACTGTTGCTAGGCCCAATCTTAGCAATCGCCCACAGCACGTTGGCCATGTCGTGGGTGTTGAAGCTAGCTAGCTTGCAGCTTGACTCCAGCATGAGCCCTTGGATGAATGAGCCCCCAGGTACTTCAAGTTTGGCAATGGCCCAGGCAGAGGTTGCTAGATTCTTGGCAGTGAAGAGGGGCAGCAGATGCTGTGCCCTGCTGAGTAGGGCGGACACAATCTGGTCCCCCTGATACTTCTTCGTTGTCCTCCTCTTTGCCAACGCCCACAGGGTGTTGGCAACGTCCTGCGAGTTGAAGCTGTGTATGTGCGCCTTGGCGTGAAGGAGAACGGAAGACACAAAGGGATCATCCTTGTGCCCCAGCTTCACCATGGCCCACAGGATGTTGGAGTAGCCTTGGGGGCTGAAGTTGGAGAGTTGGGGTTTGCAGGCTGAGATAAAGGAAGATACGCATGCCGGATCACGGTGCTCTATCTTGGCGAGGCCCCACAGCATGTTGGACAGACCCTGGGGAGTGAACGCACCCAGGCGGGGTCGTGCTTGAGACAGCAGGGCTACTACAAACTTGTGATCTTTGTGCCTCAGGACAGCTAGGGCCCACATGCAGTTTGACAGGTCCTGGGGCAGCATGGAACCTAGCAGGGGGGTTGCACTGGCAATGATAGCTTGCACTGTGCTACTGTCCTCATGGCCTAATTTGGCAAGAGCCCACAGGCAGGTGCTCAACTCTCCCTGTGAGAGGCCTGCCAATTTAGGACGTGCGGCTTCACACCATGGTCCAAGCAAGCTGGTGCTACGGCTCCCCAACGTGGCTGCGGCCCAAATGAGGTTCTTGAGGTCGAGGGGCTTGTACCACTTCAGGTGAGGCACTACAGCGGTTGACACGGCTGACACCAAAGCGTCATGCTGACTGTTCAGCTTGGCTAGGGCTAACATCAAAATGACCAGCTCTCGGGGTTTAAACGTGGAAGTGCCACGTGATTGCATCTCTTCGACAATGGCATGAGCGAACTTGGTGCTATCATCATGCTGCAGGACAGCTAGGGCATGCAGGGAGTTAACCAGCCCTTGGGAGCACATGTCCGGCAGCTGGGGCTGAGCATGGGAGATGAGAGCAGAAAGGAACGCTGAATCTCTGTACTCCATCTTCCCCAACGCCAACAGCGTGTTGCTTAGGCCTAAGGGCTGGAACTCTGCCAGCTTCTGGCTAGCTTCCCTCAGAAGGGGGGCCACAAACAGGCTGTCGCTGTAATCAAGTGTTGCCAGTGCCCACAAGCTGTTTGAGAGCTCTTGAGATGAGAACTCATTGAGCTTCACCAGCGCGGCAGCTATAAGCTTGGGCAGTAGTTTGTTGGAGGGGGCATGCCCTACCTTGGCGAGCCCCCACAAGGTATTGGAGATCCCACGCGGAGCCATCTGTTCCACGGACTGCGCTGCTACCTTGCTCAAGCACTCCTCCAACAGGCGTACTGACAAGTCGCGGTTGGACGGCTGCAGCTTTCCCAGCTTGTTGATTGCTGTGGCCCCGTTGATTGCGTTGAATGAGTGCTGGTACATGCGGCTCAGTTCACTCAGCTCTGCGACGGTATCGCATGCTAGCAGCATGCGATTCAGCTCGTAGTTACGGATGGGCTTCGCCAACTGCGTAGATAAGAACAAATGGAGTTGGTGGGGTGAACTCTAAACCCTCAACCCTGCCAAACCCTAAACCCTGGATGGGTTTTGCCAACATGCGTAAATAAAAAAAGAGCAGGTGGCAAGCGAGGAGTTGATGATGTGAACCTTAAACCCTGGATGGGTTTCGCCAACTGCATAAATAAGGACATGCGAGGAGTTGGTGAGGTGAACCCTAAACCTTGGATGGGTTTCGCCAACTGCATAAATAAGGACATGCGAGGAGTTGGTGAGGTGAACCCTAAACTTTGGATGGGTTTCACCAACTGTGTAATAAGGACAAGCGAGGACTTGGTGAGGTGGCAGGCACACTGTCTATTTTGGGGGGCTACGCGCAGCAGTTTCTAGGAAGCTCCTTTCACCCTCCCTTGGGCCAAAGCTAGAGCTGGCTAGTGCGTCTGAAAGCGAACATGGAAGGCATTCCAATCTCAGCTGCAATCTTTGGGCTCGACTCAGTTCCTGGCTAATGGAGCTGGGTGGAAGCTGCTACACGTAGCCCCAAAAATAAATAGTGGTGGCAGGTAGGGCACAGGTCACCACACACCCCAAAACAAACCCTAACCCACCAACACCAACCCTCACAAATCCAGTTCCCCAAACCAAAACCAACCCCCCTCCACACACACACAAACCCACCAAATCCAACAGTGGTGGTCGACATGTCAGCATGGCTTGTGCCGGGATGGATGGCTATAGGAAAGGGAAATAGATAATCAAATTGACATAAATAAATCAATCAATAAACAAACAAATAAAATGTACACATTATTACGAGGCGTGATGTTGAGAGGGCCAGTCCATTTGCTTTCACTAGGGCCAACCACCAATCCAACTGAGAAGTCCCTAGGAGTATCATCTTAAACATTGTTGTCAATATCGTCATGGATCAAGATTATCCTGCTACACCCTCTGATTCAGGACCATGTTCGTCCTGGGTCAGTAACGTCCTGGTACACCCTCTGATTCAGGGCCATAGTCGTCCTGGGTCAGGATCGTCCTGGCACACCCTCTGATTCAGAACCATGATCGTCCTTGGTCAATATCGTTCTAGGTCAAGATTATCCTGCTACACCCTCTGATTCAGGACCATGTTAGTCCTGGGTCAGTAACGTCCTTCTACACCCTCTGATTCAGGACCATGTTCGTCTTGGGTCAGTAACGTCCTGGGTCAATGTCGTCCTTCTACACCCTCTGATTCAGGACCATGTTCGTCCTGGGTCAATATCGTCCTGGGTGAAGATTATCCTGCTACACCCTCTGATTCAGGACCATGTTCGTCCTGGGTCAGTAACGTCCTGGGTCAATGTTGTCCTTCTACACCCTCTGATTCAGGACCATGTTCGTCCTGGGTCAGTAACGTCCTGGGTCAATATTGTCCCTCTACACCCTCTGATTCAGGACCATGTTCGTCCTGGGTCAACATCGTCCTGGGTCAAGATTATCCTGCTACACCCTCTGATTCAGGGCAAAATTCGTCCTGGGTCAATAACGTCCTCGTATACATCCTGATTAAGGACCATATCTGTCCTGGGTCGATAACATCTGGGGTCAATATTATCCTGCTACACCCTCTGATTCAGGACCATATCTGTCCTGGCTCAGTATCGTGCTGGATGAAGATTATCGCGCGATATATCAGATGATCTAAAAACATATCGCGACATATCAGATGATTTGAACATTGTTTGATCAATTTCGGGAATCCTGAGATTTCTGGGGATATAATCGTAAATTTTACCTGAAAAAAATGAGGCTTGAAGCACAACCTACGACCTTAATTCCCAAATGATCCGCTGAACGACAAACTCCATTGACATGGGTATCCTCTTCAGCGGGCTTACTCGAATACTACTTAAGACCATATGTTCCACATGCATACCAAGCCAAGCCATTCATTATCATAGACAGGCCATAGTTGACCCAAGCCAAGCAAAGCCATTCATTTCATTGTCATAGACAGGCCATAGTTGACCCAAGACAAGCCCGCTCCACACTATCTAGGTTTTTTTTCCAACCATCCTCAAAATAAATAGTTGATATGCATAGCACAATGTAAAATAACTACCAAGCTGCATTGGATACACAAAACATATGTATTTCCTTTATTAATATAATTTGATATCCATCAGCACTTCCAATAGCAGGGGTACTTATCATTCTAGAGGTCTGTCTTATTTTTTTCAGTTTGTAGGTCCAGTTGTGCAGCAAAAGTTGCGACGCAAGCCTGATTGTAGGGTTGTGGCATAGCACGGTATAAGGCAGACTGCGGAGCCCCTGGGGGGGGGGGGGGGGGCAGCGCGTCGCACTGGGTCGCACTGAGTCACTAAATTTGCCACGCGTCGCACAAAAAATAACTCGTACAGGGCAAATCCAAACTCCCACCTTCTGCTTTGCTGCGCCATTGCCAGCTGTACCACTTGTCTTGTCACCACCCTCTAAAGCTTGCGACCGACCAGCTGCCGCAGCATGCTGGCTTTTGCGCTGACTCCTTGCAGGCTGGCCGCCGAACTGAGAGACTTCCACAACGGACGTGTTTACGCTTGTAGATGATAAACATCTGGGCTGAAGTCTGCTCAACTTCCTCCTACCCCCAAAGCTACTGCTAAAGCTACTACTGCTACTCCTACTCCTACTACTGCTGCTGCTGTATATCAACGAGCTAACACAGCTGCTACTGCTAGCATCGGCATTGCTGTTGATCCTGCTGCTTCTAGCACCAGCGTTGCTGCTGGTCCTGCTGCTAGTGCTACCAGCCACCAGCTGCCAGGATCTGCAGCTAGGGCTGGGGGCGTTCAGCGGAGTGATGGATTTCATTACATGCAGCGTGGAAGCCCCTAGGGTGAGGAAGTACGCAGTGGGTGGTGTTTTAGTTTGATATGCGGTGTGGTGTGGTGCTGTGTGGTGTGGTGTGGTGTGGTGTGTGGTTCTTGGTGTGGTGCTGTGTGGTGTGGTGTGGTGTGTGGTATGGAATGGTGTGGTGTGGTGGTTGCTCAAAGCTTTGAGCACAATCCAATATAACTAGGCAAAAGCCATTGAAAGAGAAGTTTAATTTGAAGGTTAATTAACAAATCATGCAATCAAATCCATTGAGTGGTGGTGGGCAAGGGGGACATGCAGAGATTGGACATGCAGTGCAGGGAGGCATAGTGTAGAGGAGCAAAGATGGACAGTGCTCTGTTAGAGACTAGCACAAGCTTATTCACGGTTCATGGTGGGGAACGACGTGACGCTGCTGCCACGGAAGAGGATTTTAGCGAGACTAAGTTGAATGCCCGACCCGGTCCCTGGCTCATCTGGGAGAGATGGAAGGTTTGCTACAGGGCATTATCGAGTGCTAAGTCTTGCATCTGTACCTTACACAGCTATCGTGCAGTTCCAAGCATATCTACGGCTGAGTGGCCAAGAGGAAGCGATGGATGACTAACTGCACAAGAGTGCGTATGCGCGCGCTTGAAAAAATGACTGCTGCGCTGCTACTGGGGCTGCATGATTGAGACCGGAGGCGTTCGGCTGCTTGGAGTGGACCGTCGCTTATCTCACCATGCAAGTTAACAACAGCTGGCGTGTGGCCAAAGGTAAGACTGGGGGGCGGGCTACAAAGGGACGTCGGATGTTGCAGGAGAAGATTCGCAAGAGACTGTGGTGATAGGCAAGAAGGACGTAATTTTTAGACGAGTCGACGTGCTGTTGCGATACCAGACCAGGGCACGCATTTAGAGGGTTCAGGGCAGAGGTTCAGGGCTTAGGCGGCCTAGGGAACTATCGAGGGACCCGAGTCCCGGATTCACGGTGGGGGAGAGGGAGAGGGAGGAAGAGGTTCGAGCTTGGGTTCGAGCGCTGCTTCGTGGTGCTTGGGTCAACACGCACAGAAAAGTGGTCAAATAATAAACGTGAACTTTGCTACATGGCTACAGCATACTGATGCTTGCCGTCTACGGCAGCCGTAGTATCATTCCAAGCATTCATACAACTATTCAATTGATAAAGCAAAGGCAGTTGCACATGTCCTCATGCTTCTGCACGACAAGTAATGTATCTAGAATTGTCTCGATTACCGTATTTTAGTTCATTATTAACTTTCAATTAAACGTTTTAAACCTCAGGAAATATTCCCGTAGACAGAAATAGGAAGCTCATGTTGGAAAGGCGGGGCATGCCAGACCACTGCCGATTGAGACTGCCCCTGACGACCTCGACAAATACAAAAGATTGGGCTGTTGGGCAAGTCCTTTTATCCTAATTGGCTACTCCCTGGATAGATCAAGTAATGAAGTGGATTGTTTTTTGTTTTTGCACATGAAGCATTGTTCTCTTAATGAATGAGTCTGCTTGTGGCAATTTTAAGAACTCAGCAATTCAGCATACTATTGACAATTTGGCATTCCTAGGCTCTTTTTCTTCAGTAGGGCAAGTACAGATTTATACCACAGCTGCTGTTGTTAGGATTTAAGAGCATAATGATTTGCAAAACCTAACCTGGATCCTGTAGCTACCGCCAGTCTAATGCTCCGTAAGGCCACAGCGCAAGGACCCAGTCGACCTCGCACCCATAGTCGGGGTCGCCCCCAGTCGCTTCAATCCTATTTAAGAAGCGCACGACGACGCGCCAAGTGTACGACACACAACCGGCAACCGAAACCGTTCATCGTTCATCCGTCCAGCTGCTCCCTCTCAACAGTACCATACTATCAGCTATTAAGCACTTCTAAGAGTGGACAGAGATGTATGCAGCGGAGACAGACGCGCCAATCTATACACAGAGACGAGAATAACGTTACAAGCAAGGACGTACACTAAAGGACACCAGCGGTGGGCGAAGTGGATGCCTGTAACCTGAATAGACCCTAAGCCCGGATCTTGTCACCCTGACACCGTTTAACACAGGACATGTCAGGGAGAGACCGATAAGACACAGAGAGACAGGCAGTCAATAGGAAGCTGACACTGAGTCACTAAAGGATGACTCAGTTCTACGGGAAGCTATCACTATGGGAAGCTATCAGGGCCGATAGTTCTAAGGGAGTACATAAGTAGTCACCAAGTCATAAAACGCTTGAGAGCACCGCAATTCATGCTGACACTCCACCTATGACACAGGTGACATACAATACTACTACTCCACCTATGGCACTGGGGACATAGAACTATATGTAACAGATTAAAAAAAAAAATTAAAGAACTCCGAAAAAACGAGAGAACTTCAAATGTAACCCAAAGGGTGTAAATGAAGGAATGGACCAAGGCAAAATACCAAAGAGTGCCAAGGGAGAAAAGAGGATAACCGAATATCAATGACGGGTAACAACGGTATAGAAAACCCGATCCGGGAATAGGAACCTAATGCCATACAATGATACCAAAAAACAAGAAACGTATGTAACCAAAAAACAAAAAAATGACCCTAAGAAGTAGCGGTCATTCCAAGCATACGGACAAACCGCCAGAACACAGCAGGATCAAGGGGCTTGGTGAAGGGGTCAGCACAGTTATCCACAGTGTTAACATAGGCAACAGCCAGTTGGCCATCCTCCACCAGCTCCTTGATGTAGTGATGAATAACATCAATGTGCTTGCTGCGAGGCAGAAGCTGCCAGTCAGTGGCCCAACTCAGGGAACCTAAGTTGTCACCCTGAATTGTAACCAAAGCACAAGGCAGACCCAGATCCACCCTCAATTTCTTCAACCATTGGACCTCCCTGGCAGCCTGGGACAGGGCCTGATACTCAGCCTCACTAGAGCTAATAGCAACAGTAGGCTGTCGCTTGCTCATCCAGTTAACAATGCACCCACCAGCTAGAACTGCAAAGCCAGTCTGAGATCTCCTGTCAGACCCATCATCAGCATAAGATGAGTCACTAAAGACAGTAAAAGTGAAATCAGGGCTGTGGGTGTAAGTGAGACCCAGGTGAGAATGTGTTCTCAAATACAAGAGTAACCGTTTGGCAGCCCCCCAGAGAGGGACTGTAGGGTGAGCAGAGAACCTGGATAAATAGCTAACAGCAAAGGAAATATCAGGCCTGGTGCAAGTGGCCAGGTATAGCAAAGCACCTACAAGAGAGAGGTACTGGCTATTAGACGGCAGGGGCTCTCCAGGGGCGTCAGAAACAGTGGATTTGGCCATGGGAGCAGCAAACTTGGGTGGGGCAGCAGCAGTAAGACCAAACTGCTCCACCAGATCAACAATGTAGGTGTGCTGAGAGAGATTGATCTGAACGCACCTGCCTTCAGAGTCAAGGGTAACATCCATGTCCAAAGAGAGGAACTGAATTGGAACACCCATCTCTTTGACCTCCCAGCCAGCTGCTTCCATTGCCTGGATCAGCAACACATACCTATCCAGCTCACTAAAAGCACAGATAAAGTCATCAACATAGGTCAGGACATAGCTCCACCCACCATCAGAATCCTTCCTAAAGTACAGAGCAGGTTCTGCCTTGCACATAGTAAAGCCATGAGCAACCAGAACCCGCTTGACATCCCTACTCCAAGCTCTGGGTGCCTGCTTCAATCCATAAAGGGACTTGATCAGTTTGCAGACAAGTGGAACACCGTTAGGACCAAGGTGCCTAAAGCCCTCAGGCTGGTGGCAGTACAGGTCCAGACCAGGCTCCAGCTTGGCATTTAGGAATGCAGTCTTGATGTCTAGCTGCCGAACAAACATCTTCCTATGAGTGATGGCAGCCAGGAGCACCCTAAGACCTGCTTTGGAGGAGACAGGGGCATATACATCATGAAAATCCAGCCCAGGACGCTGCAGAAAACCACGGACCACAAAACGTGCCTTGAAGCGTATAGTACCATCAACACCAATCTTCTTCACAAATAACCACCTGCCAGACAGGATCTTCTGCTTACGAGGCTGTGGAGTGAGAACCCATGTACCATGGGCATGAAGGGAAGCCATCTCATCCTTCATGGCAAGAAGCCATTGATCCCTGTCAGGGTTGGTATGCAACATGGCAGCTTTGTAGGTCAGTTCAGTGGTGGATGCAACAGATGCTCCCACGTACAAGCAGTTTACTTGTACATGGGCAGCGGGGGTATCAGCAGTATCAGCAGTAACCATTAGTAAAGCCCCCAGGGCAGAACTACTGCCTGGTTGAACAGGGCCGGCCTTCTTTGCCTCTAAATCAACGAAGCCTGGGTCGACCGGAACACCCCAGCCATACGCAGTATCGGAGCCTGACCACGGTTCAAGATCATCACTTGCATCATCTGCAACGGCTACATCATCACCCGGACTCCTGATTAATCTATCAGAGACGGCAGGAGGTGAAGCGTTCACCAACTCCATCGAGCTATCAGTGATGATGGGAGTATGATGACTAGTAGGCAATGGATCTAACAAAGGATCCACTATGGTCTGAGTTGGTGTAAATCCAACGACTTCACCGACGGAATGTGACGCAGAGGAGGGCCTGGCGACCCCCTGAGATTCGGCTAAGATTTTGTCCGTAGGAGCCGCAGAAACTCGCCCGCCCAGTGTGTTCTCACGCAAAACAGTACCACTGGCCCCCGACCTAGGTCGCAGAGTCATCCTATGGCCAGGACAGTGGTCAACAATTGGGGAAGACAAAGGGTCTAGGGAATCAACCGCAACCTCAGGCATGTGTCCGCTGATGGCGGCAGGGATGCTAGAGACATATGGCGACCCATCATAGGGAGTTAGCCCAGGAATGCAGTTATGATCAAACTGCTCATAGAAGAGTACATCACGACTCTCTACTACCTGGCGCAACTTAGGAACCCAAACAAAATAACCCTTACTCACCAGAGAATACCCAACCAGTCTACCAGATAACGCCCTTTCGTCTAGCTTATTACGTTTCTTCCCATTGACTTGAGTAACATAGCGGGGGCATCCAAACACACGTAATAACGACACATCAGGTTTCACCCCATAAAACAACTCAAAGGGTGTCTTGCGTCCCTGGTTAGGCAGACGGTTTCTAAGGTAACAAGCAGCCAGGAAGGCATAGGGCCAAAAGGACTTAGTAAGCTTAGACTCCAAGTGGATACTCCTAGCTATATTCTGAAGGACCCCATTATACCTTTCCACAGTTGCATTCTGCTGTGCAGTGTATGCCAAAGACAACTCATGTACTGCCCCAACCGATTCTAACCAATCCTCGAACCATTTAACTATAAACTCTTTAGCCCTGTCAGATCTCAGACACTTAAAGGCAAACCCCTGCAGCTGATTTGACCATCTGAGGATGATAGTCTGGACTGCTAAGGGAGCTTCATCCTTGGTCCTCAAGCACAATACCTCAGCATAGCCAGAGAATTGGTCTACAAGGCACAAGATATAAAACTCCCCACGAAGACCCCTAATATGAACCGGTCCCATGATATCCAAGTGAAGGCGTTGGAGGGGTGCAAGGACCTCAGTCATGCTTTCTTTAGGAAAAGGGAGACGCTTTCCCTTAGCCTTTTGACAAGCATCACATGGGATCTTACCCATCTTTTGTACTTGATGAAGGCTGAGGGGTAAGTTCTTAACCATACCACGCTTGACAAGGTTGTGCAAGGCATCATAACCGGGATGACCCAGTCGCCTATGCCACAACCATGCAGGAGTGGTAGGGATAATAACTCCACCGTCCTCATCAACATCAAGTGCAAAAGCTGGATAATATTCAGCAACCCTCAAACAACGACTGGAGGTGTGACAAGGCCTACATGCAAACTTATACACACCATCACTGGAAGCAGGAAAGGACCAGAGCACAGAAGAGCCCTGAGTGGCAGTACAACTAATACTATCAAAAGCAATCTTGCAGTGGAGGGAATGAGCTACAGCATTTACGGACAGGAGATTTACTGGACAGTGGGGTATGTATAGAACATTGGTTAAGGTGATTGATGTTGGTAACCAATCACTACATAACACAATGGACCCCATACCCTCTGACCGTTGAATCACCCCATCAGCAAATCGAACTGCAGGCCCAACAGCAGAGGATTCAAACACAGTGAACAACGACCTATCACCTGTGATTGACATCCCAGCTCCTGAGTCCACATGCCAGATACCTTCAGAAAGACTTGGGCTGCAAATGTTTGAGAACTTAGTCGTGCAAGAAAATAGGACAGAGCTTACCTCCTAGTTCTTTGAAATAGCGTACCCATCGATCTGAGCCTGCAAGGACGACAGCTGCTTACGTGTAAGCGACCCTGGAAGGGCCAAAGCTACGGGCACCGGTTCAGAACCAGGTGCACGTCCCTTGGCCTTTCTGAGTTCCGGATACTTTGTAAAGCAGCGGTCTTCCGAGTGGCTCGTTTTCGAACGACAGGGTCCCCAAGTGCAATCCAAGCGCCTCTTGGTGCCCCCGGAACTCTGAGAACCAGATCCCTTGCCCCGCTGGAAAGCAGCATTAGCAGGGATCTGGGGAGGGTCGCGGGACCAGCCAGGATGCCTTGGATCAGACCTGGGGAGAGACACATTTAAGAAATCTAACGATCTATAAGCATCAAGACAAGACCAGTAGTCTACGGTCTTGTTCTGGTACAACTCAAAGCCAAACTGGAGGCGCAGCGAATCGAATCGAGGGTGAGTGATACCATTGATTATAGTGTGCATCGCGTGACGCTGCGGCTGCGGGTATCCCGCACTGCGAAGATCAGTGCACAACTGCCGCACCCTGCGAAAGAACACATCCACGGGTTCAGAGTTGTTCATGGTCACACTACGAAGCTCAACAAGCATGAGGGGAACCCGAGCAGCAAGGGCATCAGAATGCTGCCTCTTGATATGCAGTAAGATATCGCGAGGTGTAGCAAAATCCTGATACACCTGTACCATCGGTTCCGTCATGTGCGCGAGCATCATGGTGAGACACATGAACTCCTGGCGTGCAAGGGGCAGGGTACTAAATCCTAACAGTGCAGGATCTACACGAGTCTGACTAGGAGAGGCAGGTGGTGAGGCAACAGGCGAAAACGGCGTGGCATCATACATAGCGCGAACCGACAGAAAGTACTCGGCAGCGATGCCAGCATCATATGCACGCTGGTCATCAAGGTTCTCAATCTCATCCAAAGAACTCGCAACATTTACGAGTAGCTCAAAATCTGGCCTAGGAGGTACAAAGCTGAGAGGAACTTTGGCAAACTGGTACTTGCGTAGATTTGCATTTCGAACTCCCAATCCACCAAAGGTAGCACCACCAGGAGGGGGGTAGTCAATCCCTGCCTGCACAGGCCCCAGATAAGCACGGCATGCATGACCCAACTCAGAGAACACCATCACTCGCCTAGCCCGCCCCTTTGTATCTAGATTAGCCCGAGTGGCAGCCTGATCCATCCTACCGTTCAAAGTGCGGTCCAAGGAGTCACCAGCTTTCTGCGCCTGGCGAATTTGGCGGCAACTCCGCACATCCATGCGCGAAGGTGTGGAGCCATCAAGCAGGTGCTCCCAGGATAAGCATCCCAGCGAGCGATTCGGGTAGTAGGGCAGGGGGGGAGGAAAAGGAGAAGGGGCAGGAGGCTGCTCCACCGGTGGAGGTGGAGGTGGATTCAGGGAGGGGCCAGCAGCATCGCTGTGGACACTCGAGGCAGCAGCAGCAGTCTCACGAGACCGCGTGTGGTAGCCAGCCAGAGCTCACTCAGAAGGGTTGCGAACAAAGGGGAGGGGAGGAATCAAAGGACCAAGTGACGAGCTTCTCAGCAAAGTCGGCATAGCCAACTCAGGTACCGCAGGTGGATGCGGAGGAGCAGTCGGAGGCTTGTAGACAGGAGGAGGAGGAGGAGGAGGAGGAGGAGGAGCCGACTGGTGCTCAAACACCGGAGACTCAAAAACACGAGTGGCAGTGGAAGGTGTGACTCCACCGAAGTCACCACTCCGCGCACTCTGTAGGTCTTCCTCTTCGTCGTCATCGTCATCCTCAGTGTAGTAGCCATCTTCATGCTTATGGCGAGCCAGATCAGCATTGTCATACTCAAAACGGGCATCAGGAGGCGGAGGAGAAGACTTGTATTTGATGATCTGAGTCGAGACGCAGCATAGACGCATCAGAATATCCTCTACCTCAGGAAGGAGGCGTTGGACAAGAGGAGAAGGAGGGAGAGAAATGGAGGTTTGGTAGGGGGGGATGTCTTCCATGATGGCGGAAGGAGACTCATCTAAGGCAGCAGAGGCCGCTGGCGCGCAATCATCAAGCCAATCAGTGGGAACACGAGTCTTGAACGGAAGAATGCGGTCGCAGCCATTGGATACAATGACGCTCTCCATACCGCGCGACCAAGACAAACCATTCTGTGGGGTTAGCTTTTCGAAGCCGGCAGGAGGCCCACGCGGAAGTTGCATTATAAAGCAGTGGTAGATCGAGATGAAGCCCAGAACCTATCAGCTATTAAGCACTTCTAAGAGTGGACAGAGATGTATGCAGCGGAGACAGACGCGCCAATCTATACACAGAGACGAGAATAACGTTACAAGCAAGGACGTACACTAAAGGACACCAGCGGTGGGCGAAGTGGATGCCTGTAACCTGAATAGACCCTAAGCCCGGATCTTGTCACCCTGACACCGTTTAACACAGGACATGTCAGGGAGAGACCGATAAGACACAGAGAGACAGGCAGTCAATAGGAAGCTGACACTGAGTCACTAAAGGATGACTCAGTTCTACGGGAAGCTATCACTATGGGAAGCTATCAGGGCCGATAGTTCTAAGGGAGTACATAAGTAGTCACCAAGTCACAAAACGCTTGAGAGCACCGCAATTCATGCTGACACATGCAATAACTTCACGTGCTGACGAGATCACTCCCCCTCAAAATACCCAGAGTCACTTGCTTCTTTCCTCGCCTTCTCCCATTCCTGCACTTTTTTCGCTCGCCATATGATTCACCAGCTAGCTCCTCCTCGTTGAATGCTTAGTCCGCAGATCTGGAACCCTTGTAACCCACGTTGACTCTGCAAACACGAGGATGCTTTTACGTACTTTGCGTCGCAACTGGCGAGGACGTCGAGAACAGCTCCAATTAAATCAGATTCGAGCCATGCGACAGCGAAAAAGTGCTGTGAATGCCAGGGGGGGGGGGGGGGGGGGGGGGGGGGGGGGGGGGGGGGGGAGGGGGAGTAGTCCAAAAATAATCAGCCATGCGTTAATAAGTTACTAAACCACTATTTTATGGGCTGGAAATACTCCCATTTCCTTGTCACTTAGACCTTAAGATTAGAGCTTCCAGGTCTAGATGGGGGAACCCTAAATCTAGCTTGGGTGGGTGGGTGCTGGCATGAATGTGAGAGGGCTGTAAACTAGGGGTACTATTAGTTTTTAGGGTTTACATCTCGCAATTCTGGGGAATTACAGGATCTGTTTTGTTTTTCTTGACCATTGTTTTTTCATGTTAGATGGGGCTAGCTTGTTCTCTCGTGTCTTACTCAATTGTACCTTACCACTTCATGGTTGTTGGTGTCACTGTGTTTGTCTAGTCACCAAGTGTGTGTGTGTGTGAGAGGGGGTAGGTGCGGTAAAATCTGCAGGGCCAACCTCTTCACACCTGTGTGCCTTGGACCATAAAGGCCTTTCATAGCAATACACTTTGGAGCTGAGCATGGATGCATGGGTCCAGCTAAATTAGTCAGAAATGCTCCCCCAACCCCTCTGGGCTCCGTGCTTCGCGATCCGCGGGGTTCAGGGGACTGAGCATCGAGCTGAGTCGCTCAATTTGCAACACGTCGCACGAAAAAAAATTGTGCTCCAGAAGACAGAATTCCTGCTGAACTAAAGGAAAAATTAGGGAGCCTTAATTATATTCCTTACAGCCCAGAAAATAAAAAGTATTTTATTTTTTGGGCCAGTTCCTAGTGAAAAAATACAGAAAAATAGTAGTTCCAATTCCTTCTCCAGACCCAGCTACAATTAAAAAAAAAAAATACCCTATTTATTCTATTTATTGAATAACAAAAAAGCATTATTAAAGTACCCTATTTATGTAGGTGGTAACAGAGGTCATGGAGAAGTCACAACCCAGCATGCATCCAATGGTGATGGCACTAGTATCTCTGCAGAGAATGTGAAAATATCGGTGTCAGCCCCCCTGGTCATAAGTGTACGGGTACGTCGATTGAATTTGTTTGGATTGGATAGGATTGCATGTTAAAAAAGGGCTGTGCAGCTGCGAGAGGTGGATGGGCAAGAGGGGGATGCATGCTGGTGATGGCACTAGTATTTCTGCAGAGAATGCAGAGATGTCATTGTCTGCCCCCCTTGTCATCAGAGTGCTGGCAGGTTTATTGAATTGTATTGAATTGAGTTGAGGTTCGTGTTGAATTCTTGAGCACTATTATCTTAGCAGATAATGCGCAAATGTCGCTGTCAGCCCCCCTGGTCATCAGTGTGTTGTTAGGTTTATTGAATTGGTTTGGATTGGATTGAGTTGAGGTTTGTGTTGAGGTCTTGAGCACTATTATCTTTGCAGATAATGCGTAAATGTCGCTGTCAGCCCCCCCTGGTCATCAGTGTGTTGGTAGGTTTATCGAATTGGTTTGGATTGGATTGAGTTGAGGTTTGTGTTGAGGTCTTGAGCACTATTATCTTTGCAGATAATGCGTAAATGTCGCTGTCAGCCCCCCTGGTCATCAATCATCAGAAGGGTTGGGCCGACCTATAAACGTATAATATACGTTTTAAAGTTTGTACGTATGAATACGCCGAATATTGTTTCTCGAATCGACCTTATATGAGTCGTAAAAAAACATATATTTTGTACTTCGTGATGTACAGCAAGCATCCCGGCACTTCACTTTCTTGGTTTTTATTCAATATCTGATTTGGATAGCTCATTGGAAAGCTATTGACCTCCTCTACCACAATATGCAAGAACATTAACCTTTCACTCACACCATTTTGTATACATCTGGTAATTAAGTTTGATTTAGATAGCCAGGATGGCACACATATCAGAGCGCCACCTAGCCTTCCATTCCACAAGCTGTGCTTTTGCATGGGCTTGAAGGATTGATGGTGCAAGCCTATTGCAATGTGAAGATGGACAATATTGCAATACAGATATATACTTATATTATTGTACACTTGTACAGTTATATAATAGACCAACTGGCATTTAATGACTCCATTAGATTGGCACCGCGCTCCTTGGTTGATACGCTTTCTGGTCGTGATTTCTTTTTCTGAGAGTTGAAGAAGCTTATGTTGCAAGATTTTTTTCTGAGAGTTGATATAATGATATGAGATGCCAATGAAATCAGCAACGCGGCAATACCTTTAAACCCATGTGAAATTGTTTTCTCCAGAAGTGCAAAAACATTACATACGTTTGTATACGTTTATATGCATACGTTTATAATTGTATACGTTTATACGGCTTATGCAAATACAAATATACGTTTGCTTCCCAACCCTAATCATCAGTGCACTGGTAAGTCCATTGGATAGGTTTGGATTGGATTGGATTGGATTGCATGTCAACACGGGACCGTGTAGCTGTGAGAGGTGGATGGGGAAGAGGAAGATGCATGCTGGTGATGGCACCAGTATCTTTGCAGAGATTGCGGTGATGTAATTGTCAGCCCGCCTGGTCATCCGTGTGCTGGTAGGTTTATTGAATTGGATTGGACTGAGGTTGAGGTCTTGAGCACCAGTATCTTTGCAGAGAAAGCAAAAATGTTGTGTCAGCCCCCGTCGGCCCCTCGGCCTAGTCATCAGTGTAGTAGTAGGTTGGATTGTTTTTAGCTTTCTCAGCCAACTCTGGACTGCTCACCGTCTTCCAATACCCCCCCCCCCCCCCCCCCCCCCCCCCCCCCCCCCCACCCCCCCCCCCCCCCCCCCCCCCCCCCATGCGATACCTCCTGGCTAAACCCTGATTATCAGTGAAGTGGTAGGTTGGATTGTTACATGCTTTTTTAGCCAATTCTGGGCTGCTCACCGTCTTCCAATTCCAAGTCTGCCCGCGCAATAGCCACTGGCTAACCCCTGACGATCTGTGTGCTGGTAGGTCCATTAAATCGGTTTGGATTGGATTTGCTTGTTACATTGTTTTCCAGTCTACTCTGAGCTGCTCACCATCTTCCGATTCCAAGTATCCTCATGTGATATCACGGAAACAAGGGAGCGTACAACTGGTGAGCGGATTGAATTGGTTTGAGTTGATTTTGAGTTATTTTTGTTGTTTTTGAGTTGATTTTGTTGAGAACAAGTTGATTTTGAGTTGTTTTTGTTGATTTTGAGTTGATTTTGAGTTGATTTTGTTGATTATAAGTTGATTTTGAGTTGATTTTGTTGATTCTAAGTTGATTTTGAGTTGTTATGTTGAATTTGAGTTGATTTAAAGTTGATTTTGTTGACCATAAGTTGATTTTGAGTAGTTCATGTTGATTTGGAGTTGATTTTGTTGATTTTGACTTGTTTTTGTTGATTTTGAGTTTTGTTATTTAATTTGATTGATTGAGTTGATTGATTGAGTCGATTAATAGTGTTGATTGGGTTGATTGATCGTGTTTATTGCGTTGATTGATTGCGTTGATTGATTTTCTGATGGGGTGTCATAGACTGTGACGCAACGACCAGCTTTGTTGTACAAAAGGAACCATGTTGCTCCTGGGAGCATTTCGAGTGGACCTAGGAGCAGTTTTTATTTATTTCGGATTTATGTGGGCCAGGTTGAGTAGCTACTTGTGCTACTCAAGCCTGATTTCAGGATTGTTGTGTAGCCATCGCATTGTGGAGTGTGAAGCGCAAAGCCCGGGGAGTTCGGGGGGATCATGTATGTTGTATGTTGTATGTATGTATGTTGTGTGTTGTATGTATTTATGTTGTATGTATGTATGTATGTTGTATGTATGACCGGTTGACTCAGCCCGTGGCTTGATTCCAAATGCAGCTCAGCCTGTGGCTTGAGTCCAAATGCAGCTCAGCCTGTGGCTTGAGTCAAAATGCAGCTCAGCCTGTGGCTTGAGTCCAAATGCAGCTCAGCCTGTGGCTTGAGTCAAAATGCAGCTCAGAAGGTGAATGCCTGCCATTGCCTTGTATGCTGTATTGCATCTTGTCATGTATTTGTATTGTATGTTGTTACATATGTTGTATGTTGCCAAGTATGTTGCATTGTATCTTGTTACATATGTCGTATTGGATGTTGTAACGAATGTCGTATTTAGACTTCAAAGATTAGGGCTAATCGCGGACCAAATTAGCCCTCATAGGGCTAATACCGGTAGCTAAATGAGATCTATTAGTTTACAAGTAATTCAGCAAAACGAAGCCAAAACAACCCAGAAAAGTTGCCATGTGTTCAGGAGAGTGTTGTTATACAACCTAATGACTTTTGGAGCAATTGGGTATGATCTGGCCATCATGAATTTATGATAAAGTAGCTCATAACTGCAGCAGGGAACGGATATCACCACATCCTTACATGTCTGGGTTCACAGTCCCTTGGCTGCTTTCATATATATGATTTACGTCTATTTCCTGGCTCCTGTATGCTTTTGAAGGTTGTTGTAGGTTGTTTCAGGTTATTTCAGGCTATTTCAGGCTATAAATAGCTTTAATCACGGAATCGCCTATAGTGCTATTTAACGCTCAGCTTCTACCCCCCACCCCACCTTACCCCACCCAACACCTCAGTGCTCCCCCGGGGTGCTCCCCCCTCCCTCTTTTCTGTCTCCCATCCTTCTTTACTTCCCTTTCACCATCCCTCCATCTCTCCCCCTCCTGTGTTTTCTCTCCTATCCTCCTTGGCATCCCCTTGACCCTACCTCCATCTCTCCCTTTTCCAACTGTCACCTGCCCTCCCTTATACGCAAAGGGCAGGGAACAAGGGCGTGACCGCCCTTGTGTTGGCAATTGAATGGGGATCCGCTGGAGGTATGAGGAAGCCTTGCTGAGCCCCGCTGTCACTAGGGTTGTTTTGTGTGCGGTGTGCGATGTGCGGTGTGTGTAACCTTGTTGCTGCCCTCGTGGCTGTTCTTGTAGAATGTGTGTCTCGTGTACCGCGCTTTGGTACACAGTTGCGCGTTACCTCATAAACTGGGGCTGTGCACCCTCCGGCTGTGACTAGGCAGTCTCCTTCGAGATGACTTGACTGTCGAATCCCAACGTCAAGTGGTTCGGGGCGCAGTTTGACTTAAATCTACCTGGAAGATGAGGTGACGTGACTGAAAATACAAGTTGTCTGAAAATTGCTACGAGTCAGAGAATATGTGACTGCCTTTGCGAGTTTATCGAGCTGCCTGCCGTTTGCAAACATCAGTTAGTGCGGTCCAAATGCAATTTTTAGGGCGAACCCTTAGGGTCCCTAGCGCATCCGTTTGGCGCACCCGTTTCGTGCATTCGTTTTGCTTGTCCGGCAGAACGGCTGTTGTACCGAAGTCGCTACCCATGGAGGGGCGGTAACGATTGGGCGCTGAGCCACGGACCAGCCGGATTCGAGAAAGGATTGTAAGATTGCGATTAATTCAGTCAAGTTTCGATTGCCTCTGAAAGCGATCGAATCATCAACTCGAATGATTCCAAAGGCTCGGTGGTCCTGTCTCTTTATTTGCGCATCGGGCCGAAGGGTGAAGGAGTCAAATTGGCTCTTGGAGAGAGGATAGAGAGGATAAAGTTACATACTCAGCAAAAATCAATGCCGAGACTGAACAGCGCCGGGGCAGCTGGACAGTTTTATAACAGTGAGGGTTTGGGCAACATACCCCTCAGAACCTGGTCCAGGAGGTGACCTCCAAAAAGCGTACGAAAGAGCAAATGAAAAGGCTTGACAACAAGCAAAGCGAACTACCAAGGCATAGAGAAAGTAGCGAATTAAGTGTATATTGTAGAAGGGCTGAGAGTTGCCGAGGCCTGAAAGGCGAGATTCTACAAGAAGTCGTACAGGACAAAAGGCACAGGAAAAACACCAAACAAACAAGGAGAGAGGCATAGAGCTCTAAAAAGGCGGCCTTAACACTCCCTATCTAAAGGCAAACACAAGGCCAAGCCGTCAGCCAAAACGCCACAAGGAAAAACACAGCTAAGAAAGGACACTTAACAACCTAAGCACAACTACTAACACGATAAGAAGCGTGAGGAAAAGCGAAAGACCAAGACCAGCGGGGAAAAGCTAAGAGAGTCCAAAGCCTATCTGTCAAGAAACCATCAAGCTAAAGGACGGAGAGAGGGCACAGGAGAGCAGTCAAATAGGTCAAGAGTCAAACGGAGACTCGAGAAGTGAAAACAGAAGCTACCCCCCATCACCTATACCGCCAGAAACAAGACGGTTGCTACAAAGGGACAAGAACAAATCCAAGCTAGTCATCCAGGCTGTCAGGGAGGATCAGGGGAAGAAGCTCATTCTGGGAGAGAAGCAAATGGTCAGGGGAATGATCCTGGGCCATCGGAGGATCCGCCACTGACATATGTGGAGGGTTGGGAATTCCCATGTTAACACGGGACCCACCGTGGCTGATGAAGGGGTGATCATCTCCCACCGTGTCCTCCCACTCATGAGGGGGCTCTTCTGTAGCAACAAAATCAGCAATGCGAGCCCAGAAATCAGCCACAGCAAGTGCTCCAGCCCGCTCTGAGAGGGGGCGAACAGCTGGCACCTGAGGAGGTGGAAGGCCCCACAACTCATACAGAGTGGCCTGGCGAGGGCCGGAAGTGGCCTCACCACGGACAGAGGAGGCCAACCTTTACAATTGCCGGCGGCTTTGATCCATAGCTGACAGGGCCGCAAGGCAAACAATTCCCCACACATCGGTATCCATGGCTGAGGAGGGGCGGGGGTTGCACACCCAGAGGCTAGCTCTCTGGATGGGGCGGGCAGAAAGGGTGGCCAAGGGAACCTGGAGAGCCTCACGGACCGCTAAAGCAACGGGGCACGTCCAAAAGCAGTGGAGGCGGGGGTCGCAGTCAGAAGGCACATCAGGGCAACACGGGCAGCGGAACTGTACCCGGGAGGAGGCCCCTGGAACGCCATCGGCCATAAGGCGCCACAAAATGTCCTTTTGGCTGTTTTCCCAAGGAAGGGACCAGAGTGAAGGAAGCAGCCTAGCAAACGCCCGTGTCCGGGCAGAGAGATACCGTGGGCAGTGAGGTGGACCCAAGGCAAGGCTCACGTACGTAGCCCGTGCCTCAGATTGGAGGCCCTTTGTTGCTACACTCTGCAAGGCGGTGCCATGCTTAACCTTGAGTTTGGTTAGAGTGACAGGGAACCCTGTGGAGTGGGGAGGGGTGGCGGGCGAGCGGGGGAGGACCCATCCTAGGCGTGGGCTGAGGAGGTGCAAGAGGGATACATGGGGGGGGGCTGGAGGAGAAGGCAACTGCCCACTGATAGCGGCCGGGATATCAGGCTGGGCATGTGTCAGGTTGGAGGGATGAGGAGGAGGGGGTGAGGGGGGAGGAGGAGGAGGTGACCGCCAATTTTGGGGGATGCTATCAAGCAAAGAGCTCAGCAGACCCTGCACATGAAGGGGGTCCTCTACAAACGTGGACGTAGTAAGAGGCATGTGCATGAGTCCAGTGCGGGTAACTTCATACTGCCAAACGTGGCGGCGGCAGAAGTTCCGCCGAACATCACCAGTCCATGCAAGTCGGGAGCACACCCTAAGGGCGGCAGAGAGGGAGGCTGAGATGCGGACGGCGTCCGAGACACAGACTAGGGAAGGAATTTGTATCAAAGGATAGAACACATAATCTAGAAAAGTGCCTGGGATACCACTCAAAGGGGCATTATGAGTAGCATCCTGGGGCGGTGGGGGTGGGGCTGGCAAAAGGGGGTTACCCCACAGCGGTGATGCAAGACACCAAGGACCCAGTTTTAGTGGGCGATGTGAGACATCCCGCAATGGCCCAGCAATAGTGGAGAGGGCAGCTATTCCAAGCGCCATGCGGCGGAGAGGACCATGGGGGAGGCCTTGGCCACAGGCTGAGGTTTGGAAGCGAGTTGTGTCCCAGCAAGCATGGAGAAATCTTGGAGATTCATTCTCAATCCTCCTCAAGATTCTGTTAACGTCGCTAACGGTTGCGTCATATGATTATGCTGGGATGGGACTCTTTGGTCGAGCAGTGTTGGTGCCAGCTTGTTGCTAGTTCGGAAGAGCGTGGGTTCAAATGTCACAGGAGTCACAATCGAACAACTGATGGCGTGATTCTTTTTGCCAGAATGGCATGGAATTCGCAAAATTGTATATAGTCAGTGGGACTTGGGTGTATACAGGGTCATGTTTAGGACAGAGAGTACTTGATATATACATATATACTTATACAGAGGGTTTCGGCACTATCTCCTGTTTGCCCTGGTTTCGTTTTTTTGCTGAGCACCCTCTTCAAGGGGAGGGGAGCCACCAGGGTTACCCCGTCGTCCGTTTGTCCGCCCACCCCCTTCCCCGGGACGAAACCCGACATGTCAGCCAACGGTCTCGTAAATAACTCGCTTCCGCTGTCACCTGTCGATCCGTGGCGAACACTCTCGCTTGCGTCGCTGCATAGAACTTGTTTTGTTTCTTTTCATAATTTTTGGCTTATTATTATTATTATTATTATTATTATTATTATTATTATTATTGTTGTTATTATTATTATTATTGTTATTATTATTATTATTATTACTATTATTATTATTATTATTATTATTATTATTATTACTGGTACGGTAGCCCGTGTGGCCGGTGGCCACATCTACTCTCATGAGGACCCCCCCCCCCCCCCCCCCCCCCCATCATAGTACAATGCCCGTTTGGCCTTTGGCCACACCTATTTGGGGCTGGTTACATAATGGTTAACACTTGAAGCCCCCACCCATTCACACACCACCACCACCAAACCATTATCCGCCCCCTCCCCCCTTCCCTCCCGTTGGCCATTCCTGTTTTGGGCTGGGTTGCAAAACGGTTTTCTCTGCAGTACATGCAACTTAAAACATTGACGGACGCATATCCCTTGCGATGGTCTCCCTTGTGCACCCACAAGCACACTAACACCACCGTACTCCCCCCCCCCCCCCCCCCCTCCTAGTTATCTCCACCCCCACCCCCACCCAACCATGTACCCCCGCCAACAAACATACTCCCTTACTCTTCCTGACATGTTTCCTGACTCCATCCCTTCCCCCAACCCAGCCATCCCACCAGCCCCCACCCTCTCCCCACTCTCATCCCTCCCCTCCCTCCTACACGCACCCACCAGCACACACATACTCCATATCTGCCCCCTCCACTTCAGCTGTGGGCTTTGCCATTGCTGAAAGGCAAACGGGACGATGAGCATCGACAACGTTTGCGCATCATCCGACTCCGCTATAAGCATCGGACCTGCTTCCCTGCCACCTCAGCTGTGATCGATAGTCGACCCCACTGAAAAGGCTGAACCTGCGCAATCGCAACTGTATATAACTAAAGCTTCTTCTTAGCGAGCATGTATTCCGTTCAGCCGAAGAACAATCCTGTTCACCGCAACTGCTCCCGAAGTCAACTCGATCTGGGACTTGGAAACATCGCTAGGTTCATCCATTCAACTTTGCCGCGTGCTCGCTTTAGCACAACGCACAGCGACGACATGTTTCTCGATGCAGTGGGAAGAAGTTACAGTCAAGTTGCTGATTTGAGATGTTCGGTCAAGTTAGGGCGAGAATGCTCAGCGAGATTTTTCATCCGGTCAACTTTGATGCGTACTTGCTAAGGCACAATGCGGTGCGACATGTTTCTCAATACAGTGGGAAGAATTTGCAGTCAAGTTTGTGACATGGGATGGATGCGATTCGGACATGTCCGCTGACTCACCACGTCACCTCCCGTTGTGCGCAGCGACAGGTCTCTTGACGCAAGGGAAAGGTCTTGCAGAGATGCAGGGGAAAAAGCTTGTAGGAAGACGAACTGTAACGCTACCGAAATCAGGTGGATGAACTCAGGCGGGAAAAGGAGAAATCGGGCGGGATGCGCTATAGGTAGAATACGCAGGAGGCGAAGGTTGCATAAGGCAGAATCCGCAGGAGGCCAATCAGGCAGAAGTTGAAGCAGGAGGGATTAACAGCGTGAATTGGCTGAGCGGGAATTGGCTGGGCGGGAAATGGCTGGGCGGGAAGTCGGTTAAGTCGGTTACGCGATGACACCACCACGACCACCACGACCATGATTTCTTTATATAGAGAGATTATTATTATTATTATTATTATTATTATTATTATTATTATTATTATTATTATTATTATTATTATTAACAGTTATTATTATTATTATTATTATTATTATTATTATTATTATTAACAGTTATTATTATTATTATTATTATTATTATTATTATTATTATTATTGCATTGTTTATTATTTATCATGCATGTGACCCCCCCGAACTGCAGGTTGTCAGGGATTATAATAGTGAAGGCGCCTTGAGAGAAGTGCGGTACTGTACTGGAATCATAGGCGGCTGGAGTGTGGGACGCATGTGATGTGTTTGTCTGTTACAGTCCCAGGTAGCCAGACAGGCAAAAAGGACTGGCCCATCCTCAAATAATCAGGATAATTCTTGTATTACGTACTATCAGGAGGAGCTTGATTTACAAGCACTTTTTTTAAAGAACGCGGAGGAGGACAAGAGATGAAGCACTAAAAAGATAAGAATTAAATAGCATGCCTCATTACGAGGCTTGAGGTTGGGGGCAGGGTTGCTCAGGACGCTGCGTCCTCTGTTGCAGGCGGAACGTCCAATGGTCCGTTGTGTCCTAAGACGCAACGTGGACAGGGTCCGATCAGTCACTGGCGCAGCTCCAGTGAGTTGGTTGCGTAGCAGACTGGTCGGTTGCATCTCCTATGGGTCGGTCGCGTCTCCTATGGGTCGGTTGCGGGACAGGACGCAGGCTATGCTGGTCGGTTCCGTCTCAGGATGCAGGCTATGAAATTGGTTTCGTCTCTGGAAGGAGGCTGTAAGATTGGTTCCGTCTCAGGAAGGAGAGCTGGGGGGTACTCCTGCACAACAACCATGGTTGGAGGGGCCAGCCCGTTTGCTTTCACTGGGGCCAAGGACCACTTAGATATTAGCCTATTGGGCCTACCCCTGGACTGTAACAACATGCACCAATGATTTTTCTTTTTAAGCCCTTCCAATCACGGTTGTGCAAGTTTCTTTAGCCTTTATGGCCTACCCCTGGGCTTTAACAACATACATACATAATGTGATTCACTCTGAAATGGAAGGATGGGGCAAGATAAGCAGTTTTTCTTGTATTCCCTTGAGGAACGAGATGGATTGCCCCCGACGAGGGGCGTGCCCCTCCCGTTGGTCGGCCCTTGACATATACTGATATACATGGGTAGTGTAAACATTAATACCTCCTTACACACATTGACATATGACTGATATGAGGATAGAATGCAGTCGTGTAAGGTCTGGGCAGGTTAACGACATGATCATCACTAGGTTGGTTCGATGGTACATAGTATATTATGTTATAATACGGCTGATATGCCGTCTCTAGAGTGGCACAGAGCGCCCAGGTCTGAGCTCCTAATGGGCTCTGCAGTCTGCACCGGCTGCTGCCCGGTGCCAGCAATAGCCACATGCCCGGCTAGGCAAGTACCTGCTGTACTGCTGCCATCTCTCCTACATCAGGGCGCTACGGCAGCGACTGATCATCTTAATCTACATTGTGTAAAGCAAGTAGTCTGACCCTTCGAGTATCTGCAGACTCCCGCTTCATTGATACTATTTAAAATATTAGCATGCAGGGAGTTCCCGCTATGCAGGCAGAGTAAAGATGAGTGCTAACATTACTGCACCACGCCCCTGAGGACAAAGCAACAACGCAGTAGGACTGGCAGATCGTAGCTAGTAGTTGATACACGGCTCCAGCTTTGAGGCCACTCGATGTGTCCTGCAGACTGCAGTACGACTGAAGTACCTTTCACAACTTAAAAAAAGCATGGAGCTTTGTGAGGAGTAGAGACGGTTGGGAAATGGGAACCTGCGGCTCTCATGAGTCATGAACGTTCGATTTACAGCACTAACCAAGACAGTAGCATCTGGTCTGATATAATGGAAAATGTACAGGGTTGGTTGATCAGGTCAAATGACCATCAAGATAGTTTTTCTTTGTGTGTGTGTGTGTGTGTGTGTGTGTGTGTGTGTGTGTGTGTGTGTGTGTGTGGGGGGGGGGGGGGGGGGGGGGGGGGGGGGGGGGGGGGTGGGGGGGGGGAGGGGGGGGGATTTTTCGCTTCAAAGGGTGGGTCTCCCTGCACTAGTCCTAAACTGACAGGATTATTGTTATGTGGCTGACCTTTCCCTTCTCGGAACTAGGGAGTAGGTGCCCTTAGGTCGGAGGGAAGTGCCAACCCACGGCCAATCACACCGGCAGCACCAGCCTAAGAGTCACCCAAGTCCAGGACACCTAAGTCGATGATAATTCAAGAGTTATGTAATGTAGGAGGGTGTGTGTGTGTGTGTGTGTGTGTGTGTGTGTGTGGTGGTGGTGGTGGGGGGGGGGGTCACGTGCTATATCCAACTGTAAGAAGGTTTGAAAGTCGGGCTGGTCCCTTAAGCCTATTTGGCTACCCATGGCCTGTCAAAATACATACCATTATTGCATACTACTGTAAGAATGCCAGACATACTTCTAACACTGTCGGGGCGAAATTTGTTTGAAGCCAAAGGCCACCGCCGGCGTAACTTGCAAGTTGCGTTAGAGGTGGAGGGCGAACTCCATTGCCCATATGTTCAAACCCAAAAGCCACCTCCAACGCAAGGAAGGGAGGCCAGTGAGGCTATATGTACAGGTGGTAAAACTGGCTGAGAGGCCAAGGCTTTATGAGTCACGGCCCAGACCCTCGTCAGAGCCCAGGTCCTTCTGATTTATGAGTCAAGGCCCGGACTTGATTTATGAGTCAAGGCCCAGACTTGACTTATGAGTCAAGGCCCAGACCCTCGTCACAGCCCAGGTCCTTATGATTTATGAGTCAAGGTCTGGACTTGATTTATGAGTCAAGGCCCAGACCCTCGTCAGAGCCCAGGTCCTTCTGGCTGCTCACCCAGAAAGACCACATGACAACGAGGGTGATGCCGATGGCCCATCCAACGCCGCCCTCATTGACACCGAAGGGAAGACCGGTTCCATCTCCGTTCATGCGCTCGTCAACCTGGGTGGGGTGTGTGTGTGTGTGTGTAGGTGTGTGTAGGTGTGTGTAGGTTTGTGTGCAGGTGTGGGTGTGGGCGTGGGTGGATGGGTGTGTGTTGGTGTGCGTGGATGGGTGTGGTTGTAAGTGTGGGTGTCATTGTTGTTTCTCCGTTCATGCGCTCGTCAACCTTGGTGTGGGTGGATGGGTGGATGGGTGTGTGTGTGTAGGTGTGGGTGGATGAGTGGATGGGTGTGTGTGTGTGTGTAGGTGTAGGTGGATTGGTGTGTGTGTAGGTGAGTGTGTAAGTGTGTGTGTAGGTGTGTGTGTAGGTGTGTGAATAGGTGTGCTTGTACGTGTGGGTGTCATTGTTTTTCTTCGTTCATGCGCTTATCAACTTTGTTTTTAAATATAATTTTTGCTTCGAAGGGTGTGGGTGGATGGGTGAGGGTTTAGGTGTGGTTTTAGGTGTGTGGATGTAGGGGTATGGGTGGATGGGTGTGAGTGGATGTATCCCTATGTCGGCACAAAACCCTGGCCCTAACTATGTTGTAAACCCTGGCTTCGGTTCGCTGCACTAGATTCCGGTGCCACCTGTCGCTCACTCCCCGCTCTTCACCCTTCTGGTTCGCCTGTCCGCCTTCTTTTCTCTACCACTCCCCCGTTATGCGACCCCACCTCCGCCGATTTTCTGCATCGCTTGGAATGCGCCTAGGGACATGTTTAATTCAATTTTAATTGATTAGATTATTTATGTTTTCTTTCTCTTTTTTCTTTTTCCTTTTTTCTTTTTTGGAATCCTAGGTGTCGGCATATGCCTGTGCTAATTATAGCTAAGTGGGTGGGTGAGGGTGCACATGCCCAAATGGGTGGGCCTTCCGGGGACCTTATACATTTAATGATGGGCTGTGATGCAGTGCAAGACAGGGTAGAGCCCCAGGGCTTTACAAGGTAGCCCTGTACTGCCCAAGGGCTATGGGGCAGTACAGTATGAGAGGTATGATGGGCTGTGAGGCAGAACAAATTGGTGGGAAAGAAATTGGTATTCAATCCGATATCCCACCAATCACCAGTGTTTCTTTTTTCGACGCCGCGGGACGCGCTGCCCCCCGATCCCCCCAGGCTCCTTGCTTCCCGCTCCGCCATGCTATGGCTACGAAATTTTCCTGAAATCAGGGTTGAGTAGCCCAAGTAGCTACTCAACCTGGACTACAGAAATCTGTAATAAAAGACTGCCACCAATCACATCTAATCCTTTGAGTCTAGGGCAAGCATCGGGAGACCCACCCTTTGAGGCAAAAATCCATCATGTAAAAAATAAATCCATCTTGTAAAAAATCAAAAAATTCTAAAATCCATCTTGTAAAAAACAAATCCCCTTGTGTTCAAATAATGATAACGCCTGGTGGGGCATGGGATTAAGGGAGGCCTGTCTTCCGGCGGTACAGAACAGGCTGCTACTTCACCTTGACAGTGCTACCATGGCGGTTGACAGCGACCGCGAACACTAAGGCGCACCCGTAGGATTTCGAACCCCTCACCATCTGCCTGATTTCAACGAACTCAAATATTGAGCAGATCGTAGAAAGGAGAGATCCCTTCTGCTCAACTCACCAGGGCAAAAGCAGGGTTGGAGACAAGCAACATGGGGAGAGAGGCAGCGCAGGCCTTAGCTGCGTCGACCTTGGAGGCCTTGCATACGACTGCATGTATAGAGGGAGAAGAAGAAGAATTGTTACGGTTCAAGGTTTTTGTTTCGGTAATGCATGCTGGCAATTCGGCGTGTAACTGTCTATGTGCATAGGCATACCGGGTGAAATGAAGTGAGAAAATGTAAGCAGCTTGGCTGCGTCAACCTTGGAGGCCTTGCATTCGACTGCATGTATAAAGAGAGAAGAAGAAGAATTTTTACAAGGTAATAAATGCCGGCAAGTTTAATATGATCAGATGTGGTATATGAATAGGCTAACATGTTGATCACAACCTGATTCAAAGTTTGAGATTATGTGCTAATTAGGTGTTTCAAATACCACATCTGATCATAATAAAATCTAACCCTCTGCATGCATAGGCAACCGGGGAACATGGAGTGAGAAAACATGGCCTGCCTGAAAGAGTAAAAGCTAGCAGAAACGCCTGCACATGCATTTATCATGAATCCTGTTTCCTTTTCCTGAAGGATACAAATACTATATAAAATGTAATAAAACATGCAACAAGAATCACACAAATAAATTATCATCCCATGTGGGACGAGGATTTAATTATCCCATGAGGGATTACGATTTAATTATAATAGTACAATTAAATTATGATTGTAGAATGAACTCAGGGCCCCCTTCGGTAAACAATCATTTTGGGGTCAGCTCATCAGTGTGTTTTTCCATCGAGCCCTAGCTGTCACAGTTGTGCAAGTCCCTTTAGCCTATTTGGCCTACCCCTGGACTGTAACATACATACATACATACAAATAAAAAACATAATCCAAATATCATGCGCTGTCATGTGCATGGATCACATGCCAAATTAGATGCCGCTGCTGCTAGACTGGACACACACATGTGCACTATGCCGTAATTCAAATAGGCGCAGGTGAGGGGATCAGATTGTATCTGATTCACGATCTGATCCCAACAAGGGACAGCCGTACCCTTGACAGTGAGCTACAACAGCATCATCTACCAAATCAAGGTCCATGAAGGGACGGGAAGAGAGGAAGGAAGGGAGGGAGGAGTCAGAGTTCAGTGACCAGTAGGTCAGTCTCACTGTCTGTGGTGTGTCCACGCGTGTGAACACGTGGACGCAGCCGCAGGTCTTAGCCGTAACCTCATCTGTGAGAACCTTCCAGGGGTGCCATAGCGGCGCCCCTTGCTTTAATCATTGCCTGAGTTAAACTATCTCTGTCCATCTCTCCACCCATTGGTGTCATTCTGTCAGGAGGGAGGCAGGGGACTCACCTCGCACAGATCCACGAGGGGCGACCGCACGAGCAGCGGCTGCGAACACGGAGAGGAGGGCGGGTGAGAATGAAAGTATTGAACTTGAACTTGGCCACATGGCTCCTGCCATTTATAATAGCAATTTGGGGGATGCTTTGGGTTATGGTCTAGTAGTTCATAGTTATTACCTCCACTTTTTCAGATACAGTTTTCGTAAATTCTCAGAATTGTCAGGATTCGCAAAACAAAAATGCCCAAATCTCAGAAATCTCAGGCCAACTTCTCACATTCGAGGAACGAACCACTAACTTCGAAGTATTACGAAAACCCAGATCCAAATCATCCGCAGAATTGCTACAAGGCTGCTCGCCATTTTCGGCAGGAACATAAACATTCAAAGCGCCTGATTAAACGCCTGTATGAAATACGACGCCTCGGACACAATCGGTGAGCCCTCGCGCAAACTTGCGCAACGTTTCCTACAGCCGCTCACACATAAAGCTATATGATTTTGCCTGAGGACAGCAAGTACTCTTCAGCCTAAAGCCATGCAACCGAGTTCGAACAACCACGGTCACGGTTGCACACCTGTCACATGGCCCCATCATGGGGCATGCGATATCCCCCTCACCCCAACGACACGGATTCTGCTCAAGGATCGTGCTACATTCGGTCGTTATAACAAGATGCTTATCTGCAATAATTCTTCACAGGCGAGGATGCATGTATATTCGAGGCTAGTCCTCAGTCCTGGTCCACACTACAACATGCAAGGTTGGTCTTCCGACCATCCTCTTAGAACAACAACCAGTATGGCACAGTAAGATGCAGAGGCACTCACGCTTGGTAGCAGCAATGCGCTGGGTAGACTTGGCGATGACCTGCATTTTCGCGTGTTCAGTTTGCGTTCAGATTGTGTTTGTAGCCTCTGCGTGGCCAAATATATGGGTGTCGGTACACGATATGCCGCTTCGGGTCGCTTCGGCAGTTGGTCGGCCCATTTAGAAGATGGAACCAGGGCTTAGGGTTTCTCTCCAACCTCTTTTAACCGCACTGTAACCGCTCGGACTCTCGGGGCAGTCCAGAGCTGGTTTCCTGATTGGCAGGCTCATAACTAGAGGTGACCGCCCTATCGGGCGGTCACCTCTCGCACGGTCGTGGTTTCGTGGGTCTGTGTATTGGTCTGGGTCTGTGCCTCGGTCTGGGTCTCGGTCTGGGTCTAAGTCTCAGTCTGGGTCTGTGTATCGGTCTGTGCCTCGGAGAGAGAGGATATAGTTACATACTCAGCAAAAATCAATGCCGAGACTGAGCAGCGCCGAGGCAGCTGGACAGTTTTATAACAGTGAGGGTTTGGGCAACATACCCCTCAGAACCTGGTCCAGGAGGTGACTCGGAGAGAGAGGATATAGTTACATACTCAGCAAAAAATCAATGCCGAGACTGAACAGCGCCGAGGCAGCTGGACAGTTTTATAACAGTGAGGGTTTGGGCAATATACCCCTCAGAACCTGGTCCAGGAGGTGATTCCCCAATCGGACAACACGTTTTGGAAAGCCATAGCGTAATGCCTAACCGTCGAGGTCTGCCGAATCAAGTTGGCATGCAGCCGTTGGCGTGCATTGATGTCGTCATCCGCATGGTAGGGGTCATAGAAGTTTAGGAACTGAGTTTTTATCTCAGCCCACGTAATGGCCGGTGACGCGGTCATTTTTTTTTTTTTTTAGTCATGAGGTGGTCTAGCCACTCGGGAGCTACCCCACCAAAGAAGATTACCCAATCGGACAACACGTTTTCCTCATACACCACGCGGTCTGTGTATCGGTCTGGGTCTGGGCGGGTCTAGGTCGCGGTCTGGGTCTGGGCGGGTCTGGGTCTCGGTCTGGGTCTCGATCTGGGTCTGGGTCTGGGTCTGGGTCTGGGTCTGGGTCTGGGTCTGGGTCTGGGTCTGGGTCTGGGTCTGGGTCTGGGTCTGGGTCTGGGTCTGGGTCTGGGTCTGGGTCTGGGTCTGGGTCTGGGTCTGGGTCTGGGTCTGGGTCTGGGTCTCGGTCTTCTGCGTCTCGAACAGAGGGATTGGATTTTCGTAATTCAACTTTCGTATTTCAACTTACGCGAAATCGTCAAATCCTCAAATCCTCAAATTTCCCAAGATCCAAAATCAGTACTCTGAAGTCTAAAAGACTCTTGCTCGATTCTATCGTTTTTCTCCTTCACCTTTGTATCTTCTCTGACCTCGATGAACAGTTGCTATCCCTGTATATTCAAGTTTTGCAGCGAAATACGTGCAAAGCAGTTTGCATGGTGGTCCAATACGCAACATCTGTCTCCCCGCTGGAAATCCAGCCAAAATCCAATTCCAATTCCCTCTGGTCTCGAAGCTTCCATGCGGCATCCGCAGGTCATGCGCAACGCCGGCTGGCGTCGCCCGAGGGCCCTCACGGGTGCCGAACCCTTAGGTTAAATTGCTCCTCCTCCTCCAGTGTGAGCGGTGTAACCGTGGTGTATCTGCTTACCGTAGTTGAGGGCGGTAAAAAAACCGGGAGGCTTTTTTGTACACAGCCGTTCACAAACCCTTTCATCACCAGCTATCACTGATGGGGACTGGGAGCTTGGGATTGGAAGACTGGGAGCAGCCCTAAGTTGGCTGAAAAACCATGTAAAAATCAATTCACAGCCACAAACGATGTAACGATTCTCACTTTTCACATTCTTGCAAATATCGGGTTATAAAAGTACTCACATACACGTGCAGGTTGCAGTTCGGGGATAGCCAAACACATATAATAATCCCCCCCCCCCCCCCCCCCCCCCCCCCCCCCCCCCCCCACCCCCCCCCCACGTCTTTAAACTGTCTGCAACCCTGTGCCTACATTCTGTACTCTAGAGTGTGGTGAAGTAGTGTCTGTACTAGCCATGTTTACTCTGCCAGCAGACGGTGAACAGCCTGCCGGCCTATATATCATGTAAACAAACAGAACCAAGGGCTATCCATCGAACCACTATATAATTGGGGTAGCTCGCACGGCTACTTTTCCAAGGGCTTTCTTGTGGGTCTCAGATTCGCAGTGCGCAAGCCCTAGGATCAATGGACTTGGATGTTGCTTGCATGCTGATTTATAAGTGTTGAAATTTTGTCCTGGTGAATTTATTTGTATTGCCAAAGCGAGTAGCCAATTTTTTGGCTGAAGCTATGTAACTAAGTTCAAATTCAAGCTTGCATGCTTGACGTAGAGAGAGCCTACGATTTTTAGCTTCATGATCCTGCACTATTACATTACTGATTGCTTTGTGTCCACTCCTGCACTACTACATTACTGATTGCTTTGTGTCCACTCCTGCACTACTGCATTACTGATTGCTTTGTGTCCACTCCTGTAGTGAGCTAGCTAGCACGGCGACCTTGGAGTCCTGGACGTTACCTGCTTGCTTGAAGTAGTGAGAGCATAAGGCTGTGACCTTCATGAACGCCTCCTGCACTACTACATTACTGATTGCTTTGTGTCTACTCGAGCAGTGAGCTAGCTAGCATGGCGACCTTAGAATCTTGGACGTTACTTGCTTGCTTTAAGTAGTGAGAGCATAAGACCTTCAGCTTTATCAGTGTTTGCTACACTAATTGGAGCTTGGTGATCTGGATGATGGCCTGAAGACAGACAAGAAATCATTGTTAGAGTGTTGCCCTCAAGACAGGCAGGAAATCATTGGCATAGGGACCCGTAAGGACATACTAGTAATCATTGATAAAGTTGTGTCATGAAGACAGGCTGACAGACAAATAATTGTTGACTAAGTTGTGTCAGGAAGACAGGCAGGACATCGTATAGTTTCGTCCTAAGGACATACACGTAATCATTTATATAGTTTTTTCTCTCCTAAAGACAGACAAGTAACCTTTGCTATAGTTTTGTCATGAAGACAGGCAAGTAATCGTTGATATAGTGCTGTCCTAAGGACAGGCAAGTAATCATTGAAAAAGTTTAGTCAAGGAGACAGGCAAGTAATTGTTGATATAGTGCTGTCCTGAAGACAGGCAAGTAATCATTGATATAGTCAAGGCACGAAGACAGGCAAGTAATCGTTGATACAGTTTCGTCCTAAGAACAGGCAAGTTATCATTGCTATAGTTTAGTCAAGGAGACAGGCAAGTAATTGTTGATGTAGTGCTGTACTAAAGACAGACAAGTAATAGCTGACACAGTTTTGTCCCAAGGAAAGTCAAGTATCTGTTCTTATAGCCCTGTGATAGCTGAAACTGATAAGGCAATTCTGCAGGATCACGGAAAACACGAAAAACTTCTCCTGTTTCCATTACCCAGGCAGGAGTGGACGGTCTGACACTGTTTCTGTTTTTGGTAACGCGTATCAGTTTCTTGGCATCTTTTCCCCCCCATCCTTGGGACAAATCTGAAAGCTGCCATGCCGGGCGTACTAAGGCAGATGAAAGCTTTGGGCTCGACCAGTTGCTGGCTAATGGAGCTGGTTGAAAGTTGGCATGAGTAGCTCAAACACCACCACCACCACCACCATAGTGGTGGTGGTGGTGGTGGTGGAGCTGGCTGAAAGTTGGCACGCGTAGCTCACAAATGAAACAGTGCAGTTTGAATGGCAACCAGCAGTGCTATTATTAGAAGCTACAAGCAGCAGCTTCTAGGTAACTCCCTAAGCCAGCCATCGGGCTAAGCCCATATATTTCAGCAGTGCAAAAAAAATCGACTATGCCAACTTCCAGGTGCTCTAGCCTGCTTCGGGGTTGGCTGAATAGCCGGGTAGGGGAGGGAGCTACCTCGAAGCTGCTGTTCATGTTGAAGACGCAAAGGGTCGAAGAGGTTTACGCAAACGCTTTTCCTTTTTTCTGCGAGATATCTTCATACTAGAGCTGTATGCCGTGATAATCTACGTTGACCTAAAGCTGTTTCAGAAACTATACAGCACCTTCAGGCAACCAGAAACTCTAAACACATTGAGACATCCAAAAACAATTAAGCACATTGAGGCAACCAGAAACGAATATCAACAGTCAGCGAGTCATCCACAGATGCTACTTAGCCGTCTGTGGAATGGTATTGGGTGTAGCAATGCATTCACCGTTTTTTTAATGGAGGATATATACCAATGCATTCAACGCTTTTTTTACAAAGGATGTATACCAATGCATTCACCGCTTTTTTAATGGAGGATGTATACCAATGCATTCAACACTTTTTTACAAAGGACATATACCAAAGCTTTCATTTTTAATGAAGGATGCATACCAATGATTTCATTATTTTTAAATAAAGGATGTGTAACAATGTTTTCAACATGTTTTAAAAATAAAGGATGTTCGCCTCAAGGGTGGGTCTTCGTACGTTAGACACTATACTTGATGACTTAGTCGATGTGATTCCGAATTCCAGATCTTGCATTTTTTTACGCACGGTTTTGAAAAAGAAGAGTCTCAAATTATTATTGATGCTCAAGACTGTTTCTTTTGGGGGCTACGCATGGCAGCTTCCAGCCAGCCACTAAGTCAAGCCCAAAGGTTTCAGCAGCATTGAAATACCTACCATGACAGCTTTCAAATGAACTAGGTCGCTTCAGTTTTGCCCCAAGGACAGGGGAAGGGAGCTGTCTAGAAGCTGCTACGCGTAGCTCAAAATGAAACAGTGGTGATTGATAAAAAAATAAACACTCACCACATCACAGTAGTCCAGAGGCAGCTCAGCCACTGCTGGCTCCAGTGCATCAAAAACACGGGGCAGAGGCTACGCTCAGCCACGTCGTAATTGTTCAGGACATTGGCACCTGCAGCTTGGTCTGGCACCTGGCGTTGGTAGAGCACCTGAAATCGGCACATTCAGCTTGGTCTAGCAGCTTGGTCAGGCACCTGATGCTGGCGTCTGGAGGTTGGTGGAGCACCTGAAATTGGCATTTTCAGCTTGGTTTGGCAGCTTGGTCTGGCACCTAGCATTGGTCTCTGGAGGTTGGTGGAGCATCTGAAATCAGCTCCTGGAGGTTGGTCTGGCAGCTTCTTTAGGCACCTGGCGTTGGTCTCTGGATTTTTTTTTTTTTTTTTTAGTTGTGAAAGGATTTTCACCCCAGGAGGTGGGTCTCCCGACACAAACCAGCGACACGGAGGATTCAGTTCGAATGGTGGTGCCACTCCTACAATATGCAAAGCAGGTGGAGCACCTGAAAATGGCATCTGCAGGTTGGTTTGGTGCCTATAAAGCACATGAAAACGGCATTTGCAGCATGGTCTGGCAGATATGTCTGTCACCTGCAGGCTGGTCTGGCAGATTTGCCTGCCACCCGCAGGCTGGTCTGGCAGAAGGGCGAGGTGATTTCTGACCTCAACCTTTAAGTAGCCACTCCCATTCCTTGCTGTTGATACCTTGGTCCCCAGCCTCTCATCCAGGACCTGGACCTGAACATTTTTTTTGACGACGGGTTTCCATTCCGTCGTTACATGGAGACGATTGCCCCCACGGGCTCCGCGCTAAACACTCCGCCATGCGATGGCTAAGCAGCAATCCTGAAATCATGCTTGAGTAGCACAAGTAGCTACTCAAGCTGCTCTGCAGAAATCTGAAATAAGAAACACTGGGCCTGGACAAGTCTAACTGCCTAATGCCGCTTAGTAGTACCTCCCTGGTTTCGGAGGGGATCGCACGGGGGGGACTCGGAAGTGGAAGGCAGTGAGCAGCCCTGAGTTGGCTCGAAAACCATGTAACAATTCAAATTCAAATGGTGAGCAGCCCAGAGTTGGCTCGAAAACCATGTAGCAATTCAAATTCAAATTCAAATGGTGAGCAGCCCAGAGTTGGCTCAAATACCATATAACAATTCAAATTCAAATTCAAATGGTGAGCAGCCCAGAGTTGGCTCGAAAACCATGTAACAATTCAAATTCAAATGGTGAGCAGCCCAGAGTTGGCTCGAAAACCATGTAACAGTCCAATCCAATCTGATCCGACCATCCAGATTTTCAGCAATCGAGATTCAGGTAGCTCTTCCAAACCCAGCAATAGCCTTTTCCACGACATTGTGATCAAGGTCAGAAACCTTGATGAGGAGGAGAGATTTTGTTCTTACTGCCAAAGACGGCAAGCAGCAAAATTGCTGGCTGAAGCTATGTAACCAAGTTCAAGTTGAAGATGAGGAGAGGTTGGCGCTGAAGCAGTGACCTCGTGCTTGTCAGCAGAAGTGAGCATTATTTCTTTTTTAGGCTACACATAGCAGCTTCTAGGCAGCTCCCTTGACCCGTTTGGGCTACATGTGGCAGCTCCCTTGACCCGTTTGGGCTACACATAGCAGCTTCTAGGCAGCTCCCTTGACCCGTTTGGGGGACACACAGCAGCTTCTAAGCAGCTCCCTTGACCCGTTTGGGCTACACATAGCAGCTTCTAGGCAGCTTCCTTGACCCGTTAGGGCTACACATAGCAGCTTATTGGCAGCTCCCTTGACCCGTTTAGGCCACACATAGCAGCTTCTAGGCAGCTCCCTTTACCCGTTTGGGCTACACATAGCAGCTTCTAGGAAGCTCCCTTGACCCGTCCTTGGGACCGACTATAAGCGAGCTGGTGCGCCTGAAAGCTGATATGACAGTCACTCCCGACTAGGGATTGGCAGGTGTTTCGTTAATGACCCTGCCAGCACCTTATGAGAAATCAAAGTTTTTGGGTTCCGGGGGGAGTATGGTCGCAAGGCTGAAACTTAAAGGAATTGACGGAAGGGCACTGATGCAGCTGACAACTTTGGGCTTGGCCCAGTGGCTGGCCCATGGAGCTGTCTGGAAGCTGCCATGAGTGGCCCAAAAAATAAACAGCAGTGGGGAGAAGCTCTATTGCTGAGACAGGTCTCTGACCTGGACAAGCCTTTAAACTGTCTAATCTGCTTTGTATTCTCCCTGGTTTCCGTGGGGGGGGCCGCACGGGGTGACTCACAATTGGAAGACGGTGAGCAGCCCAGAGTTGGCTGAAAAACATGTAACAATTCAAATTCAAATTCAAGTGCTGAGACACCAGCTGTCTTTGGTCCTTGAGCCCTGGGCTACTACTAGATGATCATAAAGCTAAATAACAGATTTCACACTTCAACACTTGAAGGATCAAGGAAGTGACTGCAAACCCAATTATGTGAGATCTCTAACAATTATTTTGTGCCACGCGTCACAAATTTGAGCTACTCCATGCGAACCTAGTGAAGCGCACTGCCCCCCGATCCCCCCCCCCCCTCAATGCTTAGCGCTCCACCCTAAACCGTGCCACACCATAATCCTGAAATCAGGCTTGCGTCGCAACTTTTGCTACACGACTGGACCTACGGAAGAAAAAAGTGTAAAAGTAAAAGTAAAAGTAAGTGTAACCACCAAGTTCCATTGACATAGACAGGCCAGTGGTGACCAGGGTACTATATTTTGTCAATTTGGGTTGCGCTTTTGACGCAACTGCCTCCTTTTCGGCTGCGCTTTTGACTGAACTGAAAACGGAAATCTGCGCGCTGCGCCCAAAGGAAGTGAAAAAATTGCGTCAATCGCGCAGTCGGTCTCCAAAACCTTGCGCGGTAGCGCGTGTCATTTAGTACCCTGGTGTTGTCCCAAGACAAGCCCCAACCACAACCTCCGGGGGAGTCTTTCAACCATCCGTTCTACTGCATTCTTTTGCTACATGTAGCAGCTTCCAGGCAGCTCCTTTCCCCCGTCCTTGGGCTACACCCAAAGCGAGCTAGTGCGTCTGAAAGCGCTGATTCTTTTGGGGGCTACGCGTGGCTGCTTCTAGGCAGCTCCTTCCCCCCTTTCCTTGGGCCAAACCTGGAGCTAGCTAGTGAGTCTCACATCTGATATGACAGGCATTCCAATGAAGCTGACAGCTCTGAGCTTGACCCAGTGGCTGGGTAATGGAGCTGGCTGGAAGCTGCCATGCGTAGCACACAAAAAACAGTGTCTGAAAGCTGACATGACGGACATTCCAATGCAACTGAAAGCATTGTGTTTGAAACAGTGGCTGGCTAATAGAGCTGGTAGGAAGTTGCAGAGTGTAGCCCCCCAAAGAAATGTTGCGATTCAGGAGAACAAATTGCCATAATGATGCCTGAGCATCACTCGTTGTTGATGAACTGCACACCGGGTTGGGCTAATCGAAATAAATACGTGGTGAACTGGTCAACAACAAATCACTCGTTGTTGATGAACAGCACCAGGATGGGCTAATTGAGAGAAACGCTTGATGAACTGGTCACCAACGGATCACTCGCTGTTGATGACCTGTACACCAGGAAGGGATAATTTAGAGAATTGCTTGATGCACTTGTCTCCAACAAATCACTTGTTGCTGATGACCTGTACACCAGGGTGGTCTAATTGAGAGAAACGTTTGAGGACCTAGACACCAACAAATCACTCGTTCTTGATGACCTGTACACCAGGATGGGCTAATTGAGTGAAACGCTTGATGAACTGGTCACAAACGGATCAATCGCTATGCATGAAAAGCAAACCAGGAAGGGCTAATTGAGAGAACCGTTTGATGGACTGGTCACCAACGGATCAATCGCTTTGGATGAACAGCAAACCATGGTGGTCTAATTGAGAGAAACGCTTGATGAACTGGTCGCAAACGGATCAATCGCTATGCATGAACAGCAAACCGGGGTGGTCTATTTGAGAGAAACGCTTGATGAACTGGTCGCAAACGGATCAATCGCTATGCATGAAAAGCAAACCGGGGTGGTCTATTTGAGAGAAACGCTTGATGAACTGGTCACCAACGGATCAATCGCTATGCATGAAAAGCAAACCGGGATGGTCTATTTGAGAGAAACGCTTGATGAACTAGGCACCAACAAATCAATCTCTGTGGATGAACAGTAAACCAGGGAGAACTAAATTAGAGAAACGCTTGATGAACTGGTCACCCACAAATCAATCGCTGTTGATGACCTGTACACGCTTTTTAGCTCTCTTTCCGCCATGCCCCTCTTGGACCATGGGCGAGTCTAGAGTCAGAAGCATTGAGCCCCGAACTGGCCTCAGCACTTTCCCTCCAGTGTGTCCGCCTCCTTCCTTGCCCCCTGCCTCCACTAAGTCAGTGCCACCCGTTATTTGAAGCAGTAAGGATTCACACTCCGCCTCATCTCGAGACGAAATAATCTGATTGAAAACAGACAACATAGCAGAGGAGCTGCGGGCAGCACCACCCTCATTCGAGGGGGGGGCGCCGGGGCGCGCCTGTGTCGGCGAGGCTGATGGAGAGCCTACATAGGAGCCGTACGGCAGCTGGCTACCTTTACTCCCACGTGGCATCTTCTGCACTTTACTCGATTGTACCGCCATGTCTTTCAGCCACTGAGGCTGCTCCTGAAACACACTCTCCAGGTGGTTCACTAAGTCGCCAGCCATGCTAGAGTCGGTCTTTGGGGTGTAGAAGGTGGTAGCCGACCCTTTGCGCCCAGCACGTCCTGTACGTCCGTTGGTGGTGGTGGTGGGTGTTGGTAGTGGTGGTGGGCGTTGGTATGCGGTGGTGGCGCCATGTGTAACGCTCGACCCAGCTCCCACTGGTAACCCTTTGCGCCCATCATGTCTGCTTGGGGGAAGTTAGCCTCCAGTTACAGGGGTTTAAGGGGGAGGGGGAAGGGGGGGGGGGTTAACGGTGTAGGTTTGGATTCAAAGGTGTAGGATTAAGGGGGTATAGGGTTAAGGGTTAAGGGTTTAGGGTTCAGGGTGTAAGTGGTTTAAGGGTTTAGGGTACAGGGTGTAGGTGGTTAAAGGGTGCAGGCGAGCTTAAGAGGGAGTTATATTCTATACAAACTGGTTTGTCTAAGTTCTTACTCAACCAACCGGCACGCACCCAACAGGCCTCCAAACCCCCCCAACCCACCCCAGACAACCAGCCCCCAACCCACCTCCCACCCAAGCCCTCAACCCACCCCAACCCACACCCAACTCAACCCCCAACCCAACCCCCAACCCAACTCAACCCCCAACCCAACCCTCAACCAACCCAACCCCACCCCCACCCAACTCTAACCCCAAGCACACCCCCAGACCAACCCAAACCCCACCCCAACCCGCAACCCCCAACCCACCCCATACCCCCAACCCAAACTCTACCCCCAACCCCGCCCCAGACCCAACCCAACCCCAACCCAACCCTCAAACGCCAACCCACAACCCAACTCTAAAACCCCCAACCCGCCCGCCAGACCACCCAACCCCAACCCACCCCCACTCAAAACTCAACCCCAACCGCACCCCACCCCCACCAACTCTACCCCCACACACCCACAGACCAACCCACCCCAACCCAGCCCCCAGACAACCAACCCACAACCCAACCCCACCCCAAACCCCAACCCACCCAACCCCCAACCCAACGCAACCCCCAACCCAACACACAACCAACTCAACCCCCCCAACCCAAACCCTCCAACCCCCCCAACCACCACCCAACTCTTAACCACAACCCAGCCCCCGACCAACCCACCCCGCAACCCACCCCAACCCACCCCAACCCAACTCTACCCCAACCCGCCCCAGCCAACCCAACCCCCAACCCACCCAAACCCAACCCCCAACCCAACTCTACCCCCAACCCAGCCCGCAGGCCAACCAACCCCCCAACCCACCCCAAACCACCCAACCCCCAACCCAACTCTACCCCCAACCCATCTCCCCCAGACCAAACCCACCCCAACCCAACCCCACCCAACCCCCAACGACACCCGCACCCCAACCCAACTCTACACCCCCAACCCAGCAACAGACCAACCAACCCCCCCCCCCAACCCACCCCCCAACCCCCAACCCAACTCTACCCCCAACGCCATCCCGCCAGAACCCAACCCAACCCCCAACCCAACCCTCAACCCAACCCCCAACCCAACGCAACCACAACGCCAACTCTACCCTAACCCCCACCCAGCCCCCCATACCAACACACCCCCAACCCACCCCTCACTCACCCCCACCCGAACCCAACCCCCAACTCAACTCTAACCCCCAACCCAGCCCCCAGACCAACCCAACCCCCAACCGAGCCCCAGAACCCCCCAACCCCAACCCAACCCCACCCAACCCCCAACCCAACCCTCAACCCCCCCACCCCAACCCAACCCCAACCCAACTCCAACCCCCACCCACCCTCAACCCCACCCCAAACCCCAACCCACTCTACCCCCCAACCCATGCCCCCATACAACCAACCCCCAACCCACCCCCGAACCCAACCCCCAACCCAACTCTAAACCCACCAAACACCAGCCCCAGAACAAGCCCAACCCCACCACCCCCACCCAACCCCCACCCAACTCTAAACCCCAACTCTACCACCCAACCCATCCCCCAGACCAACCCAACCCCCAACTACAACCCGCAAACCCAGACCCCCAACCAAACCACCCCCAGACCCAGCCTCCCAGCCCCCAGGGACAACCCACCCCCAACACCCAACCCACTCTAACCACCGCCCAAACCCATCGCCCATACTAACCCGATCCCCCAGACCACCCGAACCCCCAACCCCCAACCCAACCCAACCAGCTATCTTCTCCATACCTGTTCTCCCAACCCGCTGAATGTAATCCTCTATGCTGCGGGGCACGTCGAAGTTGACGACATGGGCAATGTCAGGGATGTGAACCCCGCGAGAGATGGAACCAGTGGCCACCAGTACGGGTGTGACGCCGTACTTCAGACACTCTATCCCCTCCTCCCGCTGAGTTTGACTCAAGGCACTGTGCATCAGCCCACTCATACACCCGCTCGCCTGCAGCTGGCGATGCAACTTATCAGCCATAGCTATAGTGTTCACGAACACCAGAATGGGGCCGTCTCGCATGAACTCCTCCAATCTGGAGAGCAGGAGGCCAACTTTTTCCTCGTAAGACTGGGTCAACTCAACCGTATGCGTAGAGTTTCTCTCCTGCTTGGAGGCAAAAAAAAAAACCCACAATGACCTGTGGGGGGTGTGGGGGGTGTGGGGGTGTGGTGGTTGGGTGGGGTGGGTGGGCGGGTGGGGGGGTGTGTGGGGTTGGGTGGGGCGGGGTGGGGGTGGGTGTGGGTGGGGTGGGGCGGGTGGGGGTGTGTGGGGTTGGTGGGGTTTGGTGGGGCGGGTGGGGGTGGGTGTGGGGGTGGGTGGGGGTTTGGGTGGGGCTGGGTGGGGTGTGTGGGGGTTGGGTGGGGTTGGGTGGGGCGGGGTGTGTGTGTGTGGGTTGGGTGGGGTGGGTGGGGGCGGGGTGGTGTGGGGGGTTGAGTGGGGTTGGGTGGGGCGGGGGTGGGTGTGTGTGGGGTTGGGTGGGGTTGGGTGTGGGGCGGGGTGTGGTGTGGTGGGGGGGTTTGGTGGGGGCGGGGTGGGTTGTGTGGGGTGGGGTGGGGTGGGTGGGGCGGGGTGGTGGGTGTGGGGTTGGGTGGGTTGGTGGGGCGGGGTGTGTGTGGGGGGGGTGGGGTGGGTTGGGTGGGGCGGGGGGGGTGTGTGTGGGGTTGGGTGGGGTTGGGTGGGCGGGGTGGGGGTGTATGGTTGGGTTGGGCGGGGTGGGGTGTGTGTGGGGTTGGGTGGGGTTGGGTGGGGCTGGTGGGGGGTGTGGTGGGTTTGGGGTGGGGGTTGGGGTGGGGCGGGTGGGTTTGTGGGGTTGGGTGGGGTTTGGGGGGCCGGTTGGGTGGGGTTGGGGTTGGGTGGGGTGGGTGGGGCGGGTGGGGTTTTGTGGGTTGGGTGGGGTGTGGGTTGGGCGGGTGGGGGTTAGTGTGTGGGTTTGGGTGGGGTTGGGGTTTGGGCGGGGTGGGGGTTTGTGGGGTTGGGTTGGGTTTGGGTTGGGTGGGGCGGGGTGTGTGTGTGTGGGGTTGGGTTGGGGTTGGTGGGGCGGGGTGTGTGTGTGGGGGTTGGGTGGGTTGGTGGGCGGGGTGTGGGTGTGTGGGTGGTGGGGTTGGTGGGCGGGTGTGTGGTGGGGGTGGTTTGGTGTGGGGTTAGGGTGGGGCGGGGTGGGGTGTTTGTGGGGTTGGTGGGGCCGGTGGGGTGGTGTGTGGGGTTGGGTGGGGGTTGGGTGGGGCGGGGTGGGTGTTGTGGGGTTGGGTGGGTTGGGTGGTGCGGGGTTGTGTGTGGGGGTTGGGTGGGGTTGGTGGGGCGGGTGGTGTGTGTGTGGGGTTGGGTGGGGTTGGGTGGGGCGGGGTGTGTGTGTGTGGGGTTGGGTGGGGTTGGGTGGGGCGGGGTGTGGTGTGTGTGGGGTTGGGTGGGGTTGGGTGGGCGGGTGGGGGTGTGTGGGGTGTGGGGTGGGGTTGGGTGGGCCGGGTGGGGGTGTGTGGGGTTGGGTGGGGCTGGGTGGGTGTGTGTGGGGTTTGGTGGGGCGGGGTGGGGGTTTTGTGGGGTTGGGTGGGGTTGGGTGGGCGGGGTGGGTGGTGTGTGGGTTGGGTGGGGTTGGTTGGGCGGGGTGGGTAGTGTATTGTGTTGGGTGTGGTGGTTGGGCTGGTGTGTGTGTGGGGTTGGGTGGGGTTGGGTGGGGCGGGGTGGTGTGGGTGGGGTTGGGTTGGGTTTGGGTTGTGGGGTCGGTATGGGGGGGCGGGGTGGGGGTGTGTGGGGTTGTGTGGGTTGGTGGGTTTGGGGTGTGTGGGGGTTGGTGGGGTGGGTGGGGTTGGGGCGGGGTGGGGGGTGTGTGGGGGTTGGGGTGGGTTGTGTGGGGGTGGGGTGGGGGGGGTGGTGTGGGGTTTGGGTGGGTTTTGTGGGTTTGTGTGGGGTGGGGGGGTGGGGGGGGTTGTGTGGGGTGGGGGGTAGGGGGGTTGGGTGGGGTTGGTGGGTTGGGTGGGGTGGAGTGGTGGTGGGTCCAAGAATGACGCTCATTTTTGGGCCTGGAGTCCTCGGGCGCTGGGTGCCTTTTTTGACTAATTTTTGTTCGGTCGATCCGTATCGCGTCTTTCACATTCCCTCCCCACTTGTTTGTGCGGCAGGCCACAGTCTTTGGCAGCACCCTGCATATCTTCGTCCCTTTTGGGTACTACTAGCAGATTCTTTGAATGATTACAAAACACTACCTGCAGGCGATCGTTGAGCAGCTCCCTGGACAGCCTGCGTGACAAATAGACATCATCATGCACCACCCGCACCCCCACCACCCTATTACTAAATACTATCACGCTACTATCAACCAAATCCCACACCACACACCCACCACCACCACCATCTCCATGTAAGCACCTGCACGTGATTGCTGAGCAGCTCACTGGACAGCCTGCGTGACAAATAGACATCATCATGCACCACCCGCACCCCCACCACCCTATTACTATCACCTCCCCACCCACACACCCACCACCACCACCACCTCCATGTAAGCACCTGCACGTGATTGCTGAGCAGCTCACTGGACAGCCTGCTTGACAAAGAGACTGCATCATGCACCACCACACCAACCCACACCCTATTTACTACCACACGCACACACCACACCACCCCAACACCTCCATGTAAGCACCTGAACGTGATCGCTGAGCAGCTCACTGGACAGCCTGCATGACAAATAGACATCATCATGCACCACCCGCACCACCACCACCCTATTACTACCACCTCCCCACCCACACACCCACCACCACCACCATCTCCATGTAAGCACCTGCACGTGATCGCTGAGCAGCTCCCTGGACAGCCTGCGTGACAAATAGACATCATCATGCAACACCCGCACCACCACCACCCTTTTACTACCGCCTCCCTACCCACCGCCACCACCAACTCCATGTAAGCACCTGCACGTGATCATTGAGCAGCTCCCTGGACACCAAGCGCGACAAATAGACATCATCATGCAACACTCGCACCACCACCACCCTTTTACTACCGCCTCCCCACCCACCACCAGCCACCAACTCCATGTTAGCACCTGCACGTGATCGTTGAGCAGCTCCCTGGCAGCGTACGGACAATAGAAAGCATCATGCGACACCCGACCCACCACACCACACCCGACCACCTCCCCAACCCACCACCACCACCTCCATGTAAGCACCGCAGGGAGAGTTGCAGGCTCCTGGAAAGCGTCGCGACAAACAGACATCATCAGCACCACCACCACCACCCCACCACTAACCAACCTCCCCACCCACCCACACACACACCACCACCAACTACCACCCTCCCCCACCCACCCACCACCGAACCACCCCACACTAACCACCCTCCCCTCCACCCACCAACACCACCTATTAAGTAATCACCTGCAACGTAGTGTTTGACAGCTCCCTGGACAAGAGCGCGACAATTAGACATCATCATGCACCACCCGCACCACCCCACCACTACCACCTCCCCACTCACACCACCCCACCCCCACCACCACCACCATGTAGCACCTGATCGTGATCAGAGCAGCTCCTTGGCATGTGTGTGACAAAATACAATTACATGCACCACCCGCACCACCCCAACCACTAACCAGCTACTCTCGCGGGGGGGGGGGGGGGTGTGCCCCCACCCACCACCCCCAACACCACAACCACCTTCCGAGTAAGCACCTGCACGTGATCATTGAGCAGCTCCCTAGACAGCGAGCACGACAAATAGACATCATCATGCACCACCTGCACCACCACCACCCCACCACTACCACCTCCCCACCACCACTACCACCACCACCTCCATGTAAGCACCTGCATTTGATCATTGAGCAGCTCCCTAGACAGCGAGCACGACAAATAGACATCATCATGCACCACCCGCACCACCACCACCCCACCACTACCACCTCCCAACCCACCCACCCACCAACCACCCCCCACCACTAACACTCCCCCACCCACACACCACTACTCCATGTCACACCTGCAACGTGATCTTTAGCAGCTCCCTGGACACCTGCGTGACAAATAGACATCATCATGATCTCATGCCCCACCCCACCACCACCACCCCAACACTACCACCTCACCCCCACCACCACCACCCACTCCAGGTTAAAGAACCTGCATTTGATCCTTGAGCCGACTCCCTAGACAGAGATCACGACAATATACATCATCATGCACCAACCACACCACCCGCACCACCACCACCCCCACCACTACCACCTCCCAACCCACCCACCCCACCACCACCACCACTAACACCTCCCCCCACCACCACTACCTCCATGTCATCACCTGCACGTGATCGTTGAGCAGCTCCCTGGACAGCCTGCTTGACAAATAGACATCATCATGCACCACCCGCACCACCACCACCCCACCACTACCACCTCCCCACCCACCCAGCACCACCACCTCCATGTAAGCACCTGCACGTGATCATTAAGCAGCTCCTTGGAAAGCGTGCGCAGGTCTTCTGAGGCATGGACGGCGAAGAGGCAAGTCTGACGCTCATTTCTTGGGGGGAGGCGAGGGTTGTTGAAGGACCACGACCAAACCCACCCCCACCCACCACCATCCCACCCCAACCACGAAAGGACCTCCCCACCCACACACCACTACCTACTAGTCATCACCTGCACACGTTGAGAGCTCCCGGAACTGCGTGGACAAAATAGACAATCATCATGCACCACCCGCACCACCACCACCCACCACTACCCACCTCCCCACCACACCCACCACCACTCCAGGGAAAGCACCGCATTTGATCCTTGAGCAGCTCCCTAGACAGCGAGCACGACAAATAGACATCATCATGCACCACCCGCACCACCACCACCCAAAACTGACCACCTCCCAAACCACCCACCCACACCACCCACCCACCACAACAACCTCCACACCCACCACACTACATCCATTCATCACCTGAACGTGAGTGATCGTGAGCACGCTCCCTGGACAGCCTGCTGACAATAGACATCATCATGCACAACCGCACCACCACCACCCCCACCATACCACCTCCCCACCCACCCAGCAACACCACCTCCATTGTAAGAACCTGAACGTGACATTAAGCAGCTCCGTGGAAAGCGTGCGCAAGGTCTCTGAGCCATGGAGGCGGAAGAGGCAAGCTGACGCTTCCATTTCTTGGGGGGTGAGGCGAGGTTTTGTGAAGATCCTGCACAATACAGTACGGACCACGGATCACGGAGGGGAGGGAACAGGAAAGAAGACGCAGTTTGAGTGTGTGTGTGTGGGGGGGGGTAGCGGCACCGGCGGCGGGGGGAGGGGGGGAGGGGGGGGGGGAGGGGGGGGGACAGAAAATAAATGACGGAGGTGAGGGAATACAAAAGAAAGCACAGAACCCTAAACCCTAAACCCTAAAGCTTGTCTGAAAATGTGTGAACGAGCCGGAACAAGACTAATATCATGGTAGCCCATACAGGGGATGGAACTACTGTTTTTTTTTCTTTTTGGCTACCAGCACCAGCTTCTAGGCAGCTCCCCGAGACTGCCACTGGGGCCAAACTCCAAACAAGATTCCAGTAGCACTGTAAAGCTGACAATATAAGCTTCCAGTTGCCTAGGATGCTTAAGGTTTGGATGAAGAGAGAGCCTAGGGAGCTGCCTAGAAGCTGCTGCTTGCAGCTGAAAAATGAAAACCAATGGAGGGCACAGGAGGAAATGCAGGTCCTGGGGAAGTTTGCCTCCAGTCAAGTTTAGGGGGTTTAGACTCTAGGTTTCAGGTTTAGAGGTTTAGATATGGAGTGGAATGTTCAGGATTAAGGGGGGCTGGGGGTTTAGGGTTCAGGGACATGAGTGTGACTCGTGTGGGTGCTACTTTACGGGGGCTAATTCCAACACAAAGGTATGCGGGTTAATGATAACGCCTGGGGGGCGTGGTCGTGGTGTTAGGGAGTCCCGTAGTACGCGGGGGTGGGGAGCGGTCTCCTACCTTCAACTGGACAAGTACCCAATCGCGGTTGACGACGACATGCAACGCCAAGACTAGATCAGAAGAGGGGTTGAACCCCGACTCTTCATCCTCAAGCGATTTGGTCTACCACTAGACCATTGTATCACTGAAAGGGGCTGACTTCCCCACAACATAATGCAAAAACATATGCTTGAAAAGTTAGGAAAACAGGCTGAGCAAGGTATCAGCCATCTTTCTTCCCCCACCACCTGTGGCCATTGCTACCTAGGAGCCCCTTTTGGCCAAACATTCCGATAGGTCAGCTAACAAGACAGCATACCAAAAACAACATAACACAAAACAATGAATACCACATACAAAAATACACAAAAACAAAGCCATAACATACAAAAAACACACTAAAATGACTACCAACTACAAAATACCACAACAAAATGCTGCAAATGCATACCACTACAAATGCCTACCACTACAAAATACTACAAATACATACCACTACAATATACCAGTACAAAATACTGCAAATGCATACGGCATACCACTACAAATGCCTAGCACTACAAAATACTACAAATATATACCACTACAAAATACCACAACAAAATGCTGCAAATGCATACCACTACAAATGCCTAGCACTACAAATAATACAAAAGACATTACCACGACAAATACAACAACAAAGCTGCAATGTCATACCACTAAAACAATGCCTAGCACACAAAAGACTACAAAATGGCATAGCCTTCTAATGACAGGTTCAGAACCCAGGCTAAGCAAGGCATCAGCCTCATCTAGCACCAGGAAGCGCACACGGTCCAGCCGTAACCTCTTTTCAACCTCTATAAGGTCCAACAGGCGGCCAGGAGTTGCTACAACCAAATCACATCCCCCTCGCAGTTTCAGTTTTGATTCAACCATGGCCATCCCACCCATGAGCAGCACTGACTTGAGGTGAGTTCGGGCGATCAGCTGCCTAGAGAGCTGGTACACTTGCTCTGTGGGGTGGTGGGATGGGGTGGGTTGGGGTGGTGTGGGGGGTGGTGGTGTAGGGGAGTGGGGTTGGGAGGGCGGCCTGGGGGGGTGGTGGGTGAAGAGGAGCGGGC